>CM057001.1:108367713-109569588 GCA_029891345.1 Dryococelus australis
CGATGGTGGTATCGGAGCTATGTTATCTCAGATTCAGGATGTAAAAGAGTGGCCATTGGAATACTTCACTAAGTTGCTACACAAGCCCGAGAGGAATTACTGTGTTACACATAGAGAACTTCTGGCAGTGGTGAAGGTGTATAATTTCGTCATACCTTTGTGGCAAATCCTTCATCCTTCAAAACAGATCAGGCTTCATTACACTGACTGCTAAATTTCAAGAACCCTGAAGGTCAAATAGCTCGGTGGATACAGCACCTGCAAGAATATCACTTTGTAATACATCACAGTTCTGGATGCCATCACAGCAATACAGATGCACTGTATAGAATACATGCGAACCATTCTGTCGTCATTGTGAATGCCAAGAGAAAAAGGTTGGTGTATCGTGGAAAGCAAGGAGGACAAGAATTTAAGGTCCTCAATCTTGCAATGGGTCACCTACATGGGACGAAGTGGACATATAAAATTATAGTCTGGATGAACGTATCTTTGGATTTTCTCAGAGTCGTCCCAATCATAATGGTTTTATCATTTTTCTTACACGTTTAAAATGTTGGTAAAAAAAATAAAATGTTTATTTTTGTTTTGTACGGTAGATAAGGTTAAGAGTTTTCATTATACCATTTTTTTCTGAACTTGTCAGGTTGTCGATCAATCTAAGACAATGCATTTTAATCTCTAGTTTCTTGCAAGGGTAATATGGGTTCGAACTCTGGGCAATGCAATTAATTTTTAGGTATACATTGAGACAGTAGGGATGGTGTCATTCGCAGTCCGTCTGTCGTTCGAGTAAGAGTTCTCTTTCTCTGACTGAGTTCGAATGACTTGAGACTTAACTACATCATTTTTTAACGTTTAATAGTAGTGCGTATGTTGTCGCTACAAATAATCTAGTACGTCTTTCTCTCATCGTGAAGGTATAGTGAAAAATATGGTTTGTTGTTCTAGCAGTCAGATAATTTTTATCACCTAATATTAAAATTTGGAAAACTTCAATAGCTTGTAGCACTCGACACAGTTACTGAACACGGAACTACCTAAATAATTCCTTCTGATGAATGATGTGTTTACACGAAAGGCAATGTTGTTGTGCTTTGTATGCGAGTAGGACTACCTTGACTGCTTACAACAGCATTTGTAATATAGAATTAGAATAAAGTATAAATATTTTTGTTGAGTGGAGAATATGTTTGAGTATATGTAACTAATACTTTGTATTATTGATAAGTGTGTGAAATAAAGTTAAAGTGTATGGAAGACTATTGTTTCTATTCATTTTAACATCAAATATATATTTTATTCTAGCAATGTATGGAAAGAAATAACAATGGTGTATTTATAATAGTTTTTTTTTTGTAATAACTGATGTCGAGTATAGAGCGAATGTTTGAGCATATTACTGAGTTCTGAAGATCTATGATGATATCGAATGAAGTGTGATTTACTAGAAGAAAGAGCCTTGTATGATATAGTTCTCAAGGATTTAGTTTTAATACCTTTTACAGGGGTGTTTGATGGGAATGCTATGATATTATGAGTGTTGGGTAGCTTCTGGTTGACTAAACTGTTCATATTGTGTGTTAGTAATGATATTTGTAATTCATGGCTCGATGGTTAATATAACTTGTATATATGGTATGTTAGTTTTGCTGGTAATGTTTGATGGCAAGGGTGTTTCGAATGGATGGTTATATTGTTTTTTTTCTGCTCGAACAATCTGAATTGCTGGTTTGGTGATACGTTGTATTGGAATTAGATTTTCGTTAAGTTCGGATCGTTGACTATGGTAAACTCTACGGGTGTTGGTATTATATATATATATATCCAGCAAATTTCTCTTATAAAACACTTTATCATGTAATAGCGAAGCACACACACATAGATATATATATATATATATATATATCTATGTGTGTGTGCTTCGCTATTACATGATAAAGTGTTTTATAAGAGAAATTTGCTGGACTGTTTCATAGGAATTTTTATATGAATGCTTTGTTGTCCTTGATGGTATGAGAGTAAGTGTTTCGTATACCAATATAATGTAATGGAAGGGATTGTAGGTAGTGTTAATATATATTGGTATATTGCAAGTTGGAGTATTTATTTTCTGGAAGAATAGGTAAAAATTGATGTTTTGGTCTGTTTTTTTTTGCAGTAACTATCATATGACATCAATATATTACAAGACATTGAAAAAAAATTTGTCGGTATATGGAGGTTTAGACTATATAGTTGTTCGATATGACATTAAGTTGTGATTGTGCAATGGAAAGCTGGTCGACATATATAAATAGTAATAATATTGTGATATGGGTGAGCTCTCCATTTCTGTAAATGAAGCATTGACATATCACGATGTGTGAAAAAAATTAATAATTATATATAAGTATGAAAAATAAATGAATACATCAAACAATTACAGTATATAATGTATTTTAAAATGAAATTTATAAGTAAGTGGAGTATAGGAGTTGAGATGGATCTATCACAAATATTTCATATAGCGAATGCTCTCTAGTAAATAGAATATCCTGGTATGGTGGTTACATGACTGCGAGGAAGGTTTACAATAATTGTCTAAAGGAGAAATGAAATTGAATACTTACAGCGAAAGTTTTCTAGTAAATGGAATAACTTGGATGGGCTGGTAGAATGTTCTAACCTATGTCCTTCCGAATAGGTGTACAAAAATGTAGTACCTATTCACCTTTGTGTGATATAAGACTAAGGTATATATTGTTTATATCTTGTATGTAAGATGCATATGGAGATACTTCATTTTAAAGAGTTTTGCATAAATATATTTTTTAAGTAATGCATTATATCCTTTATGATCTCTTTAATACCCATGTCTGTATTTTAAAGATTATATTTTGTTCCCTCGTATGTTACTACGTTCGCAAAAGATATACATTTTTGGTGTGTTTAAGTAAACCAGGCTGATAGCAAGTATTTATTGCTTAGGTATTTACTTCACTCTGTGTGTGTGTGTGAAAAGTATTGTGGAAATGTTGGATCGCATGAGTCGTTGACAAAACGATAATGACAAAACAGTCATTCGGCTGTTGAGATGTGTTGCGTAGGATTGTGTGTGATGTACGAGAACTATGTATGTATTATGTAATGCGATAGCTTGGTAGATATGTTCTGTAGCAAACTGTAAATTGCTATTCGTAAGGGTTGTATGGATACCCTCGCAGGCTGTCAAATTTGGTGAATGTGATCTGGTCAGGTGGTGTGGAACAAATGTCATGCCGCCGACACGCATCTCCCCTAGCGACAATGTTGGAACTAGTCTCGCACTCCCCTACCCATTGCCTTCATCCCCTTTGTAAGTTGATCGGCCATACTCGCGTCTATCATTCGAGACATCTAACCTCTCGAGAGATTTGGTAAATATGTTAGTGCTGTCTTTGTCTCTGGTTTTTTTTAACCATTATATACAGTGACATTGGTATATTAATGGGTTGACTGGTTTGGTGGTGTATCTTCCTTGCACGGTCTATGAGTACCGTCGTAGCGATGTCTGAAATGTGTGATTGGGATATTGTAGTAGTTTTGGTTGAAGGCAGGAGGGCTTTTCTTGGTGGAATAGCTTTGTCTCTGAGTGTGACACGCCTGCATGGCTGTTAATAATGAGGACACGAGGTATGATGACATGTATGGTGGTTAATATAGAAGGTTGAAATGTACGGCTTGAATGTTATGTTGTTCAGTCTGATAGTATGAATTGTCTGTAGGGTCATCATTGGTAGAGGTGTTTTAGAATGTTTGTACTGTATGAGCTCTCTGCATGGTTATTATAAGTAACTTGTTTTGGTAATATGTCTGGTTAGTATGCCTGACTAGTGTGTTTTTGGTGGGTATGGTCTCTTAATATGGCAAAAATGGATGGAGTAATATGATGGAATTGTCTGCCGGTGCCGGCTATCTGTATGGTTTGGTTTTTTTATGGCTGGTACATCTTGATGGTATAACCTATCGGTATGACTTTATTGTACAGTTAGTTTGCTTATATGGTTGGTAGAGATATTATGTTCATTGTTGTGACCTGATCACATGTTCAGTTGTTTTTACAGTATGATAACAGTGTAGCTTCGATGGTGTGGGGAGAATGGTTTAATTGCATAATTAGTTTGTAAGAGCAGAATGGTTCTATGGAAATTTAGTTAGTATGAGAATGGCAAAATGCTTAGCTGGTATGGTTGGTTAGTATGAATAGATAGTATGTTATGGTATCTGGGAATTAAGACCATGCGGATGTCATAGTTGGTTAAGTTATTAGTATTTATCTTAAGCATGGTTGGATCTGATGATTGAAATATTTTATTGGCTACTGGCATGTATTATTTATATGTGTAACTGGTGAAATTAGATGGATTGAAATGATAGTCAATATAGTTGACTGTCATGATTGATCAGTAAGTCTAAGGTATGGTGGTTCATGTGGCATTTTAAATTGCATCCCTGAGGTAAGCTAAGGATTAGTGAAAATTATCTTTTTAAGTACTCAGTACCAATGGATTAGCGATATGGTTGTTAAATATGTTGGATGTATGTTACCTCTTAGGTTTTCTTGGTGCAGCCTTTAGTATGGGACGTCTGTCATAATTAACTGGTTTGTTGGTTGACAGAGTGATTTATATTAATGTCTGGTATGCTAGAGGGTTGCCATCTATTGTGTTTTGGTTGGTGGGGTTAAAGGATGGCATAGGGTTAGTATGAAATCAGTAGTTGTTGTATTTCATATACAATATGATCTGCGTGGAATAACTGAAGCATGCTGGGGTTATGGTTGGTAAAGTACTCAGTACTCCTGATCAGCAGGTTTACTCAAATTTGTTTCGTATGTCTGAGGTGTTGTGGTCAGCATTTTTATTGGTATGGATGGTTGATAGAGTGATTTATATAAATGTCTGATATATTTTACTGGTGTCTGATGCTATGAAACGCATGCTGGAGTTGCGATTTTTTTGGTTTATTTTAGTGGGTGTGGGCTGAGGTATGATTGAATTCATGTATGAGTGGTGAGTATATTTACTCTGATGATGGTTGATAGAGCAGATGGTATGGGTGGTAAGGAAATTTTATTAAAGCTTGTGTTGGATGAATGGCTGAGGTATGTTTGAATTCTAGTGGACAGTATGAGTGTTGAGTATATTTTAGTCTAATGCAGTTGGTAGAGCAGACGGTATGTATTGTAGGAAAATTTGGGTAAGGGTGTTATGGTTGAGGCATGCTTGAGTTATAGTGGGTGGTATGGTTAGTAGGTATAAACAGTGTTACTTGGTAGAACAAGTCTAATTGGTGTTAGGTTATGGTCTGGCCTCAGATGTATAGTTGCTCAAGTTATGATGGATATTGTGTTGCTGTATTGGGTGATTTAGTTGAATTAAATTTTTCTTTTGTTGTATACGATGGTATGTTGTTTGGCCTAGTATCAGTCAGTAATGATGGTTTGACTGATTGTAAGAACGATCCATAGATGGATCGATGGAGCGATTGATTTGGAGTAATTTGAAGTCATTTGGAATAATTTTTTAGTTATTTTATTCATGTAGAGTCATTTTGGGGTCATTTAGTCATTCAGGAGTCATTTGGAGTCATTTTAAGTAAGAGTCAAAGATTGAAGGTCACCTGAGTCCAACATTATGGTTGGGTGATGTCATTACATGGTGGCTGGTATCAGTCGATTGTGTTACATTGACAGATGGTAGGAATGTTTGTGTTACGGGTTGGTCTGGACTGTAGAATTTGCTTGATATACTTAGGTTATCATGGATGGTATGTTATTGGATATGTTTTCCAGAATATATGTCTTACGATTGTTGGTGTAAGTTAAATGGCGTGGACACTATTTATGTGTGCAATGCTAAGGTATTCTTGAGTCAAAAGTCTTTGGTATGTGTGGTTATGGTATGTTGACTGGTGCGAGCCAGCATGGTGGGTGGTATGAGAAGAAGTTTGCTGTGTCACTGGTATGGGATGTATGTTTGCTTTGTATGGTCTGTGAAGACGAATGGTCGAGGTATACTTGAGTTATAGTGGGTGGTATGGTTGGTAGGTTGGTGTGAATGGTGTTGGTCGGTAGCACAGAAGGCATGCATGAGTTATGTTGTACCTGTGTACAGGTGTATATATATATACCTTGCTCCTTATATATATATATGAAGTAAGGTTCCAGTAAGGAAGCTTGGTTTGACAGTGGCAGTAGTGCAAGACACTTCATCTCAGCTCGTGTGTGCAACTGGAATATATTATGGAGCCAGAGGTTGCTGGTCCATCAATGACTGATGTTGGCACAGTGCTATTGTCTTCTTCGGATGGGACACCTGCGGCAGCACCTACAGCAACGCTGTCATCGACGACTTCGTCAAGGCTTCGTTGTTGCTACTGTGACAAGATATATTCCTACAACCACAGTGTTAGGAAGCATGAAAGAACTACTTGTGTGAAGGAACCTTCCTGTGCTATGGAGCGATACAGCAAGTGCAGGCATCTGTTTAAACGGAGCGATACGCTGATGAGACATAGCAAGAACTGGAAAAGCCAAGTTTCAGCAGCTAAGAAACTACCTGTTCTAGCTGTTGGTGAAATCACATCGAACGGATTCTAACTGAAACAATTGGCATTCAAGTGCACTTTAAAGGTTGATGTGATTGGAAATAGCTTTGCAGGTACAAAATACATTATATACATACCTGGACCATATTAAACAAAGGATAATTAATAAATTAACAGATGAAGTTGAAGAAAGTCCCATAAGATAGAATGTTTGGCTGGAGTATACCTACGAAAAGCCAGAAACTTTGGATAAAGCCATTAGTCGACGAGCATTTAAGACTGTGAATGAAGCACTGTACGATATTGATACTATCCCAAGGGCTGCAGAGGCCTTGAAAGAAAAACTTTGTCGTGAAGAAGAAGAATATATGGCCAAGTGTTCTGGTTTGACGCCTGCTAGTATAAACTGCCATGAGCTGCGCATAAGCAGATCATATTAACCATGTGAAAAGTGAGTATTCAGCTGTAAAGACACTACGTGAAAGGTGTGGAACGTTTAAGATTTATGTTTTTATGTTTGTATTCTAGATATATATTATGTTATAAATAAAAAAAAGTCTGTAATTTATCTATGGAGTTGCACACTACTTACTTTGATGATATGTAGAAAGCATTTTAATTTTAAAAAATTTATTTCAGATTAATTTTGCTTTATCGGCTATTCAGATACCGCATTGTTTTGGTCTAGAAAGAATAGTAAGCCACCCAAAATCTTAAAATATGCCCGTCTTTCTGTGGGTTTGTTGCGGCGTCTACCTTTCTTATGGAAAATCGACAAATATTTAACGAAAAACAGAAAATTTCTAGGGGAAAAAAAAGGGGAAATCTTAAGGAATTTTTTAGTTAAAACATGCGATTTTGAGGGAAAAACACGAAGTTTTGAGGGTAAAACAGGAAAAAATCCAACATCGTGGCCGAACCTCACACCTCCAGCCGAAACCATTTGTTTTCGTGTCTACGTTTCCCTACAACTTACAGAGAATATATTTAAATGATATGATCTTTCTTACACTTGTATGAATAAAAAAGAAACAGAAAGCAGAATAAATAATTTCAGTATTCACTAAAGTTTACCTAACTCTTTTAATTCAACAGTTCATTTACGGTTACGACCAAATTTTCTTAAGCCCCGCGAAAAATCAGATTTGATAATATTCCTTCATCTCATGCAAGCTTATTTAAGAATTGAAACTTAATCCAAATGGAAAACGCATTCAGTGTAAAATTATTTTACTCATGAACTATTTCTTACTAGGCATTACCATCACACCTATTTTCCTTCTGTTTTTATTCATAATAATTATAAAGGAAATGTTATAATTTGTTGATAAAATACAAGTAAAATATAAACTTAACAAAAAATAAGGTACGGCTACTGAAATTTTTCCAGACTTTTTTCAGGCATTGATTTCAAAAAGTGGTCGATTCCCCTTGAAACGCCTATATCTTCATCAGTATTATTGCAGTTACTGGAGAAGTGATAATTGCTCATCTCTCGTCAGTTCACCTGCGACAGCCCCTGAGAATAGCAGCACGCCACTTAACCTCGACAGCTTTGACGAGCGGCTCCAGGTCAGAGGTAAAGTCAACTACAGGCTGGAGTCTGGGCGTTCTTCCGTTCGCTAATAGCAACACACTCCCAGTAATTACTGTTTGTTAGGCGCGGTTTGGAGTGTGGGGCGAAGACCAATGCCCGCATGTGGGTGCAGCGGTCAAACAAGCGCGACCGCGAAAGGGATCGAAGGGGTGCAGGATGGGGGAGAAATTCCAACCCCGGTTGTGACGAGGATGTCCGAGTGAGGATTCTTGCCTGCGCTGACATTCCAAAACCATTCTCCTCAACCTCCAGACCGACCACCTGTCCTCCTCTATAAACCTCGTCCCTGAAGGCTTTGTGGGTAACACTTACACCCCTCCAACTCCCCCATTGCAACCCCCGCCTGTTTGGCTGAGTTGGCTGTTATCGATTTAACGACACCAGCACACGCAGTTACAGAAGCTAGCGGCGAACGTTACGTTCCGAAACACTCCTCCCTCTCTCCAAAAAAAAAACTCCACCGCGTTTATTATTTCAATACGACTCCTTCCTCCTTTAAAAAACACCGAAGTTCGGCCACACCGAAGTATATACCTGACGAGTTCAGCAAAACCATGTTACTAATCGAGGTCTTGTGAAGCAAAGTGGGTATGGAACAGCGCCGGAATGCAGGGGAGGGGAAAATGGGCGATCTCCGATAAAACCCACCGACCAACAGCATTGTCCACCACGATTCCCAGATGCGGAAATCCGGGAGCGACCCCGCCGGTAATCGAGCCTGTTCCGCCTTGGTGGGGGGTGAGTAGTCTAACCACTACACCAGGTATAGAGGAAAAGCGACTTAGAGGACACCAATGCACTCCACTGTGAATCATACACAACTCATTAAAAATAGTACACACACTATAATAATATAAACAGACTAAAATATTTTCTTTATATTAGTGATTTATGAAATTCAAAATGCAAATTAAATAAGGGTGCATATTCACCACAATTTTACGTATTTACATTCTGGATTCTTCAGAAAGCACATG
Organism: Dryococelus australis; assembly: GCA_029891345.1. NCBI lineage: Eukaryota > Metazoa > Arthropoda > Insecta > Phasmatodea > Phasmatidae > Dryococelus > Dryococelus australis. The sequence continues at coordinate 108,376,858 of CM057001.1, forward strand.
TTGCAAGACAACCGTCTATTAAGGCATTCATAACATGATTGCATGTAAAAAAACTCTGCGTACTATGTTAAAAAATATCTGCAACAAATTATGTCTTGCACATTCATTTCATCTATAAAATGTTAGTTTTCGTGGTTAAAATGGATGTGTATAAAACCAATTATCCGGAATATTTTTAACATTAATACTAATTTGTATTACATCATGTTTATAATTTATGCTTGGTGTTCTTTTTTGCAAAGTGTGTTATAAAACATTCGACACTAAAAATATGCTTTAAATCTATATATATATATATATATATATATATATATATATATATATATATATATACATATATATCCTTATTTATTGATTTTAAAATGTAAAAAACTGCAACTATACGAAATATATAATTTTTCTTTCATGTGCACAACATACAACTCTTTTTTTAATATTTTTTTTAAAATTATTTTTTTAGAATTTTTGTTTCCCGTATACAACTTTTTAATGAGATGTTTCACTGGTGGGTGTATTTGTCCATTAGAAGCTACCCATATTCAACCTTTCATTCCCGCCAACCTGGCGTTTGAAGTGATTTGCTGAGTGTTTGAAGTGCATGCTTTGCTACTAACCTATTAAAGGGGTAAAAAAAAAAAAACTTCGGAAAGTGCTCCTGAGTGCATCCAAGACGTCAAGCACATCAGAACGCTATTGTTAGAGCACTCTGACATACAGTTTCTACAAAAGTTTACTGACAGCCAGGCATTTTCCCCATACATTGTAATTGGTTTTAAACGTTTGTTTGGAAAAAAAATTACTATATTCGTAAAATAAAACATTTTCATACAGATAGCATTTAAATATCCCCTATCTTCGTTAAATTATGAAAACGTACACGTGACACGTAAAAAGAACGAGAGGACGAATCGAGATGGATTTTCACTAACTGTAGAATACACAGAAATGCAACGATTCTCAACCGCTGTATGTCTACAAGAATAAACACGCGTCTTTAAAGTTATATGAAGAGTAGTAGGGGCGTAGGGGTTTCAGATCAAAGGGAATGCCGCCTTTATTGATTGGAAGGTTTTAACTGATATCAAAGTGTTAATAAAAATAGATTCAAAGGTTAGTCAAAAAAGGGTTAAATTTATGGAAAGTTTAAATTTATTAAAAAGGGTTGAATGGATTGAAATGATTACTTTTTAATAGGATGAATTTTTTCTTATTAATTTTCTTTCTTTTTTCGGTGGGGATAGCAGGATCTCTGTACGATGTTGAAGGTGTGGTGGGCTTGAGGCAACTGACCAGAGTAGTGGGTAGCAATGTATTATATAAACGTAGAGTTTAGTGCAATTTATAATATATAATCTAATTTTTCTAATTTTTGGGGGTTTGTAGGGATGTTGGTGGTAGATAGGCAATTTTGACAAATATATTTAACACACAAGAGAAATTCATAGCGTTTCAGTGATTTCTAAGAGTGAATTAAATGTAAATGTTATATTTTTTGGTGGATATTGCTTGTAGACGGTGGTGGGATATAGGCGACTTCGAAATATGCGATTTACATGTAAAACAATCTGTTTTTGGAATGGAATTAAAGGTCAGAGAATTTTAGAGCATTGTACGTATGAATCAATTACACACATCGAATCAGAAATTTCAAATGACTACATGAATAATAAGTCGAATTACGTGAGTCTTAAAAGTAATGTGAGTCTCGAGCTTACAAATATTATTTATATGAGAGAGAATTTTAACTATGTGAATAACATCTGATGTCGACATGTGCAAACTTACTAAACAAAATCCAACTAGCCAGTATGAAATTACACAAGGCAGAGTCTTTAAACGAGTTCTACATATCACTGAATAACATGAGAGACAAGTATAATGAACAACTGCTCTTATTAAACGAAATTCAGCTAGTCAGTATGAATAAATAACACATTAACACGATTCAGTCTGGAGAATGATATCTTCCTGCAAAAAAACTGTGAATACGATTTAAACTAGACACAATTGCATCGATTTTGATAAGTTAAATATACAAAAATTCAAAATCTTACCCCAAATGACTTGTTTCAAAATAACTAACTTGCTTAGAGCATAATCCCACACAACTTTATATGTAAGTGAAAAAATTCACAAACTTCCTTGAGGAGAAAATTAATTAAAATATAACGGACGTACTACAAATTTCCGTAAATAGAGCACACATGTTAACACAAATGGTATTTTTGTCTACCAAAAAGAGAAATAAATTACTTATCACTAACACACTCTATCAATCTGAAAAGAAAAAATTAGTTAACACACAAAAATTTATATCTTCCCAATAAAATACTTTTATATTAAATCGCGGCTATCACTAGAGATAGTCCATAGCTGTGGTAGACCCTGATTGTAAGTGTGTCAGCCACCAAGTCTCTAGAGGTGAGGTGTTTAGCTGTTTCAAAGGAGCTGATGAGTAGCACATCTGTCTCCTCCAAACTTCTATCACGAACTGAAGATGGCGCCGACTGCTTACAGAGGTGTAAATCTGGTCCTGGCTGCCTGCTGCCCCTTACCACACCCCTCCAAACCTTATCTGCTGGACCTTGAGGTCAAGAAATCAGCTTGTGCCCCTCCCCCCGACCAAATCTATGCCTGCTGCCCCGAGCTACCCACGATAGTCAAAAGTTTTTGGTAATTTCTCATGATGGCATCATCTACCTACTTGCATTCACATCATGAGCTGCTTGCTTGTAGCCACCCCCTACCTTTCATGGCTGGTCCGACTCCACTATGCCAGCCACCCCCTCCTCTACAAGAAGTGTCCAGAGGGACATGACCATGTCCACCCACCCCTCCAAACCCTACCCCAGAAGCTGCCTTTGTGCGAGAAGCGAGTTCTTCTCCAAGATTGTGGTTACGCACCCCGTCCCCAACACAGTATTCAGAAAGAAGAATTTTCAATGTGTTGGTTTCCCTGGTTCTGCTCGCCGGCCCTTCACCTCCAGAGTGCTACCTCGGCTATGAACGAATCTTACTTCAAGGCCAAAGCATCAGTTTCCCTAGGGAGGCAGCAGTGGATTTATATCTGACCTGTACTATTTCCCCTCTCCTCGACCAAATGTTATTTTCTCTAGGGGACTGAAGCTTCTTTGTATGTTTTGGAAGGCAAGAGCTTAGCACATTCTCAGCAAATTAAAAAAAAATTCACGTCTCCCGTCAATAAATATTTATTTTCCTCATCACTAAGAAATACATTCCAAATGTTTTTAACACAAAAAATTCAATTTCAAATATTAACCATTTTAAACCAACCTTTTTTTTCCCCCTCTGTTTTCCAGCAATCTTTATATTCCTATTTCCAACAATTTTATTTTGAATTCAATGTATATTTATTCGCCTAGCAGACAAAAATATGTATTTCATGTTTAGTTTTTCACAGCCCAGAATTTCAGGGAGTACTATTATATAGGATAATATAATATAAACTTGCTGTAGTCAACTACCTTTCCCAAATAAAGTTAAGCAACACTTTTTACAAAAGATACGGGAGATGAGTTATTCTAAAACCTTGTGTACAATACCAGCTAACTGATAGTCGAGAATTGAGTGTATGCGGGAGCAGGCGAAATTTAGGTCTCGAGAGCTAATGAGGGTGAAATGAGGTGAGTCTGAAGCAGCGTAGGGTCAGGCCAGGCCCGTAGTTGGAGCATTTTAACATGCAGGCGGGTCGGTGTTCGACTCGTGCGTGGGTGGGAGATATTTATCGCGTGAAGCAGGCGAGGGAATGAGAGAATGCTTCACTAAACTGATGCTATATGCACCGTACACCACTGTCGACACCTGCCGCTTCCATATGCTCGACAACTTTCCCCATCACATGCAGAGCTTGATGCTCGCCGCTGCCGCCTATACAATAGGACTAGGAGGGAGAACTTCCCCCGTCCCTCTGCCGCGCCCACAAACTTCACACCATGTCACGGGTTCCCAGCCTACAGTAGACTACACTTTACACAACGATTTTTCTTGACCTGTCTCACCCTCATCTCGTCTTTTTTTCTCAGCTACTTGTTTGGAGCGCACGGGCAGTGATTAGCAAAACCAATTTGTTTTACATAGACGATATTGCATTTAAATTTTAAGGTAAGTATTAAAAAGAAACTTTAAATTTTAATACATATTAAAAAAATACTGTGAGTTACTCAACACCATAAAAAAACATGTTCAATGTTGCACCATAAAAAACATCCTATGGCATTACGTCAAAAAGTTTTTAGCATGGGGAATATTATTTTACTCTCTTAAAAATCATCAGATTCCAAGAACTGAATCGATTCAAGCAAAGAAAATAACATAACAACAAACAATTATGAAACCCAGAAAAGTATCCCAAAATACAAATGATGATTCACTTTTCAATTAAAATAAAAAACATGTTAACCAAATCTAATCAAAACAAAATCCACCAAATTTTATCCCGATTACAAGAAATGTAACATCAAAAACAATCAAATCCATCGCATTTAAAAGGAATCTAATGCAACGGTTTAACACCAGAACACAATGAATTACAATATGTACTAAAAACACACTCAATTATCACCTAAATGCAATTGACCATTATATGAATCTTTCACAGTTACCAATCGAATTGCATATCAGATGTAACAGATGATCACCTAAATATGAATAATATAGCATTTAAAGGATTTAATCAAACTGGATTACTGCTCAAATGCTATTCCAATGAAACGATAATTAAATCCAAAAGGGATTCATTACACACTAAATTGTACATACTATCCCCACCCAGAGGTTTATTAAATCAAATAACTCATAAATATGATTTAAAATATTTTATTTAGGTAAAAAATTATGTAAAAATATTGTTTTACAATCTTTTAAGATCTTGATTCATAACTCAGGAGTTGTGCGCTTTTGAGAATCCTCTCTGTCGAACCAAGGATATATCTTTCTTCCTTTAATGATTTTATCGACCAAATATTCATTTGGAGAGCTCACTTTTTGCATTTAATTTTCGTAACATCCACCTTTTATTGGGTCTCCATCATATGTTTTTATGCAATACATTCTGGGATGTGTTTGACTAATTTAAATCATTTTAAGTATTTTGGAAGACCAATTCACAGGAAATTTTTTCTCAAAGATTCCTTTCTTCTTCGAGATACATATAAATTCCCCAATTTTTAACTTTGGGTTTCTTTCATCAATGACTTTAACGTTATTATAAATAGTTTTCATTAAAATAGTATACATTACTTCTTTAGGAGCCATCTTCATAGTTATATGACATCTCAAATTATAAAATTGAACTCTTTCAGGTAAACCATCAACCCATTTGTAAGTCCATCTCGATCTGAAATGTTTATACATTAACTGCTTAATCGATTTGTTGTAACATTCCACAACACTGGCTGCAAGCTCCGAATATGTTGCTTAGTGATTAATACCATATTCAGTCATTAGTTACCGGAACGGTACAGAAAAAAATCTGATCCTCTGTCGGTTTGGAGCGCATTGGGTGTTCTCTCTTTCAAACGATCTTCATTGCATCACTGACCTGTGTCCCAGTTTTCCTTTTCAAAGTCATACCCCAACCATATTTCGAATAAACGTCTATTACAGTTAAAATGTACTTGTATCCCTTGTTGCATATGGAAAGCAATGTCATTTCACACTAATTGTTTTGATAAAGATCATTTAAACCATGAGCTATACCTCTTCTTCTAGGATATATTATACTTGCAGGTGCATGAAGCTCTTTCACAATCTTACTAAACTTCATTTGTTATATAACAACCTTCTGTTAACTAGTCAACAATAGAAACAATTTCGTTCGCATGTGAATTATTCCCAGACTCTCTCGAAGAGATGAGAGGTTTTAATCTATCGACCAATTCATTAGGATTGTTCCAATATACAGGTGAAAAGCGGTTGTCAGTTTCATTTTTATATATTCCACTTGTGACTATATCTCCTATTAAATGTACCTTCGGGTGGTTTTCATCTCCTGAACGAATGTAAGTATACGTTCGACGAATAAGTTCTTTATATTTTTGCAAATCGGTGTCAGAAATTCATTTGGAAAGTTTTTGAACAATAATTCAAATAATCCTTGACTCACATCAGTTATGCAATCGACTATTTAAATTTTACTGTCAGGTAAAAATTTAATTAACGAATCTCCGAGGAACCAGACATTTTCATGTCGATAAACACCAAATGTCGTATTGCGCAGAGGTGAAGAATGTTGTAAAGATAAATAACTATGTGTTAACTGAGAAAGGAATTGCTTTTTCTTTGTCAAAGGTTCTTCTTCCGATTTAATTACCAAATATACGTTTCTTTAGGTTTTTTTACCACAGAATACAATGTAACCATTTTACTCGTAACAGGTTTTAATATTTCTTTGTTTAATACATCCCATTGCATACGGGTTCATTTGACTTGTAAATATTTCTCTTTCACAGCAGATATAATGTTATGTAAATCCAAAACAGAGGCCGGTATGTTTTGCTTCTATTACATTAAAATGATTATATTTATATACCAATTAAGTAGTTGTTTTCTAATTGTTGTAGTAGGCCAATTAGTTTGCATTTTTTTTCAATCTTATGGGCTTTACTTAAAACTGCATTTAAATTTGTTAAAATTTTAAGTTTCAAATCATTTATAAAATAATTGATTAGTGTTTCCAAATCATTATTATATTTTCTCAGATTTGTTTGCATAACTAAACCAACACTATGATTAATCAATTCATCTATCATATATTGAGTTACTTGTTCCATTTGTGTTTGAAGTTGTTTTGTAATATTAATGTTTACCACTGAATTAATTACAACTCTTAAACTTTCTTGCATTTCTACAAGTTATGTTGTAAAATCTATGTTTGTCATTTCGTTAAAATCGTTAATAAATACATTTAAACATTTTTCTGTTCTAAATTCATTACTTTGCAATTACATTCGTGTTTTTATAAACATTATCATTCAAATCAACTAACTTTATTAAATCCTCTTAATTATTTGTTTGATTGTGATTTAAACACGATTAGCATAGATGAGTTTAAGTCTTCCGCATAATGTTTATTCACCGCATTGCTATCTTTCACAAGCTAACCATATTACATAATATATCCGATCAAATCACTTTTCCCATCGTGATTTTTTGTTAAACAGCTATTGTAATGATCATGTTTTATACTGCTATGTTCAAACATTCAAATACTCATTGCTCTTCGCCTGAATGCAAAACCTGTCAAAACCAGACCTATATCTGCCTTTATTTAGGGGTAGTGTTGGTATAATCACCAAAAAACCGTATTTTCCTTTCTAACAGCTAAAAACACATATCTTTAAACTTTTTAAAAATCATATCGCCAACTACATGATATTGTAAATATGTTGCAGATTCATACTGTACATTTTAAACACAACTACCATATTAACATTATCCCACAAATCATATTTCTGTATACATTAATAATTTTGCGATAGATAAAAACAATAAACTTTTGAATATCGACTAAAACTTAAATATTACTGTACTTCACCCTATGGTTCACACCAAAGGTCATCGAAAATAAATACGGAATTCGGCAATGCTTCATTCGGAGGCACTATATCTTCTTTATTTGTAAAATGGAAATATCGCGTTCCTTCACATATCAACAAAATGGTCGCTAACCATTGATATTTCTCTTGTTGTATTGTTTAAGAAAACACATATACATTTTCAAATTTAAGTCCATTCGGATGCTCCAACAGCGACATAACACAAGATTTTCCACATGAAGACGGGCCACGTATTATACAATACATATTTGATGGTAAAAAATACCATGTTTCTGTTCATTTACATTTTCTTTCGTATTTAAAATTACCAGCAGATGTACATTTGGTCTCATAACCTTCATTTATATACAAATAGACAGTATAACATATTGTAACATACTAAAATAATGTTTCTAACTTATCATAATTTATCAATGTAATGTTAGTAATGCATCATAATGTACCAATGTAATGTATCATAATGTACCAATGTAATGTTAGCAATGTATCATAATGTACCAATGTAACATTAGTGACATATTGTAATGTACCTATGTAATGTATCATAATGTACTAATTCACCAATGTAACATAGTGTAACATGCCAATGTAACATTAGTAATGTATTGTAATGTGCTAATGTAACTTATTGTAACATACTAATGTAATGTTTGTAATGTATCATAACATAACAACAAAACATATTGTAACATATCATAATGTAATTTAATGTAACATATTGTAATGCAATAACATAATGTATTGTATTGTAATAATGTAACATACCATAACATAATGTAACATATTGTAATGTAAAATTAATGTAACATACTAACATAAAACTATAAATGTAGGTCTTTATATAGGCTAGCGTTCAGTTGAATACAATGGTTTGTAATAAACGTATCAGAAAAGGATATTGTGTCTTGAATGCATTGATTAATAAAATACTATTTGATTTACATTACTGAAATACAATTATTGCAGACCAGGTATTAAACCTGCTAAATATTTGGCACAGAACCACCAAGGAATAAACTCTTTGGATATTGTGTGTAAAGAAAACAATATAGTTTATGATCGAACAAACTATTTGAAAGAAAGACATATAGCGGATACAATTCTAAGTGATAAAGCAGCATATATAAGGAAGAATCCATCTACATCTACTGGTGAAAAGTTTGGAGCTTGGTTTATTGATTAAAATATGTGCTCGAAGGTGAAAAGAGGCATGGGCTTAAAATGCAAAACCAAACGAAAAACAAACAAAGGAGGAATCATTCCATTCCTATTTACAGCATTAACAGCTCTTGGATCAATCATCGAAGGGGTCTCTGCAATTAGTAAAGCAGTTAAATCAAAAGATAACGGAATGTATTTGAAATGCTATAAAGTTGGACAAGGATGAAAAATACTCCAAACATGAGAAAAATGCAGAAAGTCCTAAATAGTCTTCCAATGTGTGCATTGACAAACATAGATATTAATATCATTGTAAAAAAACTGGATATTCCCTATTTCCGAGGTGTGTATATGAGAACCGATTTACCAAAGAAACCAAATCTTTGTGAATGTGTTATTGTTAATTTAGATTTGAAACAAATTGAAGGAACACATTATGTTGCAAAAATTAAGAACATAAATCAATCATTGTACTACCGAAAGTTTCGGCAATTTGCATCCTACAATTGAAATAATTAATTATTTAAAAAACACTCAATTAAGATACAATTACAAAATGGAACAATTACAAAATACAATCAATTACAGAAATTTATGTTTATGTTTTATGGCTATAAATAGGGTAAATAAGTAATTGTAATAGTAAAACATATTTTTAGTGTGTCAATTACGTTGATATTAAGTGGAAATTCGTCACAATTGAATGCGGTATATTTCCCTGTGTTGGAGATAGATCGAGAATGGCAAATAAGTCCATTAGAATTCGTTATTGATATGCAAAACCAATCAATTACAGGTAATATTAGTGAAAAAACATAGAAGATTGTGATACCGGCAGGATCTTATTAATTGGATTACTTTGAAACATTCATTGAAGCATCATTACCTGAAGATGTACATTTTTGATTATGTGGAATTCCAAATAAATTAACTAGTGCAATGTATATTAACGTTAATATCGATTTCTCGGAAGACAATTCATTTGCAAATATGTTAGGTTATGAATGGAGACTATAACCCACTAATTAATTGCACGAATCGTAAAACCAGGATAATATATTGTCGGTAAATGTATGACCTATAAATGTTAATATTGTAGGAGGTTCATATATGAATAGAAAACCTACAAATACAGTACATGAATTCACGTGTGCTGTGGCTGCAGGTTATAATAACATTGAAAAACTGAATACATTGATTTATCTTCCAGTAATAGTTAATCCTGCTGAAGAAATAGTTGTTGAAATTTTCAATCAAGACAGTAATCTTATTAATTTTAGAAACGAATAAATTACTGTTCATTTACATTTAAAAAAGGTATATAAACACCTGCATCTGTTGTGCATTACAATCATAGTGGGTATTGTGTATAAGAGTAAATTCGCAATAAAGTAGGCAGTTCTTTTAAGAAATATGTCACTAAGTAACGTATTTCGAAGAAAGAAACTATAAAACGATGTAAACGCAAGTATAAAACACTTACTTCAAATAAGATCCCCTTGAAGTTAACATGAGGCAACAAATTGTATTTAAAGAATTAGTATATACTGTTAATAGACATGGAAGACATACTTAATGTTGCAAAATTGGTCAGCTATGGAAATGTAATCACCAATACGGAAATATATGTGTATGAACCATTACGAGCAAGTCCCTACACAATTTCCTTCGGAAAAAAGGAATTCTATACAAAATCATGATATATACACGTTACCGTCGAAATCAAGTTTAAAGTTTAGATGAACAATTAAATAGACAACCAATCAAATTATCCAGCAACTGCAGTAATAATAAGGAACGGAATACTTCATTCAATCGACAGAATTGTATATCTGCTAAATGGTGTGGAAATCAATCGAACACAGGATGTTGGAATTACTTCCACGATAAAGAACTATTTCTCAGAAACTGTAAATGATCATTATACGTGGCTTATGGCTGAGTGTAGCAATGCTAGTGATTACTCACTACAAAGAAACCCAGGCAGAAAATACGAAGTTGTTATACCATTAAGTAGGGTTTTGAGCACTGCTGAAGACTACAAACATGTAATAGTAAATGCTGAACAAGAATTAGTTATTCTACTCGGTAATACACATTTGAATTCTATATACGATTCTGTTAATAATGAGAACGGTGTAACATTTTAATTAAGCAGTGTGGAATGGTTGATGCCACATACTGAAATTAACACTCGTGACTGTGTACAGTTTTCAAAATTTTTCGAAAAAGGGAAGAATTAAATATGAAATTTGAAACTGGGGAATTCCTTACTTGCTACAATATGTACTCAAAATTTCAGGAAATGTATTATAACAAAATCAGTTCACCGATCCTAGTACTGGGAATTTTAATAGTACAGGAACGTTATTTGTGTTTGATGTAAGCAAGCTAGACAACAGAATTCCCAATGGAGTAATTGATCCACGAGTTGAAATTATTGTGAATACACCAATTCCAGAAAATAGGCAAGCTTATGTTCTTTTAATTCATAACAGATTAGCGAGTTACAATGTAAGTGATAAGCTGGTGAAAACATTGAATTGAGTCAGTAGACGCCGAACCATGGCTATGACGAGATTTTTTGCAATGTACAAGGATTTAAGGCTGTAGAAAAATTTAACATTAAAGAATTTGCTATCAGTGATATGGAAGAACATACAACTGAATTCAGCTTCAAATCGCAGATTGACTGGAAATGTCTGACTCCCAAATACAAGAAAACAAATAGATGGGTTTCTAACCATCACCATGGTTTAAAATGGTAAAGTGGGTGTATAGAGTATGAGAATATTGAAGCTATTTGCAAACATTACCTAAATAATTGTGAAATATACGTAGGTGGAGTTGAGTCGGAAGGTCACAGTGATGCAGAGGATAGAAGACCTAAAACAGTTATAGGGTTTGTGAAGCAGCTGGCAGTGAAATAAAAACAACCACTTTCCAATGAATTGCTTTTAATCACTGAATTCCCTTCAAGGAGGAATGCACTTTATCATGGTTTACATCTTATTTGTCTCATTGATATCAACAGGTTGCAATAAAATGGAATGGAGGAATATATGTATATCTGAGATTACAGGGAACTCTCCTCCTTAATGCACATGGAAAGGAAAATGGGGAGGAACTTCAAAACCTAAATCGAAAAAATGATACAGTATTATTAAAAATAAGAATATGGTAATTTCCAATTCCTCTGCCCAATATTTTGCAAAGTGTGTATAGTGGAAAAGTAATATATATTAAAAAGAATACTATTGTCCCTCGTTCAAACATTTACATAAAACATATGGATCTAATTCAACATTTTTCTCTGCTCTATATTAATGCTAACTTGGACAATGATGAATGACTGGGGTGAAACAGACTCTGATGATTCTCCTCCCGAATCACCTGTGGATACAATTTGAATCATATGCCATTATCTGTGATGAGTGTAATTTGATGTAAAAAGTATTTGGTTGTATGAAATCCACTACTTTGCAAAGATGGATAAACAAAATGAGAAATTAATTACATGCTCGGATATACAGAATACAAATGTAAATTGAATATTAGCAAGTTTTTAGCTCGTTGGAGCAGACTATTTCGACTTTGTTTTGGAAAGAAATAGTTTTAGTATCTTTGTGTGTTCCTACTTTAAACATGTCTTTCTTCCACCGAACTGGTATTTACGGCTCTGTGACCCCTGAAAAATCAAGTGTGAATTACTCTTGTTTATCTAATGTAATAATAAGTCATTTTGGAGAGATTTGCGATGGGCAGTTTCATTAAAAAAAATATCCAATGTCCCTTAGAGGGTAAAAATTGTAATGATTTATTTTCTTGTCCAGATATTTAAAATGTCCTGTGTATCATATGTGTCCGAATACAAGTGTATCAGCGAGCATCGAAGAAGCGTGTTCTCACTTTTATGAAACTTTTCCTGATTTACCAGAATGTATAATATTACATGAACCCAAATACACAAAAAATTACAACAATAAAACAGATGAAATTACTATAAATAGTACCAACGGGAGAATGGAAAAGATATTATGTAAAAAAAAAAAAATTTTAAACAAAGTTATGATAAAATGTATTCTGTAAGCTAATGTACCGAAATAAATGGTTTTAAACTATTTTTTCTGTTTTACTGACTTTACGAATGCATGCATTATAATATTCCCATATTCTGACAGTCAAATGTTACATAAACTTTGCGTGCATTTTACATTCAAATACAAATGTGTTTGCACATAAAGGTTTGTCTTTGGGATTATGATTAAATATACCTTTAGTAATTTGAAAGTGATTCAATGCATAAAACAATTTAAATGTTCATTCTAGGATTCAAACATATTATGTTTAAAATATGTGCATTTAACACCTTACACAATTCAGATGTCTTGTGTTTAAAACGAATCATGTAATCGAATTGCTTCTTGGATTTGCCTATAACTACCTAAAAAAGGTGTACGCTTTACTGTTTCATTACAATATTTGAAAAGTATGGAAGAAAAATTATCTTTGCTATATGGATTCTGCAGTAAATAATTTACAGTTCTGCGTAACTTCCAACAACATGAAAGAAGTAGCTGTGGAATGAAATCTTAAAAAAAAAAAAATCTGTTTCAGTGTGATTTCTGCCAAAAAAAAAAACAATTTTTTGGAGTAATGCTTTAAATAGACATTGTAAAACTTGCTACACTGGTTCTCCACCTCCACATTCTGGTCCACAATCTGCTTCACAATATGCTCTACAATCTACTCCACAATCTGCTCCTCATCCTATAGCAGCACCACAGTTAGCTCCAGAATCTGCTCCACATTCTTCTCCATATCCTGCTCCACAATCTGCTACGCAATCTGCTCCACATTCTGCTCCACAAAAATGCTCCACAATCTACTCCTCAATCTGCACCACATCTAAGGCAGCACCACAGTTAGCTCCGCAGTTAACACTTACAGTTCCATATTCTGCTCCACAATCTGCTCCTCAGTTAACTCCTCAGACTGCTCTTCAGTTAGCATCACATAGTCCACCTACTGCAAAGCTCCAGCTACTGCAAAGCACTTACCATTTCCAGGTCCACCCACTGAATTACCTCCAAAAAGTCGATATGTTAATTCAGGGTTGAAAAGTAATTTTATTTCCAACTCTCCAGCTTCAGTGAAAGGTTCATTATCCAAACTTAGATACGAGATACTGGCTAGTGCGTTCTCCGGCAGGTTAACTGACATGGAGATAGTTAACGATAGGCTTGGCAGTGATGCGGACTTTTCTAATTTTTTCACGATGTGTAAAGTCCCTTTATTAAACTTAATAATGGCATCACTCTGACCTATTAGAATTAGCGTAACACTAACCTGTAAGTACTTGAATTCCCTCATGGCGGAGGAAGACGTTACGCAAACCTTTTATTTTCAAAGTAATTCCTTCCCTGTCCTACACTCATCCGTTGTTGGTGAACTTTATGACAATAACATAGTACCTTACTTAATAACCAGATTTGAGGAGTTTAGTGCTCGTGGAAGCAGGTGGACTTTACAACTGATATAAAAAATGGATGTACATGAGAGCCAATACCGGCCATTCACCGCTGGTGGTAAATAATCCAAGTTATTAGCTATAAGAAGGGTTTAAATCTGACGCTGCTTCATTACTCGCCTCGCTTCACCCTCATTGACTCTCAAGACCCAGGTTTCGAGAATTGTTAAACGCTCTTCACTTGCTGTGGTGCACAGATAAATATTTTTGCTACAAGGTTTTACACAATTGAAAATCCATAAATTTTTCCCGTTCCACGAAACCCAGAATATGTGTAAAACTTCTGAACTGCGGGCCTTGCCTCATGTCAGTACAATGTGTATGCCAAATTTCCTCCACAAACTTTACACTTCTTGTATTTCAGCGCTTCATTTAGTGGGCTGTTGTATCCCTGTGTGGTATCATAGAATTCCTGTATACATTTTTTTTCCGCAAGCCTATACTCATTACCATAATAAATTCAGTCCTGCGTCACTGCCAATGGGGTAGTTAAATGACACAATAGCATATACCAGTCAATTAAACGGTTAGCCATATCAAAAGTTAACCAACCAACTGACAGATAGTTCCTTAAAAAAACTAATCTCAAATTCCAACAGTCAGCGAACCATGCTAACAGATAGCGAGCCAACGCCTGATCTACAATCTGCAATGAATAACAACTTCTCACAGATTTGAGAGTAACGAGTTCGTCTTCCTGTAACATCAACCTAATGTTACCAACCTCGCTCCCAGAAAAGAAGGGTTGAGTGTTTTTTTTCTGTATATAAATAAATATTTTTAAGAAAATTGTGTTTTTTTTGCATATATAAATGAATATCATTTGTTGAAAAAAATGGGATATATTAAAAAATGTATGTCAAAGTGAATGTGTGTTTCATTTATCTCCAAACTGTAGATCTGCAAGTATATAAACAAATTTCCTAGAGAAATTAGTGTGTGAGTTAATGTTTTCGCAAAAATATAACATAATGTATTACTTTATGAACCAGTGGTCGTGGCTTGGTTTGTGTGAAGAACATTTATTTATTCGTGAGTATTACCTTTGTTTATATTATATATCTTGAAAATGGTATTTCAATATAAAAAAAAACTATATTACTCGGTTAATTGACAAGTTTCAAGTGAGCAGAAATGTTTAACGAGTGTGTTTAAAATAGTTGACGAATCACTTTGTCGGAGCGCTCATCATAATAGTGAGAAATACTGTCTCGCTGTGAAATCAGTCAGCGTGAATGTTACCTAATATGGTGAAATCGTTTATATTTTACACAGAAAAGAGTATGGAGACTCGCAATGAGGTAGCGATTTTGTGTCTTAACCGAAAACAAGACGAAATAAATAATTTACTTACAGTATACGAGTTTTAAAGACAAATGTAAAATGCATTTAAGTGTTATTAACAAACACTGACTGTTGTGATGGGATATTGAAAACACCCAGAAATGTTATGTACTCGATATCTGTCTTATAGTGTAAATCAGTTAATTTAGTGTTTATTTAGAAAGCAAATGCACATGACACTTCACGTGAAGTTTGTAGGATTCATATAACTGGGACATGTATAAACTGAAGCGGTATTACCAGTCCTTGTCCTGCGCGAGAGTTCTGCTGGTTGTTTGAAGACAGTTCACTAACGTGTTGCATTCTCCACTGACAAAGGAAGGAAATCGTCTCTCGTCGGCTAGCGCTCTGTGACATGATGGAAAAATATGAGCAAAGTCACGCCAGACTATAGCGGTGACCCCATCCTGTTTACGAACTCGCAACAACCCCATGTTTCGCCTAGTTGCTCCCCAACCCGCAATGCTTGCTAGGCGATAACATCATCTATCTAGCCGGGATTCACACCTCGCTCACAGTCTTCGTAACAGTATTTTTCGAAATTTTTCCATTTTTTGCGTATTTAACATTGGTAACATAAAATACGATAGGAGTTAGAATATTTTCACACATGTTATTAAATTTATTTCTTTTTTGATAATCATTGATTAACATTTGAATTCATTTCTCTAGTAGTGTTAATTACAGGAGTCACTAAAATTTTATTTCGATACCTTATAGTATAGAAATATTTCTCGTTATCTTAAAGTTTGTGCGCGTCTCTTATTTCTTTTAAATAATCCGTATCTCATTCGGTTAGAATTTGAAAATATGGTTTTCCGAAGCTAGTCTACGTGTGTTCGCTATGAGAATTTTTTAAAACTTTCTCTGTAATATGTTTTGGATGGAATTTTTGTTAAAATTATTTCGGATCTATAAACTGTGTTTGCATTGAGACATTTGCGTAACTTAGTATTGATTTTATCGTTTTTCTTCCAAGAAGTTGCAGGGACTCGAATCTTTCCTAGATTTATTAATTTTGAGACAAATTTATATGAATTATTCATTCGCCTAGATCGTGATTAGGTAGTATTTGTAAATTTTCTTACAAATTATGCACAATAATTAAATAGTGATAGTTGTTAAAATATATTCGTTTGCAGGAAATGTTCTACTCTTCAGAGTCTAAATGCGAGAATTTTTCGACATTTCCTGTGCACAAAGGTTTGAAGGTTGTTGACCAGCTTCAGGTATGGTGAGTCGTGGCAAGGAGGTGGCGGGGGATAAGTCACAGAAGGGGACAGAGCAGGTTTTCGGGAGAGTCCACTTTTCATGTGTAAAGCGTAGTTTTTTCAAACAGGTCACCGCTTTGGAAGAGTCCAACTTGGTGTCTTGAGAGGTGTCTGGCAGTTATAGTGTCCCCGAAGTTGTTGTCGGACAAAAGACGTTTTTCTAGGCTGATGCCTCGGTTAGGGAGGGGGGCGAAGAGTTGCTGGCATTGTGGAGTCGGGCCGGTTCTGAGGGGTGCTGAGTAGGGGTGGGAGGGTAGAGGATGCCTAGAAGCAAGCAGCCCCCGATCTGCACACAACTAGACATTTGTCACCATCTTGACTCAGTTGCGAAAAATGACAATCGCGGTCTGAAGGGTGGATGACCCCCATGATCTCACAGACACACCTTGGCGGGGAGGGATGGTGGCTGGCATAGTGGAGTCGGGCCGATTCTGAGGGGTGCAGGGTAGGGGTGGATGTTTGGGGTGTGAGGGGGTGGCAGGCAGACTTCCTCCGATGCGAATGCAACTAGGCATATGTCGCCATCTTGCCTTGGTGCTGAAAATAATTGAAAATCGCGAGCAGCCCATGGTCACAGTCAGGCGAGGGGTGGAGGGTATGGGTGGGAGAGGCCATAGGGAGCTTTGGAGTGAAGTGACCGTGGCAATCCAGTCTCCGCCATCTTCAGTTCATGATAGAAGCTTGTGGGAGACAGATATGCTACTCATCAGCTCCTCTGAACCAGCTAAACACCGCACCTCTAGACACTCGGCGGCCGATGAGCTTACGATCGGGGGTTACGGCAAATACGGACCATCTCTACTGATACCCGTGATTTTCACTAAGCGATATTATTTCCTCCTTTGTTCACACCTCGTTCACAGTATTCATAAACTATAGTGTGAAATATACATTTTTTTAATTTATCGGAAAATATAAATTTCCATGTGTTAACTTATTTCCTTTTTCGGATTTATATACTGTGTTCGTGATAAGTAATTGATTTCATCGTTTTTCTTCGAGGAAGATTGTATACTTAAATAGCTCGGTTACATTGTGATTATATTTTCTCATTAAGTATGTGTGATTTCCGTTTTTAAGTTAATCTTCGTCATAATTAAACTGAGATACTGTCAGCTTCGACACGAACATCACGCTAATCATCATTGGAAAGTTTTATAGCTTGTTAATATTTAATTATTTTAAAATTAGGCTTCTTACGATACGAACATTTATTCACAGTGGTAAACCAGTTTTATGGATACATCGTTAAATAACTCGAGTGAATTTTTTATTTATTTTTCCCAGGGAAGTGAAATTGTGAATTTCAAAGATTGCCGTGGGGAAGGTTTTTTTTTTTTTTTTTTTTTTTTAATTTAATGTGAAAAATTTAACATTAAGGGAGACATGATTAAATTGTTCGTGCATAGTAACTCATTATTAGTTAGTTGCTTGGCAGATTCTCTGCCAGTCGTAAATTTCTACTCACTCTCAAGCTCCACGTATATATAAGCAGGCAGGCGTACATCATAGCATACACTCATTCTTCAAGCGGCCTCAGAGGTGGACGGAGGTGCGATTTCGGGGAGCTCCTGGAGCCATTACAATGCGTGTTTTTCTGAGCTTGGTCTACGAAAATTCCCAACAGTTAAAAATACAGTTTGTGTTAACAATTGTGCTCTATTTACGGAAATTTGTAGTACGTTTGTTATTTTAAAAATAATTTTCTCTTCAAGGAAGTTTGTGCATTTTCCCCTTATATATAAAGCGATGTGAGATTATGCTCTATGCATCTTGGTTATTTTGAAACAAACTATTTGGGGTAAGATTATCTATCATTATTTGTTTTACTTATCAGAATAGACACACGCTATTGTGTCTGGTTTAAATTGTATTCATAATTTTTTTGCCGTAAGATATAATTCTCCACGCTGAATTGTGTTAATGTGATATTTATTCATACTGACTAGTTGGATTTCGTTTAGACTGTAGTTGTAAATTATACTTGTCTCTCGTGTTATTAATTAATACGCAAAACTCGTTTAAAGTCTCTGCCTGGTGTAATTTCATACTGGCAAGTTGGATTTCGTATAGTGAGTTTGCACTTGCGACCTCAGATGTTATTCAAATAGTTAAAATTCTCTCTCGTGTAAATTATATTTGTAAGCTCGAGACTCATTTAAGACTAACATAATTCTACTTATTATTCATGTAGCCATTTCAGATATCCGTTTCGATGTGTGTAATTTATTCATACTTACAATGCTCTGAAATTCTCTAACCTTTAATTGCATTCCGAAAACAGATAGTTTAAAATGTAAATCACATATTTCAAAGTCGCCTATTTCGCACCACCATCTACAAGTAATATCCACTTAAGAACATAAAATTTACACTTAGACCACTCTTAGAAATCGTTTAAACACTCTGAATTTCTCTCATGTGTTAAATATATTCATAAAAAATAGCCAATCTACTACCAAAACCCCTACAAACACCTCGAAATTAAGAAATTTAGGAAAAAATGACCCTTAACCCACTCTTGCACTAAACTCTACGCCTATATAAGACATAGCAACCCACCATTCTGGTCAGTCGCCTTCAAGACCCCACACCGTCAACATTGTACAAAGTTCCTGCAACCCCCACACAAAAAGAACGAAAGAAAGAAGGGAAATAAAGAAAAAAAATTATCCGATTAAAAATTTAACCTAACAATTCATTTTACCCTTTCAATCCCTTAAATCCATTCAATCAATTCAACCCTATCATTGAATTTAACCATTTATTAGCCATTTCAATCAATTTAATTATGCCTTTGATATCAATTTAACCCTTTCAATAAATAAAGGCGGCATCCCCTTTGATCTGAAACCCCTAAGCCCCTTCTACAAGGAGGTGTTATCGATTACTAGAAATATTTATATAACACAAACGTAGTGAAAATCGGTTAGAATTTGTGCATGAGTGAAAGTGGTGGCGGGTGTTGGGGGGGGGGGGGGGTTGGAATCTCTTGCGATATAAAATTCATGTTGCTGACTGGGTGTCACAATCTTTTGGTAGAAAATGTAGGTAAAAACGGTTTGTTCAATGTGGCGACTCTCAAAATATACGAGTAAAATACATACAAAAATACTCATAGGTCCCAGCGCGCCATTTCTAACCCTTGCGCACAGTGGCGATGACGCACTTGATGGGCGTGGCAGATTCGCCCTTATCGCCCTCGTGCTTTGCCAGGTATGCGGTCACGTTGACCGCTCTATTTAGGAACCAGTCGCAACGATTCTTATATCTTTTATTTCGGAGGTATGGTATTTGCGTCAAAACTGTGTCTTTTGCGATTCATAGGGACTACCGTTCGATTCCCGTTGGGAGTACGCCCGATATCCTTGCGCTGGGAACGTAGTCGGACGATGCCATTGGCCAGCGGGTTTTCTCAAGGTGCTCCCGTTTACGACTAACTTCACTCCAACAGGCGCTGCAGACTTCAATGTTAAGCGCCTTGCAGGCTTCTGAACTTAACATGGGCGGTTGAGAAACATTGTAGATAAGGATACAGGCATTAAAAAAGCTTTTTTTTTTAATTGTGAACTCCAACAGCACACACCATGAAATGGCCGAACTGGTCAACGAAATGTCGGAACGCTATTTGCCAGTCAGCGTCTGGTAATTTATTCACCAGTCAGTGTCTGGTTACTTATCCGCCAGTCAGCGCCTGGTAACTTATCCGCCAGCCGGCAGCCCACGGACAGGGAATATTCCGAAGTATGAAGTAACCATTCAGACACAAATACTGTCTCCAGAGCCTAACATAGCCAATCCAGGAATGAGTATGCACACATAATTCCTGTGTGTGAACATATTCCTTGGTCGAGAAGTGAAATGGACACGTTACAACCGTCGTCGATTTTGACAGCTAAATGGGCGTATCTACAACACATGCAAGAAAATGTACTACTCCACCGGGATTACTGAGTTATTCGTTTGCTCACTGCACAAGAGAAAGTATGGAATGTATAAAGCCTATTCACGGTTACTCCCAACTTTTCTCTAACCCTGCTAAAGCTCTACTTCCCGCATATTCCTCCGCTTCACGCAAACAATACTTAACTAGGTCTGCAAAATTACAGCACAGGGGCAACGCACCGCATTCGTGCGCATTCAGTAGTTTTGCATAGCCTAAGAACTATTTGTTACTAGGTGTTACAAACACACGTATTTCCTCCCTGTTTTATAAATAACTGTTCAAAATAAAATGTTGAAATTAGTATATAAAATACGAGTGAAAGTTCAGTTTATTCCAAAATGATTTACGTTTATGTCAACAGAAGTTAAAACTGTTGTGATGCTCAATGTTAAAGATTTCCTTGAAATTACGGACATTTTTACGGAAACAACCGTAAAATAACGGAAATTTGGTCCACAAATAAGAAATACGGAGATTGGACCAGTAAATATAAAATATGGAATATTCCGTAAAAGTGCTCCAAAGTAATGTACTAACAAATAACTAACTTGCTCTTTTAATTATGTAATGTGCTTGAGAGTTCAGATTCACACTATTAATTTGGAATTGACGAATATTTTAAATATAATGTGGACTACTATTGGTCCATACTTTATAAACTGCTTGTGTTGGTTCTAGTATCGGAAGTGGCTGCTAATATAGAGGTATTAAGAATTGGATTTGGAAAGTAGTGCATTAGAGAGAAAGAGAGAGAGAGAGTGTATGTGTGTGTGTCTGTTGGCCACAAAGTGAAATTAGATTACGTGCTTTCAGTTATGCCACATTTTTGCCTATCTCATCATATTCGTGCATGGCTGATGCTGTCATGATAGTTTGCAGCTTAGTTTCTCAGAATTTTTATGTTTTTTGTAGTTTTATTGATGTCCAATTTTGTTTTGTGTGTTTGGTGCTTTTATATCTATATGCTTTTTCCAGGTGCATCATGAAGATAAACCCACTGACTGCTTCAATGACTGGCAAAAATAGTGTACTGAATCGCAAAAAAACGCGTGGTTGGCACAATAAAAGATGTAATAGATTTCTTCGAAATGTTTGAAGATAACTGAGAGGGTTTTTGATGTACCACTAACACGAGGACTGAGGTGCAATTAATCTAAGTTTATTTCGTACAAACTAGATGACACTCGATGAACTGAAAACATGTAAATGATTTGCAATATTAAGTTTCTTTGATTTTAATTAAGTGCTTATAGAGTAATTGTAATATGCATAGCCTGCTTTAAATGTTTAAATCATTTTTTTTTGTACTTTTAAGGTTCAGTTATCCTTAAAAGTTGTCATTAAATTGTAACTTAGTACTTGGTCATTGATTAAATTCTGTTATGCATTCTGTTGCATGATGTTCACTTACGATAAGTGTTTGCAAAAGCTGGTCTTAATCCTAAATAAGTTTCTTCCTAGTGGCCATATGCAGCAAAACCCTGTTCCAATTGCAAAATACGGAGAAATTATATTTGTTCACGAAATTTTGCAATAACTCCCATATTATCTCATTTACTTCACATATGTGCTGATAACATGTAAAACTATGTACATGAACCATGCTGTTTATTTAACGAAAACGAACAACAGTTTAGTTTTCACTCCTGACTGAGGATTCATTAATTTATCAGTGGCATGGCTGAATTTTATCGCTGTGCTTACAATTCGATATATTGGCCTGAATCGTGGCATCGCGGGCAGGAACATAGCTAACGTATCTGTTATTTTGAAACAGACAATTCTAACCAAAAAGAAGTTAATTTTACGGACATAAATATGTAGATATAAATCAGATAAATAGTTTTTACTCCAACGTAATAATTATACACTAAACATTCGTAAAGTGTTTGTAAACACTGCCTAATTTGTTATCCTTACGTCACAACATCATTCCACAATGCCAAAAATAACAACTTTTTGAACATGCCCGCGATTTTGAAAATGTAGACGTTTATGTTTTTGATCAACTGATCACAGTGTAAATGCTGCGATGTAAATGTTGAGTGGTGACAAAAAGAGATGCATAAATAATTCAGTGCCATATGCAGAGATTTACAGTGTTAGTGTGGTACAAAAAAAATTACACGTGAGTCTTCCCTCTTAAAGACTATTCACAATAAAGATATCATTTTTTAAAATCTACCTTTAAAAAAACTCACCGCCTCATAACTGCATACATTTAAACGGGCACCCTGAGTGACATACCACCAGTAAATTTGGCAAAGGTAAAGGTGGGCGGAATATAGTTCCATATCTTAGATTTGAATAAAAGTTTTATGTCACAATTTGTAATGACATCAATTATTTCTTTGATTTTCTGCTTTTTTATGCATGGACGTATGAAAACGAAAAATTTGAAAAATATTTACTTTTATAATAATTCCAATTTCGCTTGACCGACGCACGAATAAAGTGATGAGGCCCATGGCTATGTTAATTTTACATCAGGCGGAAGAATACACAACGTACACACAAGTAGATCTTAAGCAGGGCTTTCAAAAGTGCTCATTTTACCATGAACAGCCTATGGAAGAAGTGAAAATCTTAGGATTCATTTATTTACTTGCCATAAACAAGTTTATAAGTAATGTTGTATTTAGTGTGAAGTATTCTGAGAGGAATAGGGTGTTCTTTTGTACCGTAAAATCAAGTTTCCACACTTTCTCGTTCAAATTTCCTATCATTTCTATCTTTATTTCACTGAAATTACATGGTGCATTTTTAAATCCGTTATGCAAAAGAAACTTACATAGATATCACAACAAATAATTCTTCCAACACATTTAAGAACGTTGTAGGAGATAGTGTTTCCATAGACATACAGACATGAATCGCACCGTGAACATACTGTAATGGTACACAGCCAAAATAGTGCTATAACAGTATCAATCAACTGTTGCTGCCATCTTGAATTGGCAATGTGTTTGTTGTTCACCAAGCACTGTAACACTTTTAAGTTATCGCGAAGTTGTACGAACACATCTTGCACGGTAACACCTACAATAATTCTTCATGCGTTACCCATGACATGAAAAGCTGGCACAATACAATTTCCGTGGGGTAATATGTGGTGAAACTTAATGGCAACCAAGCGGGACTTGAAAATAATAACAAATCACGAGAAGACGCAAATACGAAAAAAAAAATAAAAAATAAAAGTAAATATGTATCAGTTTTCACTGTTAACAAACAGTCAATTCATTTAAAACAGCCGTAATATAACATCTCATTAATACCCAAACTTTGAGATTGCAATGTGTTTTACTATACACTACCCCTATAAAAAAGTCTACATATCTACGAAAAACAATGAAATAATATTTATCGTAGTGTTTCACATTGGATATTGAGAAGCACTTTCCTTTTATTATGTAAACGCATTATACATTAGAAATGTTCTCTATTTTAGCAGTTTTATACGAAGACATTTGTAGGACAGTGATATTCAAAAGCAAGCACTCTTTAGTGACATATCTTTTATCAATTAGTGTAGCACCTATTGTACTCAGATTCACATAGTACAGTATAATCTCAATACAAATATGAAGGGGCCATAATTTCGGCACTTTGCAATAACGAGGTTTGTATTAAAGAGACGAAAGCAAAAAAAAAAAAAAAAAGGTAGAAAAAAATTACTTGCTGGCAGATTTGTACAAATTGCTACATGCATTTCACCATCTACCCAGCACAGACCCCGAAATGTCACTAGTTGGTAAAAAAAAAATATGTAGTGATTACGATTAAAATTTTCATTAACATTAACTTAGCAATAATTTTTATAGGTGCATACTTAAGAATTATAAGCAGCCAAGTTGGCATTTTGCTAGGTTATGAGAGTTTTTGTATCAAAAGTCAAGAAATAGGCATATTTGTTGCATGAATGTTTTGGTACCACTTAATTAGGTCATCTTGTCTACACTAGATATTTATTTAAGTGGGGTACTACATATAATTTTTTAGTTGTTTGATGTTATTTTACTTCCTGGTTCTTGTATCACTTTATTTAATTTCCCAATTCTCGTGTGATGTGATTTTATTTCACTTAATGATACTTGTGTGATGTAATTTTATTTCATTTCTTGATTCCCGTGTATAGTAACTTTATTTTGCTTCCGAATTTTTGTGGAATGAAAATTTATTTCACGCCCCGTTTCTAGTGTAACATAATCTTATGTAAATTTGTCATTGTTGTTCAATGTAATTTCATTATTTTTTCTTATTCTCTTAGAACTTATAGCTGCTACATTTGTATTTATTTAACATAACTTCAGTAAACACTTACTTCTTTCACAGATTGCTTGTAACATTGTCAGATATCACTTCCCACGAATAACATCAGTTAGGTGGAACAAAATGGCGTCCTTATCGATTATAGTTACAAGAGTGATTGCTAACGCTTTCCTGTGTCCACTATTTTTGACAATTTTGTGCTATGCAGCCTATTCATCTGTGGTCGAACAGTTTGTTTATATTTCAGTGAAAAATATTTTTCACAGGCATGCTGTTTCTGTTCATGAATTTCGTATTAATTGTATAAAAATAGACGTATTCTTAGCCTATCGCAATTAAAACCCCTAGATGCATTTGTTTAAAGTACTAACTATTTTCTTTTTAACATAAATGGGGAGTACTTGTTTCGTCACTAATATACAGTATAGTGTACAAGAACTACACAGGAATATTTTGAAACCATTTTACTGGAATATTTTACATTTTTGTAGTGTTTGCTGTATTCATAAAAACAAGACATGTCAGTGTTAAGAAATTTCTGAAATGTTTCCCGTATAAATGTAAGAAAGTGGTACGAAGATAAGACATTTCTTGTGTAATAAATATTAAGTTTTATCAATATATACTGTATTTATTTGTGTAACATCCCTTAAAGTTGACAGTTTTAAGTCATCATGGAGAGAATACACATATTTATAGGAGATAAATCCATCAGTTGAATATATTTGTACAAGAGTGCGTTACTGTACTTTATTTTTTGGTACGAATGCATTTTTTCATCATTACAAGTTGAAATTTCTCTACAATACTCCATAGCATTTTGACACATACTATTGTGATGAACTGCAAATGACACTGGCCGATTATTTATGATATGGGTGGTACTGAAATCACATTGGCAAATATTGTAGTTAATAAAGTGATCTTGTTAAGTAAAATTGATGCTGTTAGTACACACAAATTGGTTTGTCATGAGAGTTGTATGTAATGTCAGGTTTAGTTGTCTGCAGTCTGCTTTGTTGTCCAAGTATAACATTTTGAAAGGACACAGCACTATTCTAAGTTAATTTGCATTATAACATGAAGTACATAATGGTATTTTCTTATGTATGCCTTCATATAAACTTATAATAGCTTGCAAATAATTTTGTGAGACATTTTATGCCTACTTATTATTGACAAGTAGGCCTACATGGTAAATGAATGTAAATAAGTTACGGCATGTAATGAAATGTTACAGGAAATAGAAAATTTACCTAATAGTGAAAACAACTCTAGTTATTAGTGAAAGTGACCTAATTGCCAACACAATTGTTTTAATGACAAAATTTTCAAAACCTATTATAAAATCAGTAATTTGGAGCCATTACATTTACCGGTAAGTATTCCTAGCTTTTTTTTTTTTTTCATGAGCGTCACTGACACGGTTAGTATAGTTCGATATAATTTTTATTTTTCTAATATATGCGTATGTGCTGTGACGATAGTACATACTAGGTTATTTAAAATTATTCTTGTGATGATCATCAAGTTATAGTATAATGTATAAATAGTTTCAAAGTAAATTGAAAACATTATTTATTTAGCCATGACTCTAAATATTTACAACTAGTCCTATCGGAAATCAAATTAGGCAGTTTTGGTGCCAAATTCCGATCAACAATATCCGTGTCCCTGTAATAATATTTGTTGACAAGTCTGTTTAATAAATATTTTAATGTCTGCTACGTTGTAACGTGATTGGAGAATTTTGTGCGGCCAATCGTGTCTTCAGAGCTGATGGTAGAACTTCGGAAAATCCAGTTTTTTGTGCTAAAATGTCGGTACTAATGACCTTAAGAATTATTTTTGGTTCGAAAGTTATAAAATGGTGTGAAATATATTTTATTTATTTTTTGTTGTAATCTGACAGGAAATACTTTGATATTTGTTATTAATACATAAACTTAAAATTGCTCTGGTCTTATCGCTGCTCATCGAAATCCGTTTCTGTGTTTAAAAAGGTAAATGCATTATTTCAGAAGTAACATGCTTTACTCGTTATTTAACTATGGAAAGCCAACTTATTTACGCTTGTCTCTTTTGCGGCACTACCTTTGACCCCCCGCCCCCCAAAATATTATCATTATGTTGTTTTCATCGTTATTTGTTGATGTCAGAACTTTCAAGAAATTTAGGAGAACTGATTTTGTCTTCTCTTTGCTTACATTGAGGAGAGTTCTTTTATCACGTCGGTGCACATATTTTTTACCGAGTTTTCATTCTGGAATAGGCATTGCGATGTTTCTCTTAGCATAATAGGGCGAGACAATCTAATTTTATATAGATCACGAAACGAAATATGGAATACAAATAAACAAAGGTCTTGGCTCGAGCCGAGTCAACTGATTCTCTCTCGGAAATCTGACAGTGATTGCAGCTGCCATCTTCAGTTTGAAGCGTCCAAACAATACAGTTATACGATTCTGTATGCCGTTCACGGTAAAATTAGAAGTTTCAGAAGCCCTGCGTAAGATCTATTTGTATGAACGTTGTGTATTCCTCCGTCTTATGTAAAATTTACATTTCCATGGGCCTCGTCACTTAATTCATTGACTGGTCAAGTGAAAGTGCGGAATTATTAGGAAGTAAATATTTCACAAATCTGCTCATCTTTAAATTTCGATGCATTAAAAAAAAAACAGAAAGCGAAAGAAATAATTTAAGTTATCACAAATGGTAACCCGGCACTTTTTACTTTACATTAAGATATGGAACAGCTTTCCAGCCATCGTTACAAACTTTACTGGGCGAATAACACTCAATGCGCCCATTAAAATATATGTAGGCAAGAACACTGACTTTTTTTGTAAGGTTGGTTTCTAAAGAACTCACTTTATCATGCACAGCCTGTACCTGAAGATAACAGTTAAAAAAAACTGCCGAAATGTCGAGAGAGAATAATTTGATGCGTCCCAAGCCCAGAAATCTTGTGTGTAACGATAATAACAGCCACGAAAGCATGCGATCTATATATGAAATATCGAATAAAATATATATTTTTTTTAAATTTTACGTTTAGGCTTGCTGCTTGCTGTGTGTATATCTGTTTGTCAATAAATTTTCAATCCTTCGCGAAGAGAGTCAAAAACTGGATTTCTATGTCTTCAACAAAACCATTACCTGGAAAAAATTGTCGTCGGGTTTGTTTTAAAAAAAAATGAGGGAAAATATAATTTGCGATTTTTTTAAATATTTGTTTTGTGTGTTTTGACCACATAAGTAAAAAAAAAAGTCAGGCAATTCAAGGGCAATTAATGAAGTGTGAGTTAATGAACCAATAAATTCACACATCCAATCCACATTGTCGTCAGATATCTTAAGGAAGCACATTTGAGTTGCAAATGAGACACTCTTTATTGCTGATTGTATAACAAGATGTCAGACATATGCATTTTATGAGGCGTGTGACTGTATTTTCTATTATATGCAAAACATTGGCTGTCTTTATCCGAATGTCATATTTTATAGTAGAAATATGACATAATGTTTTCTGCTGAAACATCGTGTAAAAGTATATTTAGCTTGCCACTTCTGATTGCCTTTATGGCTTGCCACTTCTGATTACCTTTATGGCTTGAAATAAATTTTTTACAATATATTATCAAACTTCCAGAAAAATCTGGACATTATGTTGTATATGAAATATTATTTAGTGCATGTCGTCAGGAATAGGGTTATAAAGTTACAGTAGCTTCAATCGTGATAAAATAAACTATATTTCAGTGGCTGATAACTTAATCGGCGTTTCTATAAAAATACGGAAATATGAATTCAATTTAGAACTTTAAATCGCACTTCACAGTTTCGTAGAAAATCCGGAAAATCAGTTTTAAAATATTTTCTTCCTGAAATATAAAAAAAATTACAAAATAATATTTACGAGCGAGAAGAGCGAAAGTAAAATGTCAATATTTCTTTTAAAATAAGGATTTTGAAATATTTGACAACGAGGATTTAGCAGCAAGTAAATCATTTAATTAGTAGTCATTTAGACACGAGTATTCGAAATACTTGTGCCTACACAAATTAAAAAAAACATATCAACGCTTGCTGTAAGCCAACTGATGCACGAGATAATAGTTAAATAATTTCTGTGCCAGGTATTGCAAAGTACATTTTTATTGATAATCACAAAGTACAAAGTTATTCAAGCACGAAAGTTAAGATTTAAGACATTTTTCTTGAGAAATCTTTCAAATTGAATGAAAAAAAAGTATAAGAAAATATTTTTAAGCAGATAGATATAACATGACTTACACAAATAAATGTTTGCATATACCTTCAAATATTGAATTGTCTGGCGTCCTATGAATTTGGAGATTATGTTTTGTTTACAAGGAAGCACTGTTTGAAATAATTCAGTAGTGAACGTTTAATTTTTTTTTAGTGACATTTCAACGTAGGTTAACCGCGGCAATAAAGAAAAAGCCAGCGTAGGTGGGGCCAAGAGGATGTGATCACTCGAGGAGGATATATAAAGTCATAGTGATTCTTACACCATTTTATAAATAGCTCCGCCAGTCTTTTGTTCGGGCCGTCGTTCTTCACCCTCGCGCGACACTGGAGGATCCTTTTCATCGTATCGAGACTCGAGCAAGTCCTCTCCCTGGGTCATCTCATTTATCTCTATTCGTCGCTCGCCCCCTCTCCGCCGCCTCAAGGGGTTTATCTACCTCTCTTCAGGAGCCTGTTCTTCGGCGCCCATTCCCAGCAGCCACCTCCTCTTCCCCCCACCCGACCCTCTTAATACTCTGGTTCCTTTCAGCGTTCTCCTTAATTTACTTGGCTCCCGCCAGCAACTACCCCGTACTACCCCTTTTCCACTCGTACCTTCTTTTTTAACCTGGTCCTATTTTGTAACAGGGACTCTCAGCCCCTTTGACTGCCGGGGATGATCCTGCCGACGCGACGGAAGGTAAAAGAATCTTCTTTTGGTAGACCGATAAACAATAACTGTGCCAGCCGCATAATGAAGGCGGTTTGAAAAGAATTTCGAAATTTCACCCGCCAGAATACCCAGACTCGATAGAATATTCCACATATCGATTATTTTTTCCATCCGTCTCCCTCTTTTTACCGGTGACTCATCTGAGTGAATGGACCATCAGTGCGAATACTGAACTGAATTTTGACAGCCTACGGGTGTTGGTTTTTTAAAACACAGTGCTTAATTTTCAAGACCGATTTAAAGGTTTCAGGGGCAGGATATAAGGGTCTGGATTCAATTCTCCCTAAACAACTCAATTACAATTTTTACTTC
Organism: Dryococelus australis; assembly: GCA_029891345.1. Classification (NCBI taxonomy): domain Eukaryota; kingdom Metazoa; phylum Arthropoda; class Insecta; order Phasmatodea; family Phasmatidae; genus Dryococelus; species Dryococelus australis. Next base: position 108,407,261 of record CM057001.1, read on the forward strand.
ACAGAGTGTATCATCGGAATAACCAATGTTTTTTTTGAAATGGACTTTGACAAAATTTTTGCAGAGTGAAATGTATAAAACCGGTTCTTGTTTTAAAGTAAGATTAATATTCCTTCGAAAGTGGTTGGAACAACATTTTAAGAGCCGACTGTATAGAAAGTTTCATTGCTAAACCATCCCTCCTCCCCCCCCCCCCCCCCCTGTTCCAGAGTGTCTTTGTTTGGCCCTTCTTACTTTACTTGCAAACTGTTACATACAGCAGTAAATCTGTGGTCTTTCTCTGACCATTCTAAAAAGAAGGGCAAATGCCAACATGTAGCTTGTTTGTAATAGCATATAAACAGTGAATATTGTTGCTTATAACTGTTATTTTTTGGGTCTTAGATATTGCTTCAAAAACAATTAATTATCTACCTATATATATTTTTTTCAGTTGGGAAAATAGTCTGAAACTCAATTTCTCTACAAAAAAAACTTAAAAACTAGATTACAAATATTACCCCATTAAATTGAGTTTTTCATTGACGATTTACAAACCAATTTAGTCTTCTCCAAATGAATGCAAATTACAAAATAAAATAATTAATTCAGTGAACTTAAGTCACACATGTTTTCATCCTTTGGAATTACACGTGATTGTTTTTGTTAAAATGAAGAAAAGTGTATAGAATTCTTCAAATATGTCTGATAGAGTGTAAGTGAAGAGATTTGGGCAGTTATTTACATGAAGATCTTGAGAGCCGATGTCTGATAGATAAAAAATAAAATATTTATGAAGTTTCAAAATTCTTTACAGTTCTCACCACTAACATAAATAAGAATCAATTTTATTTAAATGCTGTTTCAATTCATAGTTTAGGAAAACAATGCAATAATATCATACAGCCGTTATTGCGTCGAGTTAGTGAACAGACACACACACACACAAATAAATTTTCTTCTAATGTTTTTGCCGAAAGAATCTATCCTGTTATCACCACCTTAAATTTATTTTTCATTTTGGTCAACAGTTCTCAAGAACTAGTTTTTGGTTGAATTTTGTTTTGTTTTCTCGAGATTATCAAGGCGCCAAATGGCACTTCTCCCACTATTATTGTAATGTTTACAGCGGGATGACAGGAATACGCATTCTCTTCCTTTGTTCGCAAAAAAATATTAGTAAGAGTAATTGTATTTGTACGTCTTCTGCAGCAGACGATTTCGAGAGTTCGCGTTAGTAGAATGAAAGAGGAGAATCACACAACGCCTAAGACCGTGAAACACAAGTCTGCTGGCGTACTGAATTGCCTATCTTCACGGGTGCCCAATTACTTTTTGGCAGATAGTGTACAACCGCGTGTATCTCTCCGAGTCTGGCCGAAGGAGAGGGGTGTGTTGGGCGAGAAAGAAAGGGGCGGTGAAGGGGGTGTTTTGAGGAACGGCAGCAGGGATCGCACTCACGGTCCACTTTGCATCGCTAAATCCGGGGGAGCAATATTTTAAACAAGGTCGTGGAGGCGCGAAACCCGCCTAACTGGTGTTGTAAATCACTCGCCACCCCCTCCACCTCCCCCTCGACCCGACCAGTAGGCGAAAGGTATGCGGAAAAGAGGGGTCGTTAAAAGGGGGCAGGAAGCCCGGAAGGCTGGCTGCCAAGTCAGGAACCAATGGCAAAGCGAAGGCGAACGCCGAGCGCTGGTGGTGCCTGTGAAATTTGCTATGGCCAGTACAGCGTAAAATGAGTACTTTTGATGACCATCCATAAGGCCATATTTCACGATATTTTTTTAATTTATTATTATATATAAGGGCCATATAAATGCAAATATTTGTAGTCAAATTATAATAGTTTTTCAAAACATAGTACCCAAAAGTCGAATATTTCGGGATATGGCAGCTTAAGTTTCTATGCTTTTAAATAACTGTACCAAATAAATTACACGTAATTTGATCTATATTATGTAAACAACATGTTAATTAAATATCAGGCATATTTAACAGTGGGTACTCAGGTACTGGTATTCTGAATCTCTTTTAAAATAGGTATTGGTTTTTATGCCAACACATGTTTATTCCTCCAAGAAAAATCGATTAATATTATTTTCTCTCGGACGAATAAAAATATGTTGGCAAAAATATCAATACTCATTTAAAAATAAATTCAGGATAGCATTAACCGAGAACCGATTGTTAAATATCCTCGATACGTAATTAACATGTGTATGATATACGTGATATGGTTGGCAGAGTTAATTAAGAGCATAGAAACTAATCCCACAATCCAAGGTTTTCGATTTTTCAGTGCTATATTTTGAAAACAATAATAATTTGACTACAAATATTTAAATTTATGTGGTTTTTATAAAAATTTCTGTCAGATAATAAAATACAAATTATGGTGAAATATGACTCTAAATTCGACTTGTATGCACGTTGCGTATTGTTGTACCACGTGTAAAATTAATACTGCGGTTGGCCTCATCACTTTATTCAAGTGAAGCCGTGAAATTATTAGAAAATTAAATAGTGTACAAATTAGCTGATACTTACAACTCTGTGCATTGAAAAACCCCGGAAAGCAAAATATAGAATTACATTACTCACAATGTTTGCCTAGCTCTTTTAATTGAACGTTAAGAAAAAAATACTTTCCTTCCTACGTTGCCAATTTTACTGGGCGCGTTCGAGTCAGCATTCCCTGTTCATATATTTACAGCTTCAGACTGTCATATATTTCAAAGATTCATTTTTAAAAAGTTCTCAATTAGACGTGAATATCCTACAGTACAGAAGCCCAAGATAAACCAAGTATAGAGGCAACACTGCCTTGTATTGCATTAAGCTCTTATTTCGAGCTACAAAATCGCCACAGCACTTCAGTACGATTAAAATCTAAAGGTAATGGTATTGTTTATCCTGTAAACTTAAGGTACGCGAAAGAACACGAGCATGGATGAGTCTTACATAACCCATATTTCCCAAGGTGAACGTTGTCTAGGTGGATTTGTTTTTAACTGTGTATTAAGTTGAAAACTGGCGTATATGGTATTAGCGGTTGACATCCAGTACTTTTTACGATTGGACCTTGAAGGCTGACAACGCCTCATTTTCTCAAACTCTTTTGTATTTTTCACGTACATCCAACAAAATCACTTTGAAAATAAACTATCTCGGTAAACGGTAGTCAAGGATCAAAACAGCGAGTAGACTAACTGTGCAACGATCACGTGAGGTCGCAGAATGCGTCGTTGTGTAGTTTGCTTTATGTTGTGACAGATCTATATACGCTCATTTACATGTCACACAGCTAAACCGTTTTATTTTTAAATTTTTATTTCTCTGCTTGATTAAAGATAATTATTGCATTTTTCGATTAATTTTATCGGTAATGCTGCACCACACTTATCAGATATTATTTCAGATAGATAATGATATAAACGAAGTGCTTCTTGAGAAGTTTGAAAGTTTTGTGTGTTGTGTATGCCAGTGCATGCAAATGTCCTCGCAGAGTTCCTGAGACGACCAGTATGTTGTTGGAGAGTAAGTTGCCAAGGTAAAAAGATCAAACACACCTTCTCCCACACACATTCTGTGGGATACACATATTTCTGTTCTAAAACATTGATCTATATCATTAGCCATTAGCAATAATTATTATTCCTCCACAAAGCGCACATAATAAACACACCCAGTTTTACCAACGTATCACAATGTATGTAATACAAGTGAAATTGTTTTTGTAACCACTTCGTAGTAATATAACGAACAAATGTTATTTGGCTTTTAGTATGTAAGGAATTTTTAGCATGAATAATTTTCCATTTTAATTTTTGTATTGGCAACGCGACTGTGACCTCAAAAAGTGGTGACTCGTCAGTGTGCCACCCTATTCCCAATACATCGTCCCCCCCCCCTTTATCCCTCTTTCCGACCCAAAAAAAATCCTTTTAGTAAAATCTTTTCATCGAGCCTAGCGAAGGCATCGTCTCCACAGTATGCGGCACTCTGGCAATCTGTTAACTAAATATTTTAGAGATTAATTTAGTAAGTAATCCGTTTTCCTCGCTACGCTTACTTGCACGAATATATTAATTTAGATACTTTAAATTTATACAAAGCAGTTCTACAACTTAAAAATTAGGGAAAGCTTTACCATCAAGACTGGAAATCGCACAATTGGATTGGTTTCACAGTGACACTATTATGTTTCTCAAAATTGACCCTCTTACGTGTAAGGCACATTTAAATAATTCACAATGTAAATGGCTATGTTAACTTATATATGCGAAAAGTAATAAAACTATGATTAATTGAAGTGTTCAAGTACCTATGGATATGTTTAATATGCTTAATTCAGCGTTTACTTATAGTTTGTGAGGGATAAGATACATATTATAATTACATGTAATATGTTTTTAAACGTAGTCAAAGGCTGTACACGATCAAATGTGAGCATCTAAAAAAAAACCTACTAAATTTCTACTTTCAGCAGGTTGGTTGTGTATCTTTCCACATACGTATCAAAATATATACTACCGCGTGACTTTTAGCTAATGTTTACACCAGCTGGCTAACATGCCCACTGCATACTTATTTAATACACAACAAAAAGTAATACATATAGTAATAATCACTTTAAACACGTAGACGTTAATTTCAGTCAATAACATTGGTTTTTGAATATTTATTGATGTCCACGATTATTTTCTGTTTGGACGTAAGTTTTAACTGCGGTCAACGCTTCCGAGGGCATAAGAAAATATGTTTTATTATGTTGTCAACATAATAGCAGAACATCCTAACATTGTTTTCTTTCCTCGTTACAAGAACAACGCCCAGACGTATTCGACGCTCCCCTTTAAAAATTGTTCAGCTGAAACACTTTCCCGTCAAAGAAAGGCATGCTTTTTTTTAAATACGGCATATTTACTTTTTACTACAGAAGACAACGTGCCTCAGTCAATCATTAAAAGACCAAGGAATTATGTTTAGCAACATTTCCGAGTGGAATTACAATACATAAACACCTCACAAACCAATATTTCAATACACGGCTACGCACGCGTAAATTGCGAGCATTGCTGTTACATTACGAGAAACGAAATCAATATGTTGTGAAACTCAATCGCTGAACAGAACAGATCCAAATTTTTACAGTATACTTCCACAGTAAAATTGTAATTCCATTCAAGTTTCGTGAAAATTTCAATCAGCCACACAGTTTTAAAGTACGTAACACTAACATTTCCTAAGGTCGATTGCTTTGTTTAAGAAAAACATCACTTTTCGCTTAGAAAATTAAAACGCATGCACTGATGTGAACGTACACTCTAAATTCGAATCAGTGGAAATCCACTGATTCACAGTGAAATTCAGTTACTCGAATCAGTGAAAATGGCTCCACTTAGAATCAGTTAAAAACCACTGATTGTTTGAGTAAAAAATTTTCACTGATTGAATTAGTGAGGTGGAACTATTTCGCTGATTGAATAAGTGACGGCCGACTACAGTTAGGAATTAAATGTTATTTTTAATTAATGTAGCCAAATAATTACGTAAAACGAACATATTTACGATAGTTAACAATTTATATTGCGTAATTTACCGTAATTTCAAAAAGTAAAAAAAAAAAATTGCTGGTGGCCAGGATTGAACTCATACACACTTTCCTCTTTGATTACGAGCAGTTACTTTACCCCCTGCGTTACCATGCCAAAATGAATAATGAAGAGGAAAATTTAAGTATCTCTCAGTTCCGTATAGCAATCGTGAAGATTTCAATGTCATGCCCTTTCTTTTCGTATTTGGTTTAATTTGTACCGTTTGGTTTGTTAAAACGAATAGTATATATTAGTGCACTCTCTTCGCCACATTAAATGCAGTTTGAACTTTCAAACAGAGCGCTGTAATGATTACAGGAAAACGAAATGAAAGACGTAAAACAGAAGGAAGGCTTCAATGTTCATGTTACCTCGTCAAATGGTGTTTCGAATGAGGAAACACATTTTAGAAAGTATTTGTATTGGTTTTATAAGTTTATTCGTTGTTATTTCACTTTATACACGTTGTTTAACGGCCATTTTTACACGCAGTTTAACTGATCCATTAGTCAAAAATAAACCACTGACAAACAGTGAAACAAATGACTGATGAATCAGCGGGAAAATGTCACTGAATCAATAAATGAAGGAAATGTGGCATTTTTCCACTGATACGACAGTTAAATTCCCTGAAGTGACTTTTGAATCATTCAGATAAAGCTTACTGATTGAAATAGTGGAATTCTCTCTGATTCAGATTTAGAGTGTAACTTCAGCAAAATACAAAAACACAATACTTAGCCGATAACAACGTATTTCATAAAACTACATCCACACACTAGAGAATATAATTTTCAATCAAATTACTTAACCTTGAGTGTTACTGTTTGGGATATCGGCTCATGCAAATTAAATCGTTCATAGAGACGTTATAATACAGTTTTAACATATTCCTTAACATTCGAGGAATGTATTATGTGCAGCATAAACATTTTCAAAACATATTCCTTAACATTCGAGGAATGTTACATGTGCAGTATAGACATTTTCAAAACATATTCCTTAACATTCGAGGAATGTATCGCGTGCAGTATAAACATTTTCAAAACATATTCCTTGACATTCAAGGAATGTATAATGAGCAGTATAAACATTTTCAAAATATATTCCTTAACATTCTAGGAATGTATCATGTGCAGTATAAATATTTTCAAAACGAGTGACATAGGTTCCGAGGTGAGTGAAGATGTGTGGGCGGCTCTTTACAGCGAGGTCTTGATGGCAGGTGCCCAGGTAATAAATCTACAATCGTAAGTTGGGAATCGCCTAAATACTAAATAACACGCACGCGCATTTTATTTTCATAACTGCAACACACATCAAAAATATGATAAAAAAAACACTCTCATCGGAAGTTTCTCCATGTTTATTCGAGGTTTCAAATTTATACCGACTTCAATTGCAAGAAACAGGGCATTTTCCAGGTCGGCATATTATGTGAAACATTAACGATTTCTGAGACAAGAAACTAGTTGGGAATGAAGTAAAAAGCAATAACAAACAATGCCACTTCACTCAGAACATGTATAAAATTACTTAATTTATCACGTAAGTGAATACTTTATTTCAGAAGTTGGAAGTAAACTGTGGTTTTGGTGCCACACGAGTGCGGGCAGTAAAAAAATTACCAAAATCACACAATGAACCAGCGAACTTGAACGTTTCTTACGCCAAGTGATGGTGTGAAAGATTAGGAAATAGAATTCTTGCAGTTACGCCAAATATTACTCTTATTCGCATACAACAAAAAGAAACTGAATCGTAGGTGAAAGAAATTTTTAACTTTACAACTGATAAAATTTCTAAACATGGGACTACTTTTCTTAGTTCGCTGGCAACTAAAGGCTGTTAACGACAGTGAACGCTTTTGAAATCAACATTAGAAACTGAATCGTAGGTGACAGAAATTTGTAACTTTACAACTAATAAAATTTCTAAACATGGGACTACTTTTCTTAGTTCGCTGGCAACTAAAGGCTGTTAACGACAGTGAACGCTTTTGAAATCAACATTAGAAAAATGTCACTGCTCCTACCTATATATATTTTAACAGGTGCTCTGAGTGACATGCGCCCGGTAAAGTTGGCAACGATGGAAGGAAAGTACTTCCATATGTGAACGTCGAATAAAATGCGTTAGGTAACCATTTCTGATCATTCAAGTTACTAATTACGTTTTCTGTTTTTTAACGCCTCAGTGTGTAAAAATTAGCAGATTTATAAAATGTTTCCATTTCTAATCATTTAACAGTTTCCTTTGACCGACACATGAATAAAGCAATGAGGCCCATGGCAATGTTAATCTTACATAAGGCGGAAGAATACACAACGTGCAAACAAGTAGATCCTAAGCAGGGCTTTCAGAAGTGCTCGTTTTACTGCGAAAAGACTATAACTGTGAGTATTGTGGTCACTGATTACGTTCAAAAAGGCTATACGCAGTTACAGGCAGTGATTTTTCCACAGGTTGATTTCAAGTGTGTTCACTTTATAGTGAACATTCTTTATGCTATATTAATGCTGCAGATGTCAAACCTGTACTGCAGGATGACGTAATAAGCTAAACGACTAGATTATACGGTATTTTCGGAATAATTTTTTTGAAAGCTGAGTTCAACAATAAACCAAATAATTCTCTTCGAACAATCATAATTGGGGGGGAAAACAATCTTGGGCGGCTTCGACCATTACCAGAACTGTCTACCTGGTTGCTTCGCCTCCAGGGGTAAGGTTTTCCCTGAAATATCCAAACAGCTGACACAGCAAGGGAGGCTGGAAACGCGATCAACATGCCGACTTCGCGAATTCTCAGATATACATCTTCAGTTGCCATGCATTCTATTCGCGTCTTCTATGCTCTGTTTTGAAATATTTCTGGGGATTTCTTTCACGCAAATTCTGCTATTTTATAGACCCTAGCAATCACTGCACGTAACGTTACAGCAAGAAAAAAAAATAGAAATGTTAGACTTCCGAGGGGGATCTGCAATAATTAAGAAGTGTCGCCTTGCAATGATATCGTTCAATTCTGTTCCAAAGATATAGTTAAATGCATGCCATACTAGTCATATTTTCAGGAAAAAACTTGCATCAGATTTCAATCGACGTTTTGAATTACATACAAAATATTAACTGAAGAACTATTATTTTCCTTCTTTTAAAGGACAACCACTTTTAATTTGAACTGTACATAATTATTGACGTCCAATTATCCTAAGTCACTGAAGACCTATCACATCACTGCTGTTAAAATACGTTTGTGCTCGAAGATACCGATGTCACAATTACGCGCTATCGCCCTAAGCAGTAAGGCAATTCTTCAGTTAAGTAAATTCTGAAATAAGTAGCCTATAATATCATAGGATATAATTAATTAAATCCCTCTCCTTGCCTAATGCTATAACCCACCTTGATTTAGTAACAAACAATTCCTTCGGGCTAACGTTATTTGCCAGTCTTCCTGTTTGTTATTAAACCCAGAAAAATATTATTAATTTTAAATATTTATTTTAAAAAAACCTCATTCTGGCTTACCTCCACATGTAGACACTCATACACGCCTGTACTTAAAACTTAATCTTAAACGTACACGTAAAAGTCTTACTGTCGGATTGCTTAGCTTAATTCATTTTTCGACATTTTTGGTTTTCTTTCATTTCCGGTACTAATACTTACGTACAAGCCTACTTTTATAATTGCTGCACATGTGTGTCTAAGTATAAATAATTGTTCAGATTCCATTGATAACACTCGGCTACAGGCTACTACCGAATAAAATAAGTCGACAACATCTAAATGACTTACTTTCTATAGTGTTTGTTAATGGTGGTGCACGCTTTTCAAGTTGTAGCTCGGCAGTTTTCTTTTCCGCAAAAATTACGGGCAGTTTTTAAAATGAAAAACATTCGCTTGGTCGACGTAGTGTATTAATAAGGTCTTCAACCATAGCAAAACCAGAATTATAATAAAATATTTTCATTCAAATAACTGACATTGCAACAATTATTTTAAAATTAATTTTACGACAGTAAAATAAAACAGTCACTTTGCACAAACAAATACTACGTTTACTAAAAATGTTATTAATACAAAAATACTTTATTGATATGCACATGTTTTACAACGTATTAAATAGTTGCCCTTTTTTAAGACTTGTAAGCCCACATCTCAGATATATTTGGCGATTGTGTCTTACCATTGTTCTACTACTGGTTCACACTTGATGGCTGGTCTCTCATGTTCTCAGTAAGGGTTCTCTGTATGTAAAATATGTACTCGATTAATGAACCAATCACTATATGGCGGTGGGTCATTAGAAGTCAACCATGTATGCTCTCGCTACGTCGTCACACAGAAAGTTAAGGAATATATTTCATCAGGTAATTCAAGCTAAATGCAGTCATATACAAATGTCAAAATAACAGATATGAACTCGTCAAGAAAATTAGTCTAAGGCAGCAACAGGGGTGTAGAGAGAAGTAATAAGATAGGAATCCAGCCTAATAAAGTTTTAAAAATGTTTAGATAGTGCCGGTGACTCTACTACATCAAAAAATGTGTTCCAAAAATAAGTAATAAATACGTCTTTGAAGTTTAATGGTACTGGTGAGTTCATGTTATTATTATTATTATTATTATATGAGTGAACTGCGTCCATTGCCGACAATGAGACAAAATAAATATCACACACACAGAGACAGATTTCAGCAAGACAAAAACGAAAGAAACTTTAACAACACCACATACAGATAATTAGGAACAGCTAGTTCCTTGTCAACAGAAAACAGATATGTATAATTGTAAAAGAATGAACAACAAAAGCAAACCAAAAGAATGTACAACACGATGACGAAAACAAAAACAACACACGAAGAAAAAAATCACTGCAAAATGCAATATCAGTGTATATTGTAGAACAATAAAAGATAAAATACCACAATTAAACAGAAGCCAGGAAATGATGTACCTTGTCAGATTATAAAACCAAATAATTGAACTCTAAGAACAACAGAGGAACCAAAAAATAACCAGACAAAAGAATAGATAAACAAACAGAGAGGATACAGAATGACGAAAAATGATAACACAAAAATGATTATACGTCTTCACGACGTTTCGGGGCCTGGAATTGTGCAATTTGTGTTGGCACTTGTTTCAAGTCAATATGTAATTCTGTTAATTATATTCTTATTTAATTGGTGTTTTGCCAAATACATATTTTTTACTATAGGAACGCGCTCTCGTTCTGCTTAATATTTTGGTTTATATACCGTGAAGTTGAAAGCCTAAATTTGTTAACTGAAATTATTGTAATGTTTAAACATTTATATAGTTATGTATTTATGTTTCATGTTTAAAACAATTTTCTTTGTGTCAATTGATAGTTTATGTACGCAATATTGTGTATGAAGTCTTAATTTATAATTATCAAAATGAAAAGTTTTACTTTTCATATATTATGCTTCTTTCTAACCTTCGATTTATGTATAGATTATTCGCGCGAGATCACGAAGTCTGGAGCATTCATATATACATACATATGTTTCCGGCAATTCATTTTCGTTTTTCTTTGTTTCTCGCCATGTAGCATATATAGTCGCCTTGGAACTGTGTCTTATTTTGAATTTTTCATCATCTTAGATTGATATAAGTCTTGTCTACCATTTTAGGTAAGTTTTAATGGGGATATTTTATTTCGCGACTTGATAATATTAGTTTGTACTTCCAGTAGTTATATAAAGTGTAAGTTATTTTAGCGATTTGCGGCATGGGCCGATGATCTTGTGGCCAGTCATTTCTTCCCGAGTGATGTGATGGAAGCCGTACACCCATTCTTGGGATGGCCGTTTTGGCCATGTTTGAACTTCTTTCTGCCGTCACACTGCACCAGAATCTATTAAGGAATTACGTAACAGTATTTATTTTTGGTATTTTTGCCTGCTGCGTGACCTGTGAGTGTGCTCCAACCTTTTCTGTCAACTGACGGGACACAATGTAAAATGTTTAACTAATTTTGGATAGGTCAAGAAAGAAATTGTTTTGTCTTGAACAACATTGGATTTAAAAAGAAAATAAAAGAAGGTTTTTTATAATGTGGATTTGGAAAAGAAGTGATATCGGGTACACGATTACGTGTTTATTGGCCAAAATATAAGGCAAATATTCTGTTGTGGTAATGTAAAGAAAAGCAAGTAGAATAATATGCCTACTAAAAAAAATTACATACTCATGTTACAAAAGATTTTGAATTTAGATATTTATATATATGATGACAAAAGAATAATACTGTTGCTGTGGCGAAAATATTAAAAATAGAACTATAAAGGTGTTCAAAAAGACAACAGATTTTTTTTACGTCACTTTCATCCTAACCATTGTCCTGGTAATATATTTAGTATTGTGAATATTCTGTCAAACTGTGATTGATTAATTCGTTTTTGCACCATGAAAGTACCTATTGCCTATTCATTACGTTAGTGTAATAATTTAAACACGATCCACCCTCCTAATTTCCTTTCTGTAGTACTTCTACCTAGGAACCTAGATTCCAACATCAATTTATGTGCCATCTTGTGTTAAGACGAGAGTACCTAAGGATGCCCACATTTCTTCCGCGAAGGTGGTACATAACATAATCTGTCCCCTTCTTCGGGCAGCACACTGGATTATAAAATCAATCGCAACAGACTTCGAATTTTTTTAGAGTCCAGTATCTCACCTGACGAAGGGGACAGATTCCAGGCCTCGAAACGCCGTGAAGACTTGTAATTATTTTTGTGTTAATGTTTTTCGTTTTCCTGTGTCCTCTCTTTTGGCTTATTTATACTTTTTGTCTATTTATTTTTGTGGTTCCTGTGTTGTGCTTAGTGTTGAATTATTTGGTTTTATAATATTATTATGAATTCCTTTTCCTGACTTATGTTTCATTGTGGTTTTTTGTCCTATTTTTGTGTGTGTTTTATCTTTTATTGTTCACCTGTGTACACTGGCATTGTTTTATCTTTTATTGTTCACCTGTGTACACTGGCATTGTTTTATCTTTTATTGTTCACCTGTGTACACTGGCATTGTTTTTTGCACTCTTTTATTCACTTGTGTGGTGTTTTCGTTTTCGTCATCATGTTGTCATTTATTTTGGTTTGCTTTTGCTGTCTCTCCTGTTTTGTAGTAATAAGCTGTTAGTATGTCTTTTTGCTGTTTTATTTAAACACCTATTTGTTTTCTATTGACAAGGAAATATCTTTTCCTAATTATCTGTCTGTGGTGTTGTTAAAGTTTCTTTCGTTTTTCTGTCTAGCTGGCATCTGTATGTGTGCGATTTTCATTTATTTTTATTGTTGGCAATGGGCACAGTCCATCATACCATCATAATAAATACTAAATGTAGATTTGAAATCCGTTATGTTTTAGAATTGGCAGAATCTCTCCTCCTTGGGAAACAATACGAAATGTTTTAAAATATATATCAGAATAAATTTGTACATTTGATAAATATGTTTTTTTTTTTTAATAAACTCAAATTACAGTATTCACTTAAATGGTAATGCACTCAAATATGGAGTCGTATATATTCATCAAACGTGAATGGAATTACTGATGTAATATTTTTTAATCTCACGTAATGTGTTATGGCACAGAAAAGTATATTTTCCATTAAATACTCTCTATATTTTACTATGTGATCATTGGAATGCCTGAAAGCAGGAAACACAGACTACAATCTAGGCTCTCTTCTGGGTTCTTCTTATATTTAGGACGGTTTTACGTTGCTGTGTTACCACGCGTGTTAGCCTATGTGTGTTGTCCATCTGCAAGTATTCCAAGTTATCAATTTTAAAGAAATTGAAGTTAGGATTATTATTTGAAAACGATTCGGTTAAGAATAACCACATAGGATATTTTATTTTATTTTGACGTGCTGGTTAATAATATGTAGTTAATAAACAATTATTTCTTCAACGTCAATGTATTTAATGTTTAGTACTGGTGAAAACTATAAATTACTTCCATGAAATACGTAATTCTATGGCACCAGCACGTTTCACGAATGTTGCAGATAACCTGTTCAGTTATATTTCATCCACTCACACGATGATGCATATTAAACATTACTCTTAATATTTGCATTTATTTCTCGTTCGGCACCAAATTCCAAGATGTATATCACTTTGTTAATACTTTTGAGATTATGTCTCATATGTTTTCAACTAACTTTTGAGAAAAAAACTGTAGTATAATACGTATATAGGTCCTTATAATATGGGTACATTTATTTGTCATCATATTTAGAATTCATACACACGATATACATTCTGTACAGTTAATTTTATGGATATTCGAAGATAATAAATTATTTTACATAACCATTTCAAAGTCACGTCTAATACATGTGCCTCTAATCCACTATATATATCAAACCGAGGCAGTCTAAACGCAGTACCTTTGCGTGACAGTCTCTGCGGAACAATAAAATGGCCCTGAATTATAAATGTAATTAACTATTCTGACGTCACAAACTAAGTAACTGTATTTTTTTTCCTTCCGCTGTTCTTTGAAGTTGGCATGCTGATGTCAGCGGCAACACACACGCACATTAATTCTGTGATCTCAGATAACTTCTATGTGACTCTTGGTTAAAGCGAGATGAAATAAAGCATTTTAAAATGCCAGGATCGGAGTAATTCCCTGCTTACAGCGGCAGAAAGAGACGACACAGAAAAATTAGATAATGATGAGAGAGATGGAAGGGGACGAAAAGCAGGAGAGATTTCTAGATGGGGAACGAACGAGACCTGTAATGCGTCGATACCTCCTCGTACATGAATATTAAATCTCTCGACGTTCTTTTTTTTTTTTTTTTTTTTTTTTTCTAGGTGAGCAATTTATTTCCGTTCGCGAATACAGAGCTCATCACCAGCCGCATTTCCTTCAGAAATTATTTAAGTAATCTTTTCAGCTACAGTTTTGAAGTTCATCACTCAATTTGGTGTATTGATTTTCTCAGTTGCAAATTCTCATATTGTGAAAAGATTCGTTCAGCGAAAAATTTTTCACAATGTTATCGTATACTAATCATTGATGATGCGAAACGTGTGTGAATGAATTTATCTTTTATTGGCAATTACTTATTCTCAATTTTTTAATTTTTCTAGAGAAAAGACTTTTTTTGATCGTGTGTATACATGTCTTCCTGTTTCGTAGTTGGCTCAACAGTTTAAATTCTATTAACATATTATGTAGGGGGAAAAAAATTATAGAGGTTGAAAACGAAAGCGAAATTTGGAAAGGAACCATTTTTGTGTAATAAATTATATTTCCGACATTAATATTTAACTCGTTTGGTTAATTTTTGTAAAATGTCTTCGGAGTTCTTTTATACGAGCTTCAATCCTGGACTGTTTGTAAGGATATGTTTATGTCGATTTTTTCTCTCTCTCTTCCTAGTAACCTCGAGGCTTAAAGCAGAGGTGTTACAAAAATCATAACCATAAAATCTTATATGAAAAACATTCGTTCTAAAACAAGTGAATTTGGTGTATAAGTTGAACAAATATTTAACAGTATGGAAGACAGAGATTTCATGTAATATACTATTTATAATACAATGTAATTCAAAAAATCGTTTTTTCCTTATAGGCCTAAATTTTACTAACAGAAATGACTTTATCATATTAGGCATAAATGATTAAGGTGTGTATATCATTGTTCTTAACTTAATTTAAAAATTAATTTATAAAGTTATTGCATATTGTTACCCGCAGTAGATCGCACCGGCCGCGAGCTCTCGTTATGCGCTGTCCGGCTCTGTTGGGGGTGACCCACCTCGACCCTACCCTCCCCCCAGGCAGACATGCTCGTCACCCCTCCCACCACCCTCCAGGCAGCTGGAGAATTATTGAATGCGGCGACCTAACTGGCTTTATAGTACTTCCTCCTCCACCCTGCTGGAGAAGCCGACTAGTGTAGAGGTTGCGCAAGAATCATCTAAGAACTAGGACCCTCGGCGCGAAGCAGCGTTTGAAGAAACTTCTAGGCGATGGCCTATGACCTTATAAATGGAAGTCACAGCTAGACTGTCGGCAGTCTTGGTAGAAGCCTTGTGAGTGCAGTAACAGGGCGTCGTCGAATGCGGCGAGGGACATCGGCGAAGAGGACGGACGACAATGGGAGACTGCGAGACAACGGCGGGCGAGGTGATTGTGCGAATGGACCAGAAGGCGTGAAACCCGACGAGTGAATGCTACTGTTCATGAGGGCGCTTGGAGAACATTCGTGAGACCTAATCTAAACTGAGGTGAGACAAAATAAACTTGTTATACGGACTTTATTGTAAATATTGGAACTCTCTAATACTGACATAATTTATAGAATCATTTTATATGATTTGGTTCACTGTATATTGGGACTGATTTTTTATTATTTAATTACACTGATTTTTTTAGGTAACTGTAAATTTTATTGATTTAATTCATTAAATATAAACAGCAAGTGATATCAATTTTATTATGAGAGGTTGGGTCAAGAGGATTTTTTTTTGTTATTGTAAATAAAATTAGGAAATTATATTTAATTTTTTTAATATAGTTTAGACCTCCATCCCTTAACGAACCTAGTTCCCCACTGACTTTTAAGAACATAGCAACAATATTGTAGTATAAAAGTGAGACTTGGCAATATTTCATTAACAATCAGACACTTTCTTCTTCACAGAATCAATTGTTTATAAACACCGTAGAATACAGGTTTCCCGAATTTTGTGTTACTACTTTCATCATTGCATTTGAGATATCAGGTTGACACTAGCAGTACTAAGTTCATAATCAGTTAACAACATTTTTTTTTAAATGAATCATATATTACATGAGTTAATATTTACTTTGAAAATCAGAGGATAGGATGGTTTAAGTAGAATATTTTATTTTGATTTTATTCTTTGACTATATTAAACTATTGAATACCTCAGATCCAGTTATTTAAATTCATGTCTAAATGTATGATTTGATAGGGGTAGTTTATAAACCATCGACCGTTCTTCTTTATTTCAAAACATTAACGTAGTAGGGGCGTTCCGAACCTAGTCCACTTTTGATTAATCAGATTATCAATTTGATATCAAATGTATTAACTCAATTAATTCCATAAATTAATGCGTAATTAATAGGATAAAATATTTGTACAATCGTTAATACGCTAATCTCAATTCAATAAAGTTTGATTGATTCAATTCATTTAATTGAATTAAATAATTTTTTTAATGTTAAATTTTGTGTGAATTGATAAGTGTATTGTTTGGTGCAAGAGTGTGCTAGGGGCCCAGCCTTCATTTTTTTATTTTTTGCGGAGTGGCATAGTAGGTCCTCACCCTTGTACGTCTAGTGTTGTATTGAGGTGTGATGTGTTAGGGAAGGGATACATATATATACTGTGTAATATTAATTTTTTTATGGTATTGAGGAGTTCGTTTACCATCTGGCATGCAACTGAGGTAGGGGGAGACAGAGCAGCACAAGACATGTGCAGCATGGTCGGCATCTGATTGTGGACTGAGGTTATGATGGAGCTCGGAAATAATGAGTATTATGTTAAAAATGAATTATACGCAAATAGTAGGCTGAAATCCACAATGGCAGTTTACTAACCCGTCCTGTATGCTAGGAATCTAATTTATCACAAACAACAGAGACTCGTACGATGCACGCAACATATTCACTCCTCGACTAGCACGAAATTAACGAGTTAAAAAATTATGTATTGAAACACTTCACAAATTAATAAAACATTATTTAGCCTGTTTACGATGCACGTGCCGACAAACTAGATGAATGAAATAACGAACAAATTTCATTTACGCACACGAACGTTTAAAGAAATATGAAGAACACCCAAAAACTATTTCCCTACCAATATAATATACGACAGAATAAATAACACAAATCTAATAATAAGGAATCGCAAAGAGAAGATATATAATCCCAAACGAATTGCAGGCAACTTAGAATATTTTCACATAAAAATGAAAACTCAATTAACATCCCAGCAATCCTGATACCATAAAATCCTACAACACAATAACGACTTATCCTACAACGAAACCAGAATCTATTTCCCTACGAATATAATTTACAACCGAATATATTACACGAATGAACGACTTGAATTAAACCGTACTAGTCCTAAATACAACAACGATGCATTATGAAGTAATTAACGGAGGTGAGTTACGAAAAACGTGAAGGAAATTATTTATCCCTGCATACGAATTCAAAACACCAGTTAATATTTTCAATGGAAGCTAATCACAATAGCGTTCTAGACACACACACACACACACACACACACACACACACACACACACACCGCACTCTCATCAACTCTCAGGTCTACAATGTAACGTTTCAACTGCATACAAAGAAATTTTATAAAGTTTTATCACGCAAATAAGCACTGAATCGCACAGAAAACCAAAAACTTACGCCATTTACAAGCTTTAAATTAATTCACTTATATCCACAATTGCACTGTATATATTTTCTCTATCGTGAGAATACGTATTAAAAATAATTTTAACACAACATTTTCGCGAGACCAGCATCGGAAATTCACATGTGCAAATACTAACCAAATAAAAATTCGCTCACACAATAAGTTTTTTAAATAATAGACGCACGTATACGTTAAATGTATATACGGAATCGCACAACTTACCCTATTCCAAGAATAAAATTATTAATTCATAAACGCAGTTTCCCTATAGTGAGAATACGTATTAAAAATAATCTTAACATAACCTCCGTCGAAAACCTATCGCAGTGAAAGCTTAGCGAATCTCGCATTGCATACGAAAAACCCAAAAGTTGATCAAATCGTAGAAGAAATTTCAGAAATGGAATTCACACGGATTTTTTCTGATATGAGACAATTTATAAAAAGTTATTAAACTATTGCATATAATTTGTGAGAAAGTTTACGAATACTACATAATCACATCCTAGTCGAACTAGTTCAATGAAAAATTGCTCGTATGATTTAAAACTATAATAGGCATATACGTTAAATGTCTTTACGGAATCGCACTTCTTAACACAAACATAGTTGAAAGCCTAGCAACTCTCGTAGAGAACACTTATAGATCAGCTTCAGAAACGTAGTGCACATGTAAGTTCCCTGATAATTAATGTTCTAAAAAATATATATATATATATATATATATATATATATATATATATATATATATATATATATATATTAACACGCGTTAAAAGTTATAAAATTATTGCATTTAATGTTACGAAGAGAAGTTAATGAAAGGATAAATACTATGCTTGTTCTCCATCCCCAGACCCCTGCCCTGCCCTCCGTTCAAGCCAAAAGTGATGGGTAGTTCACGAACTACCAGTTCATTATGAACTGGTCTTGAAAAAGAACTAGGTGCATAGTTCACAGTGACATAAAAGAACTAGTCTCTTGTAATATCGATCAGTCATTCACTTAGTACCAGTAACTACGCCAGGCGCGCCACAGTGCGCCACTGCGCATGCTCCGTCGTTCGTCGCTCCCTGCAGCTCCCCCCCTCCCCACCCATAACCCTTCAATCTCGCCCACCATGACTGGCCAGATCGCAACGTGCATACTTCTTATCTACCTGCTTCTTGTCTATCGGTATCTTTGTTTTCGCTCGTTCAGAACTGCCTCGAACTGTAGGGATCGCAGAGCAGACCTACCTAGTTCAATAGTGACATGAGTCGCAAATAGGTCAGAAACTACACACAATAAAGCACTAATTCTTTAGCACTTAATTATCGAACATCACTTATTTGCTTTTCTTTCCGTTCCACGCTTGCTTAGATTCTTTTGAGGAGGGGAAATGGAACTGTGAAAGAGGAAACAGAGAAAGAACTATCTAGTTCTTGGATGGAGGTACAGAGAAAGAACTATCTAGTTCTTGGATGGAGGTACAGAGAAAGAACTATCTAGTTCTCGGACCGAGGTTACACTTGCACTCTGCAGTTCGCCAGTACGCGTGATCATTCGACTGTGACCTATATAGTTCAGAAGAACGATTCCCAATGAACTGTTCTCAAATGTGACTAGTTCGGAACGACCTAGTTCATTCTAGTGAACTATATTTCCCATCATTACAAGCCAAGCCCTGCCGCAGTACTGATGGCGTCGCTCGGCAGGAAGTGCCCTACCCTGTCTGGCTGCGTGCATGAGAGGAACCGTTATCCCCCCCCCCCCCCCGAACACTACCTTCCACTTGTCTGCAGTCCTCGAGCAGGGTGCTGGCGGGGTTAACAACCCCTCTCCTTTGTCATGAGGGTCGTTGCAAAAATCCTGCAGCCCCAGACTCTCGCCCGTTTTGAACGTTGCCAACGAATATATTTTAACTATTCACACTGAAAAAATTGTTTTCGAAACACAAATAATTAAGTCTAAAATGTCCTTAATAAACAAAGTTTCAAAAAATTATATCCCATTTCCAAGAAATGTAACATTACAAGCAAAGAAATGTAATAAATCACGAATGGCTTTAAGCTATAAAATTCTGGAAAATACATTGGCAAACTTAACAAATACTTTAGATAAAATATTACGAGACCCACTGCTCGCCCTAATCGACTCCCAAGACCCCGCTGCCCTGACAGGTACATGACGTATTAAATATATGTCAGCTATTTGAAATGTTTAAGTATTTTTTAAAAAGTAATATTCAAATACTGTTTTCCAACCGCCAGAGCGTGCGGATTTAAGTAATGTTGTCATACGGAGAAAATGTTGAAGTCGTATATCTGTCAAGCAACAATAATATGATGAAGACACTTTCAAACATTAGTTTATAGCCGAGAAAATAAAATAGATTTGTACCCATTTTCTATCCTTGTAGACTTCTCTACGAGACAAAAAGTTCAAATATATTTGGTTATACCACAAATTCCGTGTACTTAACAAAAAAGTCTGTCTCTGATACCTTCCTTTACAAACATAACTAAGCCTTAAACATACTCACAAAAGCCTTTGAATATTCCGTCTACCAAATATGCCAGAAATGTGTATACATTGACCAATATACATCTAATTTATTTTGAAATGCTATGTTTCGACAGTATATTAATGACCACATATGAAGTTTCTAGCCTGAAATGAAGTATATCGGAGTTATAATATAGCAAATATATCGCTATTTCAAAAAATATTTCGAAAAGACAGTACTTAAGGTAAAATCCAAGGAAAACGACCGCCATTTTGGATTCGAATACTGTATTAGTACGACAATAAATTCCGATTGTCAAGAAATTATTTACATCATAAAGTGCTATCCGAAACAAATAACATTCTTCCATGTAACTAATGAACACATGTCATATAGCAAAAAAAAAAAAAAAAACTACCGTCGTATTGTTTACACTTTTACACTGTCAAGGTATTTAAGTAGCTGTGTTCAGAGTCCGGCAACAAAGTTTAATTAGGTTCACGAACTGGTCCCGACGAAACTTCTTCGAATGGCTGTGTTTCCTTTCCTGTATTTTCCCCCGTTTGTTTGGCTCGCGGTGTTGATTCGTCTTCCAGTTCACGTACTGGCCCGGCCTCGCTTCTAATTCCTCTCCGCGAACACACTTTCTTTGCCTCTCGCGTGAGCTTCGTGCCGGCGGCTTGTAATGAGCGCCGCGCTACAGGAAGAAACGCGATGCCTGCCTCCCCGCCCCTAGTAGCTCACAGGCAACGCTCGCAGGCGCGTATCGTTTGTCCGCCCGCGGGGTCACAGAGTTCACGCGGCCGCCTTCCCCAAGGGCATTATGTAGCTGCGCGTCCATGGTCAAGAAGGGGGCGACACAAACACGCACGCCTAGTGCCTCATCGCTCCTGAGGGATGTTCACGATAAAATGAGCACTTTCGAAATCAACCTCAGAAAAATGTCACTGCTCTTGTCTGCATACATTTAAACAGGCGCGCTTAGTGACATGTGCCGATTAAAGTTGGTAACGATGGATGAAAAGTAGTTCCATATCTTAACGCCGAATAAAAAGTGTTAGATAATCATTTCTGATAACTTAAATTGCTTCTTTCGCTTTATGTTGCTGTGATGAATCGGGGTGTAAAAATGACACAATTTAAACAATATTTACTTTCTTAATAATTTCAAAGTTTCACCTGACCGACGCATGAATAAAGTGATCAGACCCATGGCAATGTTAATTTTACATAATGCGGAAGAATACACAACGTGCATACAAGTAGATACTAAGTAGGTCTTTCAAAAGTCTGTCCGTCGTAACACTGTAGCCTACTGTGCAAATTAGACCTGTTACAAATTAAGCTATGCCCTTATCTATGCACATTTCTCTTGCTGCAAGGAAACTGCATTGGCAAGCTTTAAAAATGCGATATTTGACCACTTTCACGAATTTTTTCTGCAAGAATACACTAAATATGAATAAAGTTAAAAGATAGGGATATTGAGAATAGTATTTTTTTTTTTTTTAAATTCCTTTATAGCAAAATGTCGTATTTCCACAGTTTTTATTTTCCGAGATACGCTTTTGCGCGCAAACGACGATTTCACAGGAAATGTTTCCGTACACAGTCCTCTTAAGGCGACCGCCTCGTTGAAGAAATTGTGCACTTATGAGGCCTAAAGCGTGGGAGCGCTAGGGGCGACCGAGACATGCCGCTACTACTCTCTCATCGCCGCTACGCGCAAAGCACTGAACTGGCGTGCAGTCTTGTCGTCGACAACGCTCATCTACGAGACTTTCAGCGGAGACCCTACCATTTTATGACTTAATAATAATAAAGGTTCTATGCAAGTCCAGATTTCTTTTTAAACATTTTGTACAAGAATGTTCGTACCTAATAATTCGCCGGGAAAACACCCGTTTGAGCCATTTTCACTACATCAATAACATGATTGAAAACGAAATAGATGGACTGAAAAAGTATACAAGAACGTAACGTTTCTTAAACGCTGTTCGTAAGCAGACCTCACTGACACGTTGGGCGATTTTTTAATAAAACTTTTCTGCTGGAGATTTGCACACAGAGTAGCGTTTTGCCTACCCAAGCGACCAGGGATCAGCCATTCCCATCTTGCATTTACGGAATTTTCACCGTCATCTTGCAACACGAATTTTATATTTTACTTTGGGCGTCGACATGGCATAGAGCATTGCTTTGCACATGCTATAATACATGTATTGCTAGACTACTGCTGCCAAGGTAATTTTTGCATAGTCCATTCACGGTTTCTTCGGTCTTTTTGAAAAAAAACTTTGAAAAATCTCCCCACGTATGACGTGTTTAGTTAGTAGTGTAATATAGCCGATTCTGGCATTAAGTATTTTAAATGGAAGCCGCAGCAGCTTGTCCAGCTGGTCGGCTAGTTGGCTTCGGATCGTCTCCGACGAGTTCGGCAATCTTCGGCTCGACTCAGGGGGTGCTCGGAAGCCTTCGACTCGGGTTTGTCGAACGTATCCGAAGGTGCTTGGCAGTTACGTCCACTAATTTTCTTCAAGTATGTATATATGTTTCTGTTAACCGTATTGGTTTTAAAGGTATAGGGCATATCAAATCGTAAATCTGTATTTTTATTCGATTTTGAAATTAATTTTTAATTAAAAAAATTTGTTTTTAATTTCTGTCGAAATAGTACATAGAGTATAGCAAAAAGTTCTCTCGACTACATTTCCAGACCCACTCTTTCGTGTCTCTCTCTTGCCTCCCTCATTCAATATCTTTCCCTCATTCCATCCCTTTCTCCCTCTCTTTCGTTTCTCTTTCCTTCTCTCATTCCATCTCTCTCTTGTCTCTCTTTCTTCCACTATTTTGTTTCTCTCTCTTTCCTCTCCTCATTCAATAAATTTTTCTCATTGCAACCCTTTCTCCCTGTCTTATATTTCTCTCTATTTCTCTCATTCCATCTGTTGTCTCTCTATCTCCCTCTCATTCCATCTCTTTATCTCAATTTCTCTCTTGTCTTTCTTCTTCCTCTCTTTTGTTTCTCTCTCTTGCTTCCCTCATTCAATATATGTCCCTCATTTTATCCCTTATACCATATATTTCGTTTCTGTCTCTTGCCTCCTCATTCAGTATCTTTTTCTTTTGTTCCATCTCTTTACTCTCTCTTTTGTTTCTCTCTCTTCTATCTTTCATTCTTCAATTTCTCTTTCATTCTCTCATACGATCTCTTGTCGCTCCTTTCTTTTCTATTTCGTGTCTCTCTTTCTCTATATCAGTTCATAGATTATCTCCAAGTCCTCCCATGTTTTGTTGTTTTGTTTCTCTCTCCATTCAATCTTGTCTTTCATTCTACATCTCTTTCTCACTTTCTCTCTTTCATTCTTTCATTCCATCTCGTTCTCTCTTTCGATTCTCTCTTACTCTATATCAGTCCATAGGTTTTCTTCATGTCCTTCCATTTTTGCTGTTTCTTTACCTATTTCATTTCATCTTGTATTTCACTCTACATCTCTTTCTAAAGTTCTCTCTTTCATTCTTTTATTCCATCTCTTCCTCTCTTACTCTCTATCAGTCCATGGGTTTTCTTCGAGTACTCCCATTTTTGAAGTTCCATTTTTCTCTTTCATTCTCTCATTCCATCTCTTTATCTCCATCTCTCTTTTCTCTCATTCCATTTTTTCTCTCTTTTGCTTCTCTCTTACTGTATATCAGTCCATAGGTTTTCTCCGAGTCCTCCCATTTTTTGTTGTTTCGTTTCTCTCTTTCATTCCATCTTGTCTATCACTCTACACCTTTGTTTATGTTTATTTCTCACCAATCATCATCAAAGCACTGCAGGCACCACACTTTAAGAATCATTAGGGGTCAATTAGGAGTCAATTAGGAGTCATTTGAAGATTTGAGAGTTATTTAGGAGTCATTTGGAGATTTGAGAGTCATTTATGAATCATTTGGAATCATTTGGAGTCATTTGGGAGCCATTTAAGAGTTATTTGGAGTCATTTAGTAGTAATTTTGGACTCAAATAGTCAAAAATCAAGGGTCAGTCTGCACATTGAATTATTTCGAGCTCTTTGTATTGATGTATGTGTGTAGGGCCGTGTATGTGTATAGGTGCATGTGCAGGTATCTTATCTTCGTTTTTTCTGAGTGTCTGAAAACAAACAATTAAATTACAATTACAACCCACCACAAAGGTGTATTGTCCCTACAGTTCACCTTACAGGAGAACAGATTTTTCTGTCGTTTGTCCCAGTATGTATGCGTATAACATTTTAAAGTGTGTGTCACATGGTGCTCACATGTCATTGTTCATTCTTTGTACATAATTTTAAGTGTGTCACATGGCAGTCACTTGACTTTGCTTGTTCCTACAAAACCCAAACGACCACATGTGCTTTAAATGGGCTGTTCAAGCAGGTTTTGTAGCAGGGAAAAAATGTCAGCATATCGATCACCACTATAAAGCTCTCGAAACCAAATTTGACTTTTTAGGTCTCGAGTTCCCTACACAACTACAGCATATCACAGTTTTCGAGAAGAACAATGTTTCAATGTCTGTGAACATTTATGGCATAGGTGAGAACCAGAAAATGTATCCCATATGAGTAGCCGAAGAAGAAAAGTATCAGCAGATCGACCTCCTACTCCTCACTACCAAATATGGGAACACTCACTACTGTTTCATAAAGAATTTCGAAGTTTTGTTAAGTTTGGAGTTGACAGCCCATGGTCACAAGATCCACATATGTAAGAGCTGCTTCACGTATTACGACTATCAGGCGAGGAAATCCGGGCTGACAGGACAGCAGTGCCTAGAAGAACACAAGCAATACCACAAAGAAAATGCTCCACTACGCCAAGAAATACCACAGCCAGGGAAGGATGGTAGTCTGCCCATTTTGAAATTCAAGAACTACCACCACATGAATAAATTGCCGGTAGTCATATAAGCTGATTTCGAGTCAATACTCAAGCCGATTCAGATCTGCGAACTGGACCCCAGCATGCCTATACATATGACTATCAGATGTACAAGGACTACAGATTTTGTATTTAATTGCAAGTCGACAATAGTGTAATTCCAGCAGCACTAACATCCATGCTGAGACAGGAGCCCATTATATATATGGGGAAAGATGCAGAAAAGAAATTTATGGAAGCCATAGTGGATATTGGCACGAAAGTGAAAGATATTTACACCACTTCGAAGGATATGATACTGCTCACCCCACAGAAAAGTCAAGCTACTCACAGACGACAAGTTGCTGCTACTGTGAATCACCGTTCGCACAAGAAAATTATAAAGTAAGGGACCACGACCACTTCACTGGGTGCTACCATATGGCCTGCATGCACCAGCTGCAATTTGCTGCATTGCCACCCTAAAAAAACTACCTTTATTGTTCCACAACCTCAGCTATGACGAAAACTTTATTATAAAACATCCTGACTACTATACAAAATATATATTGCATTATTCCTCACACAGGTGAGAAGATAATCACATTTTCAAAACAGCTGGGCGACCATTTCTCTAACCAGTTTGTTGATAAATTTAATTTCATGGCCCGCAGTCTGGCATCCCTGGCTGAGTACCTACCACCTTCAAAACTTATCAACACTGCAAAATTCTTCACCCACAACCAACTTCCTCTCGTCACATGCAAAGGCATTTTCCCCTACGATTACGTCGACTCGTGGGAGAAGCTGAACGAGTCACAGCTACTTCCTAAAGATGCCTTCTTTAACAAGCTGATGGACTCGGGAATCAGCGATGAAGAATACGCTCATGCTCGGAAAGTATGGCAAGAGTTCGACTGTAGAAGTCTTAAGACGTATTCAGAATTGTATTTGAAGACTGGCGTGCTCCTCCTGTCCAATGTTTCTGAGAACGTTAGAGAACTCTCCATTTCCACGTACAAGTTCGATTTCATTCACTACATCAGTTCTCCAGGGTTCGCTTTCGATGATATGTTGCATATGACAGGGATCGAGCTGGAACTTCTAACGGACTACGACATGCATATGTTTATTGAAAATGGAATTTGTGGTGGAGTGGCCCAGTGCATTAAATGTCATGCAGTAGCAAATTACATCTATGCACCGGAAACATACGACCCCAGCAAGCCGAAAACATACATGCAGTACCTCGATGCAAACAACCTGTACAGCTGGGCTATGAGTTTACCGCTCCCAATACGTAATTTCAGATGGGTCAACACTAACATCGACATGTCCATTCCAGGTTATATCCTCGAGGTGTTTCCCCTCTTCTCTTACCACCCAGCAAACTACCGAAGTAGACTTCCCTGGGATGATCGTCTGGATCATTGGGTACTGAGTCCTACCACAACAAGGAATTGCCCAGTTTAAAATATTTGCTTGTGTAATATTAAATTATTAGCATTTCCTGGCATTTATATTGTATTGAAGATATGCATTTTAATGGCATTTATCATTGTTGGCTGTGGCCAAATAGAGAAATTACCCAGTTTAAAATTCTGCTCGTGTAACCCATGCATTAATGTATTTGTTTGATTACAGATAATGCTTTTTATGGCATTCAGCATGGTGGCTATGGCTAGGATTAAAAAATTGCTTGTATAGTCAATAAATATCGTATTTGTTTGATGGCCTTTCAGTTATGGCCCAATATAAAGTTTCTCGTAATAATTATGGACTTTTTCACCAAATGAAAGTAATAGCATATTGCAAAACTTGTCACAATTTACAAGTATCCATTCTTGCAAATGACAGTTGGAAACGTCCAGTTCATAGGCAACAGCTTTTTTTAAAAGAATTTTGCATTGGGCAATAAAGCAGTGTTCTGAATATTTTATTATTTTATGATATTTAATGATAAATGTGTAGAATTTAAAGAAATGAATTTTTATTCCACCTTGTTATTGGTTGCTGTTATTTTACAGTTCAGTACATTATATTGTTCAGTACCTTGCATACCTTTTGGTACTGGGAGATGTTGCCAGTGTGCATAATTTAATAAAAGCATATCAAACACTGTTTTCTAATTACTTTTTACTGATTACTTTGGCTTTTCAGCCCATGGTGAAGTCTGAATATATCTCGGATAATAAATAAATAAATAAAAATATATGTGTGTGTGTGCGTGTGTGAATTTTCTATTTGAAAAACCAATGATAAGTCAGATAAACATCCTGTTAAATATTTCTACAGTAAAATGTTGTACTACCAATTGAGTAGTTGAAGGAAGGTCACACTGCAATTAGAATGTTGAGTTAACATGATTGAATACTTAGAATCATAGTTCAGGTTCTGTGCTACAGATTAGTTTTGAATTAGTGCCTCTTTACTATTTCTCTGAAAGAGAGGGGGAAAGTAATGGAATGAGAGTTTGATAAAATTAATGAGAGAGGCAAGAGAGAGAAACGAAAGAGAGGATCTGGAAATGTAGTTGAGAGAACTTTTTGCTATACTCTATGTACTATTTCAATACAAAATATAAAAAATGTGTTTTTAAATTAAAAAATATATTCTAAAATCAAATAAAAATACAGATTTACAATATGACGTACCCTATGCCTAGAAAACCATTATGGCTAACAGGAACATACATATATACTTGAAGAAAATTAGTGGACGTAAATGCCTAGCACTTTCGAATACGTTCGACAAGCCCGAGTCGAAGGCTTACGAGAACCCCCTGAGTAGAGTCGGAGATTGCCGAGCTCGTCGGAGACCATCCGAAGCCAACTAGCCGACCAGCCGCACAAGCTGCTGCGGCTTCCTTTTAAAATACATTATGCCGGAATCGGCTATATTACACTACTTTAATTATTTCTTAAATACGCCCTGTATCACAAGCGCTTTATACTTTTGTTCACAAACATTACTTCCTTCCTGTTAAATTGAAATGTTATTCGTATTTTATTTATAAATTATAATGCTTCATTTATAAATATTTTGAATACAAAAACAGTGAGAAAACACGTGTGTTGGTAACGCTTAGTAAGAAACAGTCCTTATACAAAATACTGTTACACTTACTGCTCGCAAATGCGGTGCGTTGTCTCCCTGGAGTAATTTTCCTGGCTTAGTTAGGCTTAGTTTGCACGAGGCGTAATAATATACTGGACGTAGAACTTTAACAGGACTTCATAAAATGCTATAGTAAACGTGAATGGATCATAACTGCCGGCAGTTACTAGTCAAAAAATTAATAAACGCGGTAGAGTTGTAATAGTTTGATAAAGCCTTGGAAACTGTTATTTATGCTACGTGTTGCGAAAAATCTCGTTGAACGTTCATAAATGGAACTTATGAAAAAATAGTGTAAATTCAAGATTACGGGGTCCTGATCACCAAGTAAACAATTTTAAATGCCTCAAGGTCACATCTGGCTTTCCGGAAGTATTGCTTCTGTTAGCGGCACAAGTCTTCGGGAGTGAATATACTGGATGTGGTGTTAAAAGGGTTAAAAGGTGGGGGGGGGGGGGAGGGCTGGCAAGAGGAAAGATATGTGCGCGGCAGCCTACCGGAACCTGAATGCCATGCTAAAAACATCGGTCTCCGTATTATCAGTTCCGCGTTGGCCGAAGCGCGCACAGTGTTTCCGTAACAGATTGTACACAGCGGGGCCGTCACTTATGCCAGCTGCAGCCGGCAGGGTCGAACCGTCGGCCCAAGCGCCGGGCATCTAGTGAGGTGATTCGCCAGGACTTCCGGCACTTACTGTACTGGGCACTCCCAAGGCCTGCGCTATGCATTTCCGAGTACAGACTGTTCGCGATAAAGTGAGCTCTTTTGATATCAACCTTAGGAAAAAGAGTCACTGCTCCCACCTGCATATATTTTAACGGACGCACTGAGTGTCATGAGTCCAGTTGGCGGGAAAGTAGTTCTATAGCTTGACGTCGAATAAAAAGTGTTAGTTAACAATTTGTAATAACTTGAATTGTCTTTTTCGCTTTCCGTTTTTTTTTCTTTTTATGCAGTGAAGTGTTAAAATAAACATATTTGTAAAATATTTACTTTTCTAATATATTCACAGTTTCACTAGACCGACGCATGAATAAAGTGATAAGGCCCATAGCAGTTCTAATTTTGCATAAGGCGGAAGAATACACAACAAAAGGCATACAAGTAGATATTAAGCAGGGCTTTCAGGAGTGCTCATTTTACCGTGAAACTGCATATAGAGGCAATTCGCGATAAGTGAGCGCTTCTGCAATCAACCTTAGAAAGAGGTCACTGCCCCTGTCTACATATATTTGAACACGGGTGCACTGAGTGACGTGCTTCCAATAAAGTTAGCAACGATGGAGAGTAAAGGATCCCCCACACTGGCGCGATACGCGATAGCGATAGCGATAGCGATCAGCCGTGTATCGCGTAAGCGCGCACAAATTGACGCGATACCACCACGCGATCCGTGACGACACGTTCACTTGAAAACAGTAACTTCTCCACAGCTACTTTGTGGGTAAATGTGACTTCTAGCACGCGTGTAACAGATACTGAAAGGGTGATCGAACTTGTCAAAGGATATAAAATACTTTATGATGTGAATAGTAGTGAGTACAAGGATAACCGGAATAAAGGCAAATTTTGGAATGGGATCGGTGTAATATTACAGCAAGAGGGTGAGTGCACAAAACTACTACACTAGTAAATTAAAACTTAATTTCTGTTTAAGTGACACATTGTTAAAATGTACATTATACTTATGTAGCCTTAACTTGTTTAATTGAAACCATCGTAGGTTTTCAACTGTAACATGATCATGTCTCCCAGTAAAATAACTCACAAATCGTTCCTTGATTTCAAAAGCAATGTTTGGTGTTCTTCTTGCATCATTCCGCATTGCCCAGAAAGCTGCATCAATGCAACAGTACGGTTCTTCTAGGCACTGAAAGTATTGCTCATCACAACGTTTTGTCCTTAAATAGTTGTGCAGCCGACCCTCATATGCCACCGGAATGACACGTGTGCCTTGAGACCGGGAGCCGCAGCTCCCATAACTCACTGGGTGTTTGTAAAAACAATTGCCACCCGACACTTGGACTAATCATAGGATCCGCGGGCGGGGGCCGTGTCAGTGTAAGTCTAGGGCACCAGGCCCACATTTAGGCTGTTTTTGTTTTGGTGCATATTATTATGTGATTTTACATGTCAATGTTGTCGGCGGGGTAGTGAAGCTCCCATCCAGCCTCCCGGCTGGAGTGAGTGTTAAGTGTCGTGATGTCTGTCTAACGTGTTGTTATGTTGTATACAAGTGTGCTATTTAATATCGCGTGTAGTGTGTCGGTGAGTCCCTAATCGCCCGGGAGCAACCCTCGGGGTAGGTTTTATCGTTTCAGAGTGTTGTGACATAGGAAATAAATCCAGTGTTAGTAACAAAACAATAGGGTGGGGCCCTTGGGACCAGAGTCTGCCAGGCTTTGCCAGAGTCTGTCAGGCCCTAGACAAAGCAGAGAGCCACCCCTCCCCCCTCCCCCTCGTTACCTCTTCAACGAGGATCGTCTTCTTCCCGACCTGAAACAGACTATCAGGTCGGTGCGTTATTGCAAATAATTAATGGTGCTTGTAACATATAAAACACAATATGTTTAAATTATTTATTAATTTAAAAAAAAAAAATTTATTTTGTGATTTTTTTATTTTTGTTTTTATTTTTTATATTATTTAATATTTAATTTTACTATAATTATTTGAAATTCCATTAATTTTAATATATTGTGATATTAGTAAAAGCCTAAGCTAAACTGAATTAGCTATGTCATATCGTCTTAGCCCCCCGACCCCTACCTCAACTGGCATGTGTGTCACATGACCTAGAAGACGAGTGGTGGTTGGGGCTATTCCCCACCTTTCCCGAGTTCCCACATAACCAGCCTGGGCAGAGCGCCCTAAATGTTAATAACTCTGTGTTTAGTACGACAGTGTCAGTTTGGGGTGATTAGATAGTTAAATAATCCCCAACTATTGTTTGTTACTGTGGTAAGGTGACGAGTGCTGTGAAAAGTAACTCCTGTTTCTCGTATAGTGTTGTTAAGGCTTTTGTCAGTGTAATGATGGGTCTAAAGCGGTCCAAAAGTGTTGTGAATTGTTTTCTCGCAGAAAAGCGGCCAGTTCTTGCAATCCTAAGAGCATGGTCGCATTTTCTGTTGTGTCGGTGTCCCTTCTCTCGTGTTTTCGTGACTTGTCCCTTGTTTGTTGTCTAAGGGGTTGTTCCCTGTGTGTGTGTCCCTCTTCAGTCTGTATTTTCCCTACTTGGAGGGGAGGAAATTCAGCCTTTGACTGAATATTTGGTCGCATTTCCTGCCTGTTATTCTGTGTTTGTTTGATGGGTTTAAGGCCTATCTTTTGTTTTCGTATTTCTATATTTTTTTGAGTACTTCGCACTGCTTCCACGCAGCCGAGTGTCCCGTTTTTTTTGCAAAGTGTACAAACCCACTTTGATTTGTCTTGTTCTTAAAGCGGACATTCTACTTTTCTGTGTTTTTTTCGTACAGAAAATAGTCGTGGATAACGCAAGTAGCTTTTATCAGTTTAATAGTTATGTCCACATTATCTTCTAGTGGTCTAAAGTATAGTCTCCATTTTTTTTTGCCAAGATACCGAAAGCGTTTTCGACAACTCGACGAGAACGACATAACCTGTAATTATAAATTTCTTTACGGCGGTCTTGTTTCGCTTGTCTGTAGGGGAAAGGTCTCATCATATATAGTTTTAAAGTAAAGGCTACGTCTCCAGTGAGGACGTGAGGTGTTGGTTCTGTCTGACCTGGTAACGGGGTGTCATCTGGAAGGTCGAATGTTCCTGAGAGAAACTTTGTCCCCATTGCAGATTCTTCAAATATACCTTCATCTCTGTTCTTTCCGTACCCCTTACATCTACACCAAACATCTGTAATCAGGTCCAACACTAGCAAGAAGCACAACAGAAATTTCTTGTAAATAACTTAAGTATGTTGTACCAGTATTGTTGGGGTACCTTATTGTTACGTGTTTTCCATCTACAGAGGCAATGCAATTTGAAAACTGCCAATCTGTTAAAAATCCTTGCGACGCCTTCGTTCATGTGACCTCTGTAGGCTCGGGCATATAAAGGGGCTGTATTATTCTCAAGATAGCATGTCAGACTTCTCGTACTACCGTTGCAAAAGTTGAAAAGCCAACCCTGTAGCTTTGGCCAATGGTGTAATATGAATCGCCATACACCTGAAAATGAACATAACAAACAGTGATTACACCAACCCAAAAATGTATATAAGACTGGAAAATGATAATATTACTTCATTAGAGTCAACAGGAGTTCAATAACATTTAGTGTTTGGTTACACACATTTGCACTTAAATTTCTTAGGCGTGATGTTTTCTGCATATTCTTGATATTCATTAAGATGAAATAAATGTAATGAGAATGAAGTATAAAACCAAGCAATTGTTTCAGGTGATTAGATTAAAAAGAATTGAAAGAATCTCCGCTATTGCTTTGCAAAGTATTTGCCAAGTACGAAGACAGGCCAGGCAGCTGAATCAGCGTTACGATACAAACATTGGCCGTGGGCGAAACAGATGGAGTTCCTGAGGCCTTTTCTGAGTTTCACTCCCACTCAGCCAAATATTCAATGTGCAGATGCGAGTGAAACTATACTTACACAGCCAGAAGTACCTGCATCACAAATAGGAGGTGCTGATGAGGACGCAGCAGATTTGGCAAATAGTGCTGATACTGATCTTGTTCCAAGTGGTTCTACCTCTTTTCCTCAGAATATGACTCAAAGAAAGAGGAAATCCAGTGAGGAAGTGTCAGAATAATGCAAAGGCGAAGGATCCCTCAGCTGTTGAGCGTGTTTTGAAATACCTAGGAACCAGATCTTGTGGCCACACCTCGGACTCAGATGCCATCGAACTGATTTTCCTGGGGTACGTAAAAAAAAAAGTGAGAAGTGTTTCAAAAAGGAGACAATATGTAGCGATGTTGAGAATTGCTCAAATTATTCACGAGCTCGAACTTGACGAACAAGAGGAGGCGGAAAGAACCTCTTCATCCGCGTCGTCTGGTTTTTCGCCAATACACTTCTCCCAAAATTGACAAACATTTCGTAATCCGTCAGCGACTCCACCGAACTTCGACTCTACATCAGTAATAATGACCTCTCCGTCATCTTTAACAACTACGCCATTCAATCCCCTAGTTATGGAGTGCGATGGAATACGATCGGCAAGCTGTGCATACCACCCGACCGAGTGCAGTGCTATGCAAGGGACCGTGGTAGAAACAGAGGAAGGCACAACACGAAACTCGAATACGTCTACAGTGTAGCGGAAATCTCTGGCGAATTTCTTTGCTGAATTCAGCCAATAGGAGAATATTGTGTGTGCACCGTAACATGTAACATATTCAGTGAAAACAAATGTGCTGACATATTATGTTAATTTAACTCTCGCTACATTTAAAATAGACATTTAAAAATTGCTTGTTGTCCGTATTTTAATACACTAATTTATAAAAAAAAAACGTAAAATTCATTATGAACCGTTTCATTATGTTTACGTACTCTAATGCTATTGCTAATCGTGCTTCAGGAGGGATGGGTCTCGAAAGTTCGTAGCTTTTTTAGAAATGTCATCTCTTATCATGTTTAGAATTTCGTCGAAGCAGTCTACAGATATTCGGAAATAACCATAAAACCGCTTATCATCTTTGAGCAACTCAGGTACCAAAGAATAGAATTCTCCATTATCTTCCCTTGTAGCATTTATTTCATGCACTCATACACTTCTTCTTCTTCTGAAAAGAAAATATATATTATTAAAAAAAAGCTTCAAACATTTTCTCATGTATGAGCTTAGTAATTTCAATAAATTATATCGTTACAATTATACTAATAATATTGTAAATAAGATTATTTATATTACCAATTACAATATTTTATAAGTTAATTACCTACCTTTTTCTCTATCTTCGTCTTCTGCCACAGCGATTAGCAAGAGAACGTCTTCAGTTGAACACATTGTCACAATGACGAAGTGAGAGGCGGCCCGGCGATGAACTCTGCATGCAGCGTTCTACCGCCGCGGCTAATTGTATCGCTGCAAGCGGCACGGCACTATCGCTCCAGTGTATGCACTCGTACTTTCGCTGTATCGCTATAGCTATCACGTACCGCGCCAGTGTGGGGGCTGCTTAAGTAGTTCCATTTCTTAACGTCGAATAAAAAAGGTTAGGTAACCATTTAGGATAAATAAAATTATTTCGTTTCCCTTAAAAATTTTTGATGCATCTAAAAGTGTAAGAATCAGCGAATTTCTAAAACACTTACTTTTCTTATATTTCCACAGGTTCACTTGACGGACGCGCGAATAAAGTGGTAAGGCCAATAGCAGTGCTATTTTAAATACGGCGGAAGGATACACAACGTGCATAAAAGTAGATCTTATGCAAGGCTTTCAAAGTGTTCAGTTTAACATTATCTTTATCTGAATCTATCTGAATTTTGATCTGAATAACTAGGGTATTATTCCAGGTGATTAAAGCTAATGGACTTAACTACATATGTCACTGTGTAATTTTTCTCTTTCCCTTTAAGGAAAATGCGTTGCAAAGCCATAAAAATGCTGTTTTTTCTTACCCATTTTCGATATTTTTTTAACCTTGAATATAGATATTTGGTTAAAAGAAAAAATGGCGGCTGTTGATAAAAGTTTTTTTATATTTCTTCGGAAAAATTCGTATTCCCAGGTGATTTATTTACCGAGACACTTGTACACGCACAAAAACGGGGTTTACAGTCTTTATTTTACTTCGCAGTCCCCTTAAAATAAATGGGGCCCGAAATTTTATTTTCGCACCCAAGGCTCAACAACACGGACGGCAATAAAAGGCGTGACCAGCACCCCGTCGCCCGTGCGAGCAAGACCTTGAACCCGGCTTGCATTGCGTCCGTCATCACGCTTTTCTCCACAAATTAGATGTGACACATTTTGGAATTTCTTACACACAATGAAGGCGCACAGATTAAACTACGACTCTATGGTTTCACTTTCCTCCTACATCTTAAGGAAACTCCACAGGCAAACTCTAGAATTGTGGTCCTGCATTTCCATCTCAAACCGTCAA
Source organism: Dryococelus australis (assembly GCA_029891345.1). Classification (NCBI taxonomy): domain Eukaryota; kingdom Metazoa; phylum Arthropoda; class Insecta; order Phasmatodea; family Phasmatidae; genus Dryococelus; species Dryococelus australis. Next base: position 108,442,903 of record CM057001.1, read on the forward strand.
CACATTATACACAACATACCGAATCAGTCTCTAACATTAAACTACAAACTAACCGTAGACAAAACAACAAAAAAAGTAGTGAAATATTACCTATATTACTTTTATTTTAAATTACGAAACATTTTATCTACTTCATAGTTCTCTTTTCCACATGCTACAATGCTTGCTTGGACCATTCTCACGTTCCACAGTAGTAATCTACACAATTTTCATGAAATTAAAATAGAAACTTTATCTTAGCTTATCCAAAATGCTTTCCAACGTTGAAATTTGTTCGTATTTTCACTTGAATTTAATCTACTTCAAACAAGTCTGTTTGTAATGAAATGAGAAATTCCCTTGGGAATACGACTTTCTGTACACAGCTAAATCAACAATGAAAAAAATGAAAAGATGACAATCTCATACACGAGAACAGGCAAAGGCTAGTTGTTGCTACTGGTTTGTAAAAAAAAAATGTGCGTCTGCTACTGTGCTCTCTCCGTCGCGTCGCCAGGTTTTGGTCTTACGTGTCCGTCTTCTACTGTGCTCTCTCCGTCGCGTCGCCAGGTTTTGGTCTTACGTGTTTGTCTTCGTCGCAGTGTTTGCCTCTGTCGTCTTTGTTGGGTCACCAAAAGTTTGGGCTAGTATTCGTATAAAGGAGGTCAAGTGATTCGCGGATATGGGCTGTGCCACACGAATATGTGATCAAAACTAATTACAAAATACTCTTTGGGAAAAATCCACAAGACCCTCCGTTTTCCAGAAAAATGACATGAAAGTTCCAGAAACCATTGTAGCAAACATTCCGATTAGATAAAGGTGAGGTGACGAGGCAATGCTGCAACCAGCGTGCCGGTCGTAAGTCATGCGGCAAGGGAACGAGCTGAGTTCAGTAGTGCCAAATAGGCTTTGGAGCTCGCATGCAGTGATTACTAGGCCATTGCAATGGCCATGGGTGCATCCGGCGCCAAGCTCCGTGCATGCTGCGTGCATCTTGCTTGCGGAAAAGTGCGTTGCTGTGGGCATAGCAAACTTCGAACACATGTTATGGCGTTTCGGTGTTCTGTACGCTGATGCTGTACGCTGTGCTTAACGTGAAATAGAGTCATTTTATATATTTTAGCGTTTTTCTCGTAGACTAAAGGCCTTACGCTGTTTTACGAAATAATATTTTCTACTTAGTTTTGATTACAGATTTGCGTGGTGCAGTCCGTATACACGTATTAACTGCCATTCTGTATGTTATCTTGGATTTGTTACTCGTACGGTTTTGCTTGTCCTGTTTTATTTCGTTTAGTAGGGACTACAGAACTCCTGACTGAACTCCTTGTGGAATTATTTTTTATGTTTACAGCAGCTGGTACTCTTGGCTTGTTATAGTGTATATTTTAACGCCATCCTCTGTTTTAAGAAAAAATCTGAATGATAATTGATCCACAATGTGAAACCTCTACACAAAATACATAAAGAAAAATCGTTATTTTGATGTAGTCTTCATTGTTATATATATATATATATATATATATATATATATATATATATATGTGTGTGTGTGTGTGTGTGTGTGTGTGTGTGTGTGTGTGTGTGTGTGTGTGTAACATTATTTATGTAAGAATTTAAAACTAATATAGTTTACCGGAACTACAGCATGTAGATTTCCACACTTATTATATCGCACACTCCTAAGTTCCATCATTTTAACCATTTTTTCCTAACCGGCGTTATTGTATTGTTTACTCCCAAATGATAAATGCCCTGTTGGTAAACTAGATTTTTACAAAAATTCTCGTGTCTAAAGTAATGTAATACGTTAACAATTGTCTTTATGTTTCGCTGATTTGAAAAAAAAAAAAAAAAAAAAAAAACTTGTTAGTTTTTTTTAAATGCAGGACAAGCACGACAGGAATAATTCATAGCTCAAAATTGAATTTATTCTATTCATGTGCAATGTTCACATATCCACCGCAATTGTCATTTGGAATTGCTTTTACCCTTTCCCATGAATAAAAGATTAGTCTTAATTAACAGCTTGGCTATTATTTCCACCTAGACCATTACAAACCTAAATAAATATCGATAAAAAAAAGTACGTTTCTGATGTTTTCTTTGCGCATGTTACTTCAGTACTGACTTTCCCAGGCGTAGAAAGCCACAAACCATTAATTAATTAGAGTTCTTTAATAACAGCATATTTTCAACCTAATATTATTAACATTATAAATTAATTAATTATATGTGGTTTGTTTCTTCGTCATTAATAGAATGAACAAAATATATTCTAACTCTACTTTGAACTATGTGACATTTCAGTCAAATATATTGTACATCATTTATGCGCAGTTATTCACACACTAGTCGTGTCATGTTCTCTTTTCTTTACTTCTAATTCCTTAAAATAATATCTAAATATTTGAATCGATATATAAGAAACTTAATTTTCACGTCACGCCTATACATAAAGCTATAGGCTGTTCACGGTAAAGTGAACACTTTTGAGACCAAAGTTACTTTTTTCTTTCAGCCATTTTTAATTATATAACAACACTTTTAAAGAAATATTGCCATGTAAGTAATAAGCAAAGTGTGTATAGTCTATCGCACTCAGAAGTTAACATCTTAGGCTAAAATAAAATATATTTATTGACTATTATTCCATACGAGAGGGCTTACAAATGTGCTCACATCACTGTAGTAACCTATAAAATAAGTTAAACATATGATAATATTTTTAATTCCTCTAGGTGCTTCCGAGGCAGTTACATTAAATTATTAATTTGGTATAGAAAACTAACCAACAAATGTTAGGTAATGTGAATTCTTCAACGAAGTATCTTTTCAGAATTGTCGAGAGCTTCTATGGCCAAACGCGATGCTTCTTTTAGTGCCATTTTCTCCCGAGCATATATGTAACCCATCAACAATATCAAATTAATTTAGCAAAATCTGGCATGAAACGAGCGTACGTCTGTTGTTATATTCCAGAATCTCCCGTAGTAAACAGACAGGACAACACTGAACAGTGCTGACTCAAATCAGGCCTTTAGTATTGGTACTCAGGTTTATTTTATTCTGAATATAATTCGAAAGCAATTGAGAAAATTGCAGGAATGTACTTTTTGAGAAATAGTTCGAAAATTTCGCCCCTTCAATGTACACGTGTATTGAGAAAACACTTATGTTAGAGTATTTTTCCATTCACCCATGGTACCCATTTAGTAAAACACGTATAGCCAATTCATGGTTTATAATCGGATGTCAAGTCGTCATAAAGTTGGCCAACAGGTGGCAATGGACCCTGCATCATTGCTAGCCCTGAAGTAGGACTACTTAGCAAGTCATACTCTGTCCATTAATAACATAGGTGTGGTGAACCTAAATGGCCCCAGCATTATCAGTTTTGAAATATTTTATTATATTCGTGGAGTGAAACAACAAAATCCCATCAATGTTAATTTGCTCAAGGTAACTTTATATTTATTTTATACCTCACGTTTTACTTGTATACATTCGTACATGTAAAACCAGCATACATCAAGTTATTTGATACCAGTCACGAAATCACAGCAAAAACTGTATTTAAAGTGAAGTAGCTAGCTACCTGCGACGAATGGCAGCCACATATCTCTTTAAATAATAAGCCATAATAGCACCAGAAATGGTACATCGATGTACCACTTCACAGCCTTCAAATGGCCTACAGAGAGCTCATTAAATATAAGGTATTGGCGTAAGAGTTCCTAATCAATTATAGTATCTGACTAACCGCAATGATAACAGTCGGCGGAGGCTGAGTTTTGAGTCGGAAAGCGACGAGCGACACGCCAAGCTTCATCTTGATGGCTTTATCTCGGCGTGGATTCTCAAGCGGACTGACTGACAGGCAGACCCTGTACAAAGTTCTGCTAAGTATTATATAGTTTCTGGTGGCATAGTTGTCCCAAATACCGTGCCACCGGGAAAGGATAATCGCTGGCGCTTCGCTGATACGTTTTATGAAATATTATTGTTGTAATGTGTTTTGGATTCTTCGCCTGGCCTTCGTCGTTGGAGTTCGCTAGGCTTGTCCGCTTTTAATGAATCATAACAGTAGAATGATTATGTTAATTCTGGCATAAGGACACGGGGCACCGGTGCCGGGCGCCGGCCGGCCGCCATAATGTATCTGGGTGACCTTGACCTTTGACCTTGACTTCATGTCGTAACCTTGAATGATATAAAAAAAATTAATGCTCAAATATTATAACATCCCAAACAAATGTTATAAAAATATATAAAAAAGAAATGATTAAACAAAATTATTTTAAAATTTATATGTCGGAAGTTAAGGGTTCGATGACAGGTGGATCGACTAATCTCCTGACACTACCGACCCTCGCCAGCTGGGCCGGTGTCCACCTCGTCAACCTTGTTAAGTGTTGATGACCTTAACCCAATTATCATTACCTTGAATGACCTACAAACAAAATATCCAAAAAATACAAAAATCCCGAATAAATTAAAAAACCAGTAAATTCCCCAAAAAAACCTTTGACACTTGACTCAAGATTCTAGATTCAAGCCCAAGACTGAAAACCCAAGACCCAAGATCCAAGACTCAAGGCCCTTGACCCAAGACTCAAGAACAAAGACCCAAGACCAGTGGCGGCTGTTGAAGTAGGGCTGCGGAGCGTAGCCCTCCTAATAAAATCTCACAACGCATACCTCTACTTATCTGCTACTCAATAAATAATACTGCGTACGAACGCGGAGGTTATTTCGCAGCCAATGTTTTTGAGATGGACGAGACTCTTGTGACGAGAGAAATGTTTTTGGAAAAGTCGAGTGGTAGGGCGGCAGATTATTCTCCCCGAAGTGGGTAGAGCTAATAGAGAGAGAGATTACCCTAACATAAGACTAGGGGTGCTACGGAAGGGAGGGAAGACTTCAGGGGCTCGGCCCTTTTCAGCCAATCGCATGCTGTAAATCGGAGAGAGCTGGGCGCACCCCTGCTCAAACAAAAAAATGGTTTCCTGTGAATTGGCAAAGCTACCAAAACTACATGTTTTGTAAGCATACTTTCGCGCTCCACTCTTTTGCAGTTGTCAAACGTATTTCTTAACAATGCTTGTATTTATTTCGAATATTTTTTTATTTATAGATATCGTTCAGACTCACGTGAGCCTCAAATATAGTGTACAATACCCTGAATAAGTTTGTTGTTAATTAATGATGCGCTATGAGCATCTGTCAGAAGCAGGGTTGAATTGTTGTTAATGTCGTATCGTGTAGACTTGTAAATAATTGTTAATTCGGCGAGTAACATTTTAAACCTTATTACGACAAAGATTTTCAATTACGAGAATAAACTAGAGCTACAGAATCTAGGACCAGCAAGGCCTCAGTTAAATATAATTCAACAACAAAGCCAAGGTAGTAAATGGTTCGTATACGAGAAAATTCGACGTAAGTAAATACAGTTTCGCAGACTGGCTATGCGGGTACGAAGTTGGAAATGTGTTGTTTTGTTTAATTTTTTTTTGCCAATGAAACCTAATAGGTAAAAGATTTAAAACATTTGGGAGACAAAGTCAAAACACATAAATCATGTTCGCAACATATAAAAAATGCCATAAAATTTTTATTGCTTGATAAGGTGAATATACATTGCCAGTTAGATAGCGCGTACACGTTGACGAATGGATTTTTATTACAAATATATTAATAAATATATGCCACTTTCATTTCCTAATTTAAATTTGACATGAATTTTGTATGTACTGTAGAGGATGTAAATTAGTATTTGGCTTTAAAAATATTTGTTTTTGTATATTTAAGTTATTATCATAATTAGTATGGAAGAATTGGTATTATTATGTTATCTCCCGTCGTCTAGTGTACTATACCACACCATGTAGGTGCTGGTTGGAAGATATATAACCTAAACAAACTTTAAACAAATACATACATGTGGTAGTGATTAGCTCTGAACCAGTGGCCACAGTATGTTGACCATTACAAATCGGGAGATGATACATTTTTCTTCAAACAACCACACTAATTTTTTGTATTTACCTACATAAGCTACACTTACTTAAGCCTGTCGTACGCAATATATTTATCACTGTGCCTATTTAAAAAATGGTATTTGTGATGATATGAGTTAGGATCGTTACAGCCCTCCCAGTTTCAAAAGTCACCAGCCGCCATTTCCCAAGACCCAAAACTCAAGACCCAATTAAGCCCTAAGATTCTAAACCCAAGACTAAAGACACAAGACACAAGACCCAAGACCCAAGATCCAAGACTCAAGACCCTTGACTGAACACCATTTACTCAAGACTAAAGACTCAAAACTCAAGACCCTGGAATCAAGATCCTTCACTCAAGTCCCTTGATGTAAGCCCCTTGACGCAAGACTCAAGACCCTTTACCCAATACCCTTGACCATTAATCTTAAACCACCAAAATAAACTAAAAATTATTTTAAAAATTCTAAAAATTCATAACAAATCCAAAAAAAAAGAAAAGTCCTAAAAAGTCTAACAAATTCCTAAAAATCAAATTTTTTTTAACTACTATTAAAATTTTTATTTAAAAAACGTACATTTTCAGACGTCCCGCCATGACCGACCCTCGTCAATTTTTATTGGTTATTTAATCTGTCAATTACTCGTGTGCGCTAATTAGTCGGCAGACCTCCAACTCCTTCTGCACCATGCCATATATACGGTCCATTTATTTTTAGTATCATCGACTATAGCGCACTGACAAGTTCAGATATTCCAGTACATCAGGTCGCGTGGCATCCGCGAGAAGCATAATCTCTAGGCGTCATTTACGGAAAATAAAAAAACATTTTTTTAAGGAGATGGGGCCTAGCGTATGTACGACGTAACACAGCAGCAGCAGAGATGGCCGGAGTTAAGGTTGGGACCACGTGCCGTATTCACGAGTTGGCAGCCGTGATTTGTACTTTGCTCTTCCTGTAACACAAGATGTTGAAAGCGCGCGGCCACTTGGAGCCCGGGAAAGGGCTCTAGCCTACAGCGGCGGCTTCACGCAAGCTACGTTCAATTTATTTTTCCAACAGAGATCTAATGCATTATCATTTATCATGTAAAACTTCAATAAGTTTAAAAAAGAATTCACGAATTCATATTAATTTTACCGTACAAATTTTATCACGCCGAAAAAAAAGGAAACATACTTTTGTCTTTAGCCCATTCGAGAGTACACAAGGCCACACTGACAAAAGGGTCCAGGTTCGACACTTGGGAAAAATATACACGTTACCATACTGGCTGAAGGAAAAATTAACAGACAGAACATACTGATGGATGGGAAAATAAAAGTCTTCACACACATTCCTAACACCTTTATTTATTATATCTATGTAATTTCACAAAAACAAAATTAAAGCCAGTGCACAAGGAAATATGATGCATATAGGTATCTGCGCCTTCCATTCATAATCTGCTACAGGCCAGCTAGCAAAATTTGGAATATTTCACACTTAAAACCTACATTCTACCATCAATATTTATTATATCAGTCACTAGTATATACAGATACATAAAATATGAAACAACATATAGTAAAAAAATTTTTATGATTGACCCCTTACACCAAAGTGAATTTTGTAACACTTTGCAGGAAAAAGAAAACCTTACTCGCAAGTTGCTATTGGAAAAATAATTAGCTTTAATTCGTAAACAATGTACATTATGGTTAGCCAGGGAAGAACCCTACAAGACGAGTTGAAAAAACTTGTGACCGACTCGCTCCGCTAACTTATCTTCGCTGCCCGGCGAGGGAATACCAATTTTCAATTTGAAAATATATTTAGTTCTTGTGTTATCTTCGCTCAGCTTGAAGTTTTGGACACACTTAAAGCAGACAACTGACTACTGGCTGATCAACCCCTCACAAAACCGACCCATAAATTACCCATAATGACCCATAAATGACCCATAATGAACCATAAACGATCTAAGTGCAGTGCTAACTAAGATGCTAAGTGCGGTGCTAAGTGTGGTGCTGAATGTGGTGCTGATAGTGGTGCATGTGGTGCTGATTGTGGTGCATGTGGTGCTTGTGGTTCTGATATTGAGTCATGTGGTGTTGACATGGTGTGTGTGGTGTTGAATGTGGTGAAAGTGGTGCTGAATATGGTGCGTGTGGTGCTGAATGTGGTGCATGTGGTGCAAGATTACTCGGCCTATTGTAGCAATACTTATGTGCGAAATTTTATGGGAATCTGTTTGTTGGTCCCCGAGATAAAACATAAAAACCCTCGTTTCTCAGTGGTTCTATTTGTATGAATGATGGAAGGAAGTTTAATTATTAGCACATTCGATGTTTGTCACAGATACCCTACTGCCACTATATGACGTTTGGTTGAAATTATTTGGTAATATGGCATACGAAACTAAAGTATGGGGCGTAATCCGAACCGATGCTATATTCTGACTTACTCTTAGGTTTTCTAATTTCAATAGAGACGAACTGATCCCATGGATATAATCATGCTGTAAGCAGTAATATAAATAAGCTTCTACATAATGTGATACAACACAATCTATAATACGTGGATTATTTTTCAGTTCTGAAAAAATATTAATTAAACCATAATTGTTAACTTAAACGAAAACAGTGTTGAATATATAGGTTATACGAAGACAGTAAATTTTTCACGCTGGTTTCATTCGTAGCGTTACTCATTCAAATGTTTGTTAGCTACATGCGAGAATTTTATATACATTTTCTGATAACAGGTCCTTCGAATATTTTATTTCAGCACATTATTCACAACTTCAATATAATACAACTGGGCCGCAAACACAACAATTAATTATAAGTAAAATGAAATGAATTAAAGTTAATTTGTTAGATTCGGCTTATTTAGGAACTAGGAATATGCTTCACAAAGAAAACTGTTCGGCATACGGTGCTCATTCACAAATCAATTAAAAAAAAAAAAAAAAAAAAAAAGAATTTTTTGATGTTACGTCAGAATAAGATATTTGGGCTTTTCTAGACTTATTTCTGTGTTTTACATATTTGAAATAACGTTCCTATTTACATTTCTCTTTCTAGTGGTGTTTGAATATGGCGGAAATACACATGTTCAGAGTAGGTAGAATAAACCTATGCTATCAAATACTGCGAAATATATTTATCTTTATGCTTTCGATACCGTTAAATCATTATTACTTTTCCTAATTAATGATACATTTCAGCAATGTTCTTACATGAAGGACAGTACAAATGTAAATGTCTGATTGCAGAATGGATTCCTGTGAATCAGTATGACGAAACCGGCGAAAGAAAATTATTTCTGTAGAATACGAAAATGTCAAAAAAATAATAGTAATTTTTGAAAAAGGCTAATGTTCGCTACAGTGGAAAAAGCACAACATCTGCTTAAATGCAAGCTGGTGCTTCCCCTGCAGATACTCTGCTGAGCTCAGGCGAGACAAGGTGATTCGTTTAGTACGAGGCGTAATCCCCGTTAAACAAGCAAACCGATTCACCCTAATACTGTCACTGGTAACTGCAGATTTTCTGTAACACTAATGAAGGCCGAGGTTCATCACACCCGTTATTGAAGTGATGACCTCATTGGCCGAACTCATATTTCAGGCGCACATTATCTTAAAGGCTGTATTTAAAAATCCCCCCCCCCCTTTTTTTATCAACGGTTATAAACGGGCTGGTATTTCACAAGCTTGCTCAGTGCTAAAACAAAATGCACGTTGTTTCATTTTTGTTAATTGTTGCGGGGGTTGCTTCGTTAATACACTTTCAAAATCTAATCCCTCTAGCTCTGTAATATATTTGTATAATTTTCATGTAAATAATAATGCATGCTGATAAAGATAAGTTATTCTGTTCAGTCACGTCCATGTTAGGAATCTCCTCTTCCCTTGAACGCCGTACTATATCATAGTATTAGAAGAAACATCTTAATATTTTACCCTGCAGCTATAAAACATATCATTCAACTTTAAAGTACAACATACCGAAAACATTGAGTATCAATTTGTCCCAGTGTACACGTATTAAATGTATATTTCATGTAATGATACACTAACGAAAGGCTAACTTATTATATTATTAAAAAATCTGCAATGTGAAATGTGACTACAGGAACTACGTTTAGATTTTAATACAATCCAATGTTTACACCTTATTTAGGAGGTATTTTCTATAAACCAGATAAGTGCAGTAACTTTAATTATGAGATGTTGATGAGGTGCTTGTTACCAAAGTGCCACGACGGCAATCCGGTTCCCATTGTCTCTGAAATCATGTTTCTCTACTCTAGAAAATAATTAATGTGACAAATAAAAAAAGGCAAGTTCAATGTTAGTCCCAAAGTTAGTTCTTCAGTTATTATGTCTGTTGTAAATTTATTTTCCTTAAAGTTAACTTCTTTGTCGTTTCATGGGCGCATTTCGCTGTCCAGAGTAAAAAAAAAAAAACAATGAAATCAGGGATCGGCTATAAAGAATTGTCATAGTTTCAGAGTTACTTTGCGTATAAACGTTCAGATTAATTAAACAGCCCACCGTTAGAGAATGTATGTCTTGTACTATCAGATTAGGTTTAAAAGTATATTATCAGTAGCATCAGTTTGTCACAACATGACTAAGCACAAGGATTAAAATCCATTCCTAGTTACTTCAGACTTTTATAAAGCCAGTCTAAGTTATACTTTCAGGCTATTACTCCGCTTTATGCTAACAAAACTTAACAAAACCTCTTAACGTACACCTAAGTAACAACGCTCCGAGTTGTAACACTTCACATAAGAACTATTTCTCACTTCTCTGCGCCTTTTTCTATTAACATTATTTGTAAATGAAATACGTAATTTACATATAGAATATACGCAAAAGTCCCAATCAACAAAAATTTAAGAAATTTATTTTAGCAGGAATATAAAACGCTAGAGATATATGACATATTTTGGTAACTACGAAACCTTTCAATAATTTTTCAAAGGTTTCATTAAAAAATAGATGTTCAGATTTTGAGAACAGAGTAGATATATTATTCAAAGTGTTCCTGTTTCGTAAGGTCGCGTCCAGTATGTCGCCATATATTAGGTAAAAGCACAGTACTGAAACGGTATAGTAATTTTTTTTATGTGAGCGTACCCATTTCCTGAACGGCTGCATAGTCCTATTGCTTGCAGCAAAATATTCCCTATTGGTTCGGCTACCGTCTGGTAAGTAAGTAACCAGGCGTTAATTGGCGAACGGTGACGTTCCGCCATTTTGTTGACCAGCGACGCCATTTTCCGGTCGCATGTGATTGTAGTTCGCCACAAAAGCGGGTATTTCACCTCTGTATTCTTAAGGTAGAAAGAGAGTAACTTCGAATGGAGCACTGGGCGCGACCGTACAAAAATTCAGAACCCATTGAAAGCAAAACCCATACTACCAGTACCGATATTCCGGTGTTAGCACGACAGGATTCGTCCTCGCCAGGGAGCTGCTCAGTAGTCTGTTGTCAGCCCATTACACTGTCCCTTAGACGGAAATTGTCATTACAGACAGATCCCAAGGAAAATTTGCCAGATATTTGCGTCAAATTGAAACAGCAAAGAAAGGTGGCATCCTGCCAAGCGGTGTCGTTGTAGCAAGGGACTCACTCTCTTCAAACTCCGACAATTTGTCAGTTAGAATGATTAATTCGTTTTGCAGTGCTGCTTGTGTTGAGGCGAGGTCCATGATATGGGTTTGCAAACAGGTCACAGAGGTACATCCAAATGCTCGTGTAACTTCGAGCCCACAAAACTCGAATGTCATCTTCCAGAAGTACTGGAGGAACTGCTAATACGAACAATAGAAAGCCTCAACTGGCGACAAGAAAAGGATGTCTATGAATTACAGCAGAGAAATTGGGATGCCTTCTCTAGTGCACCAAATGACATAAAAAAGACTAATAGGCATTGCACTGACACAGCAGATGCCAGGCCCGTAAAAGCAACCACCGTGATAACTGCGATTAGTTTAACGTAAGACAATTGAGAGTATTATGAAGAAAATAAAGGTGTTAATCAGAGAACCAACCGTCAGTCTATGGTCTTCTCCAGTTGTACATGTTAAGAATCAAGATAGCTCTCTATGAAGGTGTGTATATTACAGCCAGCTTAATAATATGACAAATGAAATACTCTTATCTACACCTAAGGACAGAAGACACACAGTCAAGTAGGTTCACAATGGTATTTCTACACTAAAGTTTGTGAAAAATGAAACTCCAAGATAGGTACATGTGATTGAAAAGAACTCTATAAAACATATTATGTATGTGACAATACACAATTGATTAGGGTTACAGAACGTTGCATGATCTCTGTCCTTGAGAATTCAGTATGGTGTGAATTCCCCATGTGCTGCAATCAGTGCCCCTACAAGCCATGGCATGGAATCAAAGAAGACTTAGATATGTTCCTGGGGAATCTCCTTCCACTTCCACATGGTTTGCATGGGAGTCCAAAAAGCATCAACAGTGGCTGCTCAAGGTCCAGGACGAACAAGTCACCGATCAACTATATTCCAAACATGTTCGATGGGTGCCATGTCAGGTGAACATGCGAGCAAGGCAAACAGTGGTACCCGTTGTTCATTGAAGAAGGGTTGCACATTCCTTACCACATGTGGCCGGGCATTGTCCTGTTGAAATATGGCATGTGGAGTCGCCTGAAGGAGGAGCATTACCACGGGCTGTAAAACATCCTAGATGTAGTGGTTGCTGTTCACATTGATCCCAATAAATAGGAGTCGAGATCGCATGTTGTATCCCATTGCAGTTGGAGTTTGTCCACTATGCTGCTTTACAATGCAGGCTGCTAGATTGCGATTACCACAATAGCATCCAATACTTATGCAGCCGTCACTGTAGAACAGGTTGAAGCGAGACTCGTCCGGACACACTACATGTTGCCACTCAGCACACCAGTGATGACGTTCACGTGCCCATTACAGTCTGAGGCATTTGTGGCTTCTGGATAATGGAAGCCGATGCAATGGTATGGGTGCCACCATTCCAATCCGCAGCAGACGGCATCAAACAATCGATGCAGACAGTTCCACACCCGTTCTAGTGCTCCAGTGTCGAGCCAACACTGTGGACGAGGCTGTACGGTCAGTTACAGCTACGCGGACAAGATGGCGTTCGTTCCGTGCTGTGGTCATATTGCGTGGTCCGGTACCCACTCGTCACTGCACTGCATGAGAGCTGTAGGCTAAAAACAAAGGCGATATCCAGTCTGAGCACATCAGTCAAGGCACACTGGTCGTAGTGAAATCCCATCGTACTAAAGAAGGGTGTACTTTAAAGGAACTGGGAAAGTAATGATGTGAAACACACATGTTAACAGTTTGCCCTTCCGGAACGCAGGGTTCCCGAAATCTTAAAGGAATTGCATAGTAGGCATCCGGTGGGCATTTTGGTGTTAATAAGAATCTCGTTAGAGTTCGACTGAGAATAAACTGGTTTCATTGTTGGGTGGATGTTGAAGGGTGATGCCAAATATGCAACACCTGTGCCGCGAAAAGGGGACCATGGACTAGGATACAAGGACACTTCCAGAAATACAATGATAGAACCCCATTGAAAAGATTAGAATTTGATAACCTGGGCTCCTTGCCTACCATGAGAGAGGTAATCGATATATTTTGGAGACCCAATTTACTTAACTAAGTGGCCTAATGTTATTGTTTTAAGAATTCTTTTTCTGATGTTTTTCAAGGCATAACAAATATGCTGGGGATGAAGAAAACTAGCACCACAACCTCACACCCTCAGCTGCATAGAATTGTCGAGAGGCTTAACTGCACTCTTTAGCAGTACCTGTCGATCGTCGTGGCAGACAACCAAAAGGACTGGGATTGCAATGTGTCATTGTTTATCCTTGTTTACCGCTCAGCAGTTCCCTCTTCTACAATGATATAACAATCAAGGTAACTGTTTGGCAGAGAGCTAATTATCTCTAGTTTCTTGTCGTTTGGTCAGCCGATGCTAGCGAACTGTGTAGAAGACTAACCAGCATTCATGATTCTGCTCGACAGAACCTCAGAATAAATAGTGATATTATGAAGGCACTGTATGACAGGTGAAAGTCGGGCGAGCTATTTCAAGGACAACTTGTACGGCTGTACAACCAACAGCAACAGAGGTGGAAATGGTTCTGCCCGGAGATACAGAAATGTTCGGAAAACCCCTACAAGGTTCTTAAGCAGATCAATACCGTGGCCTATCAAATTTGTCGTCAAGACTTTCAAACGAAGCCTTACGTTGTCCATGTTGGCCGACTGCCACTCTACGAAGCTCCGCTATAGCAGCCGTTATACCGGCTAGTATGGGAAGCGTCATGGCATTTGCAGCTTTATACGGAGAGATTTCATAACAGGTTTGGTAATAGGACACGTCCTATTTTTTGAGGCACGTTCCACACCGGCTTTGTACCTGACCAATCACGTCGCAGTTTCAGAGCGTTGGGCGCTCCCCATGCCTACTACTTGAATGGAGTGGATGAAAAAACCAAAAAGGATGCCTCTACATTCATTATACATTCGTAAGGTGGAAACTCTGAAATAGATTTCAAATTCTACAAAGACGAATAATATTGGCGATAACAATTTCTAATTTCTGTTAAAACCATCCTAAATATTTTAAACACTGCCTACACTATGAAGAAATTATTTTAAAAGGATACCTATATAATCAGTATTTAATGAGCAATCGCTATTTTGAGAACTGGTAATACTGTGGTAGTCACGGCACCCGCAATTACGTTTTACATTTGGGCGTGGGTTCCAGTCTTCGTTCAACACGTTTCATTTTACATAAAATATTACATAGCTACCGATAATAACTTGTTATACGTAAAGGAAAAGTTACATTTTGCAAACGGTTAATAATTTTCGTCGCAATTAAAAATAACACTCGTACTCTCGTGATGTCACATCATTTTCAAGAAAATGAATGAATCTACACCAGTAAGCAATAATGAATTGATGCAAAAGCCAACAATAATATAGCAATATTTAGATGTTCTAGCTAGTTTTTTTTATAGGCCAATGCAAGTTACTGATCTACGAATGCGATTTTTTTATTACGAACCACACGCTGCGTACCTACCGAGGGTGCCAAATGCTAGTACGCGAATTGCTGTCGTGTAATATGAATCTTCTATGGCGGCTCATATAGCGGCTTGTGTACCGGCTCGTGCACCAGGATTTTTAGAAGCTTGTACAAGAACCAAGTACGGCAGCAGGTATCAAGTAATATCGGCCTTCAGGACGAATATAATTGAGGAGGTGGTGGTGTTACATGTGACCACGTGACTTCCGTGCCTACCCCCCCCCCCCCTTCTTTACCATGAGACACATCAATATCACCAGTAACCGGAGAAGAAAGGCAGAGTTACAAATTGACAGCGATGGCACCAATACATACCACGATAATGCCATCGGGACAGTGCCTCTCCTCGTCCCTAGTAGAGTAAATGACTTGGACAGTCGTTGCGCTTGTTTTCTGGACATCGCCTCCCCCGTGAGGTGCGAATAATCTTCTGGGCTAGGTCAGCTCAGCTATATAAACCGCGGTGTGCCTCATAGTAAAGAGTTTGTTTGGCGTCTTGTATGGAGATTAGCGCCAGGAACGATGGGCGGTTACGCAGTGACCAGCGATTACAGTCTGAGGGCATAGGGATAGTAGAATTAGGCTGACTAGCTAGACTGTAAGAAATCGAGATGTGTGAGTGGGTGAAGAGATTTGGACGGCTCTTAACATCGAGGTCTTGAGAGCCGATGGAGGTGATTGAAGTGCGTATGGAGCAGCGCCGAAATGAAAGGGCGGGGGAAACGGGAGATCCACGAGAAAACCCGCCGACCAACGGCATCGTCCGGCACGATACCCACATGCAAAAATCTGGAGTGAGCTGGCCGGGGATTAAATCCGGATCGCCTTGGTGGGAGGTGGGCTGGCTAACCGCTCAGCCACCGTGGCCCCGAAATTGAAATGGATACATTAGTGGTAGATATTAGGAACTATGTTAATGTATTGCAAGAGCAATTTGATCTTACGTGTGTAAATAGTAGGTGAGAAACAAGTGATTGTTGCAAATATTAATATGTTGAAAAGGACGTTAATCAAAATAGAAATTGAAATCAGATACTGTAATAACTGGTAGAAACTGTAGATATAGGTAACTTAATAATAAAAATAACAGTTTTGTGTATTTTTTAAACATTGTAGATAAATAAAGAAATGAAATTTAGTTCTTTAAATTTTATCAAGACCTCCAACCCTTACGAACTCAGGTACGTACTTAGCATTTTGTAACAGTATGTACTCTAATGCATCCAGGTTCACTATCGGAGTTATAGTTAAAATTAAAGTTTACTAATAAAAATAGTCTGTTTTAAGTCATAATTTAAGTTTATTCTCCTTCAAGATGCCTCAAATGGGAAGTGTTCTCAAGAGTCTGGCGCATTGGCAAACTCTGATGGTGCAGGGTAATGGGCTGATAAATTTCTATTAATAAGACTTATTGCAAAAATTAAGTGAATAATATAACATTATAACTGAGAAACGGTTTATAACTTTCACTGTATACTGTAATATAACGAGTGATAGTAATTTTGGATCACAGCTATAGGTAATTTGCTAGATTGTTATTAATTTTATATTATAAATCGCTGTGTTATTGAATGTTTACCTCCATCGCTCAAAAACCTATTAGCCCCCAGATACATATACAAGTTTTACTGCATTGTACACACCGTAATACACTCATAAAATGTTTTGCAAGCTTCATAATTATTAATTAGGGCTAGTTATATACTTTTATCAAACTAGGCACAATAATTGTCATAAGTGAGTAAAACACACATATGACTGAAATTTCAAAACACCTCACACAGAACACTGCATTTATAAGAAACTTTTTTTTTCTTTATTTAAAGCTTTTACATACAGGAAGCCAATATACGACCTCAAGAAAAAAATAATAATTTGTTAATCGTTTCTTCCAGTATATTAACTATCGGATTAATACAATATACCTAATTCACTCAGACAAATCTAACGGTTACCTAAAACATCCGAGAAAGATAAATTTCAATTTTTTTGCAATTTTTTTTTTTTTCCGTTCATTATGTATGTACATGTTTATTCGTGTTGAAGTTTTTTCTCTCGTGGTGTTTTAAGAGGCTTAGACTTCACTCTGATGTGACGAGAAGACGAGAATGGTAATACTTCGCGCCCAATCTCTGACAACACTTAATTTACGAGCACCGATTGTAGGGCGGTTCTTAGCCCATTGTGAATAGGAGATCCTGACTTCCAAGACCTGTATGTAGTTTATAAATGGATCGTAAAATTTTACCTTCATTTCAAATTTTCAAAAATTATCTTTACCTCTCCTGGTGAACTAACACGTTACACTTTTACATCGCAGACAATTTAATTTAGCCAATTAAATGTGCTGTTTTTCGATCTAGTTATTTGAGGAAGGTGAGGTCAGAAAGAGGCTCCACTGGGAGGATAGTGAACCTTGCTCGGGTCAGTTCAAACGCAGCCATGTTAAACGAGTGTTAGTCGGGCTGCGGGTTGTCCAAGCCAAGACAACACAGCTTACCTATATCTAACTGACGTGGGCTTAGAATTTTCAGCCACTTAATTCTTCTGTCAGTAGTTGCGAATTTGTAAATACTACTTACAAATTTGTGAAAATTTTTACAAACTTTTTTTTCTTATACAAAAGAAAAATATACCTCAGTTGTAATGAATACACGTCTGCTTGTTAGTTAATTTAATCTTAAAAGACGTATAGTACCATAAAACATTTTATGGCGTTAGAGAAATCCATGTTTTTCATTTTAAAAAATGTATTAAGAAATTACCGACATATGTAATAGTTGTAATAGTTCTTAATAAGTTCAGATTAGTTTCCTGATGTATTCTTGACAACGTAGTGAGACAGTATCTTCCCACAAAGGTTTATTTGTTTACATCTGAACTGAGTCAGTGCATTTTAATTTTATCACATATGTTTTGTTTAATTACGTTTTATTTAGTTTGGTTATAATTGTATCATTAGGGCAAGTTCTCTTAAATTTCTTTATAATCTTATTTTCTTAAGTATTGTAGTTTTACTACAGAGCGCTGAATATATTCAGTGGCAGAAGTTAATGTAGTTTTATTTGCTCTTTGCAGCAGCTTATTAAAATGTATTAACGCGAGTTTATTTTGCATATCAGAGAAACTATATTTTATTGTTTTTGATCAAGTTTGTTATAACAGGATATTACGTCATCTTAGATACTTTCCCGGATCATTTTCTAACCCCGGGAATCTGAAATCAGAAACGTTGGAAGGCAGTACACCGTAATTATCGTACGGCGAATTTTTTGTAAATTTGGCCAAGACTGCTCAGCGTAAGATTATGAGAGGTATTAAGAGGCGTCTCAAAGTTCTACAAATGTGCGTGGACAAACAAGAGTCCTTAAATGCCAGATTTGATCTTTTTAGTGGGTTTTAATTCAACTTATTCTGCCGCCTCCACTTCGGAAGGATGGTTATGCCTAAAGACTTATGCTACCATCTAGTCTTCATACATCAATGAAATTTTCTGTTTCTTAACAAGAGTTAAATTATTTCTGCAACTTACTAGCCATATTCTTTGGAATTTTTACAGTTTTACTAACTAGGACTTTCCAGAGGCCTGAGACATTAATTACAGCATGCACGCTAGCCGAGGTGTAATCATTTCCATCATCTTAATTTGAGACACTGACCATTTGTTTTATTGAAGTCACAAAAGCCAGTATCAGTTATATTGTCACGTAATTTAAAATTTAATATGGCTCACAAAAGAGAGGCGATAGTGAAGTTTATTTAAAAATTTTAATTTGCCGGACTTAATTACAGTACACATTTTCTTAAATATTTCAGATTGATTTTATTTTAATTTACATAGCAACTTAAGTATTTTTCATGTGCGACTATGTCAGATTAAAATGTAATAACAAACTTAATTTCCCCAGTTACTATGTGTTATGTTAATGTAGTGTCGTCAACAGTTAGCATATTTTATTGGTTGCATTCATACCAAGTGTATGAATTTTCATAGGCTTAGTGTTATTTCTGAGTGTGCTTCCTGTTTTGAAGTACCAAGGTCATTGCTTTTGTGTGTCTCCTTTCTTATATTTTATGCTGCTTAAAAGCTTCAAATTATGAAATTGGTAAGGTTTATTTCCATATACATATTCTCTAAGAAGTTTCACGAACGAGTTGGTTGTCAGGTTGCAAGGAGAAAGGCGCCGGCGTCTGGTAAATGCCCCTACACATACTGCGTTAGTTCATTCAATATTCAGGCCCAATTTGAAATCAACAAGTACCTATATACAAGTAAGTATTTTATTTACATATATTTCTTTCCTTTCCTTCAGAACAACAGTACTGTAAATATATCATATATGATTCTACCTTGACAATGCAAAAGGCAAATACACTTTTTCAACAGAATTAATATTTTCGGTAAAGCATACCTTAGCACACAGCAGCATTTTTTTCTGTCTTTGATCGATAAATTTATCAGAAAAATAGTTTCTGTTGACCCGACCGTTCAGTACTTCAATGGTATTTGGAGCTACAGCAAATCACCTACATGAGTAGTGCGCTAACATTAAATACATGTCGAACTTCATTCATCCAATAAAATATTAATAAACCACATTAAAGTGCTTTTAAATTTAGCTTGCTCCGAAATAAATATGTGGCCACTATTATTACCCAAGTTTCCAAGTGTTCATAGTGTAATATTTACCTTAAAAAACACTACTGAATTTTCTTTAAATACACATCGAGTATACTTCATCATCGTTTCAAAGTTTGAAACCAATTAAGAAAATTTTTTACTGCATGGTTAACTGTAAACTCTTCTGCTGGTATTATCTTTGTGTAATTAGGCACTTTGTATAAATCTCAATTATTGCCATTAACTAATGTATTTTATTGTTAATTATTCCAACTGAATTTTTAGAAGTCTATACAGTTAATGCGAGTTTTCGTAGTCGATTTTTATATGTTACGAAAGTTTATCATAGACAAAACGATTAATAAAAACGAAATTGTAAGCTTGGTTTTTATTCTAAAATTTAAGTTTCAATGGGACGGAGAGAAACGGATTAGTTTAAATCGTTTTGAAATAATCCTTAATTGTCTTGAAATCTCTCTCAACAAAATATTATTCAATTTTATAATTCATTACCCTCAGAATTTCATCCAAAATTCTCATCCATGAGAGGAAATTTCTAGTAAAATTATTAAAATTTAATATCAGCTATGTAAAGAAACACTCTGGAGTTTAAACATCAGTAATAGTATCCTATTCCGTCTCAAGCAAGTGTGGATAATTTCTCCACAAAAAAGAATTGTTGGTATATATGTCTGGTAAAGTTCAAAATGTAATACAAAAGTTTTTTCTTTAAAAATGTTTTGCTTTTTCTTGACGTCTACAAAATCTTTTCCGATAAGTCCAAATACTTATGTTAAGTCTCATATTTTTTCCACTAACCATTAACTCAGCCCCAAAATTATATTTTTCACCATGATGGTAGCTTTATGTAAAATTTTCTTTCTACATTAGCGTACAAAAATTAAGTTTCCATAAAACATTTTGCTCTTTCTCTTTACTGTTGCGAGAACTAAGGATAGTACTTCGATAAACTATAAATGCGTACTATGCACCGTGAAACATGATCTTGTTTGTTATTATAAGCGACTTTTAACTTATTACATGTGCATAAAATACTTGATAGCTGGCAGTAATATAGAATTCTTCACCTCAATGGTTTTATTGCGTGAACTAAACAGCAAATTGCCGAATGAACTATACTGTACGATATGATTTAATTATAGTTTCGAAATTCTAAATACGGAGTGTGTGTATATATATTATATATATAGTAAAATATGGAATATATATATACATAAATATATATACAGACGCAATATTTTACTTAAGAGTGTATATATATATACACTCCATATTTGACTTAAGAACTACTTCTTTCTCGGCATTACGAACACACCTAATTTCTCACTATTTGATTGTATAATATAAATAATGTAATGAATGAAAAATTATATAAAATACAAGTTAAAGTTTATTATAACCGGAAGTAAAATACTGTTGTGTTAACAGAAGCACAGAAGCACTACACGCTAGTTTTATGTATGATTGAAGAAGTGTGAATAAACCGCGAACAGACTATATATATATACTTAAAAATACATGCAATCAGTTTTATGTAGTATATGGCATTTTTCCAGATATTTTTAATATTTCATAAATTAACACATTAGCATTTAATCAGTACAAACAAAATGGGTTTCCACATAGGACGTCCAAAAAAAACTATGTGTTCTATGTAGGTTTGTATAAAAATAATATATAGTTAAATTCATTGTTTAGTTATATTATAATAATGAATGCATTGTAGTTATTTGTTATGCTTTGCAATGCTCCTGCTCAAAACGAAAAATACTACAAAGGAAACATAATGAATTTTAGAACAGCACCGCAGCACAGGCAACGCCCATTGTATGCACATGTCTGTTTTCCTCGTTAAACCGATCCCCCAGATACTAGGTTGAGTAACATTTGTTTTTCTACGCCATGTGTTTGTTTTCGCAAGCACTCAGTTCCGGTTTAATTGCGCACACGAATAAACACGATACACACCGTGTTGATATTGTACAAGTGCGTGTGGGAAAGATAGACGAAGGGAAACGTGGACTACGCGGTACACGTTTTCAGAACGATACACTGTAACGTTTTGTAAACACATAAATCGTTCATTTGCTGCCCCATTTTTCATTTCCTCTTGGCAATTACGAAACGCAGATAAAAACAGGTTCTGGTAGATATTTGCATTCTATGAATTGCAACAGTACTTATCCTGAAGGCGCGCGTGAAGCTAAAATAGAACGGGGAGAAACAAATATTCAGTTAAAGTTACCAGAGAATCTCTAACAGGTATGATGCAAGCTGTGTGCAGCTTTGTAGGAAATGAGAAAGTCAATTATGTGTAGTGTTAAATTTCCATAAAAACATTAATCGCCAGTCTGGGTGCGTTTGTGATGTGAATATTTGCAACCGTGGCAGATGCTGCACACTCTAAATTTTAATCAGTGAGAATTTCACTGTTTCAATCACTCAAACGTATCTGACTGATTCAAAAGTCACTTCCGTGAATTTAACTGCTGAATCAGTGAAAAAAGCCATATTTCCTTCACTTATTGATTCAGTGAGATTTTCCGCTCATATATCTGTCTTTTTTTTTTCACTGTTTACTTAGTGGTTTATTTTTGACTGATGCATCGGTTAAACAGCGTGTAAAAAGGGCCAACAAACAACGTTTCAAAATGGTCGTCAAACAAAGTTTATCAAGTGAAATAGCAAAGAATAAACAAAAAAATATATATAATACTTTCTAAAATGTGTTTCGTTTTCAAAACGCCATTTTATGAGGTAATAGGAACACGCGTCCTTTCATTCCGTTTTTACGTCTTTCATTTCGTTTTCATGTAATCGTCACAGCGCTCTCTTTGAAGGTTTAAACTACATATAATGTGATGAAGAGAGGGTACTCATATATATCGTTAGTTTTGATAATCGTAACGGTACCAATTAAACCAAAACAGATAGTAAGAGCATACAAATAAAATTTTCACGATTTCACGGCGTAATTATAAGTCACCTATTTTCCTCTCATTTCTAGTAGGCGTGGTAGCACAGATAGAGTGAGGTAACGGCGTAATTATGAGTCACCTATTTTCCTCTCATTTCTAGTAGGCGTGGTAGCACAGATAGAGTGAGGTAACGGTGTAAAGTAGACAGGTGCGGTAGTTTAATCGCGGTCCCCTTCGTAATATTTTATTCTTTTTTAAATCACGGTGAATTGGGCAATATAAATAGTAAACTATCTTAAACATGTTTATTTCACGTAATTATTTGGCTGCATTTAATAAAAACGATATTTAATTCGCCACTCTAGTCGTACATCACTTATTAAATCGAGTGAAATAATTTCACTTCAGTAATTCAATCAGTGATTTTTTTTTTTATTTAACTGAAACAGTAAGTGGTTTTCCACTGATTCTAAGTGGAGCCATTTTCATTTTTCCCACTGATTCTAATTTAGAGTGCAGCTGCCATAAAGATAAAATCGAAACTAAATATAAGTCGTAGTTTTTAATAATCCTAAAAGAGTCCAGGTCCCTACATTATGCTACACAAGACCATATAAGCAATTCAAATCAAGATTGAAATAGCGTAGTCACACATCAGCCTAGCAGCAATAAACTTCAGCGTTAGGGGCATTCAAATGAGAAGTTTGTAAACCTGTACAGCTGTCATCGCCGAGACTAGAACAACCTTACGACTGGCTGTAGGCAATGCAATCACTACGCGGTATTCCTTTGGAATATGTAAAAACATGCTGAAATAAAGTGGGCAGTACTGAATAATAAAACACTTTTGCTGCTATCATCAATTTTTTGCCATCTGTAAGTTAGTTGAGAACGACAAGTATATGGAAAATTCTCTAAACACATAAACTAACTGTAAACCCTTTTTTTTTTTTTAAACTTTTGTTGTAATTAATACTTTGCTATTGGCAATCAAAAAGAATAATGTTCAGAAATATAACAGATTAGTGATACATTCGCTGAATGTATAAAAATAATCCATTTATTTATTGTTATTTGTTTAGAATTGATGTTATGTAATTATGATTAACCAACGGGGAATGTATTGTAACTATGTATAATATTTTGGAGTGAATCTCGCTGTTTAATATATATTTTGAAACAACCACGTCGATTGAAATAATTTATATAAATTTGATAGTGAAAAAGTTAAAATACATCCAATAAATTTGTTTAATATTACTGAAATCGGTTTTATTTGAGCACTTAATACTGCTAAGATCGCCTTTATGTGAAATGCATAAGACAATTAAGCTACGGTACAGGCCAAAAAAAAAAATCCTTTGCTGTTACTCATGCTAGTACACTAAAACATGCACTGAAATAACAATAATGTTACTCTAATGTTACTTTTTCTGCTGAAAGTCTAGAGCAATGTGAAGACTTTGTGCGCACGAAGTTATCTCCCAAAATAGCTTTCATCCAGGCTTACATATCTTTGAACATTGTCAGGAAACTTAATGTATTGAGTTTTTAGCCAATCAGAGTAGTTTCTAAGTCACGGTAAGACACACAAGTTTTACAACGTGGCTTATTACTACACAGGCGCCACGAACTCCAAATTCCAATAAGTGGGAAACCACTGATTCGCAGTGAAATTCAACTACTCGAATCAGTGAAAGTGGTTACACTTAGAAACAGTGGAAAACCACTGATTGTTTTAACAGTTCCACAGACTGAACAAGTGACGTGAAAAAAATTTCACTGGTTTAAAAAGTGACGGCAACTGCATGCGGCGTGTTAAATATCGTGTTATTGAATTTCAGCGAAATAATTACGAGAAATAAACATATTTGCGGAAGTCACTATTTATATTGCGATACTTGAAGTAATTTAAAATATTTTTGCAGGGTGTCAGGAACTAACCAGCACATCCCTTTCATGTTTTTAGGTTGATATCTAACTATCTAAGCCACCAAGACAAAGTTATCCAAGAAAGGGAAAATATATGTATTATATTTTTTTTATCGAAAGTATATACTTTTAAAATGTATGCATTTCTTTCGCTTTAAGTTTCATTGATAACGTTATTATTGTTAAAACGAATAGTGCGCATGAGTGCACTTACTTCACCACTTTTTATGCAGTTTAAAACTTCAAACCGAATGCTATGACGATTACGTGAAAACTAACTGGATGACATAAAAACGAAACGAAAGACCGAATGTTCATGCCACATCGTAAAATGGTACTATGAAAAAGGAAATTCACATTTCAGAAAGTATTTTTTGTCGGTTTTATAGCTTATTGCGCTGTTATTTAATTTGATAGGCCCTACACGTGTTTAACTGTCTTTTAAATGACATTGTTTAACTGAACCATTAATTAAAAACATATCACTGTAAAACAGCGTATGAAATGGTTTTTCTGAATCAGTGGAAAATGACACTGAATCAAGAAGTGAAGGGAAAAAATAATTTTTTTTCTAATTCATTAGTTAAATTCACAAAGACTGTGTATAATCAGTCAGGTACTGCTAACTGATTTAAACAGAGAAGTTCGCTCGGATTCAGATTTAGCGTGTGATTTTCATTAAAATACCACCTGCCCCATGGCTAAACTAACAAAGCTGCCATATATAATGGCCACTTACGTTAACCAATTCGTTGTGACGTCACTAGCTTTAGTAGAAGAGATTGTAGGGTGTCGAGTCTGTGGTCACGGTATAGCAGCCATGGCATTTTCAATCGCCCGGCATTGGCGAACTTCAATTTTCGTGTTAAAACTAAATAGTTTTTTTTTCTTTTCGTTAATAGCAATTGCAATGTCGACATTAGCCTTGAAACCCCGCAATCCTCTGTTTGGTTTCTCATTTTTTACCTGCGGTGTGCCTAATATAATAAACAAGGATCAGTTTTTCGTGCACTGTTGGTCGAAATGTTTTGCATGTTAAGTGTTTCGTTGATGCAGTTAAAAATATTTGAACACTTGTTGACCGCTAGTGTAAATTTCCTTTCTGCTGCCCGGGAGCTCTGAAGGCTCAGTGGGCTATCTCAACCGGAAGTAGCTGGAAAGCGCAAGAACATCGTCATCGCATTATATATTTATACTGTTGATCATTTACATGATAGTGCGACGCCAACAAATGTAAAAGGACGCCCAAATGCGACAAATAGCGGAAAATTTATTTCCACTCAATTAGTGCCAACTTTCTGAGATCCTAAGTAAACTCATAAAAATTCACTAAGCATATTTCATTATATTTTAGTTAACGCAACATGCACCCAACTAAACAATAGTAAATTCTCTAAATTCCTGATTTTTTTTTTGATTTTGTGTTTTATATCTATAAATAGAGATAGTCATAACTAGGAAGCCTCAGATTACTCTTTGGTGCTAACTATTCACAATTCACAGTACTATACAACTTTTTCGGAAACTCAGGCATAGTTTCTTTGTACCAATGGTAACAACAATGCTATATACTCTTACAATCGGAAACGTATTTTGTATCAAATAATTGTAGTTGCGACGTACAACGCCTAAACAACAGGAGGGCACGATCACGAGTATTGTATGAGTTGCACGGTAAGTATGCGAACGACGCTACGTAGGCCTATGTAATAATTAATTGTCGCGGACCTACGACCTATGCAACTTGTCCAACACGCATGATCGCACCGCTTTGTTCTGCAGATGTTGTACGCCGCAACTATTGGTGCCGAGAAGCTGTGTATGGTGTTTGGGCACTGAGTTTCCGAACGTCCCAATAACAAGTGTTCCACTCTGAACCAGTTATTACATGATCTATGTAGGAGCGGAAATGGAATCTCATTATCGAATAGGCGAGTATACAGGAAAAGGAAATGTCGTAGCAAATCCATTCGATGTGGGCGTACTCATTCGCTTATTGTTTATGGGAGAAAGTTGAAACGGGCCTTCCGTCTTATTGGCTATTCCGCGCTACGAACTGGACTGCCGTCTGTCAAGTTTTTCAGTAGGCGCTGATTGCCAAACTATGTTCTGCTGTCCTGCTGTCCATGGCGTTATTTGGCTGGCGTGTATGGCTGAAGTTAGCCGCATACCATCGTTTCACTTCTGTATTTTAAAATATTCTGTGATTTAATGTTTCTGAGGAGGCGAGCCCCCCAACCCCCCTTTTACTTCACATTCCCTAAAAAAAACACTTTATTCTTGTTTTTTCTAGGTTGTTTAATTTTTTTTTATTCCTAAAGTACCCTTATATAGCAGTACAGACAAGACATGGGAACTAACAACCCATAATTACGTGTGTCGCAATTTTAATCAATCGTGCCTTAATTTTGCAAAATCAATAATTGTGACATAAATACGAGTTCGTAGTTCGGTCGTTATGTCTGTTATGCTGTGTAAGATCGAGAGTTATAGTCTGTTCACTATTACGTCGAACTTCACTAAAGCCCTGCTTAAGTTCCACTTTCAGTGTATTCCTCCGCCTCGTGCAAACCAATCTTGACAGAATTTAGAAAATTACACCAGAAGGACAACGCGTCGCATCTGTGCACGCTCATTTTAATAATATTCCGCATAAAATGTATTTGTTACTTAGCTTTACCAAAGCAAATTTTTTACCACTATTTGTACTTATATCAATTTCAAATTAAATAAGTTATTATAAGATATAGGTATAATGTAAATAAATTTTAAATTTAATAAAAATGTAAGTACTAAAATGTTAACACAAGTATTAAAAGCTTGTAATGTACGGCATATTTATGAAACAACCAAACACATCATACGAGGGGCGAATTTTAAAGGTGAGATTCAAAAAGTGTGTAGATAAGTCGAAGATACCATAGATGGGTATAAGGGTACTTTCGGAACTTTCTTTTTTAACGCTGCCAGAAACTAGCACAGAGTAGACAAATACACAGAAACGAAATGGCGTGGTGGTTCCTTTGATGCGTGCGAACCCCTTCTCTGATTGGTTGCCCGAGGCTCTGTAAAAGGATCTTGCATGCACGCTAGTGCCTATAAAATAGAATGGTGACGGTCTTATGATTGGGACTTGGCCAATGCATGGGCGTCGTTAGCTATGGATTTTTGGGCGGGACGCAAAACTTTTTATGCAAAACCGATTTTTGCTCACTGTTTAATATACTATACATCACGATTTGATTGCAAGGAACCACAGACACATAAAATCAAAATGTTGTTGTTGATATATACCTCATATAGTAAGAAATATCACGTGGAAAAAATAAAACTTTTCAACTAATTAAACAAAAAAAGAACAAAACAAAGTATATTACATTGAAACAGGTCCAAAAGCCACTTTTCTTTATTCAGACCTACACACAAAGTTTTTGCAACTTTTCTAAGGTCAGCTGAGACCAAAATGTCACTGTAAACATAACAGAGTGCAACATAATTCAGCCTCTTCTGAGACACAGAGAATTTTTAA
Organism: Dryococelus australis; assembly: GCA_029891345.1. Lineage (NCBI taxonomy): Eukaryota > Metazoa > Arthropoda > Insecta > Phasmatodea > Phasmatidae > Dryococelus > Dryococelus australis. Next base: position 108,471,044 of record CM057001.1, read on the forward strand.
AATATCCCACGATTCGATGACAAAGTACTACATGCAAATAAAAATAAATTGCATGTTAAGTTATTGATACAAAACTCAAAGTAAGATCATAAAATTGAAAGGGAAATTTTACACGCCAAATAATGAAAAAAAAGATAATTAAATTAAATTATGTTGAAACTGGCCCACAAGCCACTTTTCTTGATTCAAACCTAGATACAAAAGATTTTGCAACTTTTCTAATGAAGAGTCCAAAATGTAATTGTGAACATAACAGATGGCGACATGATTCAGTCTCTTCTGAGTCATTGAGGAACGCAAATATGTCTTTAGCCACCTGAGAGAGCTGAAAGATCTCTTCGCCTCACAAGATGAGATGGGTAAAACCAGCAGTGGAATTACACTCTGTTACGCATTAAAAACCAAGCTTCTCAATTCTGCTGTTGCTGCCATTTGTTTGAAACTCTTCACTGCATTTTCTACACAACAGACACTATGGTTCTTCAAGAACATTTTCATTTCCACGTGCAATGATGATGTGTCTATTTTTTGGTAGTTACTGATATCGGAACAGTTTTCTTCAATCAGTAGTACTTGTTCGAAGTTCAGGTGTTTTTTATGCCAGGTTGGTCAAACCGAGATTTTAACTGACAAATTGCAGTATTGATATTTTAAAAGTAGCCAGTCCTGAAGTGGTTGTGACGCCTCACACGAAATTTATGTTCATTGAGCACGGAGTTTCTCGCAAATTTACTACTTATCACCATGTGAAAAATTGCAATTTTTTCTACTTACCCGAATTTTGCGAAGAGGACGTGATCTTTGCTACATACCAGCTGTATGTACCTGGTTACTAAGCAGCCCGGGGTGGGCTGCCGCATTCCATATCGTCGTCACCGGTGTGGACTTCAGCAGTAGTTCGAAGTATCAACTTTGCACTAGCTCGCTTCCAGCACATTTGGCCGGCGCGTGGTAGCTTGGCAGTGTTGAGCGCATGCTAGCAGCGCTTCGAGGAACTATTGACTGTGTCGTCAGCTCAGCTAGCCAATAAGCTGGGCGCCTGGGTTTTCGTGCGCCTGTGACATCACATCCTACAGTCTACTTGAAAGTCGGGAGTTTTGTGACGTGTGACCACGTGTGCGCCCCATACATGGACATGTCGCGGCTTTAAACCACTTGGTTGGACAGCAATGAAGTCACCCCTATAATGGTTAATGCTTAACTTCAACAAACATTTTCATAAATGGCCTTCTGTTTTTCCATTGGCTAATGGTATTTGCACATCCCTCCCAGGGGAATGCCTTGTGTTTTGTATTTAAGGTGGGTGCAATCTCCGGCTTGGGGTCGGATTGCCACTGCCCCAGAAGGAGATTACCCAACCAGGCAGTTAAGTGATATTCTACAAATAAATTTTCTGCACAGCCCTTATGGCAAAAACGAGGCAGGCAGATGTGGTGTCCTGAGATGGAGACAGGCGTCAGGTTGGCAAGAGAAAATTTTAAAACGACTCACATGTTGGGAATAGTTAATATAACATAAGTAATACTTGGTATATTTTTGAAACGATCTTTCAAAATTGCTAGTCATGCGCCAAATAAAGATGTTTTTTTAAAAGGGAAATGTTAGAGTTTCCCAGAGGATTTACATGGCAGTTAAAATCTAATCCAGCTATAGATTTTAATGAGACCGCATTTTGCTGGAATTTTGTAACGAATGAATTTTGAGGTATCATGTTGTTGGCCTCGTGAAGAGTGCACTAAGCCATGAATTAACTTATGGAAAATAATTTTAAATTAATAATTTGGAGATAACCAAGTAAAAAAATAAAATCAGAATAATTTGGTGGTTTATTGTTAACTAACCTAATGTTTGCAATTTAAGTCAAGTTAGTTAAATTTTTGTTTGTCAGCTTTGAATGAAAAGAGTAAACTTAATACCCTTTTTGTAACTTCTGGCCATTATTAGATATTTCGGCCTGTAAGATCAATATATATATATATATATATATATATATATATATTTGAATTTATAGTAACAGTAAAAGTTAACTTTTCGCAATTTCTATGTTGGGCGGAACTTTATGCTAGGTCAGCAGTATAAATTAATGTTCTAAAATAAAATGTCAAGTGCATTGCGCACTGTTGTAGGTATGGAGAATCGCCATATAGGGCGGGTTGCCTTCAATGTTTACTGTAAATCTTCTCCAATAAATCATCATGGAGACTTATAGGCCCATATATGTCTATATATTTTTGTCAGAGTAAAATTGAAATCAAGAAGTTTTGTGAAATTGATACACTATTGCACTTTTCTGCAAACAATTTAATATATTATAGATGTCCTTTTTTCCTTAAAATCATTATTATGGTAATAAAATACATTTGTCTTTTAAAAGAATAATCTATAGTTTTATAAGTGCAAACAAATATGAAAACAAATGAAAGAAAAAATTAAGGAATCTAATAAATACTCTTGGAACAACTCATGAATTTTAATGGTTACAAGTAAACGCTAATTTTAAAGTACATTTCTGAATTAAGGTTTCAAACATTTCTGCTTCAACGAGGAGTTCTTCCTGTTCCTTTTGGGAGTTTTTGGATCTGCGGATTTTTTGTACATGGGGGAAAGGGCGTAGCACGGTCTTCAACAGTTGCAGGTGTATTATGTACTACAAGTCCTGTGAATCGTGCGGATGGCTTTACTGTTCTTGGACATGAGAGGGGCTGCAGATTAAGGCATTCGATTCTTTCTTTACAGCTTGCAATCAAAGTCTCGAAGTGTTCATCTGATCGCAATTCCTGGAGACCATCTGACACAATTCTCACAGACTTCATTAGTCCTCCTGTGGTTTTTGGTTTTCCTTGTAACGTTCAGTTAAACATTTCTAGGCCTGAAATTACTTCTCTTGCCAAAACAAATCCTAAGTATGTGGTCCCATTTTGGAATGTATACAGGAGTTCACTTACCTTTTAAAGTTTTTGAGCAGATAGTTCCTCCAAGGCCTGCAAGAGCAAATCGTGTTTCCTGACAATATAATTTACCTGCGATTTCCTGTGAATCCAGCGAGTGGGACTCAATGGTTTTATTTAGCACCAATGTTTTGTACAGGACCATCCACAGATTGGTGTACTATGTGGGCAACTGTTTAACTTTCCTTTAACTGATTCGCTGAACATTTTACCAACTTCATCGCCCCAATTCAGTGAACTTTGTACAGTTTTTGATTTTCCACAGCAGTCCATCATGACTAAGTTAATACAATGAGTACCAAACTGCACAAATGGCGCCAATGGTTGCTTATCTGAAATAAGTGCCTGAACACCTTTCTGTGGGCCACTCATATTTCCAGCTCCATCGTACGTCTGCCCACGAAGGCAAGCAAGAGGTAACTGCATCTCATTAGAACATCACATATAAGACATGAAAAGGCTTCACCAGTTGTTGATGATGCCTGGTAAAAGACCATAAAACTTTCTTGTGTCTCAAAATGTTCATCCACCCACCGCAAAGAAACACTTTCTTGTTCAAGACCTGATAATCCTGTGTACCATCACATATGACAGAAAATATTAAAAAATCAATATATTTGATTTTGTCGCACAGAGTATAGACTGTTTCATGTCCGAATATCTGAAGAATTTCGTTTTTTTTTCTGGGTATGTCATTCTCCTACGATCCTGTTGTAGCCAGTTAGACATGTAGGGTACATTAAGACTTCTTAGTTTTAAGAGCTCCATCCAATTTTCTTCGCTTTTTAAGTGACTCTCACGGCTAGTCCCTGCCTAGCTAGGAATTCCAATGAACTTATAACAACAAGCAAACATTCAGAAGTAATTTTTGGCCAAGACGCCATATGTGTTGACAATTGTTTCTCTAGTGGTGCTTTCATTTGCTGAAAACTTAGAACAGTTTGGCTATGTGATTAAGACTTTACGTGGGTTGTAAACTTTTCCATTGCTTTTTTCCAGTTTTTAAAACCTTGCAGTGTGAATTCCTCATCTCTTTTAGTTGCTAGATTGTTCCCTGGACACAATATGACATATCGATGGCAAACGAAAGAACAAGCACCATCAAAACAGTTGATTATATGCAGCCATTTGAAGTTACAATATCAATTTATTTGACATGTAAGGTGACGGCGTTTAAGCCGTTGGACCGGAAACACATCAGGCAACATATGAGGTTATTAGCAAACTAGAGAAACACTCAGCTGAGCTCCGCGAGTCGAATATTCTTATAGATGTTCACCCATCGATTGGCACTGGGTTCGTGAAGACGAACAAGCAGAACCAGAAGGACCAAAGTCACAAAGTGGATATTGAATGCTTTTGTTTGCATCACTATCGCTAGAGCTGGCCGATTTCTTCTTTAGAGGGCGCCCAACACTTGTGTAGGATGACGCTGTAACTGCGGCGGCCACCGTGTGCGATCGTTTACTTTTAATTTCGAATTTATAGATTTCTGTCATCCGTCAGCGATTATGGACGCTATGTTTGTTTAAGACTCTCTTAAATAAAAAAAAATATTGTTGTGAAAATGTTCCCGCACACAACTTACGCGAAAAAAAATGAAAATATGGATTTGTTAGCCAGCCACTGGCACAAATTAAACACAATATCTGGCTCCTTCAAACCACAGAACATATACTACCATCTCTGTATTTTCTACAGAAATCCTTTCGAGGGTAATCGATTATCTCGTTTTTTATCGTGGCTAATATATATTTCAAGAGCCGATCTACTTTAATTACACGCATTGCTAAGAATAAAAAAATAAAAGACGGGGTTAAAATGTTGAATAAAAATCAAGCGGAAATCGACTATATGGTGTTCACGGTAAAATGAGCACTTTGAAAGCCCTGCTTAAGATCTACTTGTATAGCTACATGTTGTGTGTTCTTCCGCCTTATGTAAAATTAACACTGTCATGAACCTCATCACTGTATTAATGCGTCGGTCAGGTGAAACTGTGAAATTATTGGAAAAGTTTATATTGTACAAATCTGCACATGTTTTTACTCTTAGATGGATTAAAAAAACATATTTAAGTTATCATAAATAGTAACCTAATACTTTTTGTTCGACGTTAATATATGGAACTACTTTCACCTCCTTAGTTGCCGACTTTACTGTGCACATGTCACTCATTGTACCCGTTAAAATGTATGCAGGCAGGGGCAGTGACTTTTTTCTTAGGTTGATTTCAAAAGTGCTCACTTTATCGTGAACAGCCTTTACTAGTATTACCCGCTGTGTAATTGACTCTATGGGGCAGCTGGATGCCTAATAGTGGTGGTACTCGTCGTGTGTATGTACGGTCCATTAGATATAGATTGACAGTATTATTCTATTTTGTCTTTGCTTAGATATTCATCTAGACAACTTATATTAGCAAGTCTGTCGTGCACTGAAACACGTTAACCTTACTGACGCGCGGAAACTCTGCTACTTTCACACATTTTACTGATGTAAAAAATTTGACTTTATATACGAATAAAGCAATTTTTGAATTCACAAATGAGATTGAAGGAAACGACGTTAGGTGCTTGTGTAAACCATCCGTACTTAATTTCATGATAGTTTATTGGGCCTTGTATACGTCAGTTTGCTCACTGGGTGAACTACAAAAAAAAATTAATCCTCAAAATAAAAGATGGCAAAATTATTGGGGGAGGGGGGCTTGTGACCCCCACCCCCCGCCTTCAAACCGTATCAACCGTCTAACGATGCCCGTTCCAGTGTGCAGAGCACGGACTTACTCTAACAACTTAAGTGGCTAGAATGATGGCTGAAGTGGCTTTGTGCCTTGTAATAACTAGAGACCTGAGAAATTCGCGAGTTCAGTGACCTTTAGGCTAAACTTCACAGTCTTATATACGTTCATACAGACATCAACTGTTTATTGGTTGCTTGTTGAGGTAGTAAAAGACGACGGTTGGGTGCACAATTTATTTTATGTTTGTTATTGGATCATTTAACTCCAGGAGATGTCAAACAACACGTCGACCAATTACAAGAGTAACATGAACGTACAAGTGAATTCCAACTTGTCTAGAAATGAACCCGCTAAATTCTCGAGTCTCTAGCAATAACTAGTGGCGGGCGCTGTGCACACTGAAGGTTGCTCTGAACTTTACTCCTGTTTTAGCTTCGGGTCGCGGGCACAGGATACCTCGACTGCACCCTCTGTATGATAGAATACAGAAAACCTGTACGTTACGAAAAGTTCCTTATTTGCCAAGCTGATGCCAGCAGGCGAGTAGGTTACGAGGCACCGATTGGCAAGTGGCGTTTCTCCATCTTGCTGGCTAGGGATGCAATTTTGCTGGCGTGCGCGGAGTCCGCGCGGTATGAGCGGCAGTTTCAGCTCTGCAATTTTACGCACTCTGTGACATCGGCACGATGAGGTTTGCGAGCAACAAGTCGTTACGCTAGTGATTCGGGACGCAGAGTAATATCAGAAGGGTCATTGACTTTAAAACTAACTACCGCGTATAACCGTGAGACGTAACGTCTTTCTACTTCAAGTACCTACCAGCAGTTATCATAAACCATAAACGTATTCTTCTAACTCTCCGGTCACTCATTTGCAATCTTGCAGCACAAAGCGGGGTAGTACGAAGGAGGTTCTGGGGAAATAATTAAGCTCGTTCTCATTACAAGGATTAGTAACTTTTGTTTCAAAGCATAAACAAATACTTTTCACGTTTGTAACTGCAATGGGGGTGTACTTAACCAACGCGGAAATGTTAGGGTTTGCCTTTGGAGATGAAACTTACGTATGTTGGATTTCAAGTTATCTGACCTTGTAGCGACATAACCCAAATGTCACATATATCGTACACCAAAATATTTTTAACGCATTCACCTACCTATAAGGACGACAGACACACGTAACATCAAGTTAGCTATCTTCTCTAAGCTAGGGGCTGGGGTGGCTCAGCGGTTAGCCTGATAGCCTCCCACCCAGGCGAACTGGGCTCGATCCCCGGCCGGTCCACTCCCGGGACTTTCGCAAGTGGCAATCATGCCGGACGATTCCAATGGTCGGCGAGTTTATTTTTTCTGGGATCTCCCGTTTCCCCCGCCCTTTCATTCCGGCGGCGCAGCATACTCACCTCAATCACCCTCACCGGCTCTCAAGACCTCGCTGTTAAGATCCACACAAATTTCTTCACTCACTCATTCACTAAGCTGGGGCTCTGTTTTCTCTTCATGCTTCATGTACCTATGGGTATGGGCACCTGTTATTCGTGGTAAGATTTCAAGACAGGTTGTGTTCCAGAACACTTTAGTTTATAACCACTTACGTTGTTGGATAATTGTTGGATCATTTGAATCGTTACGCGTCTTATCTTTCTGTCTGTCCGCGAATCACGGATGGTTGGTATAGGAGAACCTTAATTCAGATTGGCTCACTCATGTTACATACGCTCTTCAAACATAGACAAGCGGCCAGCAGCGAAAAATATAAAAGACTGTAAGTGTGCACATAGGATATAGATGTACAGTCTCCACGTAAATCTTATTGCGGTAAACATGTGGTCTAACCTATGGGACATCAAGTGGTGACCCTATAGTTTTATTGGTAGCAAAGTTCAAGAAAGGCTTCTATCCCAGTTATGCTCATATCCGGATAATATACTCTAAGTTACAGTGGTATGAAAAAGCCATTTTTAAGTATGTTGGAGTGCTCCAAAATAATTTTTGTAGCATTTATAGTTAAAAATGTTGAAGACACGTTTATTAGTTTCGCCAAAAAAAAAAAAAAGAAACGGTATCGTAATTTACTTCAAGTGCCAAGTAAGCGGCATTCTGAAGGCCAGATTATATCTTCTCCTCGTATTTTTCAACACTGTTCCTCGTGTCCTCCGCAGACTTATTTCTAACCATTGTTCTTGCTAGTCTAGCCCATTGGAGTTAACCATTCGCCTTCCTAATGCGTGGGCTGATTTGAAACCAGTTTAGAAAAATGATACCAAGTATTTAAAAGTAGTGGGCATTTGGCATATTCGGGAGCTCTCGAAAGACATCTGTTTCATTGCAACAGTTTAAATGACGCTCTAAATGTTTGCCAAATCAACACATTCCGAGAGTAAATATTTTAAAACTTACTGTAAACAAGTGCGTAACAGTTGTAAAAACAACTCCGTTTAGTTTTAGTTTAAAATGTCAATAACCAAGACGAACAAAAAAAAAATCGGTGCCACTTTATGTACCGTAACCACAAAACAACCCGAATAGAAATCTGCACGCCAGCTGAATGTCATGTGTGCAGAAGTGATGGAACATTTGACGCTCGTGTATGCTCATCGTAATTGCAGTCTAGCCTCGAAGACCCAAATTAGACCAATTAAATCGGGAGTATTAATGACTAACAACACGATATTGTGATCATCACAGATCACCCGCAACACACGCGGATTATCTCGAGCCCCCGGACCTCTAGGTTTGTCCGATTTCATACATCAATGTCCAGCTTCATGTGCCTGGGACGCCCTAGAACTTTACTTCCAGAAATATTCGTGTTTTTTACTCTTGCATTTGCATACACATGTAAACATGTACTTATATTAGGTCATGCGGCAGCATGGGTGTCGCCTATTCTGAAGGTCGTGGATTTAGTCCCGGCCAGTAGAGTTGGAGTTTGTTTTTCTTTGATAGTTTTACATTCGTTTATAACGTGAATGCTGTTGCAGTTTCTCAGTACGACTCTTTTCAACTTCTCGCTCTCAGATTACGATATTTAATTGGCTTCTAAGCATGGAGGGAAATATTTTTTTTATTTTTATCTAGGTGAATTTTGTACTTCAGTCCTTGCAAGTACTTTCATGTGTCCCGTGATGTTATAATGCGATTTTTTTTTTGTCGAAGCGATAGTCGGTAAAGGCTGTTCGCGGTAAAGTGAGGACTTTTTTGATCAAACTTTAAAGATGTCACTGCTTCTACCTACAAGCATTTTAACTGGGTCATTGACTGGCACGGACCCCTTTAAAAATGGTAACGAATTAGAGAAAGTAGTTCCATATCTTAATGTTGAATTTAAAGTGTTAACTAAACATTTGCGAACATTGAAATTATTTATATTGCTTTTGGTTTTTTAATGCACATAAGTATAAGAATCAGCGAATTTGTAAAACATTTAGGTACTTTAGTATAAATCTCAGAGTTTCGCTTGACCGAAGCATGGACAAAGTGATCAGGCTAATTGCTGTGTTAATTGTAATATGGTGGAGGAATACACAATGTGTATACAAGTATATCTTAGGCAGGGCTTTTGAAATTACTCAGTTTACCATGAACAGCCTACACAGTATGACATTTTCATATTAATTCTAGGTAATAAGGCCACGAGAGAGGTGGAGAAGATATCGGGGATAGTGGTTCGAATTCGTCACAGCCACGGGTCACGCTCGACGGCCGCCTTATGTTACCGACAAAAATTCTCGCCTTACCTTAAAAATTCCCTTCAGAAATAGGATATTTTTCCCTCAAATCGCCCTTTTCCCAAAAAATTTCCTAATAAAATGGGAAAATGTTCCTATAGAATTATTTTCACATCTTTGTCATACTCGATCTCTCAATTGAGCAAAGCTAACTCAAGACTTCTTGATATAATTGCCACATAGTCATCAAAGTTGCACGGTGACTAAATGCTCCAAGTCAAGGTCAGTGAATAAGAAAAATCGGAAAAATGTAGAAAATCGGAAAAATTTCATTGTTGACATCGACCACCATGTTTGATGTGGATGGTCTTCACCATGACTCCGGCGACCTTACACTATAAAAATTGAGAAAATCGCAAAAATTCGTAAAAAAAATAAATAAAAAAAATAGGTGAAAAAATTGTAGTATTGTCCTCGAGTGATGTGTTGGACTTTTGTGACCTTGCTTTTAACTACAATTGAAATTAAACACAAAGACTAACAAAGAAATAGGAAACTCGTCAAAAAAGGGGAAAAATTGCATTATTGTCCTGGATTCGCCATGTATGAGTTTTCGTGGCTTTCGTCTTGGCTCCGCCTGACTTAGAACTCAAAAAATCGAAAACAATAACAAATAAATGTAAAAAAAAAACTGTAAAAACATAGTATTACAAAAAAATTCTAAAAATAATTTTAAAAATTCAAATAAATGGAGGACTATTAGTCAAACTTGAACAAATGCCGAAAAAAAAAAATTTTATATTCGAAAAGTACAATTCAAAAATTAACTTACAAGAAACTATTAAAATATGTAATATACAAAGATTTACGTGGATTGGATATCCAGTTGGATTCTCATTATAATGGTGGAGCACAGCCTCTCTGGGTACGACTACCATCATTGGCTGTATTTTCGATGAATCGGCTGCCCCTCCCCTCCTCCGGTCGACCGAACGACACCCTCGCCACATACGTAAGGGAATTATTATTGGCCTAATATAACGAATTCCTCCTCTCCTATTTCTTACTAAATCCCACACATACCTCCTACCCACCCCCACTCACCTTCCCTTTGCATCCCTCACCCCACACTCTTACTCCACATATTTACTACGACCAGAAACCCCTCCTTTTTCACTCCTTTTCCCCGGGTGGAAAATGGGAAATGAACACCCGGACGCAATGGTACCACCTGAATAAAGGTTTTACTAAATAATTATACAGCTGGTATACTGTATATGAAAATTATCACATGGTCCTACACCTATGGAGAGAGGCTACAAAGTGTCTTGAACAACAATGTAAGTAACTTGTGTTGTCTTCTTTAGTACCGATGCAGTCCTACAGTCATGTGTACAGACGATTATAAAGGTGTCGGATGCCATCTTGGGGAATAGTGTTCCATGCTAATTCCACCTGTTGATGCAATTGGTGGAGGTTTTTTGCTGTGTGACGGCTATCCCTGCACATCGAACGAAAGTTAAACCGACGGAGCCATATGAAGCTGAGAAAATGTTGGCCGTTTGGGACGGCTTACCTTCGCTGCGACGGGGGTGTGTTTGACGAGCTCCATACCTCACGTCCGCTGGGCGGGCCTGCTGGTCGGCAAGCGTGGGCGCCGCGGGGCTGCTGCCGCCCGCGAAAATTGGGCTGCCTTCTCCTCCACTGTACATCACCGTGACCACGTGAAGCCAGCCAGTCACGTACCACCAGGGTGCCCTTTCAGGACTTCCAGATATCGACGGAGTGAATATCATTTTGTAATGTTCTGACCTTGCTGCGTCCTAAACCAAGGGCGTGGCAAGGAAGGATTTGCATAAGACCTAGCAAAACCATCATAACATAACAAATGGCAAAAGCCATGCCAAAACAATTTTTCTTATAAGGGTAAGTCGATAGCTATAAACGATTTTTAACAGTAACAAAGAAGTGTGGTAATATTCTTCATTTTGATTATATTTTTTTTGTTCAATTATTTCATATATCTTACAGATGGAAAAATTTTCCATTTAATATTATTCTTACATTACATTTTGAAAAGTAATCATTATTATTTTTCTCTCCCATATATAACAAAATTATTAAAGCATACATAAAAAGACAGGTTGGCAGAATATTGAACAAAATACAACCAGATACTTCAGGTTCCAATTGCATTCGCTGTTATTCAGCTAATACTTGCAAATTTTCCATACAGTTTATGTTTATGCCCTTTTATGGCCATTTTAATTAGTAAAAACAAAAGGCCATCACAAAATATATTGGGCGAGTGACCCCAAATTACCATCATTACAAAATAGCGGCTTTATTTCTGTCGCACCTACATTTACTCTTGATATTAATAAATAGTTTTTAGTTTCTACACCAGGAACTAACCATTTTGGTAACACATTCCTGGCCATCACTAAATGAGCCTAGTAACCTCACTGTTTACTACATATCTACTCACAATCCCAAGCGGATGGGAGCAACTGCTAAGCAAAGCCAGCCTTAACTCCCGCGAGTAAATGTGGTTTTTGCAAAAGCCCTAAACTTCGTAAAGTTTTCTCTTAAAAATATTTGCCAATAATATTTACACAGAGGCTCGCATATCGCCTGCTTGGTTACAAAAGGCTAATGTTATAATGATTGCCTTTGGTAAAAATGGTCACAGTTACAAGTGGTTTCGGTTACAATTGGATTACGAATTGTTACAACCACCTAATTTCTTGGTTAAGACATGGTCACTATTCTCCTTATAGGTTTACAAAACCCCTGGTTACAGAAGGTAACATTATCGGATTTTTGGCTAAAAGGCCAACATTTCGCAAAACTTTAAAAATACTTTAAAATTTCCTGCCAGCTTGGCCCTCGCCGAACGTCAAAGTGACGTAAGGCACCTGTTCGCTTGAGGAGCCTACATGTGTGTATCAAATAAGAATGGTAATTATCTCTGGTGGAAGTTTGCCCCCTCGAGGCCGCTGAACTGACCTTGATGGCAGCTTGCAGAGGCATCAAATACACAGGTCCGCCCTCCTGCACTACCAATCAAATTAATTTCCCCCCTCAAAAACCCGAATTTCCAAGAAATCGTTGGGGCTTTCAATTACTCCTGGGAGGGATCAAACTAATCACAACCAATAGTGGTTGACGTTACCAAACATGGTGACCAACACAGGGGACACCAATTTCCCTTAGGGGTTCTCATGAATTGAACATTTAAACACCAATTATATTGCAGCATTCCCGCAACTTCCGGCCTCTTGACCAAGTTGCCGGAAAAGGACGTAACCAAACGTCACTGTTTGGGGCGGCGCACGCACCATGGCAGGCTGTTCTTCGTGCTGGCCGTCGACGGTGCTGCGATCCGGTGACGAATCGCTGAAACATCAGTTCGCTATACACTTCTCTGCCAGGTCTGGTTGCTGCCGCACGGGAAAATATGCACTGGACATTAACATATATTTTCTCGGCCCCCCAGGTTTTTCAAAGTCTTTTTAAAGTGACATGAAGCCGTCGAGAACATTACAGGTGATTTATATTAGAGTTTCAAGTCACATCGGAGGTTTCTAAACCTCGCAATCTACGTGTGAAAGTGTTCGTGAGTATCGGACAGTACGCCGAACAAATTATCAGGCAACCAAACACAGTGAGTATTTTTCGAATGGGTGAAAGGCGACAAGATCCGCCTGCTAGTGCTAGTTCATAATTATTTTAATTATTCGAGGGCGTGTGCGACGTGGTCCACCCCATTAATTTTAAGAGTGTTTATATTAGTTGCAAGTTGATATTTTTTCATAAACGTGCAGTGATGTGGCGCTGCGCGTCACAATGTTCTCGATGGTTTTAAACAAAATATAAATAGAAGTGTCTCGCCCAGGTTCGGGGAGACAGCACAGGGTACTCGCTTGGGTAGTAACTGCTATTCCATCAACATTTTAATTTGGGGTAGGGGCTTGCTGCCATTTTAAGTTAAGTTTAATTGAAAGGAAAATATTTATTGTGAGATTGGGGGAAAATCTATGTAAACGTTTATATTATGATATGAAGGCAAAGGCAAAGAATATTTTAACCTTTTCACTGGAACCAACACAAATCACTTTTTGACACCATTGGGGACTCTCAGATGTTTTCAAACCTAAATAGCTATATTCAGAAAATACTGAGACAAGTACCTCATCTTCTGTATTGGCAAACACCTTCACATACAGGCTACCGAAATCTCTGCCTCTCTGCTTAGTCAAGCAGAGAAGTTAAAAGGGAATGTAAAGTTCGGATTTTTTTTTTGTAAAGTTGCCAAATCGTACAAACTCCCTTGGGTTTGTTCCAGTGGTCGCGAGAATGACTTTAATTAGTAGTGGTGCATCAACTCATCCACAAAATGACTTCTACGGGTATCCGTACATCTTGGATCCAGCTCCTCACGAAAGAGGCTGTCCAGAAATGTCTGACCGACGCCGGAGTGTCGTTCAATCCGGACGATGCAATAGATACCCTCAGACATCATATGAGGGAGCTGGTGAGGAACGGTGACGTGGCTGCTCAACAAGCGGGTGAGTCCGACGCATGTAGTGTCTTTTAAAAAAATCAAACATTTGCCACCTGACTTGGTGGATACTATTATGGTAGTTCGCAGCTTTAATTTAAAGTCAGTTGAAATTTTTTTTATTGTAGATGGCTAGAATCGCGTCCTTAGATACTTGTGAAATCGTGCTTTTGTATGCCGCTATAACGTTTAAAGTGCCAGAGCCTTTGAAAAAAGTAGTGGGGCAGGCGATAAATGAACGTATGCCATTTAGAGAGTTTGGTCAGGCAATGTTGAGACAGACGGGTTCATCGGTGACTATAGTGCACCAACGTATGAAAATATTGGAGAGATTTAAAAGTTCCTATGAGTGAACGCAGCAGTTTGTCAGCGAGACCATTAGATGGGCAGAAGTGTTAGGTTTGCTGCGTGTGGAAGTGGATTTAGTGTAAATACTGTTTTTTAATCTGTTGCCGGAAAATAGTAAATATTTTACATTTGCATCAAAGCCGAAAACGTTAAACGTTAAACGTTAGTAATTCAAGTAGAGTTAACGATTGGTTATTATTAGCAGAGTCTAAAGTAGTGACATCTAAACTGGAGTGCCAAATCTGCTCTCGTACTAATCATCCGACGGCTAAATGCTTTTATAAAATGCAAAAGGGGAAGGAAATTATGTGCAGGAAAAGATTTAAAAAAAAAAAAAAAAAATGTCAAATTTGTTTTAGAAATAATCATCCGACGGAAAAATGTTTCTATAAGAAATCTGATAGTGACGGGAAAGAAAAGTCGCTTAAAAAAGGGGGCCAGTCAGACGTAAAATTAATTTCAGAAAGTGTTGCAAAGTCTGAAGGTCGTACAACCGTAAAAGAAATTATTTGTTTCAGATGCGGTAATCCTGGGAATTTTAAATTTGATTGCCCGTTAAAAGGAAAACCTGCAGGAATAGCAGACGTGACAAACTCAAATCTGTGTAACAAAAATGGTCTACCGTATGTCCAGCTTGTGACAGCAAACATAACGATGTCGGGTTTGGTTGACTCGGGTGCTTCAGCGACACTTATGAGGCAAGAGACATTGAATACAATTATGTGAGACGCGCCATTAGGATCCATGCAGTTAAAACGGGGGAGTCAGTGGTATTTTCCGTAGCCCACGGAGGATTGATAAAGTGGAACACAATAGCTGTGATGAACGTGAAAATTGATTGCTTTTCTTGGAAAGTAGCGTTCCGTGATTTTTTAACATGTCACATGACGTGACTTTAGGTATCGATTTTTTGGGCAGTTCGCCTGCATGCGTTGGCGTAGCAAAGAAGGAATTACGGTTTAGTTTTTCCACCGACACGGTAGTAAATTTGCAAGCAAAACATTATCATTTCCTTAAAATTCAGTTGCTTCAGCATTCTGAAGAGGTAGCGAAAGCGTTATGCCTGCTTAAAATTGAATACAAAGATGTGCTTACGTCAAGATTAGGGCATTGTGAAGAGATTCCAGTAGAGTTAAAACTGAAAGCTTGAGCTAGTAGTGCGCGTACCGTATCTTGTTTCAGCACCAATTTTAAAATATTTAAAAATTTTATTACGGTATTGGAAGAGCAGGGAGTCGTAGGAAATTCCACAAATCCGTACGCAAGCCCATTTTTCTAATCCCCAAGAAAACTTCGGGACAGTTTAGAGTTATCTGTGAATATAGGAAAATAAATAAAAAATTGAATGTGGATTCCTATCCGGTACCCGTCATAGAAACGGTATTTCAACATTTGCAAAAGACAAAGTTTTTCACTATTTTGGATTTAAATTCGGCATTCTTACAGTGTGAGCTACATCTCAATAGTAGGACACCGTTAGCGTTTTGTACACTGTTGAGTTTGTACCAGTGGACACGTTTATCAATGGGAGTGAATGCCAGACCCCAGTGTATGACTACAGTGTTAACTCACGTAATAGGGAAATATCTATATGTGCTTGTATTCACGTACATAGATGACGTGTGCATATTCAGTAATATGTTAGAGGAACATCTTCAACACTTGCGGCTAGTACTAGACGCGTTGCGTAACGCCGGGCTGACGGCAAATCCGTAAAAGATAAGTAGGCAACAACCTGTGCGTTATTTCGGATTTATAATTCCAGAGGGGAGTTTGCTAACAGATCCGGAAAAGGTAAAATCAGTGGTAAATATTCCCGCAGCCCAAAAATGTACGAGGAGTAAAAATAGTTTTAGGTATGGTATCATTTTTAATTAAGTTTATTCCGAATTTTTCCGATCTTGCAGTTAAATAAATTGAAAAGAAAAAAGTGTCATTTCGGCGGAAAGAAGACCAGGAAAATGGTTTTCGAAAATTGAAAGATATATTAGCAAATCCTCCTGTTTTGCATTTACCGAATTCTTCTGACGGGTTCTTTTGCACTGCGATCCCAGTTACGTAGCAAAGGGAACGTGTTTAAATCAGAAGATAGATAACCATTTTGTACCGATAACGTAAGCCAGTAAATTATTGGCGCAGGCAGAACGTAAATTTGCTATTTATGAAAAGGAATGCTGTTGTTGTATTTGGGTTATGTAAAAGTTCTCAGATTATGTGTATCACGCACTGTTCATGTTGTACACGGATAACAAAGAGCTCAGCTGGTTGTTAAAATCGCCAAAGCCTGCAGGCAGGTTGGCACGCTGGTCGGTAACATAGACCCGTTTAAAATTTAATGTGCAACACATTCGCGGGGTCGATAATTCGGTAGCAGACACGTTGTTTGGCATGTATTGCGCCGTAGAGTTTGAGCAAGACGACGAGAAGATGAAGAATGGGGCGCCTGCAGAGAGTGTAGCTGTCAAGGCCAGCAGTAGGAAACACAGACGTTTTGGAATTGAATACATTACAAAAATTACCAAGCGTGTTTACTGGCATTAAAGAATACCATAATGCTGATCAGGAATGTAAGCAGATTTTGCTAGAAATAAAGAATGGAATGTCGCCGTATGTTATTCATAAAGGTTTTCTAGGTAAATGGACGAAATGAGGGAAAATCTGAGTTTTTGTACCTGAAAATTTCAGGGCGATGTTGTGTAAATATTATCACGAATCTTATTACGGAGGACACGTAGGGCGTGATAAAACCATCTGTTGCGTGTTGGGAATTTTTACGTGGCCGGGAGTTCGCACCGACCTTGAAAACTGGGTAAAGGGTTGTGACGCATGCCAACACGCTAAACCCAAAAATCAAAAACCAGAAGGCCAGTATGCGGGTACGGTAGCCACGTATCCTTGGGAACGTGTGTATTTAATCGTCATGGGTCCGTTGCCCCGGAGTACATCTGGTTATGTCTATGTCCTAGTAATAATAGATAGTTTCAGACAATTTTGTCTATTTTTCCCGTTCGCACCATCAAGGCTGTTGAAATCTGTAAGGTTGTGATTCAACGGTTGTATAGTGTTTTTGGCGCACCCGTATATGTAGTAACAGATAACGCTACGTATTTTTTGTCGCAAGAATGCAGAGATTTGAGTTTTATTTGGGGAGTCAAAATGTTTCAAACTGCCCCGTACCATTCACAGGCAAATTTAGTAGAACGTGTTAACCGTAACATTAAGATTGCCTTACGCAGTTTTCAGTCAGATTCGCAACGTCACTGGGATGACGTATTATACCAACTGGTTTTGTGTTTCAATAATTTGATTCATAGTGCACACAAGTATGCACCAGCTGAAGTGTTTATGGGGAGGAGATCGATGCACTCTTTAATAAATGTGTGGCAACTCCACAGCATGTGTTTGGAAAATGTGAATAGTAAAAAACTGGAAGAAATATGGACGGATGTGACGCGTACTTGAATTACGTATCACCAGAAAATGGAACAAAAAAGTAACTTAGTTTACAAAGATGTAACCTTGAAACCCGGTGATTTAATTTTAGTCGAATCTCCCCACCTCTGTTCAAAAATTGATCATTTTAGTGCTAAGTTGGCAGTGAAATGGCGAGGGCTATTTCAGATAGTGAAGTTAGGTTCCTTTCCCCCATGACAGTATTGATCGAAGATCCACATTCTGCAAACAAATACGAAAAGGTTCATATCTCCCAATGTAAAATATATCATGTACCCACAACATAAGCTGGCTGTCCCCCACCCTTCCTATTGTGAAATCCTCACTATCTTCATTAAATTACGTAAAACTGTTTCATTAAGCATCGTAAGACTTTAAGATTATTGTATTTTTTTAAATATATATTAGTATTCCAGCGTGTATTGGAGGAAAATTTAAGAGAGAGTATTAACATTTTGTAAGCAAGTATACTCTACTCAAAAGTTAAATGAGTACATAGTTAAACCGTGTACAAATATGTAAAATTAAATGTGTACATAAATACAAATGTAAGAACATGTAAATTCATAAATATTTAAAGGTGTACATATATATTATAAGTGAAGTTGTAGAGATCGTACATGTAAATGGAAAAATGGTTTAAAATTTAAGCAAGCCTAACCAAAGTTTAATTTTGATAAAGTGTTATGAATGTTCTACGTCTTCGTCGAGTGGGCCAAGTGCTTGCCTGTTTTATGGTTTCTGCTAACAACACGACCCGTGTCCCATGCGGAAAGGAACATGGGGTAAGAGCCTGGCCAGCCTACACCTTATTTTCTGGACACGTGTTCAACACCGACTTCGTGGGTCTTTCTTCAGGGGAGGAGGGATGTGACGGCTATTCCTGCACATCGAACGAAAGTCAAACCGGCGGTGCCATACGAAGTTGAGAAAATGTTGGCCGTTTGGGACGGCTTACCTTCGCTGCGACGGGGGCGTGTTTGACGAGCTCCACGCCTCACGTCCGCTGGGCGGGCCTGATTCTACAAGTAAGGGCGCCACGGTGCTGCTGCCGCCGGCTAAACATGGGCTGCCCTCTCCTCCCCTGTATGACACCTTGACCACTTGATGCTAGCCAGTCAGTCACGTAACACCAGGGTACCCTTCCAGGACTTCTGGATATCGACGGAGTGAAGACTATTTTGTAATGTTCTCGATGGTTTTAAATAAAAAGGAGTGTCTCGCCCAGGTACGGGGAGACAGCACAGGGTATTCACTTAGGCAGGAATTGCTGTTCCATCAACTTTTCAAATGTTTAATGTAACTTGCATATAGTTGGAAGGAATTGTAATTTTGCAAAAATGTAAATTTTGGGAAATTTTTAAAGATAAATCTATATTTGATACTAATTATTTATTGTGGGATTGGGGGAAAGCTATGTAAACTTTTATATTATGATATAAAGGCAAAGGCAACGAATATTTTAACCTTTTTACTGGAAACAACACAAATCCCTTTTTGACACCATTGGGCGGGAGGGGGGGGGGGGGCTCTCAGCTGTTTTCAAACATAAACACCTACATTCAGGAAACACTGAGACTAAGGCCTCGTCCTGTGTGTGTTGGCAAACACCGTCACAGCTGGTATTGGAGGTTCGACTAAAAGCCGTCGCATAATGTCCCCCAAATGTTCACTGAGGGACAGGTTGGATGATAATACTGGCCAGGGAAGTTGACGATCACCTTCGGGAGCGCGTTGGGTAACTCGAGACGTGTATACACGGGCATTGTCCTCCTTGGAGAGGACATCTATTTGGCGTAGTAGGAATTGTCAGAAATGGGCTGGATGATATCGTGGATGTAGCTTTCACTGTTTATTGTTCGCTCAAGAAACACCTTAGGCGTGTGGTCATTGTAGGCTATTTCTCCCTAGACCATGATGCCAGGAGTTGGTCCTTTATGTCACTACCGCATACACTCTGGTTGTTGCCGTTCTCCTAGTCGACACCACACTCGCAAACGACCATCACTGGCACCAAGGCAAAATCTACTCTGACCTGTAAACAAAACTCTGTGCCATTCATTCCACCACTTGAGTCGTTCACGATACCATCCGAGGCGAGCTGCACGGTGAAGAGGTGTAAGAGGAAGCCTGGCAAGCAGCATCCTTGATCGTAATCCAGCGTCCAGCAAATGGTTGGTGATGGCCCTAGCTGACACCCTGGGGTGCAACAGAGGCGCTAATCTGTGCGGCGTTCGTCGTGCGATCAGCAATGGCTGCTTGTCTGATGTGACGGTCCCGGCGGGAATCCGTATGCTGCTGCCATCCGGAACCAGGTTGACGAGCATTGCACCATCGTTGGATCACCGGCACCACCAATAATATACAGCAGATAGTTCACGTCCTCTGCGTTGGGCAATTCTTCGGAAGGACCATCCAGCCTCGCTCAGGCCCGCAATACGACCTCGTTGTAAGTCCGTTAATTGCACGAAGTTTGGTTGTCTATGCCATCATGGCATCTCTGTAATGTTTTATACGCCCAGGCCTATACTTGAAACAACAGAATATTCTTTCACCGAGTCAACTACGTATTGGGCTCAGCGGTGTTATATTTAGTACGCGGTTCCTACTCTGTCCACAACGCAGCACTGTTAATCATTGCCCTCTGTCAGTGCCCTATGCATATATAGTGCTTCTATGTCACTGTTTTAGTGGTGTTCATTTTTCATTTTCCACCAGTGTATAAGTATTCCTGCACTCCACTACTCACTATAACTCGAATAATTAGTCATTTACTCTCCGTTTCACCAATAAGTTGCCTGCGCGGGTCCAGGCGAGTAATGTAATTTGTTTGACGATGTTTACGTATTTTTTGCGATTTTTTCTTGTTCATTGTCACCTGGGATTAAGGTCAAGGTCACAGAAATCCAATCGAGGAAAATAATGTAATCCCCCCTCCCCCCGCGTTTTTTACAGTTATTTTTTTAGTTTTTGTTATTTTTCTCCAATCTTCGAATTAAAGACAACCAGGGCATCAATACCCATCATGACCATCGAGGTCAATAATAATTTTTTTTCCCCTTAATATATTTTGCATATTTTTTTCGATATTTTTCAATGCTTCAAGATTAGGATCACTAAGGTCAAGGTCATCTACATCCGATATGGTTGTCAGGATCAGTACTGTAAAATTTTTCCAGTTATTTAAATTTTTTTTCTTCTTTTTTCCTAATTTTCTCTATTTTTTCGTTGAAGATCTCTGGGACAAGGTCAAGATCACCCACATCGCATACGGCACTCAGGGTCAGTAATGTAAACAAATGTGGTCGTTGTCCCTCCTCATTCACTGGGCTTGACTCGATCAATATAGTGCGCCTTGCTGTTTTGAGGGCTGTATGGTACTTGCATCGAAGAGCCTTGAATCCACTTTTCTACTCTGAGGACTTTTTTACTTATCCATCAAGAAGCCTGGAATCCACTTTGTTCATTTAAGAACTCGAGAAGAAAATAACATAAGTAAAAATATTTCGAGAAAAATATTTTTCCATTTTTTTTTTGTGGGAAAAAGCGAGTTTAGAGTAAATTCACCCATTTCTGAAATTAATTTTGAAGTAGAATGAGGCATTTCGTCTGTAACATAGTTTCCACAGGCTTTCGAGATGGGCCCCAGCTTTGACATCAAACAAGATGGCGGACGATTTCGGAAATCAATCTCTGATTTTTGCGACAGCTCTCTTATTGTCCTTCTACTAATATACCATATAAACACACTGAAACAGTGATGAAATTGAGAAAATATCTTGTTCTTCTTTACATGCAAGAAGTTAGATTTTCAACACATGCTGGTTTGGTGTAGGCCTATATTCAATTTTTTTTATTGGCACGTATTTATGGTAGAAGCATAGTAAAATTGTTTTCAAGCGAAGAATAGACACTTATTTATGATATTTTAATGGAACTGTCGAGAGATGACTACAAAGAAAGACTTATTAATTTCTATAATTAAAAACGTTGTTTTGCAGGTTATATTCATATTCTTTATTCTAAATACTTAGAATGATTTAGTTTAACTTATAAGTGTTATATAGTGACATTTTAAACATTATTTGAAATTTATTGGTGCCAGTCAATTGACCTAAATTATTATAGTTAGTGAAAGTACAGTGTTTATTCAGATGCAAACCCAGTTGTATCGAAGGCTGCAGAAAAGACTGGCTTTGTCCAAGATAAATTGCCCTCTGGTCATCGTATTGGGACGAATAGAGATTTACAGAATTCTTATTTACTTTGGCGTGCAGCTAGAACATTAAACGTTAAACGTTGCGTTTTTTGTAGAGCTTTCTTTATTTTTATTTTCTTGGATGGCATTACCAAAAATTCTTCTCGTTCCTGGAGAATCAATTGAAACAGTTTGCCTCGGAAACAACATCACATTGTGATATCTAATCTTCACGGTTCATTAATAAGGATGCATATTTACACCGTGTTAGCAGAGACATTAAATAATTTCGCTTTAGTGTTATAAACCCGTAAATAGTCTTGAAACAATGTATGTGTCTGTCATCATGATGGTATTGGGCAATTACGACAGCTGTTGACAATTTTAGCCTAATATCGTCACTAAAAAACTTACCTGAAATACTCTGATCGTTTTTAATATGTCATAGAACGCGATATCCCTGAGTGAATATTCTATATCGAAGGCATTTATCGCGTTTAAACCTCAGCTGCACGAGAATGGCGAGCCCTTGTCCTAGTGACAGCTACTTTTGAAGGTAAAAATGGGGAGAATTGGTGAAAGTTCTATAAAATTACTATCAGGTTGAATAGAAGAAGATGTGAGGTGATTGCCATCTGGAACGCATAGCTATCCAATATGAAGGTCATTTAAAATACGACCAGAATATCAGTGTAAAGATTAATATCTCTGTAACGGTTTGTTCGAATTTCAATTTCTTTTCAAATGACATGTATTAACCATATATACATTTTTATAACAATATTTTTTTACATATCTCGTTTCGTTTTCTCAGAAAATAAGAAAACTTCCGTATTTTTGCTGTTTTATGTCCTACATTTTATTTTTCTAAAACGAAAAATTCTTTAAATAATTCAACAGTCCTGTATAAAAGAAATTTATTATAGGCCTAGTTGGGTTGTCACCCTAAAACCTCCGGGATTGCAGGCAGTCCAGTTCGATGACAGACCAGTCTTACTTAAGAGAAAGTAACTTTTTGGGGAAAAACATGTTTAAGTGAGTAAATGAAAATTATATAAGTAGTATGATTATCTGCTTTCTGGGGTAAGGATATATGAGATCGGCGCCTCGGAGCCGTTAATGCCATGTCATTCCGGTCAGTCGGCGGTCATATTGAGTATGGGTCACCTTCAACTTGACCCCATGCCCGTTTCCTTAAATGACCTTGAACAAAAAAAAATTTTTTAAATCCTCAAAAAAAAAAATATATATATATATATATATATATATATATATATATATATATATATATATATATATATATTCAAAAATATATACAAACCCAAAAATTAAAAAAAAAAAAAAAACCAAACAATTAAAAATATATATATAAATAAAAACTATAAAGAATTTGAAAAAAAAAATCCCAAAAAATTTCTAAAAAAATTCAAACAAATTCCCGAAAAACCCTTGACACTTTAATCAAGACCCAAGACCCTTGACTCAAGATTCAGAACTCAAGGCACTTGACTCAAAATGATTGACTCAAAACCCTTGACTCAAAACTAAAGACCCTTGACTCAAGACTCAAGGACCTTAACTCAAGACTTAAGAACCTTGACCCAAGACTTAAGACTCAAGACCCTTGACCCATACTCAAGATTTAATACCCAAGACTCAAGACTCATAACCCTTAACCCAAGAACCTCGACCAGAAAAAAAAAATAAATAAAAATTGGAATTTTGGGCATAACGGGGCCTGGAGCCGAAGCCGGCATCATGCTCTGTCATTTCGGTCTTTCGGCTGCCATGTTATCACGCCACGCAAACACCATATTGAATCCAAGTGACACTGAACTTGAGCTTCGACCTTGAACCCGTGATCATGCATGACCTTCATCCCAATAATTCACAATATATTTAAAAATTAAAATATTGAAAACTTAAAAATATTCATATAAAACTATTTTAAAATTAATCTTAAATGGCAAAAAAAAATATTATTTAAAATTTATTAAAAAACTTACATTTAAGGAGGTGTCCCACAGCCCCACGTCTAGCAGACGGCTGAAATGTTACCTCTCTTCTGAGCCTTTCTATAAGCTGTTTGCTGATTTAATGGCACCTTTTCGATATACATAGAGTTATATGTATATTCTTTCACGATTTCTGCCCTAGTTCAAAGCAAGAACAAGAAAATAGTGGGTAATTTAATGAAATGTATTATATTATCCTTCAAACTTTTAGTGCTGTCCCAACGCATCAATAATGAAAGCAGATTTGATTCCACTCTTTTCCACCAAAGTGATCAAGTTTTCCAAATTGCGCGCTAGCGATGCCTTATTTGAATTTCTCATTGACCCATCTTAATTTATAATATTTCAAAACAGTGGGGACCAGCTGATAACCAAATCGATCTCACCCACATGGAGTGATAAATTTAACTTTTAACTGACTATTTTAGCGGAACTATTCTCAAGTTGCTTTTCTTGGTGGCATCATGGAAATCTTCACATTTCCCGAAACGGGGATTTTTGAATTTTATATATGCTTCCAGAAATTTATCTCCTGCATTGAATAAGTCAGTAGCCACATTTTCAGGTACTACTACTCTCGTAGACAAATTTATCATGCATATGTCATTATATCTGTATTACTATTGTCCAAAGTGTTGGTCCATTCCATATTGAGCAATTCAGTCATTGAGAATACATTACTGTCTTATTTTAAAACAACAAAACCCTGCAGATCAGGTGATATATATTTTTTTACGTAGTATTAAATATCATAAAGACTTTGCAGAGCTGGCACTCTAGATCCTGTATTGACAAATAAACGCAATACTGCACCTCCCTTGAGACAATATCCACGAGTCCTACTGTTGCCCGTGTGTCCTTATCGACAGTAATCGCAAGTGGTTGGTCAACATGCAACTTTCCTAATGTATGTCGATCATGTAGCTGAACAAAGATTCCACTACTCAAGAAGTGCTGATAAATATCGGGACTACTTCCTTGCAGCGTGCTCATATATGCGAAGTGAAAAGATATGTAATGAAAATATTTCATACTATCAAGAGCAAAATATCAATGAATCATCGTGTCCATGCAATGGAGATATAGCGACCACTGCCCTTCTCTATTTGCCTTAATGAATACAAGCAAGAATTTTGCAAACAACAAATAGAGCAGAAAAATATAATTATGATTAAAGTGATAATGATAGTGATTCTTCTGTTACTTGTAGCATATAAAAATATACTAACAACTTGTAATATCTATACAAAAATTTAGGTTATATACATTAACAAATATAAATTAGTAACTTCAAGCACTAATTACATGTAACTAACCAATTTTTTAGCTAGAAGTCAAAATATAGGAGAAAAAACTGTAAAGATCGGAAGTTTCTCACTTATCGAGGAAAGTAAAGGACTCAGATTGCTATCGCCTATTTTTTTGTTCCATGGGACCGATATAATTGTGTCCTACACTGTAAACTTGAATCAGTGAGAAAATTGAGCCAAATAAGTGAAAAACAGTGTGAATCGAGCAACCTGAAAATCAGCGCCAGAGAACTAATTAATATAGTGGTTGGATTTCACTGATTTTATTGTAATTTCCCACTGAAGGTTGCGAATTTCACTGCTATAAATTACTTGTTCCGGGTTAGTTTGCTTGATTTGCCGGTCAGCAGTAGCTTATCAGCTGACTTTCAGTGAACGTTATTTTACAGATTGATATGACTGATTCGGATTTAGAGTGTGGATGTTTCACCAATCACTTCAATTTTTTCCTTACTTACTCTTTTTAAGCCTCTAGCTCATGGGATTTTATAAAACCCAAACAACTTCCTCAAGACGCCAGTTTTTTTTTTAACCTTCTTCTCCGGATTATTGCGCGTTTTATAGAATAATATGAGAATTTGATTATTTACAAATAAATGGGCGGTACTTTTGTCGTAAGTAGACTGACTAAAAGCTGTCCACGATAAAATGAGCACTTTTGAAATCAACCTTAGGAAGAAGTCGCTACCCCCTACCTGCACATATTTTAATGGGCACACTGAGTGACATATGCCCGGTTGAAGTTGGTAACGATATAGGGAAAGTAGTTCCATAGCTTAACGTCAAATAAAAAGTGTTTGGTAGCCATTTATAATTATTTATTTTTTTTATTTCGCTTTCAGTTTCGTTTCTAATGAGCCGAAGTGTAAAAATGTGCGAATTCGTGCAAATTTCCTTTTCAAATAATTTCACGGTTTCGCTTTACCGACGCATGAATAACGTGATCAGGCCCATGGCAAAGTTAAATTTACATAATGCGGAAGAATACACGACGTGCATACAAGTAGATCTTAAGCAGGGCTTTAAAAAGTGCTCATTTTACCGTGAACAGCCTATAGTTACTTGTGTGGTGGCAAGTTATTTCCCGGTTAAGGCGAACATATTCTGAAAGGGGCAGAATTAAGTCTGTGGAGAAAAAAAAACGGCAAATTTGAAAGGACTGTGGCCAGAGAACAAGCCCACGGGGGATCGCACGACAAGTTTGAACATGTGATACAATTTACATCACGTAACTGATGTGAGAAAACACGAACGGGGAAACATTGGCCAAGGGACGTACAGTCTGTTCCACTCCTCCTCCCGCACTTTATTTCGAATAGATATGGACTTCGCATTGCGTGTATGGTTCCACGTATGTTTATCTCCGGGCGGTCAGGAAACGCGTGACCACGTGCGTGGGCGGGTCAGTAGGGAAAATTGAAGGTTGGTGAGGGTAGGGGTGGGTTAGCGGCATAGGGTTCAGGGAACCCACGCGACACAACACACACACACACGCGCACGGACCTAGGGCCCACGCTGATAATGTATTCATGGAGTGAGCCGAGGAATCGATATGAGTGCTTGCCACCACAGGACGGCAGGGCTGGTTTGGCAGGAGGGGCGAGATTCGGGGGAGGGGACAGGACGGAAATGGGAAGGGGTTGACAGAGGGTAACCGGAGGGGCAATCAGGCAATAAGTCGCGCTCTGGGGTGCGCTTTATGGTGGTTCACAATCAAAAACCGTATAGTCCGTTTACAGTATCTAGTGTCTTAATAGTTATATATAAAAAAATGAACTTCGCAAATTACATTTTGTATCGCATATTTGCTTGTTTCCAACATCGACCATACATCACATACGTTTAAAATTTATTTTAATACATTAGTGGCTTATTGTTTATTAGATAAATATTTTGTTTATATTGCTTTTACAATTATATTACTCATTTCACTTATATAATGAATTTTAAAAAGAGACAAAAACAGTCCTTGGTAATGTCCCCTTGGAGTATTTTTCTAGAGTTGTTGACATTTTCCGGGATCAATCCCGGCCGGGTCACCGGATTTTCGCTAGTGGGAATCGTTCCGGACGATGCCGTTAGCCGACGGGTTTTCTCGGGGATCTCCCGTTTCCCCCGCCCCTTCATTCCGGGGCCACTCCATATTCACTTCAATCACCCTCATCGGCTCTCAAGACCTCGCTGTTAAGAGCCGCCCAAATCACTTCACTTCACTTCACTTGTTGACATTTGGTTTCCCGTGCCGGAAAGATATGGAACGATTAGTCCGAAAGTAGAATATAAGCAGGGCTTCAGCAAATTTAGAAGTTTCCATGAATGAACTATAGGCAAACGGCGTAGGATGTAAGAGTAGAATATTCACACCTTGTGCAGAACTGATTAACAACTGATTACTTAGGTAGTTTTTAGCCAACGAAATTTGCCACGAGTCTAACGTCAGTTGGTTGCACTTCTTCTACTGCGTTTTCGAACATAAAAACGATTTCAGTAACATATTAAGTGTGACAATCTTTTTGGAATACGTAGTTATTTAAAAGACTTCGTATGATTATTTTTCTTTAAAATTTCTTTTTGCAGTCGTATTGATGTAAATAGCCATTAAAATGTTTTACCTGTACACTCTTACCTTCCCATTCCTCTAAATTTGTATCTTACAAAATTTATTCCTTTCAACAGCATGTAAACATCCCTAAATTAAAAAAATAAAAATATCTGCGTCGAAAATTTTGTACTCTTCTCTGACTGACTGCTGTCCTACGCGTCCCCATAAGAAATGAAATATTACTATTTCCTTTACGCACTACTTCAGGACGCCCCATGCAAACGTCCTGCTAAACGAAGTTGTGAATCAGTAGGGTTAAAAATCATGACGTCCAATTCTTGTGCACTCGACCATGGTCATTGCTATGTTTTAGATTGAGAACCAAGCTTTAGCCCGAATGTGTGTTTTTAAGGGCGGAGGGGTGCATGACTGGGTGGAGGGAGTATTGTTGTGGAGGGGGTGTTTTATTCCAGGGGAAGGGGGTGGGGGGTGCGAAGTAGCCCATCGCCCATCCCTTCCACTTTTACCGCACGCGCCTGACGCCGTACTGTGTCAATACAATAATTACCGGGGTCGGAAACAATGTCGGAACATGTAGCGAGCGTGCAGCATAGGGCACGCGAGCCCGGCGAGTGCAGGGCGAAACGAACGCGTCGTGTTTTTTTCCTTTGCACGAGACCAATGTCGCTTATAGGCTGTTCACGGTAAAGTGAGCACTTTTGAGGCCCTAGTTAGTTTTTTATTACAGCAATTTTTCATCCTTTAACCACCTTTTTAAACATATATTGCCATGTAAGTAATAAACACAGTGCGTAGATTCCACCGAACTCGGAATTTGACGTCTGAGTTTAAAATAAATATATTTATTGTCTTTTATTTCAAATGAGACGGCTTTCAAAAGTGTTCACTTTACTGCGAATAGCATATGGGCGTGTGGATCACGGTCATGCCTTAAAGGGAGATATAATCCATTCAGGGCTATTTATGACTTTTCTGAAGCCCTGCTAAAGTTATACTTTCAGGATATTTCTCCGTGTCATGCCAACAAAGCGTATCCAAGTAAATAAAATTACACCAAAGGGAAGACGAACCACGTTCGTCCACACACACACACCTCAAGAATATTTTGCATAAGAACTATTTCTTACCAGGCATTACCAGTATACCAATTTCCCCCCTGTTTTTCATCATATTATATTATAAAATGAATGTTTTTATTTCTATATAAAATAGTAGTAAATGTTTCATTTAGCAAAAATTAAGTATTTTTATGCTAACACATGTGGGTATAAAATGTCTTGGATACATGACATATTTAGTAAACAACCAAGCACGACATACATGGGAGGGGGGATGATTTAAAGGTTTGTTTCAAAATGTGCGAAGAACCGGCGAATAAACTATAGACCGAATTTATTACCATACCCCAAACCAGCATAACTCTCTATGCCACATGATCAACAGTGATGAACAATTTAAATCTGAATGCGTGGAAATTTCACTGTTTAAATCAGTTAACAGCACCTGACTTATTCAACTGTCATTTCAATCAAATTACTGATTAATTAGTTAAAAAAGGCAGGTTCTCCTTCACTTACTGATTCAGTGAGATTGTCCACTGATTCATCAATAATTTCATTGTCTGTTTTTCATTTCAGTGATTTGTTTCTTGACTGATGGGTCAGTTAAACAACGTGTATCAAATTAAATAACTCAAATTGATAAACCATTTAAACGATATTTTGTATGTGAGTTTCGTCTTTTATAATATAATTTTAGAGGGACAACATGAATGTTCAGTCTTTCATTTCGAATTTACGTATTTAATTCCGTTAATAGGAAATCATTATGTGCCGCCTTGGTGGCCCATGTCCTCTAATTAGTTCATTCTTGTTTTTATGTGAGTCTGTGACTCGGATTCCGCTTTTCGAATCGGTAAAACCGCGGAATTCAACTTTGTACCCCATCTTCTGTAAAAGTATTGGTTAAGTATAAAGTAATTCTTAAGTACTAGTTAATGTGCTAACTTAATTCGTTAACGATTTTATTTATATAATTGTACCTTGTTTAATAGTTCTGCCTCATGTGCATATTTCAATTTTGTTCAGAAGAGCATTTAATTATTTTGGAAACCTATTTTTGAATTTTAAGGTAAAAATTTCTATAGTATTTATGTTAACTATATCATCGGATAAATAAGTGAATGGTGTATTAACTAACACCAACATTCTTTATGTTTTAAAGACATTAGTAATATTCTGTTTGCTAATGTAATATTTATCTGAGGATAAAATTTCCGTTTGTTTATAAAATACATTTCCAAACTAGCCCAATCAGTATGACAAAGATTTGACATGTGTCAGAAAAACGAGTACTTACTCTTTGTAAAATTAGTATTTCATATAATGTGGTAAATTTGAAAATTAATAACTAATTCTGTTACCTTTATAATTTTGTTATACTTTAAATGTTCTAAATGTAATATTCGTGAACTAAGTTGTAAAAGTCACGAAATGAAACTCGATTTATGTTAGTACTCGACCTCTCGATCGATCTTACTCTGTGACGACTTCACGTACGTCATTTCCTTCTTCTTCATCGAAATGAAACTCGATTTATGTTAGTACTTGACCTCTCGATCGATCTTACTCTGTGACGACTTCACGTACGTCTTTTCCTTCTTCTTCATCGAAATGATTTGAATTGTGACATCTTGTTTCTTCAGAAAATTGTAATCTAACAATCCTGATCGTTTCTGCAAAACAGTGACTTCTTCAACTTAACTGCCATACCCGCAGCAGACAATTTCTACAAAATAATTTCAATGTGTTGCAAATACTCTTCAAAGGATTTGAGGCTATCAGTATATCATCCACATACGACGGGGCGAACTCCAGACAATCGTCGCCTAAGGTCGCGTTCATACAGCACGTGAATTGTCCTACGGTATAGCACAGGCCGAAGGGCAGTACCTCAAAAACATATTGCTGGTTACAAAACAAAAAACCAGTGTACTGGCACGACTCATCGGTTAGCGGAATTTGCCAGTATCCATGTGTCAGGTCTATGCCCTTAATAAGTCTTCCGTGGGAGTTAAACTTTCGCGGCTTTTCACAGTGATTTTGTTAAGGTGCTGCCCATCTAAACAAAGTCGCACAGAGCCATCCTTTTTTCTTACACAAACCATAGGGCTACTCTAAGGGCTCGTATCTCGACGCACTATTTCCCATTTTAATATCAACTTGAGGTATTCCTCCGCCTCGTTAAGGTACTTCGTAGTAATTGGATAAGTTTTCCGGTGAAAAGACTCTCCCGGAATCACTTGGATGTCTGCTTAAATAAATTGTTGCGGCCTGGTTTCTCTGAAAATATCGGTGAGTGTTTGCCAAGTATTAGCTCCAGCTGCCGTTTCTGTTCTCGCGTGATAGTTACTGCACTCGCAACCACCTGGTATATGTCTTCAGGTGTAGCTAGGACGGTTGAACTGGAATATTTATTCACCACAGAAATCTCATTTCTTGGGGAACACACCATACGGTCTGAATACTGCCACATTTCAGGGTAAGCTACTGAACTGAGTTCATATCACTCTATCCTGTGCTAACTAGCCAGCCACCGAAATCAAGGTGAATTTTATGTGCAGTCAAGAAATCCGTTCCCAAAATTACTGGCTTCGTAAGGTCTTTAATAACTAAAGCAGCTGCGTTCTTGATTTTTCCCAGGCCTTCAATGGTTTATAATACTTGCTGGTTAACCATCGGGCTAGATTTAGAAGTGGCCCTTATAATCCTTAAATTAGGGCCTGGGAAAGTGGGTAGGTTATAGCCAGTATTAATTATAGCCTGTACAAAATCTCCAGCAATACAGCTTACTTCAGCTCCGCTGTGAGGCAATACTGGAACCTTCATATGCACACAGTTAGAATAAACTCTGGACATAAAATTTCCTGGAAATTTACAATTTCTTCCACTGGCTTATTTCATAAAAATTCTCTTTCGTTTTCACCCAGACAAACAGTGTTCACAATAATTTCAGTTAAATCGTTGTTAACATCTTGTGGTGTAAAATCACAGTGCACACTCGTTGTTTGTTTATAACCCTACAGAACGATTTGTGTCCCTCTGGTCAGCGATCTGGGCTCCACATCGCCATCTCCCTCTAGTTTAACCTAGCATTCCGGCCCTGGTTTTGGTTGATCTGCCCTTGATTCTGATTCCACGAGCCTCCTGCGCGTGTGGGTACAAACGCAGGTATCCTAGGGTCCAGCGGCTCCTGATTGTAAAAAATATCCTCCTCCCTGTTGCGTAGATCCGCACGTAATGTTGTTATTTCCCCTAGATGGCTGCGCGGCTGTGCCATGATCATTATGGTCGGCGCTTTCCGGGTTACCGCATTGAGGTTTCAGTTTCCCGTGGTCCGTTTTCTTTCGTTTGTTGTCACGTTCATCGGGACCAATTCCTCCAGACGGTTCACTGTCAGAATCGCTGTCGTGACGTCCTCTTCCGCTACATTTATTTCCCCCTCCATTCCCCAGTTGTTGCGGTAGCCTTGACCGCGAGACTTACAAAAATCATTCCGTCAGACTCCGTAGCTTCCCTGTGAATAAGACGCTGGTCGTACATTGCGTACATGCGGGTTATTGCCATACCTAGGGGGCGGTCTGCTGCCTGTAGCGATGTGGTCTGTATGCTACTGTCTTCGGTCGGGAGGGCTCTGTCTGTCTTTATCACTATTATTCTGCATCCTCTGCGGGCGATTAAACTAGTCATAAGCTAGGAGGTCTTCTCTGAAGGTGGACAAGTCCTCCGGATGCCTCCCCATTAAGCGAGACTGATAATAATAAGGCAGCTGCCTTAAAACCATTGCCACAAACTCTTCGTCTGACAAGGGCAAGTCTAAGTACCTCGACTTATCGTACATTTCTGCTAGACGATTTTCAAGCTTTTTGCCCTTGTCTGGGCCAAATTTCTCACTATGCAACTGCGCCCTCAGATTACCCTGAATCTTTTTGCTCCAAAAATTATCTGTAAATTTTTCTTTAAATTCATTGTAGGTGTGAACTGTGCACTTATTCATCTCCCACCAATAATATGCATTGTTCCTTAAACTTAGTGCAAGGCAGCGCAGCATGTTCGCATCTGGTAGTCCGAACACACTGGCATATTCTTCAAACCTCTTTAAAAAATTGATTGGGATTTCTCCGTAGCGTCCTTCAAATCTTGGCACTTGTTGAGCCCAGAGTTTTGATGGGTGATGCATATATGTCCCAGCTGGGTTACTGGCCGTACAGGAGTGTGACTGTCGTTCCGCATTATTATTGTGTAGCGTTTGCAATACTGACGGTCGTGGCTGTTATACACTGGGCTCTCCCCTTAAGCTTAGGCCTCCTACCCAAATTGTCACACCGTTCACTGTGTTTCTCAGGTTTCCCACCTCTGTTTCTACATGACTTAAGTCATCCGCCAACTTATTCATTCCCTCCTCGGACTGCTTTTCCGCACTGCTGCGGGCTCGCTCGAATTGAGAAAAACGGTGCTCCACATGCTGACCTAAAGAACTCAAATCTGCCTCCACTTGTCCTCTAACTTGTTCCGTAATTTGCGCCAGATCGGCATGCTTTACCACATTGTCAGATAGGCTGTCCATATGGGAAGAATTGAGGTTAATGGCCTCCTGCAGACTGTTAGCTGCCCTGGAAACTTCTTCCTGTACCTCTGTTCTGATTCCTTCCCTCCACGCAGTGTGAACATCAGCCGAATAATTTGGCAAATCAGCCTTAAATTCTGTGTTGAGTTTCTCTTCGCTATATTCTATATGATGAATAATGTCAGCTTTCTGCTCCAACATGCTAGCTTTAATTTTATCGGCAAGGCTTTCTTTTTGTTCAGCCATGCTAGCTTTTTGTTCGACCATGCTAGCTTTAATTTCGGCCATGCTAGCTTTTTGTTCGGCCATACTTGCTGTAATTTGTTCAGCCATGCTAGCCTGGAATTGTAGCAATAGTGTCCTCATGTGGTGACAATGGCTATCGGTATTAAGCACAGCTGCATATGCTGCTTGAAACTCCTCCGCACTAGATATTGAGCTGGTCTGCCATTTCTTTCTTGCACGAACTCTGCTAACACACATTCTCCTGTCCCTTGCAGTGCAGTTGTATCTGTTACGTTACTGGTATTCACTATGGTAACTTTGTACTCGTTTTTCCGACAGTCAATGGGCATAGTGTTACGTAGGTTATACCCTGTTCGAGTAGACCAACTCATAAGCTGTATGGTTTCTCCTTTCTTTTGAAAACAAATCACCTTTCAATCCCAGCTACACTTTCCAGTATTCTCGCCCCGCGTTACTGGCGTCACTGTAATATCTACTGTGTGGGGGAAAACTTGGAGAGAGATAAAGTTTACGGATGCCCCACGTATGAGAATCAGCCCCTGTAAGAAAACGGGTGAACCCTGCTATGGTTTTCTAGTCAAATGTAATGTATACAGACAGAACTGCATAATAAAGTGCAACTACCTGGGAGAAATCCGTAGCAATAAAATTAATTATTAGCCAGCTGGCATTTAATTTGCTTACCGCAAACCATCGTCGAAGTTGTTGGAATTCTACACCAAGATAATCTCAGTTACCTGGATAGCTCTGCTCACAATCAGCTTCTGTGCAGCCACCCGCATAGCTATACCACACTACAAAACAAATGGGAAGACATAGGAACCAATTATGCAATTATTTAAAGCAATGAAAGACTTCCAATTTTTAAGCAATAATTTAATGTAGAAAAATATCATAGATATAAATTGCCTGAAAAGTTTCATTCCAAGGTAATGTTAAAAATGCAAAGGATATGCACGCAATAGCTGGACTAGGTCTATAAAGATATATACCATTATGCCTGCTACATATGCCAATTGAGTGAATACAATATATGAAAGTAAAAAAAAATGATCTAGAGACATCCTGAATGTTGCACACACTTAGAGATTTGCAGAGTAGATTTAATTCAGTTCAAAATAAAAGTCGCTAACGTTCTCACACTTGGCCGTTACAATAAATTACGTGCCTGTATAATTACATATTTATAATGTTCCTGGCTAGCACAGTTTATGTTGGTAGAGAAATCAGACACTTATTTAAATATCAGGCACTTTGTGACCACTGAAAAATGTCGGGAAATGATGCTGCTTACTTTAACAGTTTATTAAACACTCTCAAGTACGTGTAACGGTCACTGTACATTAAAGTGGGATCATACTTTATATAATTGTAGAGTTTCTCACACTTATTTTATATGTAGACGTGTTCTAACGGTAATACCGTGTACCGTTGGCTTATCACTCAAACTGTAATATACTTATTTGTGTCTAATTATCCTTAAAACATTTCATTTATACTTTTAACGTAGAACTAAGTTCTCACTGGCCTGCTGCCGCTGTGACCCACTTAATTTAAGATGGATTATGGAGCATTCCGTCACCATCCATTATCGGCAGAGGTTAAATATTAAAATTAATACAGATTACATAGGGCTTAACCCAGGTTGCTTTCCAATACCGTGACGATTCAAAAGATGTGCCTGAATGTTGCCAACTTGCACACAACTAACAAGTTACTTGAAACCTGATAAAACAAAATAAAATAATAACAATTCACATATGGAAAATTAACATTTCAGCTGACGCGTGTACTTTAATATTACGTATAATTAAGAAAATAAATTTATGTTATAACAATACTACATGTGAAACCTGTGACAATCATAACATTTGTTTACAAAATAAACGTGCGTGTACTCTTATGATAGATTTGAATGCTAACTTAAAGTGTGTTGAAACGCAAATCACACGTGTTAAATAATCAAACATTACACTACATTAAATTTCCAGTAAAATTATTTTATTTCAAATTCACTTTCTTTTATTTAATTTGAAGGCATTCTGGCTGTAAATGAAGCAAATGAAAAAAAAATCCTGAAGGGCAATAGCAAAAGGTTCATGAAAAACATTAAAACTAGCATTACCGTTATACATGACGGTCTTTAACAATGCCCATATTCAAAAACGTAAACTAGCCTGACGTGTCAATATGTCACTTCAAAAAATGAGATTGTCTGCAATTATTTCTTGGAAAATTAAACTTGGTTCAGCTTTTTGGTAGAACTGTCTGTCAGGTTAAATTGTGGTTAAAATATGCTGGTTCTTAGCTGTCAAAAACGCCGTGCCAACATGGCGTTGTGTAGAATTTACTGTTACAAATGGTCGCTCTCTTAGGCATATTCGTAGAAAAACTAGCAGTGTAGAAAAATTGTTTACTTGTAGGATGATACCATTTAAGGTAGAAAGCAGGACGGGATCTCAGGAAAATGTAGAGTATTATTCAAACTTCGTGGAATTAAGGTGTCTCTTAACGTGTCTTACAGCTCACGGAATGTCTAACTAACTATCCTAAGCTCACAAAGATCTGCTTACTATACGGAGAGGCTTGCAGCTGACTTCTCTAAGTAGAGACAAACCAATATTAACCAAGCAAACTGTAGAAACTGACAACACGCTAACCTACTAATTAAAATACCTACGCTACATCCAACTTCTGGACGTGCGTCCTGACTTGGTCTTAACCCGTTGAAGGATGGCGACGGAGAGCGTGATCTCCTAACTGAAATTACCCGCCTAGCTCTATGCTATCACGCTAACTAATAGGGGTGCAGGGTTTATACCTGCCAGCCAATTGGAAGGCGTCCTACTCAAACAGATAGTCTGACACACTCCTAACGGCCTATTTCCCTATGTCAAAGAATTACTGTTCTCGTAGAAGGCAATAAGAATAACACAATAAATTCCCTGAGACAATTACAATGGTGTGAGGGCAAGAAAATTAATGGAAATATTGAACTATGAATTTAAATACAAACAAAAATCAAATCTAGCTATCTAATGAATTTAAACATTAGATGTTAGAATTGTCATTCTAACATTTAATTATTCGAAATCCTAAACATACGAAAATTAATAAAAATAAGTAAAAATAAACATATGTGGAAAATGTATGCAATTTACAGTGCTTGATATAGACAGTGTAGAATGTGTAAAAATATACATAGATTACAATAATGAATGCAGAGATGGCAAAAGTTTATGTTACAATATCTACAAATATGTTTGAAGTATGTCAAACTTTTGTCTTCAAATGGCGGCCATGTAGGTATTTTAGCAGAGTTTGCTATATCTTCGAAAATATTTAATCAATTCCAAACTTAACTCTGTATGCTGGGAGTATATAAATCAAACATCAAATGTTTCTACACAGAGTCTCTTTTGTCGTCCATTTTTTAAGACAGTCCACACGAATAAATAAAGTTTTTATGCCATATCTAGGGAAACAATTCTCCGATTTCTACTAAATATAGCTAAAAAAAAAAAAAGTAGTTCTGTGGTAGTTTCAGAAATGTCAGACACATATTCAAAATACCAGCCATATAGCTATTTTTGTTTTGTTTGTTATATCATCGAAAGCATGTAAATAATTCCAACGAAACTTTGTATGATGGCTGTAAATATTACAAAAATTCAAATGTGTACATACAAAATCTTTTTTGTCCGCCATTTTGTACGATAGTATTTCTTGAAAAATTGTAATTATGTGATCTTCGAAATAACAACCGACTTCTACCAAATTTGGCAAACGATTAGCACTATGGCAGGCTATGTAAACTGATACATTTTTAGTCGGTCAGACATACCGGTAATGTATTTAAAATTATATGTATATATATATATATATATGAAATATTTATTATAATTCTGAGCTAAAATATTTATATTGTCATCATTTTAAATACATCACCGGTATGTCTGACCGACTCAAAATTTCAACTTAACTTGTATGCTGACATTATCAGTTGTATTCATCAAAATTTACAATGCTTAGCCTCATTTCTCCGCTATTTTGTAAGATAACCCCACACGAAAAAATATAGATTCATGCTGTATCTAGGAAAAAATGCACAGATTTCTCTCAAACTTTCCGAAAAAATAGAACTTAGGTAGGATATACTAATTTGTATGTTTTAAGTAAGTAAGTCACTTAATTTTTGAATGGCACATAAACATACATTTTTGGTCAGTGTGCTATATCTACGAAACAATGTAACATATTTAAATTCAACTATATATTTTATTCATGGCAATAATGGAATGTGCTAATATATAAACGTTTCGTCCTCCATTTATGAAAATCGTCACATGATCAATTGAGTTTTAATACTATATCTCGAGGACCAATCAACCGATATGCATACAGAGATCCTCTTTTGCCGGATTTTTTTTTACAAAGAAGTGACAGGTGAGTAAACTGAACTTTTGTCATATTTGAGGTCTAATTCGGCTAATTTCCTCAAAATCTTGCACACCGGCAAGTGGCCAAGTGTAGTAACATGATTTAAATTGGGCCAGACAAAGATTTCATAAATGGTGGCCATATAAATATTTTCATATGTTTGGGATATCTATTTAGCAATTTAGCAATTTCAGTCAAACTTTTTACCCTGACATTATCTTTTACAAACATCGTGCACAGAGCATATCTTTGAGTGATTTCGTAAGATAGCCTCATTTAAGAAAATAAGGTTTTTATACCATATCTTGGAGACCAATCAGCCGTTTTCCATTACATTTTTCACACAATTAGCGTTATTGTAGGCAATGTAATCTTTTGTGTTTCATTGGTTCAGACACTTAATTAAAAATTATGGTGGAGTAAATGTTTCAGATTAGTGAACTCTATCTTTCAAAACATTACACGGATTTCATCCGAAGTTGATGAACCAAATCCTTCCTCCATGATGGAGTTGATTGCAAGCCTGCTTAATTTTACGAGTTTTTCTGAATTTGAATCCCACGTAAGACACTCGTGCATTTTAATTGTCTTTTAATTGTTTTACATTTTTCTGGTTTCTTTCAATGAAACGTCAATGGCTACCTACCATTTAAGCTTTCAAGAATGTAAACTAAAATTTATTACACCCATGCAGAGGCAAGTAAATTCAATTAGTTATCAGTAACATTCTGTTCACTCTGAATTAATACACTTACGAAAGAACATTTGAAAAGGAAACTAGTAATCATACATGAAATATTTCTTAAACAGTGATAGTTGAGCCAAATCAGTGAAAACAGTGACAATTGAGCAAATGATAATAAGTGCAATATAAGTAACTAATGTGGTGGCTGAATTTCACGGATTTATTTGTGATGCCCACTGAATGTCAAGAATTCCACTGCTATAAAACACTTATTCCCAGTTAATTTGCTTGGTTCGCCAGTCGGCAGTAGCTTATCAACTGACTTTTGGTGTATTTTATATCGCTGATTGATATCACTGATTCGGATTTAGAATGTATAAACACGTGCACTTTAGTTTTAGTATTATACATTGATTTGCGAATGTTTACTGATGCTCTCAATATTTTTGGATATAAATTAATGATTTTAACAGTGGCGACACTTCATAAATCGTAAGAAAATATGTTTTGATTTAAGCAGTCAACAGAATTTCAGAATAATTAAACATGATTCGTTCTCTAGTTGTAGAAACAACGCCAAGACTTTTCGAACATCAATTTTACAAAATGTGAGTAGCTTGAATGATCCGCTCACAAGACAGGCGCGCTTTTAGAGAATACGGTGAATTTACTCCTCCATACAAAATACATCGTGTTCAAAGCATGTTTCAATAACAACATAAATAAGTTTAACAGCATTTGCGAGTAGAATTAATGATAATGATTTGCAAGTTTAAGTGCTCGGATGTGAAGTGCGGTAATACTTTCTTTTCAGTAGAATATTATGAAATGTTATATTCACTCGGTATTTATTGCGATTGTTAACACATCTAACGGCGTATCAAAAGCCCTATCGAAACAGTCTACTATCTACTGAATGAATATATCTAAATTCAAAAGTTTAATAGAGAACTACGCAAAAGCAAATGTTACGTTAAGGAAATAATTGTCACGAACTTCAATAACTGAGCCGATTCAATACAAATATTTACGGCAAACGTTCTCGATATTAATCACTAAATGCATGTGTCGTGAAAATTCGTGTAGGCCTACTAATAAGTACTTTCTACAATGCCCTGTATAACGTGGATATCATACTAATGTTGTATATACTAATATTATAAAGCGGTAATGTGAGTTTGTTAACTTTTTATATATCTTGGGTAATCTCGAAAACTACACGGCCGATTCTTATCATTATTTCGCTATTAGATAGCTACATTCTTCCAGATGGACAGAGGCTATGTTTAATTTAAGAAATATTCCGGCTTATTTATAAGCTTGCTCTACCAAATCTACAGGGCCGATTCTTATAATTCTGTCACTGATAGAAAACCACATTCTTCAAAACGGACATATGCAATTTTTATTTTTATTTTTTTAAACTTTATTTTTATTTGTAAACCAAGCCGTAGAAAAATCAGCTAGTTGGCTGCTTTTTAAGCATGCTCTACCAAAACAATTAAAGACAAATGTAAACAATGTTAGAAGAAATTGTGTACCTTAATACAAAAAAATACGCACGTAGTCGCAAGTAGTCGCAAGTTGTTGTACGTAATCATAATAAGTCGCAGGTAGTCGCAAGTAGTAATTATTCACGGGTGTCCGCGTTATCGCAAGTTTTCTTAAGTAGTCGCAAGTAATCACGGGTAGTCGCAGATCGTCGCAAGTAGTCGCAGGTCGTCGCAAATAGTCGCAGGTCGTCGCAAGTAGTAGCAAGTTGTCGCAAGTAGTCACAAGTAGTTGCAGGTTGTAAGTTGTCGCAGGTTGTCGAAAGTAGTCACGGGTAGTCGCAGGTTGTCGCAAGTTGTCGCAAATATTCACGGATAGTCGCAGGTTGTCGCAAATTATCACAAGTAGGCATGGGTTGTTGCACGTTATCGCAAGTTGTCACAAGTAGTCATGGGTATCCGTAAGTTGTCGCAAGTTTTCTTAAGTAGTCGCAAGAAATCACGGGTAGTCGCAGGTCTTCGTAAGTAGTCGCAAGTAATTGCAAGTATTCGCAGGTAGTCGCAGGTTGTCGCAAGGGGGCGCAAGTTGTCGCTTGTAGTCATGGGTAGTCTCAGGTTGTCGCAAGTTGGCGCAAATAGTCACGGGTAGTCGCATGTTATCTCAAGTTGTCACAAGTAGGCATGGGTTGTCGCAGGTTATCGCAAGATGTCGCAAGTAGTTATGGGTATTTGCAGGTTGTCGCAAGTTGTCGCAAATAGTCGCAGGTTGTCGCAATATGTCACAAGTAATGAGGTTTTATGGCGTTATTGAAATGCATAACTATATATGGTTTGGCAACCCAGGAGTACCCGAGACTACCTACAACTACCTACGACTATCCGTCATTAACCGCAACTACCAGCAACTACCTGCGACTACATGTGACTACTGGTGACTACCCGCGACTACCCGAGTCTACCTGTGACTACCAGTGACTACCTGCGACTACCTGTGACCACTGGTGACTACCAGCGACTACCGCTGACTACCCGCGACTACCCGAGTCTATCTGTGACTACCAGTGATTACCCGTGACTACCAGAAACTACCTGTAACTACCTGCGACTACCCGTGACTACCAGCGACTACCCATAACTACTCGCGACTACCCATAACTACCTGCGACTACCCGTGACTACCAGCGAAAACCCATAACTACCCGCGACTACCCATAACTACCCGCATCTACATGTGACTACCAGCGACTACCCACGACTACCTGCGACTATTGATGACTACCTGCGACTACCCGTAACTACCTACGACTACCTGTCACTACCTGTGACTACTGCGACTACCTGCGACTACTTACGAATTTTTGTATTAAGATGAACAATTTCTTCTAACATTGTTTCAAATTATCTTTAATAACTGTTTTGCTAGCGCTTTCTTAGAGAGCAGCCAAGTAGCTCATTCTTCTCTAACTTAGTTTACAAATTTTGAAATTTCTCAAGGATTTTTTTTTACTAAATATTGCCTATGTCCATGTGAGTTTGTTTATTTATTATATGTAACGGCTAATCTCGGGAGCTACTGGGCCGATTCTTATAATTATTTCGCTGTAAGTAAGCTACATTCTTCCATA
The DNA here is from genome assembly GCA_029891345.1 of Dryococelus australis. Classification (NCBI taxonomy): domain Eukaryota; kingdom Metazoa; phylum Arthropoda; class Insecta; order Phasmatodea; family Phasmatidae; genus Dryococelus; species Dryococelus australis. The sequence continues at coordinate 108,512,970 of CM057001.1, forward strand.
TGGACATGTTTAATTCAAAATAAACGCCTTGGGAAATTTTCAAAATTGTAAACAAAGTTGGAGAAAAATGAGCTACTTGGCTGCTTTATGATAATGCTGTACCAAAACCATTAAAGATAAACTGAAACAATGTTAAAAGAAATTGTGTATCTTATAATAAAAAAATACACAAGTAGTCGCAAATAGTCGCAGGTAATCGCAAGTAGTTGCAGGTAGACGCAGGTGGTCGCAAGTTGTCGCTAGTAATCATAGGTAGTCGCAAGTTACCGTAAGTAGTCGCATGTTGTCACAAGTATTCACGGGTAGTTGCAAGCTGTCGCAATTAGTCACAAGTAGTCGTAGGTTGTGGCAAGTACTCGCAAGTTGTCGCAGCTTGTCACAAGTAGTCACGGGTAGTCGCAGGTCGCAAGTTGTCACAAGTAGTCGCAAGTAGTCGCAGGTTGTCGCAAGTGGTCGCAGGTATACTCAGGTAGTCGCGGGTAATCGCATGTATTCGCAGGTATTCGCAGTTTGTCGCAGGTACTCGCAGGTCGTAGTAGGTTGTCGCAAGTTGTCGCAGGTGGTCGCGGGTAGTTGCAGGTTGCCGCAGGTAGTCGCAATGTAGTGCAGTATGTCTCAAGTGTTCGCAGGTTGTCATAAGTTGTCACATGTAGTTGCAGGTATTCACGGGTAATAACGGATAGTGGTCGGTAGTCGCAGGCAATCGCAGGTAGTCTCAGGCAGTCGCGGGTTTTCGCGGGTAGTCGTAGGTTGTCTCAGGTAATCGCACGTAGTCGCCAGTTGTCGAAAGTAGTAGCAGGTATTCACGGTTAGTCACATGTTGTCGCAACTAGGCACAGATAGTCGGAATTAGTCACAAGTTATCGCAGGTAGTCGCAGAATGCCGCAAGTTGTCCTAAATAGTTACAGGTAGTCGCAGGTTTTCACGGGCAGGTATGTATTTCAGTAACTTCCTAAAACCTGAGCGAAGCGATAGCTGGCTGCTAGTCTTTGTACAAAACTATTGCGTACAAGGAATTATTTATTGTAAAATATTATTTATTTCCTAGTTATAGAAGCGCAATTATATTTTATCGATATTCAGGCCAGGCTTACTTATATTTACATTACAATATATATCATTCAATACAAAATAAACATTTTGTATTGAATGCTTTTACGCTATAGACACTATTGCCGAGATATTATAAGGGAGCCTGGCCTGTGTTCGGATAAAAATCCGTCCGTTTCTTATAGTAAGAAACAAATAAATTGTACAAATTTAAATGCTAAAACGATAGAGGAAGGACGAGAAGTCTTATTTTGTATATTTTAGCAGCTGTGACTAGGTCTCGTGAAAAAAAATGTAAAAAGTGACGTGTGTGCAGGATACGATTAACTGTAATCCGATCATAATAAACTCGCCATAATCCGACTGTACGGTCTTTACTGAATTCGCGCAGCATGCCTTTTCACTGACTAAACACATATGTTTGACCTTCTTGTTCTTCCAACATTTCTTTCCTTACGTGAATGAATCGTGTGTATATCGGTACGGAAATATAGCGTATAGTTTACTTGGGCCGCTTATACCTTCCATATCTTTGGAAAATTAACATTTTTTACGTGACAGTGCTGTCATGTTCAATGGAAATCAGATTTGACTGTCACTTAACACTTGCAGGAGCAGTCTTCAAAGCTCTCATGCATGTAAATACATTCCATATTTAATAACCAGTGTGAATTTTTGCTGCCGCTGAAACATTTGCATGCGTTTCAAACGAAAACGGCAGGTGTATGTAACCTGAAATATATTAATTGTAAAAAACCTTCTAAAACCAAACTTTTATATATAAATGTTCTATAAAAATAAAAATAATTTTAGAATTAGTTACATAATTCGTAGAACTTGTAAGAAGTTGTCGAACAGCCCTAATAGACTTTACTACAAATTAATATGATTCTGTCAATATTTATGTAGTATACAAATTCTTGAAGCAATATAGAACGTATACATCACTTGCGTAAGCATAGAAAGCAGATTCCTTGCGTAAGGCTCTTTACTATTCGCGCCAAACTTTTAGAATCTAAATATTAATTGATACAAAAATATTAACTTGTAGTAAAGTTTATTACGTCTGTTCGACCACGTATTACTTTTCTACAAATTCTGTAAATACTCCTATACTGATTATAATTTTCAGTTCATTTATAAATAAAAGTTTGGTTTTCTAAGGTTTTCACAGTTAATTTGTTTTTCACTATTTAGTCTCACCTATTTGTTTTGTATTATATAGGTAGATTATTTATACATTCACAGACCCGTCCGTCATCGGAATCGCTTGCGATCAGGCGAGTTTCATTGCACCCTTTTCGCAGAAAGTTGAACCAGAATGCTGAAAATTCATTAGTCATCTTACACGTGTGTATATGGCGATGTATTTGACATTTCAATACGAGCTCACGCAGATCAGAATATTCAAGTGGTATTTCACACACACACACACACGCACCATAGGTCTTTGAATTCCTTCTTGTGTTCCAAAGTTTGGATGTTTTTTTTTTTTTTTTCCCCACACAACCATGTGTAAAGGAGGAATTCCCCGGCATCGAAGCTCTACAAGCCACCAGTAATCGACAACTTGTCCACCGAATACATCGTGATTACTAGTGATTCGGTGTGCGCCGGACAGACACCTCGCAACAGACAACTTCCGTACATACAAATAATTGAATTTAAATCAAAGCTTGTAATTATATGACAATATTTCTTAATTAGGATGTTCTGCTCAATAAACTGGCATAAAATCTCCCATAATACCTGATAGTAAAAATGTATGTATTAGTAGAGTGGAAATCTTGCAATCTTCTGTGAGGTGGGAATTAATAAAGAAAAGTTTGTTCTCAGTTTGAATTATGGTTGAAGTGAATAAACTGCCTATGGGGTACTGCACCCGAATATACAACGTGAAGAGCTCATAATAAAGTAGTACAAACACGATAAAAATTGTTATAAAAGTGCGATTTAGCCTGTATATAAAAGAATAATGTATATATTTTGCAACTTTATAAAATATTTTACTAAAATATACTTTTTAAATGTAAAATCTAATCGATCCACAGAGTCCGCATTTTTAACCAAATTTTACGCGCATTTCAGTTTTGGATGCTTCGGAAAGCAGAATTTACCGGAAAATCTTCTTCAAGAAAGATCGTAATAATATTTGCTATGTTTGCATGTAAGAACATCATAGCAATAATGTATCATATCAATTTCATAATTTACTTTATTTACTACAGTTTCAGTCATAAATCTTTGTGGAAAATGAACGCACATAAATTCCATTATAAAAAGTTTTTCTTTTATTATTATTACAATTTTCATACATGCAATCATAGTAAATAATATGATGATATTCCACGACGAAAATTTTCTTGTAAATTCTGCTTTCCGAAGCAACAAAGCGGAATTCCGCTTAAATTTTGTTAAAAATTTGGATCTATCAATAAATTTTTTCTACATTTAAAAAGTATATGTTAGTAAAATATTTTATTATGTTGCAAAATATGTACATTTTTTTTTTCATATACAGCATTAATCGCACTTTTATTACAATTTTTAAGGTGTCTGTGCTCCTTTTTATGATTTCTTCACGTTGTATAGTCAAGTGCAATACTCCATAGGCAGTTGACTGACTTCAACCTTAGTTTTTATGATACAATGCTGTCCCGTGAATTGTAATTCAATTTTAAGCGGTTTTTTATATGTGGCCTCAATAGAGTTGCAAACTCGAGCCTAATGGCGTATATATCCAAATGAGCTAGGTTACAATATTCATATAATTTACTACCTCATTTTTCATAACGAATCACTTTCTGATATACTTCAGACGAACTTTAAAACGACATGTTTGTGTATTTGTGTGCGTGGGTGTTCTGGAAATGTTTGTAATTAATTTTGTTTCTTTGTACTATATAACAAAAGTAACTGTTGTATATATTTTGATTTTTTTTTTCACTTCATTGTAATCGTATTGTAAGCCTACTCTAATATTTGTTTGTAAATTTAAATAGGACATATACATAATGCAAGTATATAACAATTTTATAAAGCTTTAATTCATTCTCATGTAATGTTTACGGTCACTATTATTTGACGTCACTTAATCTCCTCGTATACACAACCGCCTCAGCAAAAGCTCACAGAGTTTAATTTGTTAGCAATTCAAAGCGGATGTTGACAGTCACGTGCATTGTTTTCTTTGTAAACACTAGTTTATGGGTCACGTTACCATGGAAACAACTGTGAGACTACCACCGCACTAGTGGTACATAACACGTAGATTACGTACTTCAATTCGCAATAAAATTTTTGTCCGAAATTGTCTGCAATACTGGTGATGAAGACGTCGAAATTTTTTGGTTCTTGTTTAACAACAGTGGCGTAGTTTGATGGAACACGCAATACGAAGCGATGGGGCCTGTATTCGAATTTAGAGTGAGATACGTACACGTGTGTGTCTTTTTAAGGATTCGAATCAGTTTCGGTGTTCGGTTGCACATATGTAGATCTAACAATGTGTAAGATTCCCCAATTATTATGTGACTTACCAACAATTGAGTACAATAGCTAATATAGGAATTTTAAAGGTCCTTCCTTTCTTTAAATTCGGACTTTCCGATTAACCTGTTAAGTCCTCGTGTCCACGGCCGAGGACCTGTTGCAAATGAAGGATGTTTATGGTCGGCATTGTAGACAACAAGGAATCAGTGGCTAGTGTTTAGAGCGTCTTCCTTGTGAAAGATCTGATTGCCGAAATTTCTGCAACCCTCATTTGTGAATGGCTAATGCTGACATCAACTAACACACACAGCTTTGTTCACTGAATACGAGAAGCACACTTGACACAAGTACAGCGCACACCATAAAATTTGATGACTTCAACACTTGACCTCGGAAATTAATTCGGGGTCTGAGAGGGTTAACCTCTTATCACGCTATCCTGAGTGTTCTCGTTCACGTCTGACATGTTGCATACCAGGAGAAATCATGGTCGGTGTTATAAAAGTCCAGAGCTAGCACCAATACGCACATCGCCTTCCTCTGGGCAGTGTTACTTGTTGATGCTGACACTCCTACTGTGTTATAGTTGGCTAATTCATGTGCCATGGACCTACTGAAACCCTTCCCGTAGGTGCTTAAGTGTCAATAATTATAAGTAGGGATAGGAAAATTTCGCGAGTTCAGTTACCTGTAGGTTAAACTCCACATTACTGTGTATACTCGAGCCTCAATCGTTTACCCATTGGTTACAATCCCAGAAAGTAGTCTGTGTTACTCCGTACCTGGCAGTATAGGATTCGCTACTTATTTCCTTGCAAGTCTGCTATTGGCCCAGAGTTGTCCACGGCGTGTCTAATAAACTGTTATCCAATTGCAAAGTCAACTTCAATGTGCACGTGTTTGACGTCTATCTTGTCCTGACATGAACTCGCGAAATGTTCCTATCCCTAATTATAAGAAATTCGTAAGTACTATTCACAACATAAATTTTTTCTCTTGCAACATCTGAAACGAAAAATGAATGTGCACCTTAAGGTGTTAAATGTAAAGTATCAAAAAACATTGCTTCAACCTAGAACCGGCTCGGTGACCGAGCGGTTAGGTGACGTGCTCTCACAACGGGGATCAGTGTTCGGTTACCGGCGGCGTAGCTCCAAGGATTTTCGCAAGCCGAGAGGAGATGATGGTGTTCTTCGTGCTATCTCCCGTTTCTACCGACGTCATATCCTGTCACTTATTCGTATCCGTCTTGTCTCGTCACATTTGCATTCCTCAAACGTGTTCGCAGATGAAGCAGCCAGCTCTCTCGTACGTTATGTTAATCTCATGGCGGATTCACGGCACAGAGTACTTCAGAATACAGAGGCGAAATAGCCGCTTATTTCGCGAACTCCCGCCACACACGGGGCCACAGTGGCTGAACGGTTAGCCCGTTTGCCTCCCACCAAGGTGATACGGGTTCGATCCCCGGCCGGGTCACTCCGGATTTTCGTATGCGGGAATCGTGCCGGACGATACCGTTGATCGGCGGGTTTTCTCGGGGATCTCCCGTTTTCCCCCACCCTTTCACACCATACCCTTTTTAATCACCAACATCGGCTCTCAAGACCTCTATGTTAAGAGCCGTCCAAATCTCTTCACTCACTCCAGCTGCACACGCCAGCTGAATGACGCAACTGACCAGCACGATATTGAAATGACATACGCTAATAGGCGCTTGGTAACCTACTCGCCAACCGGCAGCCAAGCAAATAGAAAGCATTCCGCAGCATGCAGTAGCCAATCGAACACAATGTCCGTACCCAGAACCTGGTGCAGCCAACCAGAGAATGGGTATCCCCGTATCAAAGGATCCCACTACGCCATTTCGTTTATGTGCACTTATCCACTCTACAAAGCGCGCCGCGAGAATTTCAGTGGCAGCTATTCACGCGGACAAAAATTATCTGTGTTGTCAAAGCATCCATAATTCCACCATAATTCCCATAATTGCCATTTACTCTTAGGAATTAAAATACCGTTTCCTACCATTTATTTGATTTTAGAGATATTCTGTAGGCTATTCATGGTAACGTGAGCACTTTTGAAAGCCCTGTCATTTGGAATAATAGTCTATAATTGTATTTAAGCCTATCTTATCATTAGATATTAACTTCAGAGTGCGGTGGAATATACACACAGCGTTTATTACATACAAAGTAATATTTATTTTAATTTGTGATTAAAGGATTAAATTAATGGTTAGAAGGAAAAAGGAACTAGGCATTCAAAACTGCTCACTTTACCCTGAACAGCGTATACAAATGTTTCCCCCCCCCCCCCCCCTTCATTCTTTGTAGTTTTTCCAATGCTTCATACTGACAAATTGTTCTCGTCACATTTTGACCTCCGGCTCCATGGGTTTTCGTAGTGATTATGGCATACTGTATTTTTCTGTCATCTGAGGTGTTTCATTTCGAATTGTAGCAATTTTGGCAGAGTAAGGTGAGGTGAGTTATAACGAATCTCGTTCCGTACATATGTGCGGTGGAGATGTTTTTTTTTTTTTTTTTTTTTTTTTTACTCGTCGTGTTGCGGCCTGTAACTTACAAAGCAGAGGTGATATGCTGGTTGCTGATCTCAAGATTTGGAGGGGAATACCACTCTTGTAATTTTTTGTAGTTAACGCCAGCCAGAAGGACCCCGAAGGTATAATTATGGTTGGCTGTGTGTGATGTAATGCAACAAACGTGTCTACAAAAATAGCCTTGTTCTTCCCTGCTCCCTGCAACTCTACACGTGCGACTCGGGCAGGAGGGATACCTGTGCTGTACGTATACGAGTGGAGGGCAAGGCAGGAGTTCAGACCGCTTCTCATGTGCCAAGAAGTGGATTTTTCTGGGATCCTCGACTGTGTCAGGGCGCTGCACTAAAGATGAGGACATTGCAGGAGAGACTGGAGCGATGTAGCTAGAGTATAAGTATCAATGCGAAACTGCACCATTTTTTCGGTGTTCATTCCTAGTAGAGGTTTAGTTGTGGAAATTAACGAGTATCTCTCAAGAGAGAAAGACTAGAGAAATTGTATATCTGGAGACTTACCGGCATTTATGAAGGAAGGAAACAGTTTTAGATTTACATTCAAGATAAAGAAAGTTTTTTTTTTCGGGACAGGTATACTCTTAAATTTGAGATACAAAATAAATGTAAACAAAGAGTTTTTTTTTTGAAAACACAAAATCTCCCCTCCACTCCCCCTCTCCCACACAAAGTTAGTTCTGCGAAGCCATGGTATTTTGGCTGTTGTTCCAGGATAAAACTATTTTACTATCGTCCGTGACTAATTGAATACATATTTCATTAATAAATATTGTGTTATTTATGCATTATTTATGATCGCTTAAGTTCCTCTACGACTTCAAATGTGTGTTTCAGTGTTAGTCAAGTTCACACGGATAAATATTTTAAACCAATCTTAACAATTCGATACGTGAAATTACCTAGCACAAGGTCAAAAGCGTGAACAATAAACTCAACCTTGAGAAGTATGCGCTGACTCTTTGTGGTCTACGCTCGAAAAATTCTTCGTCATTGGAAGAAAAACTCTCAAGGATTCAGTTTTCTGCTCGTGTTTAACAGGAACTAAAAGAGAATGCACTATAGACAAGCAAAATTAATTTTCCTAACTGAAAATACATTTTGATACAACCGGTCGAAGGACACAGTTAAATGTAAATAAATCAGCTGTGATTGGGGCATAATCAACTCGACGGCCCAGTGCCTGATGAATAGCCAATAATAAACTAGGTAAGGTTCAGTGAGATTGTGTCGTATAGTGTGGACAAATAGGAATGTGGTAAATGAGAATACAGGGACCAATAGAACTTATGTGAGTTCTTGCAGTTGATCAAACCCGTGACAAGCTAGCGTTTGTATTGAACGCTAGTAAATGTGTCCAGATATCAAAGTGTTTAAAACGTCCCGCACGATAGTCGTATACACTTCGATCTTTTTGTAACGTGGGGCCGGAGTTGTGGCAGTGCGTAGAGCGCTCACCTCCCACCACGGTGAACAGGGCTCGATTCCTGGCTGGGCCACCCCCGGATTTTCGCATGTGGGAATCGTTCCGGTCGATGCCTCTGGTCGGCGGGTTTTCTCGGCAATATCCCGTTTCCCCTGCCCTTGCACTGCCTCGCTGCTCCATTCTTGCATCATTACAACCTCACCGGCTCTCAATACCTCGTTGTTAAGAGGCACTCAATTGTCTCCACTCATCCAAAATCTACTCAAAGGTTGATTTTTATAAGTCCTCACTTTACCATGAATAGCCTACGCAAGTCGCTATTTCCACATCTATTTTTCCATAATTGTATTCAACGCTTAGTGTTTGTGGTTATATTATTTTTACATGTACCTAATTGAATTTTTAAAATTAATTTCTCACACACTCAGGCCAAGAATTTTTTATCAGTGGCTGGTATTATTTGAGCCTTTTTTTTTTTTATTAAATTTTCTTGCAACTGTTAGGCTTACTTTACTTTTTCCTGTTAAGTACTGGCTAACTCTTGAAGTAGGCGTGTTAGAACCACAGTTCTCCAGTCCTAAACAAGAACATTAAATCATAAATGCTTGCATTGGCGTGTGGTGAAGTGTTGCAAAGTAAAGTATGACTTGCTCAGTGCTGTATATACTCGGCATATGCAGCAGGAACCAGTAACCAGAGCGGAGCCGGGAGAAACTGTTTATACTGCGGCCACTCTCTATAGAGCAGCGAGGCACCCACTATACCTATGCTGTGACGTCAACTGCACTACTACTTTTAAGTGGCCGACGTGTCAACTAGCATGCGAATAGGTATAGTGCAGAGAAATACACAGCTTACCTTGCAACAGTTCACCGCACGCCGCTGAATGCTTGATGCCTATTCTGCTCCCAAACTAATTTTCGAAAATAACGTACCTCTGAAATGGTAGTGGGTAAGAATTTGTTGTACCGTGTTCGCGGTTAATTGAGGAGTTTTGAAATGAACATTTGCAAATGCCACTACCACTTCTTGCAAATATGTAAGCCGGCACACTGACCGACATGCGTCAAGTGAAGTTGCTTACGACGGGGAGAATAGAGTTCCACGGCGTGTTTAATTAAAATTGTTAGCAGAACATTTGCGATATTTAAAGCGATTTCCTTAACTTTTTTTCTAAATACACATAAATGTAAGTTAGTAATTAGAAGTCATATAATAATAACTTTTCTATTAATTGCAAGGTTTCACTTGGCCAACGCATGAATGAAGTATCAGACCATAGATAATGTCAAGTTTACATACGGCGAAAGAATACACAGTTTACGCACAATGATATCTTCAGGAGGACATTAAACGTGCACAGTTTACGCACAATGATATCTTCAGGAGGACATTAAACGTGCACAGTTTCCCGTGAAAAACGTGTACCTTCCAGTTATATCGAGAAAAAAAAAGGTGGCCGAGTTTACAGGTAGGAGAATCTTGATGATTGTTATGGCTGTGCTAGATTCTCAGCTTGTGTTTGGAAATCCTTATGTAATCGAAGCGATATTCTGACATTTTTTCCTGATAGTTATTTACGTGTCTTCGGGATGTAAAAAAATGGCGTTTGTTGGCAGGTATATCTTACGTCAAAACCACTGGCAGCTTACTCTCCCGAAACGGAATTTCACTGGTTACAAGAAAAATAACTAGTTTATTAATTGAAAATAATGTTAGTGACATGGGGATTATTCTTTTAAGTGTTTGTGCTGCTATTGACAATTCTGTGCTGAATTCGTTAAATTTTAAATACAATTAACATACTATTTCCATAACTGTTTATCGTTTTTACCGTTTAATATTACAGCAAAACCTTTAAAAAGAAAAAAAAATGAAAACATTAAAAAATATTATTAGGCACACAGTAAAAAATAAATTTAACTTTACGCATCTTACAAAATTTATGTAATTTTACATTCAAGTATATGTAGTTTGTAAAAACCAATATAGTACGTGTAATTTTACACAAACATCATTAAGAATCCAGATTATACATGTATGTCGTGAAAATACATGAATATATGTCTTACTAGACATTATGTTGTGTTAATTTCCACATTTTGAAGTACGTGTAAAAACACACCTTCTCACTGCCATTGTGTATTTTTACTGCTACATCTTCGTTGTATAAACACTCAATGTCAGTGTTGTTGTACATCTTCAATTGTGTAATTTTACAATATCCTAGCGTGTGTAAAATTATATTACATTCTGGAATATGTGTGAGCGTATATTTACACACAAATGTTTTGTATTTTATATTGTTATGTGTAATTTGTTAAAATATTTCCAGTATTTGTAATTTTACACTAATATTTATAGGAATATTTTTTAAAACATGCGATTTAGCGGTAGAGAATAGAACTACTTCGAACCAGTCCTACATTGGTGTGTTTAATAGGAAAACTTATTTCCCACTGATGGGATATGCTGGCTTTTGAATATAGCTACGTATTTTATATTTGAAGTCAATTGTTATTCCACCCTTTCGAGCTCAGTTTTATAAACCTGTTTATCTACCAAGTTACAAACGGAGTACAATAAAGTGAAAATTGTAAAACTACGCATACATAGTATGTGAATTAACATGCAGTTTTAAAAGAACATATATTGATGGTAAAAATTCCTTAGTAGAATAGTATACAATGTAAAAAAAATGGTTGAATTACAGTTACAGTGAATCTGCGTTTTACTATTTTGTAAGCTAAAAAATAAACATACATTAGGGTGAAGTTACAATTGCGATTTCTGTGTAAATTGACTTGCCGTAGATTAATAATGCAAGACAGTTTAAGTTTATTTTCTGCTACATTATAATTATAATTTCACACGATTCAATATAAAATTGGATCTGTAATATACGTGCTATTTTACTCATTTATAGGATAAATTACTTGAAAGTAGAGTAAAATAAAAACATTAACATGCGTAGGTGTAACTTTACACCGACTTCAGTTGAAACACTGCTGTCACATTTATTGTGTGCAAATTTACACAACTTTTTTACAGTGTAGCCACATGAATTAATTGAGCACGTTCGTAAGCAGTGAAGTAACACACATATTCAATTATTGATTAACAAAAAAAAATACACTAAATATTCGGTAAACGAGAACATGCCAGAACTACCAGGGTATAGTTGATTCACGATATCTGAGGCCTTTCCTGAGGCCCTGCTTAAGTTCTTCTTCCAGGATATTCCTCTGCCTCGTGCAAACTAAGCTCAACTAAGTCTGGAAGATTACACCAGAAGGACAACGCACCGCATTCATGCGCAGACTATTTGTAACATTATTTTGTATAAGAACTATTTATTACTAGGCGCTACCAACACACGTGTTTTCTCACTGCTTTTATTCCAATTACATATATATATATAAATGAAGCATTATAATTTATAGATACATCATGAATAACATTTCAATTATACATGAAACAAGGAACTTTTATGTTAACACAAATATAAAACGCTTGTCATACAAGGCGTATGTTGGAAACAATCAAGCACGCCATGCATGGGGAGATTTTTCAAAGGTTTGATTCAAAAAGGCCGAAGAAAGCGCGAATAGACTATACCCATTACATGTCAGGTGAATGAAGAGGTTTGGACGGCTCTTAGCATCGGGTCTTGAGAACCGGTGAGGGTGAAGCGTGGTGAGTATGGAGCAGCACCGGAATGCAATAACGTGGGAGGCGAGAGATCCCCGAGTAAACCCACCAACCAGCGGCATCGTTCGGCATGATTCCCATATGTAAAAGTCCGGGAATCGAATTTCGAAGCAAGCACGATTGCATTCAGCATGTACCCGTAATTCTGTGACAACTTAAACATGCCAGGTATGTGCTTATTTAATACCAACGCAGGGTAACGCAGTTGCAAATTTCGCAGAGAAATATTTGGATAACACGTAAGAGATGACTGACATGATGACGTTACTAAAAGTTAAAAAAATGCCAACAATACTGATTTGACAAGAATCGTAGTTACAACACGAGAAAAGACCGAGCGAAAAACGTACTGCAGAGAATATAAGTAATTGCATAAAATCATTATTATCTAAATTACAGATAGTTAATTTCAGCACTACCTGGTGGTATTCTAAACCTAAAGTGGCGAAAATGGCGCAAAATCAGTAAAACTATGCATGTTGCTGAATTTCCCTGAGTTGAAAATATTTTCCGCTAAATTCCAGAGAATCTGAGTATTCCGAATTCATACGACTGTTTCGTTAGACAGCAGCAGATTATTTACTGTCTTTTAATGACTAATGTTTTAATACGTGATTTCACTCATTTAAGTTTTGAGTATACATCTTTGAATTACTCTAATAAATTTAGCAAAAAAAGTATTTACCCGTGTTGTAAAAGCAAATTGTCACTGTAACATTTCTGCATTTGCTGAGGAAATATACAAATGTTTGAAAGCGTATAGCCTATTTCCCAGCTTTCTATAAGCAACACTGAACGTTAATTTGGTTTTTAATGGCCGATGGAAAATTAGGATTAAAATTCCGTTAAACTTTAGAAAATTGAGCGGGAAATAATTTTACTGTGTAGCTAACACACTAGCACACGAGAAATTACGGAAATTATTTATGTAGCACCAAGGAAACTGATACCGCAGTAGCGTGAATCCTAGAGAGAGAATCCGCAAACTGCGTTCCTAGGCTGCCTCAATTTTCTTTGGAGGATGCCTGCAATATTGAAATACGAATCCCCGAAAGGAATTTTACGATTCCTGCGGAACCCCACTCACATGTTGTTGGAGTGCCACCTAAAAAACAATCTTAGTCGTACGTTTATTTTTCGTGGCAGAGTAAGGCAGCTGCATGAGAAAGCGGTACGTCACTGAGCGGAGTGATCCTGGAACAGGAGGAGTTTCCCGAGTGGTGTAAATGTTCTTCAATTAGTTCTATGCGATTAGGTATGCGTGCTGTTAAATGAGTTCTCGACGTTTTATTAATAGTCAGTTTCTTTTTTTTTATGTCGTCACGTGGTTATATTGCTTCTCGTTGTCATCTCCATAACTGTCCGTGCGTCGCTAACGGACAGGTTGCCAACGCGCTTGAATTGCACCTGAGGAGAGCAATTTCCCAGCACTCCAACAGAGTTGCGAATGTTCATTTACACTGTTGTATCTCATAGCATACTGGTCGGAATCTGGCGAATCTTTGACGAGTCCTGCACTGAGGAATATTCTTCAGACTTTCCAGCAATTAAAAAATACGGTCGCCGAATAAAGTTCCATAGTTACTGCAGGACGACGGAAAAACTGCAGCATTCCAGTTCACGACTTATTACTTATTGTTATATTTTTAAAATTTTGTGCTAGAGTCTAGGAACTATGGAAGGTTTGTACTATTATGAGGGAATAACTGAAGGTATTTAATTGAACTATCATGACGAACATTAAATATAATTTATTAGCGAGGGAGATCCTTGTCAATTATTGTATCTGACTAACCAGAATGATGCAGTCGCCGGAGGCTGAGTGTTGCTTCGGAAAACAACGAGCGGCACACCAAGCTGCATCTTGATGGCTTCATCTCGGCGAGGGTGCTCAAGCAGACTTATTGACAGACAGACCCTGTACAAAGTTTTGCTAAGTATTATATAGTTTCTGGTGGCGTAATTGTCCCAAATAACGTGTCACCGGGAGAGGATATCCACTGACGCTTTGCTGATATGTTTAGTACACTATTATTGCTGTACTGAAATTTTTTTTCTCGTAAACTTCCTAAACTGCCATGGAAGTTTTATACCTATACACTGTACGGTAATAATATCACACATCAATCTGCAGATACAGGGATGTTTAGGAGCGCTACTATACAAAGTTGGGAACTTCCGTATGCATTTGTAGGAACGCTACAATAAATATATTGGGGAAAACATTACCATTCCTGCTTTCTCACCAAGCATAAACATTGGTGTGGTAAGTTTCCGAATAGTTTCTTAGAGTGTACCATATGTTTTTGATTCTTCGTCTGGTCTGGATACCGCCTTTACCGAATCGTCACACTATGTAGGGGTGATGGCATGTCAGGCGTGCATGCCAGTTTCGCCCTTAGCGCCCACTTACTTCCGAGCCACAGACTCGCTAGGCAGCTCCACGCTGCGTACCCCAGCCCGCATCCAACCATCTCGGAGCACGAGCTGTTTACGAAGACATGAGTCCGTTTAGCGCGGAGCGTAGCGCAACGTGTCCGATCGACCAGCGTCGACGGACACAACTTCCGGGCGGAGGGGCGAAAGCGATATTGTCGGAGGAGAGCGTGGCGGCGGAAGCGGAAGTTTCCTCGCAAAACCTGTTCCGCCTCCATCTCGCGTTCGCGTGTGTCTGACGTGGGCAGATCCAAGCCCGCGCGTATAAGCCGTTGGGAGGGCGCGGAGGATTTATAACAAGAACGTGGCCACAGGAACTGGTGCCTATGGTTTATTTGCGTTTCTTTCAAATTTTTTTCAAATCAAACCATTGAAAAATCACCCCACGTATAACTTGTTTGGTTATTTCCTAGATATCTCATTTATTACTAGTGTTTTATGCTTCTGTGAACATAAAAGGGTCTTATTTTTTGTTGAACTGCGTTTTTACCTGTATTTTATGTATACATTACAATATTTCATTTATAATTAATATGAATATAACTAGAGAGAAAATAGGTGTGTTGGTAATGCCTAGTAAGAAAGAGTTCTCACGCAAAATAACATTAAACTAAGTGCGTACGAATGTGGTGCGTGGTATATTTGGTGTCAATTTGTATAGATTGCTCACGGTAAAAATGAGCACATTTGAAAGCCCTGTTTAAGATCAACATGTATGGACGTTGCGTATTCTTCCGCCTTATGTTAAATTAACATTGCCATGGGCCTCGTAACTTTATACACGCAT
The DNA here is from genome assembly GCA_029891345.1 of Dryococelus australis. Taxonomy (NCBI): domain Eukaryota; kingdom Metazoa; phylum Arthropoda; class Insecta; order Phasmatodea; family Phasmatidae; genus Dryococelus; species Dryococelus australis. The sequence goes on from CM057001.1 coordinate 108,528,450, forward strand.
CGGCCAAGCGAAACTGTGCAGTTATTAGTAAGGGAAATATTTTACAAATCTGCTAATTTTTACACTTCGGTGCATTAAATAAAACAGAAAGGCAGAGAAATAATTTAAATTGTCCCAAATGGTTATCTAACACTTTATTCAACGTTCAAATATGGAACTACATTCCCTCAATCGTTATTAACTTTACTGGGAGCAAGTCACTCAGTGCGCCCGTTAAAATATGTGCAGGTAAATGCTGTTCACGATAAAGTGAGTACTTTTGAAATGAACCTCATAAAAAAGTCACTGCCCCTGAACGCATATATTTTAATGGGCGCACTTAGTAACATTTCCCCAGTAAAGTTGGCAACGATGGTTGAAAAAATACTTAGATATCATAACGTCGAATAAAATGTGTTAGGTAACCATTTGTGATAACTTAAATTGTTTCTTTCGCTTTCTGGTTTTTTAAATGCATCGAAGTGCGAAAACGAGCAATTTGTATAGTATTTACTTTTCTAAAAATTTCACCATTTTTACTTCACCGACGCATAAATAAAGTGGTGAGGCCCATAGCAATGTTAATTTTACATAAGGCGGAATAACACATACAGCGCGTACAAGTAGATCTTAAGCAGGGCTTTAAAAAATGTTCATTTTATCGTGAACAGCTTATAGGAGCACTGACTTTTTACAGGGTTGCTTTCAGAATTGCTCACTTTATCGTGAACAGCCTTTTGTCCAATTAATCTCTCTTTGTATGAGGCTGAAGAATAGCCTGAAAGTAGAACTTCAGCAGGGCTTCAGAAAAGGTGGACGTAACCGTAAATGTACTATACTTCCCGTCTGTCAGCGGCGTATCTAGAAGTTTCTCAAGATAGGCTTTACAGTGATAGATAGGATGGAAGGGGAAGGGTCCCACCGGGATTTAGAGGCGGTAACGCGTGTTTAAATAAGGACAAATAAAGGATGTTCACGATAAAGTGAGCACTTTCGGATTCGACTTTATAAAGAATTCTTTGACCCTCACCTGCAAATATTTTAACGGGCGGCCTGAGTTACATGCGTCCAGTAAAGTAGGTAATGATGGATGAGAAGTACGTATAGTTCTATTTCCTAACGTCGAACAAAAAGTGTAAGGTAACCATTAATGAAAATTTAAATTATTTCCTTCGCTTTCTGTTTTTTTTTTAATACCCCGTAGTGTAAAAATTAGCAGATCTGTAAAATAATTACTTTTATAATAATTCCACAGTTTCACTTGACTGGCGCAGGAATAAAGTGATCAGGCACATCACAATGTTAAACTTACATAAGGCGCATGAATACACAACGTGCATACAAGTAGATCCTAAGCAGGGCTTTCAGAAGTGCTAACTTTACCGTGAATACCCTATACTAGGAGTGTGAAGTGTGTGCAGAGGTTTGCCAGGTTCTTAACATCAGGGTCCAGAGAGCCGATGAGTGTGAAGCGTGGAGCAGCGTCGGAATGCTTGGGCGGGGGAGACGGGAGAGCACCGAGAAATCCCGCTGGGCCAACGGAATCGTCCGGGCACGATTCAAACTTGCAAAAATCTGGGAACGACCCTGTCGGGAATCGAATCGGTTTGCCTGGGTGTGATTTAGTCTTCTGACCACTAATCCACAGTTTCTTCCTAACAAATACTAGGAGAAAAATTACTTCACAATATAATAAAATGAATCACGGGTTTACAATTACAAATTCGCTAGCACAATAATATTTATTTATAATCTTAATGTTATTTGTGGACAAACACATTGGCATTGAATATGCAACATAGTTTTGTAGACTCAGCATACTTCTGAAAGAGGGTGGCATTGTTTATTAATTAGCTGTTTCTTGTTCTTTTATGTGGCAATGAGAATTTAGTTTCAAAGAACGCACTTTAACTCTGGGCCTCAGTGCAGGTTTATAAATTATAACATATATTTTACAATAAAATTCCACCGCAGTCAAATTCTAATGGGCAACATAGTTGGTTACATGTCACTTTGCAGTACAAAAATACTGTAATCGAATCCAGAATAACGTGTAATAATACGTGGTGGTGTCATTTTGTAGTTTATTGTTAATTTATTTTTAAACATAGGCCCAGGCACTTGGCATGGAAATGGGGGGTTGATAACTGACAATTAAAAAAATTGTGTCCATGTATAGAGTGGCCAAGTATTAGGGTTGAGACACTTAGTGAAATGGAACTGTTTATAAATTTCTGCTCATGGCACCACGTTATATCGAAAATAAATTTGCCACAGTAATTTATTTCGAAAACAGTCCTATATTCTATGAACTAATATAATTTGTTATGGAGATATTCGCGAAATACGCGGAACTGCTGGGATAATAGTCCTGGGAAAATACTGCTTCACACAATACACTGTTTAAAAAATCCTTGATTTTACGGAAATGTGCGAATAAAATTTTTCCAAAGTTTCCCGTAAGGTTTCCGTAAAATCACGGACACTTTTATTTTCAGAAACGGACTTAACTTAAATGTTACGAAACTTTCTGTAAAATTACGGAAGCTCTCCGTAAATTTGCTAATTATTTTTCTGCTCTCCCAGTTTGGAGAAAAGAGATCATATAAAACCTTCTAATTTTCGTTATGTGAGAGTTCTACTGTGTATAAAAAAGATATTTTAAAATGTTGGAATATTTTACACCTGAGAGAGATTTGAATCGCAGTCATGAAACGAGTAGTTCGTGGATCTAACCAGTCATACAACCTTAACAAGAAGGTTTTATGGTATTACGTTTGAATTTCTAATTTAGTAATGAAAGCAACTCTTGCGGTTCTATCGTAGTTGGTGTACAGAATTTTAAGTTTTGCGAAATGCTACAGGCACCGAACGCTACTTTCCTAGTTGTTAGTGGCGAGTAAAGCTTCGTGTAGCCTCGGCGTTGTTTATTAACGAAACTCGAATTCACAGGAAATGCGGAAACTTTCATTGTTTCGTATCTACGGACTAGGGTGCGTTTTTCGCCATTACGAATTGCGTTACCGTGTATTTACAGCACATTTCCGTGAACATTTCCGTAAATATATCGGAAATGTTCAACATTGTACTCTTCAAGTAGCTACTAATCTTTCACTTATTGATTCAGATTCTCTAGTGCTAGACATCGTCTAGGCGCCACTGTCTCTACGTCTAGGCGCCACTGTCTCTACGTAACTGACGATTTTTCATTCAACCCTGGTAGCCATACTAGTAGCTACATATAATATGCTACCATACACCAATAACCGTACATCCTATGCTAATTTTGCGATTCTTTCCTTGCTTACTTTGTCATTCGAAATTTACGAATTGTATTTTTGTTAATCGTAAACAACAACAAAATACTGAATAAGATGTATGGTTGCTTAAAATTGCACGTTTCCAAGTCTATAACTTTTTATTATATGATGAAATATATTAGTTTGTAAACAAAAATAGCATAGAAAATAATATTTTAATTTCAACACCTTCTTCCAATGCATCGTGTATTAACATTTTAGAAATCCTAACGGATGGTGCGCTCTTTCATTAAGGAAAAAATTTGTTAAGAAATGTTGTTCAGAAAGGCAGCCATTGTAGAAATCCTTTGTAAAAACGAATTCGGAAAAAAACCAGATTGTAATATATTTACGAAAACTGCTTATATCATGGACATTTATTCTATTGATATCAAAACTATCTTCTTTTTCATGGAATTTGAATAGTTAAAATCACTCGCAAGTTTTATGCTACAGTAATATAAACTTCGTGTTGGGTCTTCGTGTGGTGATGGCTGGGATTGACCAGGCTCCTAGTCATCGGCAAGTAAAATATCGTTAACCTGAGTTTCTTAATCGTTATTGTTACGAGCGGCCCCTTTGTCTTCGTGGCTTTCTCTCACCCTGTCGGGCTTACGTAATGCAGTCCTCCAAGGGCATCAAAGGTAACAGATGAAGTGCAGGCAAAGGTACAAAACGCGCATGAAGTCGCCGACATTGGCCACAATAATGCTATTGAAGCCAATGTTACTTTCCATCCTTGGTAGGTTGAATGACTTGAGTTCTGTCTATGTACGGTTTCTTCGCTCTTTTTTAAGCAAACCTTCGAAAAATCACCCCAACGTTTCACGTGTTCGGTATATTTGTAATGTACTATATAACAAGCGTCTTATGCATGTGTTGACATAAAACTACTTTGTTTTTGGTTCAATAAAACTTTTAACTTACATTTTATCCATAAATGGTGATATGTAATTTATAGTTAACATGAATAAGAACGGTGAGTATATAGGTGCGTCGGTAAGCGTAGTAATAAAGAGTTCTTATGCAAAATATAATTTCACTGACAGCGTACGAATGTGGTGCGTTGTCTCTCTGGTGTACACTTCTAGACCTAGTTAATCTCTGTTTGCATGAGGCGGAGAAGTATCCTGCAAGTAGAATTTAGCAGGGCTTCAGAAAAGTTGGAAGTAACTAATCGTTAATGAACTAAATTCGTTGCGTGAATTTTGTGGACAAGCTCTCCCCCTCTCCCTTACAGCGTGACACGAGGTGCGAAGAACCGTCGGGGCCAGGTCAGTTGAGCTATATAAGCCACGGCGTGCCTCTGCACCGAGAATGTGGAGTCTTGTACGGCCTTTAGCACCGGGCGTGTGGTGACTCGGGAACGATGAGTGACAACACAGCAGTGGCCAGCGAACGTAGTCTGCGAGCATTGGGAGAGTAGAGAGTGAGCTTAACTGGTTAGACCTTGGGAAGGTTCAACTTGATGCGTCAGTGGTAGGAATGTGGAACGATGATTATACATGGAAATCGATATTTTCATTGTATAAACACGGTGATAACGATTTTAATTTACAACTGAGATTGGCTTGTACAGGATGTTTCTCAATTAGACTGACAACCTTCGTGAGGTGATTCCTTATCTAAAAATAAGTAGCAAATATATAGGACACGTACTAGGTAGAGTAAAATATTAAGGTAGTTATAAGCCCTTGAAAAGAGACATTTTGAAATGTATTTTTGCAATATATTGGAAACAAAGTGTAATGAAATTACAATTCTCCGATCATTGTTCTATGTTAATGACATCTTTAATATAGAGCAAATTGACATCAATACCTTTCCCCGTACAGGAAATAACAGTGTGGCCACCCTATCCTATTTTTCCCGGAAAATCTTTTACAGTCAGGAATTTCGAACTTTTGACGAGGAAACATTGAGCAACATGGCCTAAATAACCAAATTCGACATCTTTTCACAACTGACTAGGACCCATCCTTTACATGTAAAACACATACAATGATTCGTCTGCAGTGATCAGTGTCTAGCACATAGGCAATTGTATCTACATCCGCGTACAAAAGGCTACATGTCCACTGCACAGCCAGCCGCATATTAGTTTCTGGCGACAGTTTGTATGTATTCCTCATATTGTACGTTTAAATTTTATTTTTGCAGATCAAACAATAAGGGAAATGAAATTACAATTCTATGATGTGTCATGTGTTCGGGAACGTCAACCTAAGAGCAAACCCCTATCATCCCCCCCCCCCCATAGTGAAGATAACAGTGGTGGCCACCCTCTTGTTGCATGCAACGTCTTTACCGTCAGGAACTGTGAACATGTGATGCTTGTCTATTGAGCAGTAACACCTACGTAACAGAAATGGTCCTCCTGTGGCAACATCCTAGGACCCACCGTTTTCAAGATATCAGAAGGCGAAAGTAATGATTATGTCTGCTAGGTAGGTAGCACATTTACAGGTACTTGTACAAAGGCGCCTAGGCAAGGGAGGGTACGAGCACATATCGTCAGAAGCAGAGATGGTCCCTAACATGCGACCACCTCTGTTATCTTCATTCAGAGGGGGCGGGAGGAGAGCATTAAAGCTGGCTTGCTCTTGGGTTGAGGTTCCCGGTCACATAACACAGTATTCGAAGAATTGGAATTTCATTTCATTTATTTTACGGTATGAAAAATTACCATTCAAACAACCAATAGAAGGAATACATACCAACTGTCGCCGGAAACCAATAGGCAGCCATCTGTGCAATGGACTCGCAGCGTTTTGTACGCGGATGCAGACAGTATTGCCTATATGCTAGGCGATGAATCGCTGCAGACGAATCTTTGTGTGCGTTTTACACGCAAACGGTAGGTCCTTGGCAGTTGCAACAAGAGGACAAATTTGGTTACTTAGGCCATGCTGCTCAATGTTTCTTCATCAAAAGTTCGAAATTCCTGACTGTAAAAGAGTTTCCGAAAAAAATAGGATAGGGTGGCCACACTGTTATTTCCTGTACGGGGAAAGGAATTAATGTGAGTTCGCTCTTGTTGAAGATGCCATTAACACAGAACAATGACCGGAGAATTGTAATCTCATTTCACTTTGTTTCCGAAATATTGCAAAAATACATTTCAAAATCTCACTTTTGAAGGGCTTGTAGTACCCTTAATATTCAGTTTAGATAGTACGCGCCCTATATATTTCTTCTCATTATTACATAAGGAATCATCTCACGAAGTTTGTCAGTCTAATTGAGAAACCCCCTTATATTGGGCTCGCGTATAGGAATAACGGGCGTTAACTCTTCATATTGGTATTTTAATGTTGTAAATTAATAGCTGTGTGGGTTTTTATAACACTGCATATATATTACGTAATTAAAATTATTTTTTATTTTAATCAATACCTTCGTCCCTCACCGAACTGTATACGCCCCAGGTGACTTATAAGATTAGCTTATTGAAGTCAGCTTTACACGCGGCATATTTTGGTTCACATGAATCATACGATGAGGATATGTTCCACTGTTAGATACAGAAATATTTATTTTTCAATGTCTGTCAGGTGCTCTCTAACCGTGCGTTAGTTTCTTCTTGGCGTTTTTATTTCCAGACTTGTTAACGTTATATTTACAAACGACGAAAGTACTGTATGAATAGTGAGTATGTCGAAAGTAGAACTTCAGCACGGTTTCAGAGAAATTGGAAGTATAGACCGTTCACGATAAAGTGAGCAAGCACTTTTGAAGCCCTGGTTACTTTTTTCTTTTAGCCGATTCATATCCTTCCCCCAGTCGTTAATGTAAACCCTGCCATGTGAGTAATAAACACAGTGTATGCATTCACCATACCCTAAACCAAAAGTCCGAGGCCACAATGAAATGTATTTATTGGTTATTATGTCTGATGGAACAGCTTCAAAACGTGCTCACTTTATCGTGAACAGCCTATATTCTGAATGGTCCATAGCTTCTTCTCATTCATGCTTACCTGTGTGAAAGCGCAAACAAAGTATGGGTTTATATTTAAATTGGTCCACTGTGTCATTTTGATAGGGAGACGGACACGTTTGCATACACAAACAGACACCAACACTTACACACACGTTTGTACTCACAGCACATTCAAAGACGCAGACGAAGGAGCAATGAAAGCAGGCTAAAGGAAATCAGTTTCCTTTATTTCTGTCTTCTCGAGGAGGTTGTGTGGTTGGGGGGGGGGGGGAAGGTTTCTTTTACTTTTTGCGAGCAAGCTAGCTAGTTGGATATCCGACCTGAGGATTGCATCGGCACTCTTTTCAAAACCACGTGCCTTGAAACACGAGTAGCTTACACCGCAGTGGAGGCTATGGCTATCATGTTCTTGCGAGTCTAGAGTAATTTCATCCGCGATGCATGTTTTGAGACTGTGAAATGATTGCTAATGAACTATTATCGCAAAGGACAACTGGTACAACTATACGGTTGTGAAACTGTGGTAAATTTATTTCGTACCTACTAAGGGTATAAAATATACAACATAATTTTATATAAATTTTTGCATCGCTCATAAATATTAAGATGGTGAGCAGCAACAACCATTGTCCTGTGCTCCACTTAGGGGCCGCGGTGGTACAGTGGCTAGCCCACTCGCCTTCCACCTAGACGAACCGGGCTCGATTACCGGTAGAGCCAATCCCGGACTTTCGCATGTGGGAATCTTGCCGGACGATGCCACTGGCTGACGCGCACTGATTAAGTGTACATAGATCCTATTATGCCGGAGTTTTTGCAAGATACAGCTTGACGAGATACTGGAAAATTTACGTTATGTATCAAAAACCGATTTACTAACTCTCAATAAATTTCGTACAGAAATAGTGCTACAGTAGCCAATGTAAACTTGCATGATTTAAGTGAATCTGTCACATATGTCATGAATGGAGGCCATATAAATAATTTAAATAACTTAAGCGGTCAAACCAAATTCAAACTAGCTTTGTATGCTGACAATATATTTTGGAAGCAATTTATTCATGCTGTATTTTTAGGTCTTTACAATAGCGCCAAATTAGAAAATAAAACCTTTAGGGCGTCTCTTGGGAACCAATTAACCGATTTATCCTAGTACCGGTACGGTAGTCCATGTAAGCTTACACGAATTAAGTGACTCGCATAGATATTTTCAAAATAAAAGTCCTGTAAATACTTCAAGTTAATAAACGCTAGGTATTGAACATTAGACTGATTAAATCCGAATTTGTAATTCCAAATCCTACATTCGTAAAGTAGTGAGTTGCACTCCAGGTTACATACAGTACGCGAGTTTCTAAGTTCGAGTCCCAGGTAAGAACTTCATCACAAGTAATTTTTCCCTATATAAGGGAGAGCAGCTCATTAGATATAACGGTAAATTATTGTTTTAGATGCTGAGCGGTTTCCAAAATTTATTACCAACCGAAATAAAAATATGAGCACATTGTTGTTGTTCCTTTCCCTGGTGCAATATAGTAAGTGCTTAGTAAAGGAAGAACGTCTCATTAGATTTCTAGCAACTTGATTTATGCAGATATCTGAACATAACCTTGAAAAACAAAAATTCTCTCGATCTCTCCGTCCACAGATCATATCCTACTACGCAAAACGTGTATCGTATGCACTTTATTTTTTTATTGTTTTCAAGATTATTCCTGTTAAAAAATGTTTTACAGCACATTTTACTGCACGTTTTGATGTGGAGGTATAAAGCTGCTGTATATTTTAAAAATTATGTATTTTAAATTATATATTTATCAAAAACGTTCAGATAAATCATTAATTTTGTATTTTTTACATGTAGGCTATCTGTGTTTTAAACACACAATATTTCAATTGTAGGGTAACAAAAAATTTTTTTGCAGGTGGTTTCCCAGGAAATTGTTTGTAAAAAGTACATAAAGTTTTTACAGTGCATATACTTCACGCTTCGTCCCGGGACAAAAAAGAAAACAAATGAGGACGAACGCGCGCTCACGTATGTCTTGGCGCCGGAACTCGCCGGTTCCAACCCCCTTTGTTTCCTCCAACCCCTTCAGTTGACGAATCGTCGCTGCCGATTGACGGGAGAAGGACGGCAGGTGTAGTGATTTTATGTTTGGTCCGTTATGGTTCGGCTGGGAAGGGGTTGGCCGAGTGGTGTGAGGGTTGGGTGGAGGGTCCATGCCAACACTCCCCGCACACACCAAAACCACCAACCCCCTCCCCTCTCCTTTTTTCCGGTCGACCGATTTTAAAACATATGTGTTTTTTTTTTTTTGTTTCTCCTCCCGGCCAGTTACGTTTATTGTTTTGCAGGTAGCTGCCGGATGGCCGGCGTCCATTATTTATAGACTGGTTTGTTGCGCTCAGGGGGTTGGAGGTATGGTGAATGAATGTGGTGGGAGGGTGGTTTTTATTCGGGAAGGGAGGGGTTAGGGGTGAACTGTAGTCAGGCCGCCACCGGCAAGGAGGGTATGGGGAGACGCGCGGCATTGAAGTCGCGGGAAATGAGGTTTTTGAATGAGTATAGGGGATGCTCGGGAAGGGACCAGGGTGGCAGTGGCTCGGCGTGGATTTGTTTGAGGGGGAGGCTGGCTGGGAGGGGGAGAGGTTGTTAGGGGGAGGGAACTACGAACCTACCCCGTTTGTATTAAAAATCAATTGCGGGCTTGTTAGCGACAGGAGCGCGGCGCACGGGGTGCTGTGGTCAGCGTGCACGCGTGCTTTGCGTGGCCTATGCAGCACACATCAGCTCAGGGGTTGACACTACACAAGATAGAGCCTTCAGTGTTGTTACTGACCATTAACGAATATGGGAGCCACGGTGGCTGAGCGGTTAGCCTGCTCGCCTCCCACCAAGGCGATCCGGATTTAATCCTCGGCCAGGTCACTACGGATTTCGTATGTGGGAATCGTGCCGGGCGATGCCGTTGGTCGGCGGGTTTTCTCGGGGATCTCCCGTTTCCCCCGCTCATTCATTCCGGTGCTGCTCCATACTCACCTCAATCACCCTCATCGGCTCTCACGACCTCGATGTTCATAGCCGTCCAAATCTCTTCACCCATTAACGATTATGTGCACACCAACATTGGAGTTACGTAAGCTACACACTTAACACAAATTACAAATAATTTTTTTTTGGTAAAGAATATTTTACAATTATTCTTTGTGCAATAGCACTGGCTTCATTCGTGTAGATTAATATGGTGCAGAAAATATTACGACAAACTGTATCGGTTTATGAAACATTGTGTCATAGTTGAACTGCTTCTGTCGCAGTCGTGTGATTTGAACTCGCTTGTCTGTTACATGCCGTTATTCAAGTTCGTGCTTTGGGCTATGTTAGCACGCATCGCTTTCAAAGTCGTTATGAATTTTCGTTAACAGTTCTTAAGTATGTTTTCTGTGCAAAGACTGGGGAATTTTTTTACTGTATAGGTAATGTGTATTAATTTATATGAACGAAGATACACCTGTAGTACTTTATTATGAAATGTCTAAACCAATATTTACGTATAAATATTTCCATCGTCCCCAGCAAGTACTATTACAAAATCCTAGTTTATTATTATTAATATTTTATTTATTTTATTCCTTTCAGAAACATTACTGTTAGCAACGTAACAATAATTTACTTATTTTCTTTATGAGCCTAGCATAATTAAATGCTCTTGATCGGTTTTCTTTCAGATAATTATTTATGTAGAGAGTTACTAAATCGTTAAAGTATTACGTATACAGCTCCGGTAATTGACTCTGGTGTGATACATCGTAACCACTCAAAAAAAAAGATAAAAGAAAATTATTTTAAATATTTTTCATGCAGAACAATCCTGATATATTTTAATTATAACAATTTACTCACCACGTGTAGCTAAACACACATGTAGCTAAATTAAATGTTAAGACATATTATGTCACAAAATATTTTATTTTAGCTGAACATTCATATGCAGGTTGTTTCTCAAATAGACCGACAAACTTGGTAAGGTGATTCTTTGTGTAAAAATAAGTAGAAAATATGGAGGACACTAACAACCTAAACTGAATAGTAAGGGAGTTATAAGCATTTGAAAAATGAGATTTTTAAATGTATTTTTGTAATATATCGGAAACAAAGTGAAATGAAATTGCAACTCTCCGATTATTGTTCTATGTTAATGGAATATAAAACTGAAAAGTAAACTCACGTGAAAACCTTTCCCCGTACAGGAAATATCAGAGGTGGCTACCCTATTTTCCCTGGCAACTCTTTTATAGTCAAGAATATTGAAATTTTAATGAAGAGTTATTGAGCAGCATGGCCTAAGTAACCGAATTTGTCCTCTTGTCGCAACTGCCTAGGACCCACCGTTTACGTGCATAGCGCACACAAATATTCGTCTGCAGCGATTCAGTGCCTAGCACATAGACAATACTATGTACATCCGCGTACAAAACGCTGCGTATCCACTGCACAGACGGCTGCTTATTTGTTTCCGGCGGCAGTTTGTATGTATTCCTTGTATTGTATGTTTGAATGGTATTTTTTTCAAATCATAAAAGAAGTCTAAAGGAAGTACAATTTGTCGAATAATGTGTTATGTGACCGGGAACGTGAAACCAAAATCAAACCCATAGTAATGCGTCCCCCCTTTGATAAAATATTACGAGAGGGGCCACCCTCTTGTTCCATACAACGTTCTTAACGTCAGGAATTGTGAAAGTGTGATTCTTATTTATTGATTAGTAACACCTACGTAACATATATCGTCCTCTTTTTGCAACAACCTAGGACGCGTCGTTTTCCAGATATCAGAAGGTAAAAGTATTTAGGGTGCGTTATTATGTCTACTAGGTAGGCAGCATATGTAGCAGGTGCATGTACAAAAGCACCGACGCAAGGGAGGGTAGGTGCTAATATCGTCAACAACAACGATGGTGCCTATCACGGGGCCACCCACCCCTGTTATTTCCTGTGCGGGGAAAAGGCATTAATGTGAGTTTGCTCTCACATTCAAGATTCCATTAACATAGAAGAATGATACGAGAATTGTAGTTTCATTTCACTTGGTTTCCGGTAAAATGCACAAATGCATTTCCAAATCTCACTTTTCACAGGCTTATAACTACCATGATATTCAGTACAGTTAGTACGTTTCCTAGATATTTTCTATTAATTTTTACATGGTAAATTACCTCACCAAGTTTGTCGGTCAAATTCAGAAACATCCTGGATATCCAACTTCGATGTGGAAAAAATAATAATATGTGACATTATACGGTCTTCTCAAAACATGCCAAATAACCACATTTGCTGGAAAAGAATTTTCTGAAGTGCGGTACTTATCCTAAAGTATTTAAAAACATTCATAAGACTTTTCATGTGAACCACTTGACTATTAATGCTGCATTTATAAATTTTGAGAATGACAAAACAGACGAATTTGTAATAAAAGTATTCTAAATACAAAAATAACACGATAAATGACTCATAAATCATGATATATGTCAACAGAGAACCCTGCGAAGTGAGTAAGCAATAAATTAAAAATAATATACAGAATAAAATAACAAAACTATAAAGCTATATAATTCCATTGATTTCGCATTTGTAACACGTAAATATAGTTATTTAGACATAAAAGATTAACTTATCTTGCACTCACTGATACTTGCACTTTACTTCAAGAATTGAAAATATCAAATTTAAAAAGGTTTGTGAAGCGAGATGTTACAGTTTATTGAATAATGATAAATAATACTTTCTCTCGTGTAACATGAGACAGTAAATATTTATTCATTTTCTCCTTAACATTTGTGTGGCTCTATCCAAGAGCATACCTTTAGGGTCCAGTTTCGTAAGTGTCTTCTACTGCGGCTATCAATGTTCTCTGGAAGCATGCATTGTAGATACAAACGCTTCTTATTTGGTATAATTTTCTTTTCCCATATATCAGTGCCTTTGAAAATTCTTCGGATAAAGTTTGCCTTATGGTGGAATCATACAATGCGCATCTGCAGCAATTTTTATGCTTCAAAAAGATGGTGTTATTTTATATGCTAGCATAACCAAATTGTGTCAGTTACTGTTTAAAAACCTAGGTTATAAACTTTGAGAGGACAATGCCTTTTATCATTAGTAACATTTATTATAAACAGTAGTGGTAGTTTCGGGAAAATGTGTGTGAAACATACACAAATTACTAGGAAACAGACGATTTCAGATTTCCCAGCAACAATATACAAATTGTGCAGAATATGGTGCATAAAGCCGACATTAGATATTTCCATAAACTAGCAATGCAAATAAAATTGCTTATAATAGCAAAACTAACACGAAGTTGATAATTATTCAACTGGAGAAAATGTTCAGAAAAAATTGTTTATAGAGATGAAGAATTTATAATTTACAACAGTTATCTGATATGTATTTTATGTACGTATTTATTATTACGTATAATTGTGTAAAATTGATTATATTTTAATAGTGTTAACTTTTATAGCTATGTAATGCAGTGAAGGTATACGTATTGTTCACTTATATATATATATATATTATATATATATATATATATATATATATATATATATATATATATATATATATATATATTTATTTATTTATTTATTTATGTTACAAACCTCTACGATATGCTCTGTATATCAGATATTCTGCTCTTAATGGGATCAACTGGGTGACGTTTGAAAATAATAAATAAATAAATGATATATTCATGATTATTGTTTTGTTCGCCGATGTCCTGCTATGCTGTCCTCTACCCTGCACTCCGCAATACACCCAGCAGAAATAGATAAGTTCAAATAAAAAAAATAAATCTTGGCGCAGCTTTCAGGGAGGGCACATTAGTGTTGTGATGGTAACCTAAAAGAACATAAGGGTCATAAACCATTTTGTACTGTAATGAACATTGATAACAATACCAGTGCTGTTGTGCGTGATGAACCCAGTACAAGTTATGATGACAAAGTTACTGTTGATCCGTATAGTAAATTTGATAATGTGCGTTTTACGTACCTTATTAGTAGGGCAGGGATCTCCCGAACGCTCGCCGCTCGAGGGAGGGAAACCATGTGACACTGCTCGTGTTGGCTACACCCAAACTGATTACATCGCTCTATTACACCGCGTTGTGTAATACCGCGCTGCGCGACTTAACGTTTCTTTCGCTCTCGACCAACCCATCTCGGCCGCTGTCACTACTAAACTGAATACCCCCACCCCCTTCGCGCAGCGAGCAATGGACTCTCCCGACTCGCCCGGCGCGTTCTGGAACTCGCGCACATTATTGTCTCATCTGGGCTTCACTTGACTAGGCAGTACGCCTGCCTGAGAGGGCGTGTGTCTCAGCTTGGGAACGACAGGAAGAGCACCGCGTAACAGAGAAAGGGAGAACGCGGCTGCGGGTGTTCTGCACCCCCGCTTGCATGTGGCGGACGTTTACACATGGCTTGGCCTCTACATTTATAATTTTTAACATCCCCCCCCCCCCAATCCACCCACAGAATAGGCCAGGTGCGTAACGTAATCTACTTCTGCAACGAAGCATTTGTGGTCATCGGATACGTAATAAAATGTTTAAATATATCGTTCAAGGTTACGTCCATCTTTTCCGAAGCCCTGCTAAAGGCCAACTTTCGAGATATTCCTCCGTCAAATGAAAGGAAAACTCAACCAAGTCTAGAAAATTACACCAAAGGGAGAACGCACCGCATTCGTGCGCACTCAGTTTAATAATACTTTGCATTAGAATTGTTTCATACCCGGTATTACCAACTCACATATTTTATCTCTGTGCTTATTTACACGAATTATGATGATATATTAGAATTTAAATATAAAATATTAGTAACAGTTCACTTTAACTAAAAATAAGATATTGTTATGCTAACAGGATTATAGAACCGTTTCGATACATGGCAAATATAGGGAACAATCAAAGACGTATTCTTTGAGGTGATTTTTCTAAGGTTTGATTCAAAAGTGTGAAAATACTGCGAATATACTATAGCATTATCTATTGGATACGTTTTATTGCACTTTATAGGTAGTGAGTTTAGATGACTTAGTAGTTAAACCGCTACGCGCCGTGCTCCGATCGCTAGTATTGTTCTAGGTTCATAACAGCAGCCTGTTTGCCAGTCGTGCTGCCAAGGAAAGGAATAAGTAATAAGAAATAAAGTGAATCTCTTAGTGAGAATCTTTAAAATCAGTAGTCTACTGTGTCCGTGTACTTACATGTTACATCCGTAATTAAAATTAAATTAGGAAATAAACTGTACAAAGGTTAAAGAAATATATATTATTCCGTGGTAAATATACATCAACACTTGGAAAAAAGTCAAAAAGACTCATATTAGCACTCTGTTGATCTCCGTGCGAGAGCAGCGATGATTATGGGCGAGATGCGACAAAATATTTTACGTAAACCTTGCACCCAATTTTTATCTTTCCTTGCATATTTCACATATTTGCATATCTTGCATATTTATGTGGTGCTATTTTTTCATAAAAAGTACACATTTGAGACAAGGAGTCTCATGACGACAAATTTTCGCCATTCCAGTTTTACCGTTAACTCCCCTGTCTGCTACAAGATTGCCTGTTTCGTCGGCCGATCGCCATCCCAGCTATATTGCGCATTTTTGTTACACTTAATACTCCCCAATATGACATGATTACTATTTAATTGTACTTGGATGCACTCCACCTTTTGAAGAAACGATGTGTTTTGACACCGAACGAGAAAAGAAATACACGTTGCTGCAGTGACATTTTCTGAACAATAGACACGTGTGACCACCTGACTCGCGCACCCGTGTACGACTCAAAATGACCGGTCGCATCTTTGCCTGTGTGTTTACCGACCTGCCCGTTTGGGGCGCTGGAAGCGCTGGACGGCGGGTAGTTGTGGGCAGCAGCCGTAAAGACAACGCTACTGTGCCGGAAACATTGGGATCTCCAGAACAATCTGTACTTGTTATAATTAATCTCGTAATATGTTTTTCATAAAGGTGGCACTAGTTTGGCCGGAAATTATTGTTCATTAGAGGGCATTTTGAGCCACTAAGAAATTTGGTGGGGCAGTTTTCCCTGTTAATTTTTCGACTATAAATAGTCCCTCCAGCGGGCTGGTCGGGAGAGAGTCTTGGCCGGTGAGGATTGACCAGTACAGCTGTAGAATATGAGATACGTATACAACATTAGGGTCATAAGGCCAGTTTGCTGTAGAAATGGGTGTTGTTACCCAGGAATTTTGTAGAGTACTGGGATTTTCCGGGTAGTATAACATTTTAGCACACAGTATAATTGATTGTAGAAATTTCAAAAGAAAATTATTTTTGTGCATTGTAAAATGTTAATGCATAAAGTAGAAATGTGTCGTGAGACGAATACCTCATGCTAACGCCAGAGATTGAGTACAATAAATTCCACCGTTATAGAATTAAAAGAATTCCCAGTTTTTAATACAATAAAATACTCTTTGCAAACCACGATTTTGAAACATTTATGTATAAAGTTTTAATGCAAGAGATTGTATCCAAGTTTTATCACATTAGGCTTTTGTTTGAATTTTAGCCTATTGTATGTTGCAGATATAGGAGGCTTTGATTGGCTATAGCAGTTGTTTTAAATAGCCAAAAGACAAAAAAAAAAATATAATTTTGAGGATGTTACCCGGATATTGTCCATTAAATTTTCAGTCTTCAGAAAATGATAAAAGGCTGTTATCTGATATTTTGTAATTTAAGTAAATTTTCAAATGTATAATATTTCAACAATTGTGCGCGAAGGAAATTCAATCGGCATCTTGTAGATGTGGCAGATTATTTTATCAGTATTATATTGAATTTTGAAATATTAATGTGGATATTGAGAGCTTTGAATATAGTTATTTTGTATCAGTAGTTTATTGATATTATAAATTGTAATATGGGTATTGAGAACTTTGAATATAGCTATTTTTCATAACGCAAGTGTTTTACATGGTAGTTAGTCTGTTCAACCTTTTTAAGCCATTAGCCCCTAGGGATTTATATATCTGCTGTTACGACTTAGTCGTTAGTTTGTTTTGCTGGATGTATGTCCTTGCTTGGCTCTTGCCTGAAGGGCTACGCATGGGCTTCGTATTAATAAACTTGCTAAAGGAGCAGTTATGTATATTAGATGCACTCATATTTAAAAATCATCAGTGTGAGAGTACTGCTAATTTTGACGAACTGCTGGGGTACTTGCTAAGCAACGAGAAATTATGTGCAATAACACCGTTGATTTAAAAGTACATAAAAATTAAAAGTGGGTATTGCACAGTATTGCTTATGAAATGGGCAATACGATTGTCAAAGCTGTCTCGGATGCATAAAATATAATTAATTGACGTAAAAAAGATAACTTCAATGACTATGTTGGTCTCCAATGACTTGTAAATTTAAATTAATTGCTACATTCCAATTAATTCCTACACGTTTAATATTCAATGATATTTACGGACTCTGATACAGGCGAGGAATTATTTCATTTCAATGTATAGCAGGAAATGACAGCCCAGGCATCATGTTTGTAACATTTTACAATACACAACGAAGATAAACCCCGGTTATGGTATGTAATAGTTCGTAAACAAAATAACCATATACATAGGTACATGCTTTCTCCTTGTGTTACTGTGTGTGCCTATTCCACGAAGTATAATGATCTAACTGAGGTAGAATGGCGCACTACGGGAAAATAAATCCAACAACTTTCATCCATTTCATCATGGCTGATCACATTCTTGGAAGGTGAAATGAATTGAAAAGAAACTGAATATTCCTTGCGGGAAATGCGGACGGTATCGGAAGTTCAGACTACTGTACAGCGCCCGGTAGATTGGAAAGGAAGATGAGGCTATGGCTCTCACCGGCTGTCAATTATCTGCCTGATGAGTATACCCTTTGTGATGTCCGAGTGATCTAGGGCTAAGCACAAACACTCAATAAGAAATAAATTAATAAATTTAACACATTTAATAAAATCCAACACTGAAACGTTTACACTGGCAATTAGGCATCTTCTTACTTGGAGATGTAGAGGGAGTTGACTTGGTGCATGTTATTATAAAACAAAATGAAATAGTGATTGGATAAATGAGTTGGAGTTTCAGCGCAGCTCAGGCGAGTCGTCCCAGGCGGCGATGTGCAGTCTCTGGCGTCCTCTGCTGAAGTCCGGCGTCCTCAGGCCGTGCATGGCATAATAAAGTAACATGAATGTAGTGGGGAGAAGACTCCCTCCACTAAGAAGTCAGCGGATGAGCAGTCTCCCACCAATGAAAAGTCAGGGCGTGGAAAGTCGTCAGCCTATAAGAGAGCAAGGTTAGGGCGTCAGTCAATAACTGGAACTTTGCACAAGGTCCCAAAGTGTGATATTGAAATCATGTGACGGGAAAATAATGCGTGATATAGCGCGTGATTCAGGAGTCATGGCACTGAAATATCGTGAAAAACAGGACGTATTTCCCGTCAAAAAGTGGTTTGGAATCTTAGTCACGCGTTGGTGAAATCTTCGCAGGCAGTATAAAAGCGGGTACAACTTCCTGCTGCAGGCACCGCAGAGCTCGATAATTTGCGAAAAATTCTTCATGTAAATGTTCTCTCTCTGCTCTGGAAAGTTGGCGGAGCGCCCGTCGCACTACAGGTCAACACAAAAATGTTGTTATTCTTTGTTTACTATGCTCTAAGATACTTGCCGCCCGAATTACCTTAAACAGAAGAAGGATTTGGGGGGGGGGGGGGTAGAAGACAACAATCGTTACAATCTACACCATGTGCTCGAGGGAACCTTTACTGCAGAGTGTAATTTTAAATTAAAATATACTGTACAATGGTGTGTTTATAAAGTCCCCTCCTTTAGGTACTGAGGTTAATAGGGAGACGACTTACATAGATATAGTAAATTAAATTCACGTCTGAAAAGAGCACACATATCCTTAAGTCACCCGGCCGGGGTTTCGACCCGTGAACGTTGGGTGCAAAGTGTTTTCAGCGACATCTGACTTGGAGGTTGCCGCATTTCTTATGACTGGCAGAATAAATGTACAATCAAGATACTTAAGTGTTTTAATTATTTATCCCAAATCCATCACTGGATAACGCACTTTCAGCTGCTAATTCAAGACAAACTACTCAAATTCAGCATGCAATAATTGGCATTTATTTAAGATTTTGGTTATGTATGAAATATATGGTAGTTAGGTATATTCACCATTAAATGCTCCTTGATCTGCTTCATTTGTGAGCTAGCGAATAACATGTTAACAACTAGTTATAAAATTTACATTGTACGTAAAATGCTAGAGTGTTATTGTCTCAGGGGTAGTATTGTGAGTGGCCTATAATAAGCTCCAAAATATTCAGCTCTACGCTGTAACAATGTGTTTGTTTCAGACGGATTTGAGTAGACATATATTACACGCTGTTTTTAACAAACTAGATTACTGACTTCCCGTTCGTGTGGAATCCACGAAAAAGAAGTTTTATCACAGAAGCCTTCTCTCAGATGTTTCAAAAATACAAAAGCTTGCGTTGAATAAATTCATTCACATTTCAAAATTATTTATATCAATGGGGCTACAATATGAGCTCTTGTTTTACCTAATGCAATAGATATTTGAGCTCCGCTGAGACATTTGCACTTACACTGGAGAGCATTTTGATCAAATAGTACAAACGCTTGCGTTTGCTAATTTCTATATTTTTAATTTGATCATCAAGATACATAGTTTGCCATCTGTTGACAAGGTATGTGTCTTTTTTTTTACAGATAACCTTACAATATGGTCAGCCAGATACTAATTGGTTTTATATCTCATTATTTCTACCTTTCTGTGTTCTCTACCAAAAGTGTTAGGTTGATTACTTTGCGCAAAACTTCGTTGTGACTGACTCCGAGACCGATGGCACAAAATATCAGTAAATAAAATTGTAAATCCTGGGATGGCCCTATCCATTATGATGAATCTCGTTTGACAAAGAGACCGAAAGCAGATTACGTTCGCTACATTATTTTGCTTTGATGCATTTACGATAGCACGACTATGATAATCCTTATACTCCGCAACTTTCGTGCAATAAATTTAAGATAAGATCCTATTTATTCGGAGCAGCTGTTGGAAATTTATATTTCTGTGCCCAGACTCCTGCCTTAATATAAAGAGAGAAAAAAAATAAAGTAAAAATTATCTCCTTTAGTTGATAATTGTTTCTGGTGCAAATAACTACCGGAGTATTGGCCGTAGTAAAAAAGGACCTGAAAGGTTTGTCGTTGGTATTAAATGTAATGGTGTCTTTACAGAAGAGGCGGAATATAAGGAAAATGTTCATGAAATCACGAAAAAGTACAAGTTAAAAATTTTACCCGGAAATTACACAAAGTTGTCGTTTTAGTTAAGAAACTTCCGTTTATTTGACAGAACTTTTCCCGTATATTCATGGAATGTCTAAATATATTTGTTACATTTCCTACGTTTCTGGTCTGCGAAGAAATATCAGAAGAAAGATTACGCGGAGGGAGGGGGATCAAAGTTTTATATTCGTTATGCGGGTGCTTCAATACGTGTACTTTTTTACGAGTTTCAATTTTTTTTTTGGACCGGAATTTAACGACAAACTTAAAGTTCCACATTTTATGACTTACCACTCGCATATTTCTTCGTTACAGTTTTATGCGATATATATATATATGCTATTATTAGAAATTGAGGAAGGTAACTTTTTCCCGTTTGTAGTAATGTTTTAATTTTTGAAGTATTGAACTAACTTGTACTAATTTCTGATGATTGAAGAGATACGTTTCTGAGTGTGCAAATCCTTAACATACTAACGATAATTTTTTGGTTACAACGGCAAAGAAAGTTTCACGTGGTTCCAGAATCGTTCGTTACCGGAACATGAAGTCATACGAAATAAGAATACGTTCCCATATTTCGTACGCACGGAGCTCATTTTCATTTTCTATAGTTACGGAGTGCATTTCCGTGCGTTAATTGTATACTCTGGTTCAAAATCAAGCGAATGGAGGCTACCGTAGAGTCCCCGCTAGACCCGTCGACCGTCAGTCGATAGGCTACTTCTTTCCCCGCACGCAAAAACCTGTACGGCGATGGTGACGCTGCAGTGCTCGCGTGGCTAGCGTCCCCTCCGCACTGTTAGAAACTTTCCCGTGAAATCGCGGAAGTTATGCTATTAAAATTCATCGATAAACGTTCTTCAGTTACAGACTCTTGGTTTAGTTTAAAATAGCTGCCAAAAGAGTTTTGTGTATCTCCGGCTCATAGAGCGAACAGTTGTCTCTGGCAACTTTTCGAAGATTGAAATGATTGGTTTAAGTGGAGTAAATATACGAACAACCTCAAGTTACAGAGGTGGAGGCGAAGAAGGACGCTTCTTTCCCGAAAGCCGTAGGTATTGGAAGTACAGAGAAATATTTTACGTGCAGTACTCAGATCCGTTTTATGTCATTACGGATGCGTTTACTTAAATGAGTTCTACATTTCCGTAAGTTGTTACATGGATACACGAGAATCTTTAACAGCGCAGGGCGAACTGTTTCTTGATTTCCCGTGTGGACACTCCACATTTTCTCACGTGATAAATATGACTAACGCTTAAACTTTAGCCGGCGGGTTTTCTCGAGGTGCTACCGTTCCCCGCGCCCTTGCATTCCGTCGGTGTTCCGTCTTCCAAGTCTCGTTTCGCATCTCGGTTGGCATCGCCGGGAGGCATTCATTCCTTCCATAGCACAATCACTGACCTCACACGCGCCATTTATTGTTTATTTCACACCAGGTAACCTAACAGGTAAATGAAGGAGTGAAGAGATTTGGGCGGCTTAAGAGCCGATGAGGGTGAAGCGAGGTGAGTACGGAACAGCGCCTGAATGATAGGGTGGAGGAAACGGGAGATCACCGAGAAAATCCGCCGACCAACGGTATCGTCCGGCACGATTGCCACATGCGAAAAACCGGGAACGACCCAGCCGAGAATAGAACCCGGTTCGCCTAGTTGGGAGGCGAGCAGTCTAACCACTACACCACCGTGGCCCCTTACAGGTAAAATTTTTTCTTTGAATATATGTGTAAATATGTCTATAAATATATAATTATATTTTTATAACTTTATTAATCTCATGGCACTGGGCAAGTTTAACTTTTAAGAGGGATAAATAAACACAATATTCCCAGTTTGTGATATTAATTAGGCCTAATTATAAACGTAAATTAACAGGCTTTGTTTGGGAACTAACACTGACGCATTAACTAAGAGAAAAGGCAATAGAATTAAGAGGATTTAGAAAACAAGTTTAATGCCTCTGGCTCTAGGATGAGGAAATAACATGTTAGCATCTTAGAACGTAGTAACATTCCAGAAGTAAACAAGTAGTCGTTTACGATTTTTGATTAATTAATCAAATCTAAATTTTTCCTTTCGTGTGAATTATAATTCTTCTACTAGTTACGCTATATTTTATATTTTGCCACTTCTAACTATTAAATAAAATTCCAACTTTATACCGACTTCAGTAATTTAACAGCTTTAACCGCCAGTGAGAAGTTTAAGTATGTGACAGAACCGAGGGTGCAAGTAAGCTTCTTTCCAAAGCGAAATTATTGAGATCTACAACAATTCTTAAGAGTGTGGGAGTGCGAGCTTAGAATGGGCGAAGACAAAAAAAGCGACCATGTGTGGAGCTATTTTTAACGCAGACGTACTAAGCAGCTGCTTAACTGTATGTTGCTCTGTACCTTCTACGTTCATCTGATTCGTTCTGCTATGGCGATCGTGGCTCCCTATTGAGTCGGTTGGGGTCCAACAGGAAGTGTTGATTCGTGGATGCTTAGTGCCATGTTACCAGGACGTCAGACCATTTTTTTTCTCGTGGAGTCTAGCCAGAATTCGTGACACTACGACACATTCACTTGTGTATAATTAGGTTACCTGTGTCACGTAATGGCAGATCTAAAGATTCATTAAAAATGAGCCTACGGAAAAGTTGGCGCACTGTCCATTACGTTCATGCCATATGCCTGTAGCAGTATGCAATGAGTTTTAATTGTAGATATGGAGTTAGCAGTTACCACACTAAGTGTATGTACTAATATTGAAATATTTACTATGTTTAGTTAATTCACCTTTTATTTTCAACTTTTCTGAAGCTCTGATAAAGTTATACTTCCAGGATATTCCTCCGCTTCATGCAAACAAAGCTTAACTACGTCTCGAAAGTTACACTAAAGAGGCAGTGCGCTGTATTCGTGCGTACTCAGTGTAATAATATTTGACATAAGAACTATTTTTAATAGGCCGTTCACGGTAAAATTTGCACTTTTGAAAGCCCTGCTTAATATCTATTTGTATGCTTGTTGTGTATTATTCCGCACCTTATGTAAAATTAACATTGCCATGGGTCTCATCACTTTATTCATGCGTCGGTCAAGCATAACTGTGGAATTTTCAGGAAAGTAAATATTATACAAATGTTCTCATTTTCACACTACGATGCATTAAATAAACAGAAAGCGAAATAAATCATTTAAGGTATCACAAATGGTTACCTAACACTTCTTATTCGACGTTAAGATATGGAACTCTTTTCCATCTATCGTTATCAACTTTACTGGGCAAATGACACTCAGTGCGCCCATTAAAATACATGCGTTCAGGGACAGTGATTATTTTCTAAGGTTCATTTCAAAAGTGCTCACTTTATTGTAAACAGCCTTTAATAGGCGTTATCAATACACCTATTTTCCCCCTATTTTATTCGTATTAAATGTTATTAAAATTACATAATAAGTTCAATTTAACAAGAAATGTAGTCATTTTATGTTAAAACCAGTAGGGCCTGTAAAATGCTTGTCATACATGGTATGTTTATGAAACAATCAAACACGTCTTTCATGGGATGATTTTTTAAAGGTTTGATTAAAAAATTGCAAACGAACTGTGAATAGGCTAAACTTGGTTTAAAAAAAACAATCTCATTATATACAGTAGAAAATCAAACTCCAATAGGGGAAATATACGTCTAGTTAACGTAGCCACCCCTTTGATACGCCCCTGATTACGAATGTAGCTCAACATGACAGAGATCTTAATCTGACAGTTCAGTCTCAGAACAGAACCGTACAAATGACAATGTGCTCCCGGAGCCAAGTACTTGATGGCAGGCCGAGCCGTTTGCCAATCGTTGCTAGTCCGTTCACGACTGCAACAGACTTTCTGGGAATCTTTCCTATTCCCATAGATTACAAAAACGTTAAAACATTCAAACTATATTCTCTCTCCGTGCTGCCAAACTAACCGCATCCGCGCCAGTCACTGCTTGTAGTAACGATGCATGCAGCTGACGACTGAGGTGTTGTTCAAAAGTCTGTTCCAGTCGTGAACCGGCTATAGGTCTTAACGACGGCTCGGCGCAAAGCAGCAACTACAGTCTACGTGTCAGTTAACGTGGTCTCTAATACCAGATGTTCATATACATTTTGTTATGGGCAAGCCCTTGCTGTGGCGCTTGTATGAACGCGCCAGCACACGTCCAAGGCGAGCGAGGTCACCGAAGCACATACACGACATTTTTTTTCAAATCAACGACACGCTGGTCTTTCTAAAGTTGTCTTAATGCAACATGCGCTCACCATGTTGCGATACGTGTTCGCCGCCGTATGTCGCAGTTCGAGCTCAAGCAGAAAAAAAATCGCCCCGTAAATAATGCTTAATTTACAGCATTTTACATGAAGCATTGTAATACGAACTATGGCACCTGGAAATGCACTGAAAGATTCATAAAGGCTTCCTGTCATTGTGACATGCAACGGGTATTAGTCACTGCCCAATGAATCCCGTACAATAGGTATTAGGGAGAATTGATTGCAAACATTGTGTGCATTTCAGTCTTTTATTTACGAACTAACTGATATGTCGATCCGCCGAAGTGTGAGGATTACGAGCGTGTATTTGAAAGAAGGGTTATCATTTTCTGTAAAGCCCTATCTCATCATCATTTATACTAGTAATACTTTTGCGAATTAAAAACGATTGTATGACAAAGAAAACTACAAGAGAACTGCATCATTTATTAAGATCTGTCAGGTCATTTAAATCAGCTGTTACGTACTACTGATTTCAAATTACATCAACGAAGAACCACATGTCAAGTATAGATTAAAGTGGGTTAGTCGGAGCAGAATTTCCTACCCTAGGCACATGCCTGTCGCTCCAGCCAGCCCAAAGAATGGATGAGGTGAGACGCGGTGGGAGTGGAGACGCAGCGGAATAAAAAAGACGGAGTAGGAAAAGGGAGACCCCCGAGAAAATCCGCACACCTCGGCAGTATCAACCACGCTCCTCACTTGAGAACACCGCGTCCGAAAATTTCCTGCCAGCCAGCTCCTGGAGCCAAACTAGAAATCTCAGAGTTAGGAGGCTGGTAACATAATGGGCTAACCATTTTTCCCAGACCGTATAAATAGTCATTACTTATTAACTGAACAATAATTTATATTTCCCCCCCCCCCCTAAAGAATTCATTTATACATAA
Source organism: Dryococelus australis (assembly GCA_029891345.1). Lineage (NCBI taxonomy): Eukaryota > Metazoa > Arthropoda > Insecta > Phasmatodea > Phasmatidae > Dryococelus > Dryococelus australis. The sequence goes on from CM057001.1 coordinate 108,554,286, forward strand.
AACACTTGCACAACATTTGCTGTAAAGTTAAATGAAATTTTTAGTTAATTGGATATTTTTGGAAAGTACATACGAGTGCTTTGATATGGCGGAAAGAATGTGACAGCCTACACTGATAAGATATTGGTACATGTAACCGCTTCATTAGTTGAGCTGGTCAGAAAGTTCTGGATAATAGGAGAAAATTTAAGCACGTGGAGTATGCTACATTTAAGCGCACCAAAGCAAAGAGAAACTTATGCGCTCTCACAATCAGGTTACAGTGACTCGAGAGTTTTTGTAGCATTTCGGGGCTACTGAACCATTGTCTGCCACCAGACAGCCGTCTGGACGTCAACCTGTATTTTTCGAAATATGTACATTTTTCAACAATTTATCGATATTCTCTGTTGCCTATGTTTGTACAAGCGATTGCCGAGAAATTCTGTTCACGCGATGAAAGGGGACTGAGTGCCGCTGTTGATAGTTGTTATCAAGGCACCTTAAAAGAACAAAATCTTCTTAACAGACGAAGAAGTTTATCGAAATCCAATTTTCAGAGCGTCATGGAAATGTACATTAATAAATGCATGCAATACTATTACCCCTTCCTCCGTTTCTTACGTGTTATTATAGAGATAAATTAGGTAGCAGTGCCGGTGATATCAAGTGAAAGCGACAACGGAATAAGATGTGTCGTACAGGCATCATCAGTGTTAGTTTGAAATCATTGAGTAATTATAACATTATCAATATTAAAACATTTTTTTCATAAAATAATATTCCTTTGCTTAACAGCTGCAGTATATCAACGAAGTGCGAGGTGAATTTTTAATCGTTATTCGCGCCATTTTAAAGCAAGGTATTATTTGATATTTTTGTACCTAATTTTTAGAATAAATACTGATTTAGATATCAATTAATCTATTTACGTAGTCAATTATATATGTTGCAAAAATGTAGCACTGCGTAAGTTTTGCACACGTATCAGGCATGTCAAGCGGGAAATGTTGCATTTTATGTTGGTTAAGACCCAAAAAAAAAAATGCTCTGATATTCTTGGGTTGTGAGTACTTATTAAAGATTTCATTGTCGCGACACTATTTCACAGCAAAATCACTACTTGCATCTTAACTATCTTTGATAATGTTATGTTGAGTCGTGGAAATTAGTGTATTTTGTGCATAAAGGAAAATGGCAAGAGAGGCGCGTCGATGAATTTGTTGGAGACGAGAACGATAGGACACCTCGGTACGCTTTATGAGACACTGCAGCGACTTGGCTTAGTCACAAACTGAAGGGAAGCAATGTAGTTAGTAATAACAGAATACTTATGACGAGAAAGCTTAATGGTTTCTGTGAAAGAAAATTGGAAAATATAGTTTGTATTATACATATGCTATTATTATTGCTTTGGAATATATCGTAGTTTGCAAATGTGAGGAATATGTAGAATTTTGTAGAAGGAAGTAGTAGCTCTGAGGTATACAGTATGACTGGAGACCTAAAATTCGCGTTTTTATTTGGCATCGGATTAAACTTCGCAGTGCTGTAAACACTCGAGCCGGCATCGGTTCTCCATCAGCTGCCGCATAGATGTGAATTCACTCCTTATTTGGCTGAACTGCACGTGACTAGACTACACAACTGGGAAGTGTTCGTTTGCTGGTGCAGAATCACCCAAGGCGTGCCAGATAACCTATTGTCCAATGACAAACTTATTGCAAAGGTACATGTTTTTGGAATTGAACATGTCCCCAAATAATAACGCAAATTTTGCAGGCCACTAAGTATGAATATTTTAGTAATATTATCAGGCAAGGAAGTTGTTGTTAATCGTATGTTTATAAGAAAGAGTAAATGAAAGGTTGTATGTGACTCAATCGTTCCCAAAATACAATAGTCAGAAAATCTGTGGTGTAGGCTAAGTGACCCCGGAATGTGGTCATAAGAGTAATATAAAAATGCCGCTCCGAGCACAGCCCCCAGTTATCAGAAAAACAACTGCAAATTAAATGCTCAAGCCATCAGAAAACCAACGGTAAATTAAATGCTCAGACCATCAGAAAACCAACGGTAAATTAAATGCCCAGACCATGCGAAAAACAAAGGCAAATTATATACTCGAACCATCAGAAAAACAATGGTAAATTAAATGCTACGACCAACAGAAAAACAACGGCAAATTAAATAATCAGACCATGCGAAAAACAACAGCAGATTATATACTTGAACCATCAGAAAAACAACGGTAAATTAAATAATCAGACCATCAGAAAAACCACGGTAAATTAAATGCTAGGACCAACAGAAAAACAACGGCAAATTAAATACTCGAACCATCAGAAAAACAACGGTAAATTAAATAATCAGACCATCAGAAAAACAACAGTAAATTAAATGCTCGAGTCATCAGAAAACCATCAGAAAAAATTACCCTTAATTTTCTGATCCAAAACATTAACTGGCGATTCGGGTACAAACGCAAAAAAAAAGTGACTCAAAAAGTTGCGTTTGGCCAGATCGTAGCACAATTTAAGAAACTTTCCGAACTTGTAATTGGGCAGTCCTATCCCATTTCTTTCATGTCACTGTAGAAGTATGATGTTTTTATATAATAGACGTATGAATCAGTATCTTGGTAACACAGTTCAATATTTTTTCCCATACTTTAGTTTAATTATATTATAGTTAAAATCGTACATTACGACTTTCGATGTATCAAGTATACTCATGCTAACTTAAATGGGTTTGTTAAAGCACAATTTTGTTGTAATCGTATGAACTGCAGCCAATGAGTTAGTAAATATTAGTTCTATCTTTAAAGATTGGTTCAGTCACTAGTTTAGCCATTTGCTTAGAAGTTGTGGACAACCGTATATCCACATTGTTTCTAATACTTTTCATTGTTTTTTCAAAAACAGAATTGTTCACTAATTTGTAGAAATCTTTTTCAAAGTAATTTGTAGACTTTGTTTGCATATTTGTGTTTAGATTAATATAGGATTTAAGCCAATCTGATTGATCAGACTCCAGAACTCTATGAATCTTTTCAAGCTTCATTCCGAGAGATAGATATTGCTTAAGATTTACATAATGTAATACATATTTTTCTTTATCATACAGAGTAGTTAAGAGTATGGGATTTTTTAAACCTTCTGGTATTTTATCTCTGGTGCCAATGTCAGATCTTTGTGGAGATCGTGTAGTTCATGATGGTATTCCAACTCAACTTCAAATATATAACCTTTTCTAGAATCATCTAATATTTTTGTTACATCTATATTTGTATTTCTACACTTAAACCCACCATAGGGTAAATACTGGCTCATAGCCCATCCATATAAGTTATTAGCATCCAGATATGTAAGATAAAATATTTCCTTTGTACTATCATAAGCATTCATATATTTATTATTTGCTTTAGCATATCGCTTACAACATTGTGAAATGCCGCCATGAACACCTTTTTCTATCATCAAAATCATGTCGTAATATGTTAATAATTCTAGTTCTATTTTAGTATGTTTGAGCGTGACATCCCACACTAACCCTGGGCCATGAAATACCATGCTGGTTCTAGCTTATATGTTTTGAGACATACATCTCTGAAATTTTCCATTATATCGGACAGTATCAATACATCAGATTTGTTATAGAGTTCTGTGAACTCTCTTAGAGATTTTATGTTGAATTTTTCCCACACCTTTCTTGCAAATTCGTAATCTTCGTCTGTAATGTCACATTTATTGAGTTTATGTAAAATGCATCATTGGATGGAAGTGATGTCTCACAAAAATTTTCAGCACTATCCATGTAGTCTTATAGAAAAACACCTTTTCTTATAACAAAGTCAAGAAGTTCAATGGAAAAATGCTTATACGTTTCTCAGAATTGGCTTCTGGAAAGGTTGCTAGAGAATTTATCCATACTACTAGCCATAAATTTAAATGAGTCAATAAATCTAAGATTTACACTTTCACATACATGTTTTGTAAAAGAAATATATTTTTCTTCGTTGTTACGAATTAGATCAATTTTATTTTTATCGATGCCAAGATCTCTTATGAATAAATGTGTGTTATAACCAGATAGATTGTGTATAAACACTGGGATAAAACATGAATTTCTATACGATAAGTGACAATCTCTGTGTTCAGCTCCCCTAAATTTCCCCGTAAGATGATCATGATCTCTTACAGAATCACCATTCAAAGACTTTTCACATATATGACAATGGGTAGCTGTATTATAAACAATTTGTTCTTTCTGAGTTATTGGAAGCATTGGTTTTCCATTTGTGTATATATCACCAATCGACTTTGCTTCTTCCATTAGCATTTTAACAAATACAGTAGATGCATCAGATACTTCATAAGTTACTGGTGGTTTATAGTATCCATGTTTGTATTTTACATAATAACAGAAGCTAATAGGCTCGTATTTTTGATATGGTTTCGTGTAGGATTCGTCGGGGTTTGTTTGGTAAGTTTCAATTTTAGCCAACAAACATTCAAAATCAGCATATATCACAAACGGAACTCTCAAAGAATGATTTTTGTTTTTAAATCTAAATATGTCATTTTTTTTCCTTTAGATGGTAGTTCAACTCTCCGCCTGCCTATCTTTGATTTTTCTGGGAGATCAACATAAGAACTGCCCTTGAATGGTACATATTTATTTATTCGTACTTCTAGTTTAAATATTCTGTTGAGTACCCACTGAGATCCCTTTGCTTCGAAAGCCCCCATTTCAGCTATAATTTTCGATATGGTGTTGGCATAATATTCCTCCAGATTAGTCGATTTCAATATAATTTCGTTCTTTGTTTTAAAGGAGCTTTCTACATAATCAATATTCCCACCAATTCCTCTTTTGTACTCAGTGAAGAGTTTCATGTTCACGTTGAGTGATTTTAAACGTTTATTACTTAGTTTCGTAACAGTTTCCTTTACATTGTTTAGGAAATGATTTGGGTCTTTGTATGCATACACATTCTTTACAGCATAAGTCTTGATCCTACTTTGAAATGCTGTTTCGATTTCTTCTACACTGAATCTGAGTGTGTACTTATGAATTTTACTTCTCAAGCGTCTTCTTATGAGAGGCAGTTTGTAATAGTGACTACACGCTTCACATTTCACTTGTTTCTTTCGTGGGAACTTCTGTTTTGATATTAAATGTTGTGATATTTTAAAAAATTTGCATGCATTTGTTGGTTCATGTGATTTATCGGTGCAAGACCTTTGTGCAATCTACTTCTAAGATGACTTCTTATGAGAGATGGTTTGTAAAAGTAATTACAAGTTTCACACTTGACATACTTCTTTTGAGATTTCTTCTTTATTTTCGCAAAAACATCTTTCTTAAATTTATATTCTTTCCAAACATTACAAGTTTCATTAGCCTTTTTAATTTCCATGGTCGTCATCATATTATATATCAATTGATTTTTATTTGTGTACATTTATTATATACAATATATTATTTTTTTACATTTTCAAATTTTTATACCACTTTTTTTTAGCAACTACGCCGAAACGCAACTTTTTACGCGTATTTTTGCAGATGCACTCAAACGCAAAGTTTAAGGCAACTTTTTTTCTAAAGACTACGATCTGGCCAATCACAACTTTTTGAGTCACTTTTTTGAAGTTGTGCTCAAACGCAACTCTTTAATCCACTTTTTTCAACTGCTCCCAAACGCAACTTTTAGAGTCACTTTTTTTACGTTTGTGCCCGAATCTTCATTTATTGTTTTGGATCAGAAAATCTGAGTAATTTTTTTCTGATGGTTTTCTGATGACTCGAGCATTTAATTTACCGTTGTTTTTCGGATGGTTCGAGTATTTAATTTGCTGTTGTTTTTCTGATGGTTCAAGTATTTAATTTGCTGTTGTTTTTTTCGATGGTTCGAGTATTTAATTTGCTGTTGTTTTTCTGATGGGCCGAGCATTTAATTTGCCGTTGTTTTTCTGGTGGTCTGAGCATTTAATTTACCGTTGATTTTCTGATGGCTTGAGCATTTAATTTGCCATTGTTTTCTGATAACTGGGGGCTGTGCTCGGAGCGGCATTTTTATACTACTCGTAAGGAAACCGTAATGGCATATAGTATAGCTAGGGACAGGAAGATTTCGCGTTTTAACTCTCTGTAGGCTATACTCCGTGGTCCTATGTATTTTCGAGCCTCAGTTTTCCGTTCATTGGCTGCTGCTCCATTGCGCAGGCAGTTTTACCTCAGACAAGGTGGGAAGGGATCCGGTACTTATTTCCTTGCAAGTCTGTTATTGGCTCAAAGTTCATTAGGGTGTGTCTAACAAACCGTGGTCCAATTGAAAATTTAGCCCAACAGAAATTTAAACTTGTTTGAAATCCAGCTTGCCCTAAAATGAATTCATGAAATATTCCAGTCCCTAAGTATAGTGAAGCGTATCCACGAAGTAAACACAGTCAAATGGCGCACAACGAAGTGCGCGAGCGCACATTGCTTCGGTCAGTAGTGATTCTGACGCTGAGACGTAACGGATGGAAATGATTACAAATGAGTAGAGCCACGAGTATTTCGCAAATTCATTCTAAGGCGAGGTAGGCTTCAAACACCTGCCCTCTTCCCCTATTGTCTTGATTGACCGACAGTTCTTTAAACACGCCCCGTTTAACTGTGAGCCAGTAATAAGCGGGAGGCAGAAGTGTGAGTGAGTGTTAAACAGTCCTGTACAGAGGTCTCGCTTGATCACAGCAACCAATAAGCAAATGATGATGTCTCGAGTGTATAGAGGGCTGTCCAGACTCAATCCCCGAAATACTCGTGGCTCTACAAATGAGCAAATGATGATGTCTCGAGTGTATAGAGGGCTGTCCAGACTAGCTTGCTGTCAACTCAATCCCCGAAATACTCGTGGCTCTACAAATGAGCAGTACCAGGTTATTGATAGCAGTGGCGCATCTGTGGTGAGGGAATTCCAGTAATGGCTTCCACAGTAAAGGCATCCTACGAAGCTTGTGTTCGTAGCAGTCGACGGAAGGTTTCTCAGCTGTGTGGTTCGCCCGCTCTTTTGATTCGACGCACCCCTGTTTCTTTGGGTGGGGTGTCAAGGAACAGGCGTGATCTACTCAAATACCTTACTAGAGTGACATTATACATCGCGGATAGTATAACGGGGCAAAATAGAGTATTCGCTGAGCTTCATCGCCCGATTCAACGTACTGCTGAAATCAGCTTGCAAGATGACAGACGACTTATTGGACATTTACTTTAATGTACGCATAATAGCGCTCTGCGACGTCTAAACACACTGCACACATTCGTCGATATAATAAATGGTTATTGCAAACAGAACAACTAATTTACATTTTCCGTTCCGTTTATAGTTGTAAAACATTTCCTCGCATTTTGATCTGAACTTTCGTATCAACTTGTATACTGTACCATGTATTAACTGCGTATCTCTCAGCTGCATTATTTAATTATTAGATCATGGACGTAGGCCTATATCCTCAAAGCTTAGATAAGTTTAGCTGAAAGATCCCTTTTCCCCTTTAGTGTGCTTTACTTATATATTACTTCTTCGACACAGCCCGAAAATGGCAGGCACGCAGTCTAATGGCACCTAATTTTAACACGTATTTTCTCAAATATTATTGACTGAATACCGTAGCACATGGTTAGTGGGTACGTAACAAGTGTCATGTCAATTCCTTAACACATTTGCAAATGAAAGGAATGTATGCTATTGTTACTATGTGTAGCCAACGAACATAAAGCTGAATTAAGTGTAATATGAAGGAAAGAGATTAAATATAATGGGTGCAGTTAATTCATCACGTCAATAGCAGCATTCTAGCGTAAATCAAGGGAGTGTTTGATTACAGAGCGCAGCTCATGTACACGATAGCTAAAAATTATAAATATATGGGTTTAGTATACATAAAAGTCATAACGTGTGTGTTCCTCGAAAAGTACATTACAGATTGTCAGAAATGATTTCATAATGGGAACAGAAACACTTTGAAGTTTGTGTCTAAATTATGTATATCCATTGAAAATATTGAAGAATGTTCTTCGATTCCCCAAATACATTACGTGATTTTACTTTCAAAGAACCCAGCGACACAGTTTATTTTCAGATATCTCTAACAAAATTGTAATATAACTGGACACGAAAATACAATTTTTTTTTCACTGGTTCGTGAAGTACCGTTAAATCCCTCACGGAAAATAATAAAGGTAAATATTTTTGGTACGCAGTAAATCCAGCACATAACTTTCTACCAGAATCCATAAGTTTCCTGAAAGTGGATGTAATGAATAAAAATATTGGTAAAATGTATATGTAGTTGAATTTATGCACAAATAATATGTAACAGAATGTTAGTGGGCCCAACGCTTTTCTAAGTCCAAGTCAAAGAGCATGGCAATGGATAATCAGAACGTACCACAGTTACTTTTAATTTCTTCGTTAAAAAAAAATAATAGTGGTTTTCGCTCATTTTATGACATTTCACAATATGTCATATATTCTCGGTATCCCAAAAAGAAGGATGATTATGAAATGTTCGTTTATGTATTGCCTTAACTTCCCTTTGACAGTGAAATCAAGAAAAAAAAATAGGAGGAAATAGGATATTTGGGAACTGTGTTGGATTCAGCTACGATTTTCGTCAAGGGACCAATACGTCATTCGGTTAGAGATTCCGGAAAATGTATGGGAACAAAAAAAAAACAACAGTCTGTTCAGGGCGTGAATCGAACCTGAATCATCTCGAATACAGTACCAACGTATTACCACCACTGTACCACGAAACTCGACGACAACGGGGGCCAAGGTAGTGTAGTGGTTAGACTACTCGCCTCCCACCATGGTGAACCGGATTCGATTCCCGGCGGGCCGCCACAGAATTTTCACACGTGGGAATGGTACCGGACGATGCCACTGTTCGGCGAGTTTCCTCGGGGATCTCCCAGTTCCCCGCCCTCTCATTCCGACGCTGCTCCATACTCACCTCTCTTCACCCTCATCGGCTCTCAAGACCTCGATGTTAAGAGCCGCCCAAAATCTCTTCGCTTCACTTCGACAACGAACGTTACCTCAGCGGCAAATGATTTAGTAATCACGTCGCTAATGACTGGGCACCGAATGAATGAAAAGAAGTTAACTACATTTTGGCTTCGAATTTCTTTTACTTGAAGCATATTTTCTGCAGGGGGGAAAAACGGCATATCTGTGTCATTCGCGAGTAACTTCAGTTTCTAGACCCTTCCTTCTAGCCGCAAAATGGAAGAAATACCAAAAGTCACGCACTTCCGTACGCCTAATAAAAACCGAGCACTCCTCTTCCAGCTTAACGATCTTCGGGCAAGCCAGTCATCTGCTTTAGAGGCTTCCGTACTTCTGTGCGGAGAAGTTCTATAAAGAGGGAATATGACGAGAAGTCACGACCAAAGAAAACAGTCGTTGCGTTTTACTAAAGTGTGTGCGAGATCCTGGAAGAGCGTAGGATTTTGCGAGCTAATTCGCCGTGACTTTCATTTCAAGTCTAAGAAAATGCACTTTACATAATATAACCTTCCTGTCTGTGAGTCTGTGTGTTTCGGTCTGTGTATGAGTGTTCTCACAAATTCCCTATAAAACTTCTGCACCTTAACACTGAATTTAAAAAAAATGCTTATAGTCTTTAGTTATGACACCTGACGCCTACACTGTTCGGCCATCTCAATAGCATATTTTAAAAATAATAGTAATTTAATATTTTAGAGTGATATATTTCAAACAATTCAGCCGATTCGAACCAAAATCAGTACGTTGACAGTTCACAGTTCCAGCATAAAATTCAGAAACTCATGACTGCTTCAGTCCGTAATTTTGGAACTTAGCGTACCACTGAGAAGATTTTACATCGCAAACTCGGGAACTACTTAACTAATACTCGCCAAATTCACCGACAAGTAGTATTCCTAATGTGGTAAATCACCTTATGCTGTTCACGGTAAAGTGAGCACTGTTCAAGACCCTCACAAAGGGCATTAAACCCTAATAAATATATTTTATTGCAGTCTCAGACGTTAACTATTGAGAGCGATGAAATGTATACATTGTGTTTATTAGTCATCTTGCACTGTTTACATTAAAAAGTGGCGGAAAGGTATAAATTAATTGAAAGGAAAAATTTAGCAGGGTCTTAAAAAGTATTCAATTTACCGTGAACAGCCTATAATGATATTAATTTTATAGAACTGGCTTAGAACCGTATTTTAAAACTTTGTGTAACTTATTTAACAGGGATGGTGCTTTCAAGAGGAATGTAAAATTATCTGAAGTACCGCGCATCTACACCGCATTTCCATTTATCCCTCCCGTTACGTTGCGAGTATCTGCGAGACAAACATTTTGTGTAAACATCAGCAGGCAATTTATCGACTCCCAGTTGCAGACACTTTTCATTTCAGCCTTTTATGCGTCGCTTTGCTACATGCCATGATAACATTGCTGTTTTCTAAATAACGGTATAAAATAATGACATGACATTTAAATAAATATGAAATAATACGTATACAGTATAGCCGATTACTTTAATATTAATCGTTTATCAAGATATTAAGACAAAAGTACTGTTTAATATTTAAACCTTAAGCTACTGCAAATATGCAATAAAGTTTTTGCATAAAAATATATCGGTTGAATTATCCGACACTATTAATTTTTGTGCAGGCTCTGCCAGCTTCGCCTACAACTCTCATTCACTAAATATATATTTTTAACGCCTGATATTCCAGCCAAGTACATATTTCCTTAATCCTGGAGCTCAATATAATGTTCCAGCAGCATCGTTGAAATATTTATCTACTATAAACTCGGCATGCACCTCTCATATATCTCACTGAATGATCTTAAAATTACGTGTATTAGAAGAATCGAAAATTAGAGATGTAATGATTTATTAAAAGAAGTAGTTACAACTCTAACTAATAAGTATGTACTACTTGACACATTTATGTAAGTAATTCTGATAAGGTGTTCAGATATAAGAGATAAGATATTATGTTTTGATTTTTCCTAAGCAGAAGGAATTTTCCACCAAATTCGAAAGTAAGCAGTCAAGTAGTTTCTGAGATACGATGCAATAAATAATCATTTATTATTGGCAGAGCCATCTAAATTACCGAACTGTAAAAGGTATCGTTTGATGAATTCAGGGTACATACACTCCAGCTGACGAAGTTCGATTGAAAACACTTTCTTCGTATTTGTTATGAGCTAAGCCCGCTTATAAACTTAACATGTTAATGAGGGATAGGAGTAGATAGCAAAATAATCTAATAAGAAGACTAATTATTTAAAGGTGTAACTAAAGTTTTTCATTAACATCTCACTAAGTTACACATTGATCCCGGAATACAGATATACGACCAAGAGAAGAGAAGCAGGAATGTAAGTAGGTAAGTGAACTAAGGTCTCGCCGACAGCGAGGTCATTATAGACAGTGAGTGAGTGAAGAGATTTGGGCGGCTCTAAACAGCGTGGTCTTGAGAGCCGATGAGGGTGATTGAGGTGAGTATGGAGCAGCGCCGGAATGAAAAGGCGGGGGAAACGGGAGATCCCCGAGAAAACCCGCCGGCCAACGCCATCGTCCAGCACGATTCCCACATGCGAAAATCCGGAGTGACCCGGCCGGTGATTGGACCCGGATCGCCTTGGTGGGAGGCGAGCAGGCTAACCGCTTAGCCACCGCGGCCCAGAAGGAGGAAGGGAAAGGGTTAACTTAGAGGGAGAGAGACAGAGAATTATGACTGAGAGGAAGCTCACCCGAGTCTCGCACACTGGACTAGTTGCCCCGAGGTCGGACGTCGCCGAACCAAGACCCGCAGCTGACCAGCCCATCGACAATCGCCGACTGTGTCGCTGACAGCCCTCGAAGCCCAGTCCGTCCGATCTTCGCGCCCCTCCACTTGTGTGGATTGGCGTAATACATTCTGATTGGCTCCCGTTGTGCACTGAAGGTGGAGTATGCTAGTGGTTTGTTGTAGTTATACAGGAATGTTCTGAGGTCTGCTGGGACCACATTTTCGTCGGTCCTTTGAGCATTTATATGATAGTTGATGCACTCCACTTCGGCCCGATGTTGTGATTTGATAGTTTACAAGACTCGCACGTGGTCTCCTTCAGGGATATTGTTTGGACATGTGGTGCATAATGGGACCGTGTATGACATATTATAGTTATGGCATAGATTGTTAAAACTATAAAACCGTCTACTTAAGGCGAGAAAATAATTTATAAGAAAATTTGGGCTGGCTTCCTTAGAACATTTCTCCCAGCATATATGGTAAAATTTGTTCAAAAATCAATAAAATATTACCTTAAGTCTAAATTTAAAATTATATCATTGAACATGTCCCGTTAAAGAAGTTACAAATTTATGTATTTGGTGCACACAGCAATTCAATTGCCCCATAAACAATATTGACGAGGCCACCATGTAAGGAAAAATGTAGTTTACCCAAAAAAAAAAAAAATTCATTATGTCTCTATCATTACTTGTGAAGTACTAGTTTGTTAAGATTCTGTACGATTTTTTTTTTTTTTTTTTTTTATATTAAATGAAGTACTGATCTCAGCTGGAGTTATTTTACAAAACCGTAGACGTAAATCTACGAATAAATAGAAGAGTCTAATTGTTCGGTAGATGAGGCGTAAAACATAACATATATTAATACAGGCACCATTTGGAAAATAAGTGCCTTATCATAAAACTACTTCTATGGCGAATTTAGTGGGAATGGGCTGAGTAAACCTCGAGACAAGATGAAGCAGCTTTGATTTTCAAAGCAGTGCAATCTTCCAGAGTCGCTGAGTAATGAATCCAAGTCCTTGAATAAAAATCTGGCCACTTGTACTCCCAACACACCAAATTTGGTTTAAACGGGTTGAATTGTTTTTTGCGATGTGACGTAACGATCCAAATTTTAAAGGACAAGTAATTCGAAAACAAGCCTCCGGCTTGGCCTGGAAGTATCGTGCACGACCTCCAGCTGACTGCGAAAGTATAAAACGTCACACGCACGAGGTGATATTGGTTAGGCCGGAGCTCTCGTCGGAGGGCGGAGGATCGACGAGTCTCTGTGCGCGTCCTTACAGCTGCACCGCTGGTCCAGTTTCTGCACCGCTGGTCCGGTTTCTGCACCGCTGGACCGGTTTCTCTACCCGTCGATGTAGATATCTGTGTCCAGTTAATGGTGGCAGTTATACGAGTCCTGCGTGGCGTGTGGATTATTGAAGAGAACTCGCGCGCTCGTTTCGAAACGTGTACAAAGTAAGCATCTGTGTCAACGTAAATATTAAACGTGTAATAAATTCGCATGTAGTTCAGTGAGCTCTTAGCGTGACCTCTCGAATACGATACGTTTTAAATACAACACAATGCCACACCTAAAAAGGGCGACATACGATTAATTTTAAAAAAAATTAAATTACGTGTATTTTACAACAGTCCTGATTAATAAAAAAAACGAAAATAAATATATTTTATTTTATATATAATACCTGAAAATCACGAACCGTTACACTTCAAACATGTTTAAAATAGGAATTTATAAAAATTAATTTATTTATACCAGATGTCCTGCTCTTTGTTTTTAGTGACTAAGCGAACGTTGGTACATGTTCGATGTTTTCTTTTCAACAGTTTTGGTGCGTAATTCAGTTACCATAAGCAATATTTTCTAATTTAGTGCAGGTTAACTTACCATGGCTTAAAATGTAAATTGTTTTGCTACAGAAATATATGAGAGTCCACGTATGGATATATGTATGTATATATATATATTTCAGCAGTATATTATGCTAGCTCACTGTAAAATATAAAGTTACTGAAATAAACTATATTGGTTTAAAAACCGATAAAACAAAACGACAGCAGCCCAGAACAAACTTAGATAATCGAATTTCATAATATTTAAAATAAAAAGTGTTGACGAGTTTGAAGTAAATTGAATGTGATATTAGGGAACAAAAACTACATGTACGTGTTCATATTACTTAATTTAACGAAATTCACCATAAGTATCTAAGCTTCCAGAAGTTCCAGAAAATGACAACTATTAATACACTCAGTTTTGAATGTGTGCTATACTGATTACTGTATTGAATGATTATTTCAAACTATAGAAATTAAGTTTACATATTCTATAGTGAACTAAAGAAGTTATAAAAATAAATGCTCAAAATCTACGAGTATGTGTGTGTGTGCGTGTGTGTGTCTATATATATATATATATATATATATATATATATATATATATATATATATATATATATATATATATATATATATATATACACACACACACACAAACACACACACACACTCGTAGATTAATTTATTTGCCGACCCAAGGAAGAAGGAACAACCCCTGCCCTTGTGGAGGGAGAAATTTGTAGTAGAGTCGAAATATATTTGAGGAAATCATGATGACAATTGAGATAATTTATATCTAATTAGAAGATAAAAGACGCTGGCAATAAACACTGTTTTCCTAGACAAAACATAAGTAATTATTAATGTGCCCGGTGACTTAAATATGAGTTCTCGTAAGAAAAATTGTTTGATCACATAAAAATGTGATGTCTCAAGCTTTTACATCCCACAATATTGACAGGGTTAAACGAAATTATCAAATAATCATTTTATTACATCGTGTGTAATGAAGTAATGTTGGTTACATTCGTGTCATGCAAGTTGCCGAGTGTAAAATTAATTAACATGGTTAATACATTTGTAGTGTTTTTTTATTATAACTGTCAAAAACTCATTTTAGTTTGCAAATCTCTTGAAACTTATTACATATAATCTATTGGAAATAATGAGATATCGTCAAAAAGGTTAGAATGTTTACAACAAATGTTGGATATCTAATAATTTAACCTATGTTTACATACCGCGTATCTTCAAATTGATAATATTTTATGCACACGCAAAATTTACTCTATTTTATTTATTAATACAAATTATCGCGTTTTTATTTAAACTTAAGTAATTCAAGAAAATTATTGGAAATAAAAATAGAATTGTTATATAACCACACAATTTATTTGGATAATATAAACTTTCTTATCGAATGCGTTTTTTCAGAGGTACTGCGGTGTACTCTCATTAGTAGAGACCTGTAAAAGTTGCGTAATTTTTTGCGCACACGTTAAACTTCAAATGCATGTATCTTTGCAATACGTTTGTCATTGGACCATAATTTATGTGACACGCCCTGGACACTTCTGCGCCAATAAATGAGCACTTCAGAATGGCGTGCCCGAATCACGTGCAGTTAAGTCATAAGGACCAGGGCTTCACATTTAAGCAGCAGCCAATAGAGGAGCGACGCTGGCTCGAGTATATATAGCAGTGTGAAGTTTAGCATAATGCCAAATAATAAAGCGAATTCTGCAGGTCCCTACTCATTAGAGTAGCAGAATTAAGACAAAGTTCGTCATTATTGTAATTTTCTACATTTATATTCTGCGAGACCTAGTTTATCAATGGAAACATATACTAAACAAACCCCCCCCCCCCCCCAATATATATATATAAACAATGAACGTTGTTCTGTACAAGCTCCATTTTAAATTAAAGAATATATTTGAAATTTTATTAAGGTTTTACGACGGCGAAATTACGTCGTCTTCTCATAACATGAAATGAGGAAATATCGACATTTTTAATAACATTTTTAATTTTATGTACCAACAATTTCTGTTTTGTAAATTTTTCTTCACTTTACTGCTAGATATATTTTCATTTTATTCCTTATAATTTCTCATCTCTCTAAGTTCGCTCATACTTTTTCCGTATAACGAAATTCAATTTTTTATTCTGACCAAATACATTTAATTCGGTACTAGTACAGGTGATCTGCGATGCTTTTTCTCTTAATGTTCTTGCTTGTATTATGAGAGCATGTAGACGCAATGTCGCCACACCTATGTAAGCGCTGATTAAAATGAATACACTTAAATTTTAATACCTACCACATCTAACAGGAGCACGATCTGCTCTGAAGTTATCCTCCGGAGAAAGCACAGTTGCAATGTTCCTGCACTCGACCTACTTCGTGTCGCCTCATTTGACCTTTATTTACACCCCAGAGGAGTTTGTGCGCTTGTCCGCGCCAGGCCTCTTTAATATTTCACCTGCTGCCCTCGGCTGTTGCCTTCTTGTCTTTATTTCCCTTTCTTTCGTTATCATTGTTACACTGTGAAAGTCCCTGCACCCTAACCCTCAACCTGCCACCCTTACCACCTAACTCCCCCCCCCCCCCTTTTTTTCCAATGGACTTGTTATATATGTTTTTTTTTTCTCTCTCTCTGTTGCAAATACATAATGCTCTCTCTGTTGCAAATACATAACGCTCTCTCGTTGCTCGTCGCGCGACCGATCGATTGTCGAATGCGAAGAACAGTTTTCGATCGGAGCGGAGCTTTCCTCGTTCCAATTGTCGGCGTGTCCCGTGCGAATAAGCGGGAAACGTTCCGGAGAGGCGCCGGAGGAATTTTCGTGCGAGGGGGGGAAAGGACCGATGAATAAATGATCGCCATCAAGTTACCGGTTTCCTATTTTACACTCCCTCGCCTTTCCCGAATCGAAACGCATTCGTAACCAGCGGGGTAGCTGAGACGATCGACGAATCGCGCTTCTCTGCGCTCGCTGTAGTTGGACGCTTTGTTAATTGGACGAATGCTACACAGACAATATGGAAACGAAACGTGTACAACATTTGACTTTCCGAACAAGCAGAGTGTAGTTCTGTTTTAAGGTTTGTATAAGTTATTTTCTCTTTTTTTTCTTCTACGAAATAATGTTATATAAATACGTAACGTAAATACCAAGGAATTGAGAAAATACTTATTAATTAACGGCGACATCATTCACTTGTAATCGGTACGGAAAATCACTTGTGCGAAAATAAAAATATATCGGTGCAGCCGACCGAGATCGAACCTACGAGCTCTCAAATGCGTAACAAGAGTCTTACCACACGGCTGGACTTCAGTCGGCATTTTATTGAAATTATTTTTTTTAATGGAATTTTTTAATAGTTGAGCTTTGTCGCTGACGTCATATATAATGAACTAAAAATATTTGGACAACTTCACTGAATTTCGGGGGATAGATTTGTAGGGCGCTAAGAAATTAGGTATTTTAGAATCCGTCCGGGTAAATTCCCCGGAACGAAGAGGCATGCCGAAGTCGTGGTTTAACTCCCAACGGGTATCGAACCCAGATCCACTTTCGGGAGTTTCTTTTCGCAAGCAACTACGCCGCCGCGACGCCTTGCCATTAAGGGGAGGCTCTAAGCACGTAGCTTGTTGAAACCGCCGCCTAGATGGTGCTGCTGTGTAAATGTAGGCTGGGGAAGGGGAAAGGAAGGAGGCGATGCAGGCTCGGACGTATGGTGCCACCCCATGAGCGCGGAAAACCGTACGTTGTTGCCAAGTCGTCAGCATTTGCCGAGAACAGAGAATGTCCAACCACCCAGCGACAACATAAATCTCATTCGGTACTAGTACAGGGGTTCTACGATGCTTTTTCTCTTACTGTTCTTGCTTGTATTATGAGCGTTACCGTACAGAATTGTAAATATTCATGCGCGTTCATTAGTAACATAATAAATTGTTCTACTCAAAAACCTGATTTAACATGGTCCACTAAAATGTATGCTAAATCGTTTATATTGGTCAAAATGCAATATTTAAGCCTCGTAAATCTGAATAAAACATGACAATTTAATATTCTGCAAAAAAAAGTTTCTAGATTCAATACTTCTCACGAGGCACCATGAAATGTTTTAGGTATCGCACCATTTTGTGACTACACACACTGGCATTACAAAAAAACGTGTACATATTTGAAAACGTACGTATCATATAGCCTTTGTGTTTAACTCCTAGAGCATACTTATTAAAATTGTTTTGACAATCATAAAATTAGGTAGTATTAATTCAAAAACCCAGTTTAAAGGTTTAAACATAGTTGCGTTTATCAGTTGTATGATCGTGCCGAACACCCAGTCGAGTCAGTTGCAATAGAATACACCTATATTCCAAGGTCTGTGAAAGGGGAGGTTGGCTCAATCGCCTGCTGCGCTCTGAATGGCTGCCTGCTCGTGACGTAGCGTGCAGCCCTGAACCACCGAGCGCGCGGCGCGCGAGCCGAATATAAAGGAAAAACAAACTCACCATTACAACCAAACCATTATAGATAATGGCACGAAACTTTTAGTGTTTGGGAAGAAACATTACCGCACACCTATCGGAGGTCTTGTTTCATTTTATCTGATGCACTCCTCTCGCAATAAAATAAATTATCGCGATGTTTTGTGTGCTCGTGTTATTGTAGTTAAAATGTTTTCTTTTTTATGTTATAGGGCAAGGTTTTGTAAGCATATGAAATGCAACTAAATATTAAAATTGAAGTTCTTTGCTTAGTTAACAGTCGTAGATTTAACATATTTGTAAAAGCGAGCGAGCTTCTTGTTTCAAAATAATCCAAGAATTCCGCAACATATGTTATTATGAGCTAGCTTAAAAATATGGAAACCGAAACGACTATGGCCACAAATTTACAAGGGCGTTATTTTTAATACGTTCATATACAGTAACAAAATGTAAAGAGGTAATTTTAGTTGAAATAAAACATCCTTCCAGGGAAATATTAACATCTTTTAAGAATATAGTGTATTTAAAAAGTAGCTTTTCCAAGCAGAGAGACAGGCGCATACAGAGAGACAGACACACTAAAGGAATGTATGTCATAATTAAATAAAAACGTTGCAACGTATGGTTCGTTGCGCATATTATTTAATTACATTAACAAGTCGAGTTGTATGATAATTACTTTTACACATTTGTTTATGGTTTGACGAAATGCTAATGTTATGAAATGTTACCCATATATGTTAATTATTCAGTCATTTTATTTTACATTTGTGGTATGGTGCACGCAGCAGCTATAGTTTTCTGATCCGCATATTTAATTCTATTTAATTTATTTTATAGTGTTCAGTTTTTTTGCAATATGTTAATTCTCATAAGTTGGCAACGTCTTGTGATGTCACTGGTATTATAGTCAAAAGGAATACACCTCACAGGTAAACCTTATACTGCACAGGTAAATTTGAATTTTGTAACCGCCACGATTATGGATGTAGATATAATCACATCATCTCCATCTTGTTCTCGAAGGGTCCTACAAGTAGCCAGTCAGGGAGGCTGATGCTCCGCCGATAATCGGCGTATTTTGAATCGACCCTGAAAATCATGCTATAAACAGTTATAAAAGACGACGGTATATGTAAAAACCATCTGAAGAGGACTAATTAGCATGATATCTGCAATATCATCAAATGTATGTAAGGTATTTCCACCACTTTACTTAAGTGACCGTTGGTCCGCGGTGAAGTGTTCTAGCTGCACGTAAGCAGTTTAAATTTTACAATTTACTATTATAGTGCGCCTTCTGAATTGTCACGAGACGCCTGAGAACTCTTAAATGTGTTCTACCACATTTAATTAACTGCCAGCCTGGAGATTATTTTATGTGGAAGTTTACGAACTGATATTTTAACTTGTGTGTGAGAATTTTTTTTTTTGGAACACTAGATAAGTGATCACTTCACACTGCAGAACATTTTGTATATTTTCTCACCTAAAGGCACAGTGAAGATTTTTGCTAAGATTACCTGTAACATTATACATAACTGGTATTTTCAACAGACATAAGTAAGTGAACATTTTTAATTTTTAAAGCTTCTGCGTGCTGGTTTTTCTCCTATTTTTTATTTCAGTTCATTAAGGTGAAAGTCTATTTGGAATTTGGATAAATATTTTTCCGAATTAAATGTTTCACTTCGCTATTGGAGACTTTCATTAAATAAATATGTTCGTAGCTAGTTTTCTCCTACTTCCTGTTGTGTCCATGAGTTTTACAAGTTGTATAGCCTATATGTGTTGGAACTAGATAAGTAAGGGAATGTTCTCCCTTGTGAATGAACTACTGCAGTGCTGTTTTAATTGACTGGTAAGTGCATTGATATCCAGTCATTTATATGCCATATTGTGTCCGTCATCGAGCGAGTCATTACAATGGGGTTGTTGGTTTGTGAACGTACCATATAAGTAATCCAGCCTTTCCCTACGATGTTCGCCTGTGTACCCTGAACGCCCGAAATCTTACATTGGCACCCGTACGTAGTGCATAATTACCCACACTGCTGCCTGAATGGTTCCTGTGTTCTTGCCAGCCCATACATAAGAAATAATCATCACAACGTATTAAAACACAATCGAGTTAACCCATAACATTTATTTAAAGTTGCTTTTGAAATGGACCAAGAATAGTGTTACAGCGGCTTCATGAAATATTATTGTGGCCTGTATTTGTAATTCAAGAGCAGTTGCTATATTTACGGCAACTTTGCGGAAAATATATCTCTACAGAACGACACTGTTAAAGATTTCCATCATTTAACGAGGATTTTTATAGAAATTTACCGTTTATGTACGCAAATCAGATCCGTTCCGACAGAAAACGGAACCGATTTCCGTACTTAACTAAATACGAAGCTATCTGTGATTGTCATAGCTTCGTGTGTTGAGAACAAACAATGCTAAGGATATACGAAGCCTTCTCGACCGCCGTAAAATGAAAAACGTCTGTTCCTGTGCCTTTTAAAACATTTGCGTCTCAAGCGCTGTAATATAAAACATCACAAGATAGACCGAACACTTTGTAACAGACGGCATCTTCGAACTCTTGAACCATACGGCAGATTGAAAATGTGTCTATAATTGTAAATATTAACACCACTCCTGAAGTATCCGCATAGAAGTATGGTGAATGAGCAGGGCGCTAGGTTACGAACGTTTTTATTTGCGTTCAAATCACGCTTCAGGACAAAATTGACGCAAAATATTTAATCTATTTCTGTTACACAGGGCAACATTCTCTATTAGGCTATTCACGGTAAAGTGAGCACTTTTGAATGCCCTCTCATTTTGAATAATAGTCAATAAATGTGTGTTATTTTAGCCCTAGACGTTAACTTCCGATTACGGTGGAATATATACACTGTATTGATTACTTACATGGCATTATTTATTTGAAAAGTTGGTTAAAGGATAACAAAAGGCTGAAAGGAAAAAGTACCGGAAACTAAGGCCTCAAAAGTGCTCACTTTGTAGTGAACGGCCTATAGCGACAATAATGCAACTGTCACTCTAAAATAATTTAAAAGATACACGGAAAGTTCGGCAAATTTAAGAAAAGTCCATTACTGAGAAAATATGTGTGTCCGTAATATTACGGAGGTTTCTATATACATTTTTACCAGTACTTTACCGTAATTCTACGGAAAACTTTTCAAACAATGTGGTAGTATTACTTCGTTGTTCAATTCGAAAGAAAACATTTCCCTGTCAGTCCGGAATCAAAAACCAGAAGTAGAAAACAATTGCAAGAACCATTGTTACGAGCCGGCAGTTAAAGATAACAATTATAATGCTGCTGCTGCTGCAAGTATTTTACTGTCTATTATAGCAGCTGTCCAAATGATTTGGGAATTGTTAGATATCGATACCAGGTGTATTTGTTCTCCAAAACTTGTTTCAAAACACAACATTTTCTTTGAAGTGTTGAGAGCAGATGTAAGATATATCTGGGTTGAATTTGTCTTCTCTTCTACATTTAAAGATCCATTCCGTTTTCGGCTCATCCTTCGGAAATCTATGATAATAAATAAAATTGCGGCCCAATTTCGTTTATTCAAAACTATTGTTGCAAACTGCAACAGCATGCCTTGTACCTGGCATCATACAGTGTACTCAAGTAACATAAAACACGTGACCATCGTCATAACAACAAATAGCTTGCTCGTACGGGAACCACTGCAGCGAGGAATGCAGGCCGGGCTTCCTGGGAGGGCTGCAGGCTCTGGCCCTCTCCCTCCATACCCCTCCACTATATGGCCCTTCTTGGGCGAACCTACTCTTTTACAGACCTTGCCTATATTCAACATGTATGGGCGTACTATATACTATATCATATAGTCTACGATATTATCAGTAACGAAGTTTACGTATGTTCGTTTCATTAATTATATCAATAAACATACGTTCTATGGTTACCGCACACAGCGTCACTAAGATGATACGATACCATACCAGACGCATTTTTATAGTGAACTGTAATACAATAAACAAAACTGATATAAGAAATAAAGGAAAATGTGGCATTGACAATGATTTACAATAATAATAGTCACATAAAAATTTAATCAGTGGTTTTGGTAGTTTTCTCAACAAAAAGCAATGTTTTACAAGGTAGTCTATATTTTCTACTACGTTTTTGCAGTCAAATTGGTCTTCAGTCGGCGTTTCTCTATCTCTTCGTGCCAGATGTGTCTCTAAGATTTTACTACGAAATCCCGCACGTGTTTGTCTTGGGACGAGTTTCGTCAATATTGTATGGGGTAATCAACTGACGTAGACAGAAAACGCAGCAATGTGATGTAAGCCTGAGTCTCGAAATCAGGCCGTGGGCCGTGAATTCATGACACGCGAAAGACAACAACAATGAAACTAGTTAACGTATGCCGATTAACGAAGTAAGTGTAAAATAGCACACATAATGTAGGTTTTTTACGATAAATAAATAGAAAATATTCCCTCGCGACGCGGCCTATCATGACAAACATAGGAGGTAGAGCACGTACATTAAAACAGATAAACCAACAAACGGTTTTCTAACACGCGATCTAGTAAAAGTTAATTCTATATTAATCTTTACTTAGCATCTACATTGCAGTAGCTATTTCCACTGTATGGTGACCGCTCTAGTTGGCGCGTAAAGTCACACAAAACAAAATGCCAAAATTGACAAAGAGCAATATATAGTCAAATTTATATGATTGCTTTATAAAACCCAGAAATTAAATATCAAAGTAATTTAAGGCCGCGGTCACACGATATAGGGAACTGTAGGCTGTTCACGGTAAAAATGAGCACTTTTGAAATCCCTGCTTAAGGTCTACTTGAATACACGTTGTGTGTTCTTCCGCCTTATGTAAAATTTGCATTGCGATGGGCCTCATCACTTTATTCATACGTCGGTCAAGTGAAACTATGAAATTATTAGAAAAGTAAATATTGTACAAATTTTCTCGTTTTCACACATCGACGCATAAAAAAAAAAGAAAGCGAAAGAAATGATTTAAGTTATCACAAATGCTTACTTAACATTTTTTATTCGACGTTAATATATGTAACTACTTTCCCATCCATCGATACCAACTTCACTGGGCACATATCACTCAATGCATACGATAAAATATATGCAAGCAGAGGCAGTGATTTTTTTCTAAAGTTGATTTCAACAAAAGTACTCACTTTATAGTGAATAGCGTTTACTACACTTCAAGCATGCTCAGCACTGCAAGCGGTTGCACGGACTCCGAACTTGTTCCGATCGCAGTTAAACCTTGTTCAAAATAAACAGGTTATGTAAGTTCATCCGAACGAATTGTCTTCTGTGTTGTGCTCGCATTGACTGCTATGAAATAAATAAGCAGTATTATAGCTGAAATTGATGGGAATCCTGCATTCATTTAAATAAATAATAAACCAGGTCAAAACATTATTCTCTACAATAAAAACAGGCCAAGTTGTGTTAAAATTAATAAAATACTCAACATTAATATGTGGTGGAAGCGATTATAAATAACTATGGGAGCGTGTTTTCGATGTTATAATTTCCCTCTGTTTGCATTCAGTTCTAGAGGGGTAGCCACTGAAACTATTTCCGTTTGCAAACATGTTTAAACATGACTGCCGTATGAATTTACAATAAATGCGTTTAGACCACTCGTGTGAACGCGATCATAACAATTTACAGTATATAACTATAAAAACATTTTAAATATGCAAATGTCTTTGAAATGCTATGGTAGCAAGAAAATATGTATAACCCATTTAATTAGCTATGTAATTAATGAAAACAAATATGAACAAATAAATAACAGTGAACAACAGCGCAATATTTGTAGTCTATTTGGTACAGAAAGTCAGACGTTGCAAACACATGTCTCTTTCAAACGAAATTAGCGTAAAATAAGCAAACACTTTAAACGGAAAATAGTGTCAATCAAATATGGTTTTCGTTTAAAAAACAAAATAATGGAATAGTATAGCTAACCATCAGAAGTGAAATAGGTATTACCTTTACAACATATTAATATCACACTAAATATATAGAACTTCAGCCAGTGGTAATATAAGCATACGCAATCGTTTAAGAGCAAATATCTCTAGTACTTCCAGTTAACAGATGCAAATGCACAAACCCAAACACTATTGTTATAGTTATAGTTATGTTACACTGTTCATGCAATCTCACAAATTACAGAAGTAGGACGTATAAATAAACGAAAACAACTAAGTGAAAACATGTTTTCTTGCTATCTATAATAATACAATATAATTACAATGATGTACACTCCCTATGTGGAACACATTACGTTTATTGTTCTATTTTGAATAATGGCTCATTTCTGTACTGCAGTTATATGTGCAGGTCCTCGACTCTTATAACGTACTGGGAAAATAAGTTCCACGATTTCTGGCAACATGCAATGCATATAAAATCGTTCTCGTTTATGAGTCATTTCCTACCTGCAGAATGTTTCATCCGCAGATATATTTTCTGTATGAAGACTTTCCTGGTTGTCTGTCATTTACAAAAAGTAGCAGAATTGGCGCCCAGTTATGTTCAGTGCTCCTTGCACTTGATAAAAGTAGCGGTGGGTCCTCTTACGTTTTAAGATATTGTCGGGCGTCATCTCCAAAAAGAAGTTTTTTTTTGTCTAGCAGTCTCCATTAGGACCAGTGGCTTAGCAGAAGTAACGGATTTCACCTCGACCAGAGCACTTTCCTCTCTAACTAAACCACCTGGCCTAGCCCCCAGATAACCATGTTCCAAATCCACAAATATGCCACACCTGTCGATAGTCGAACCTGTTTCTGCCCCACCGAGCGAGGTGGCGCAGTAGTAACTCACTGGACTCGCATTCCGAAAGACACGAGTTCAATTTCCGGCCCGGCCATTCTGATTTCGGTTTTCCGAAATCACTCCAGGCGAATGCTGTGATGGGTCCCTAACAAAGGCCATGGCTGATTTCGTCCCAATCCTTATTCAACCCCTCTTCCCTGTGCACCTTACACCGTGCCCAATTACCTACCTTCTTATTTCTGCCTTGAAGCGCTTAACAGCGATGTATTCATTGTGAATGCCATACTCCATAGCTGGCCTTACAATATTAGGTTTGTACAGAATTCGCTTAAGCAAATTACAACAAAGGCGTGGGGTTTTCTGCCGACAAACCACTCCAAAATTACTTGTTAAACGATTTTGTCTGTTATCATTTTATACTTCACTTTCTCTTTGTGCAACTGTTTGCAATGTAATTCGGTCCCTTTTTCTACAGTAACTTGCAGAGATGCAGTAAAAAAAAGCTTACATTTTTGCTGTAGGTCCTCAGTATCTTCAGGTACTAAGACATTTGGTTCATAGTCTTCAACTGGAGGAGCTAACACGTTATGTCTTTTAGTTAGTTTCTTGCTAGGGTTATCAAGTCTACGCCGTTTGACTGCTTCATGAGCGCTGCATTTCCCGCCTGGATGAGTGCAGTAAGCATGGTGGGGACCTGCCGTGGTGCTGCGTCGTTCAGTACAAAGTCCAAGTTATGCATCGATCAATGGTGAAACGTGGTGGAGCCATCTGTAGTTATAGGCACTTTTATTGCAAAGTGCAAATACAGTTTACCCAGGGAGCGATGAAATATACCGAGGTAACTGGAAGTATACTTTTTAAAACAATATTATTAAAAAAATGTTTACCTTTCAGCCTTTGGAGGTAGGACTATCAAATTGTATTTTAAAATAGGAGGAATTAATTTTAACTTGTGACCCACATACTCGCACCAAATTTAGCACCACAATCAGCACCATAATCGCAATCAGCACCACAATCAGCACTACATGCACCACAATCAGTACTACATCCACCACAATCAGCACCACAATCGGCACCACATGTATCATAGTCAGTACGACATGCACCACAGTCAGCATCACATGCCCCACAATGAGCACCACATGCACCACAATCAGTGGTCATCATGTTTCGTTAGAGGTCATTAATGGGATGTTAGGGGGCATATTGAGTCATTAGAGGTTTTATGGGTCATTTATGGTTCATAAATGGGTAATTGGTCTTAGGCCATATGGTTATGTGTCATTGGTCTTGATTCATTGGGTCTTGGGTCACGTGACAAGGGTTTTTCAGGACTTTGTTGGAATTTTTAGAAAAAATTTTTCTCGAGTTTTTGTTTTTATGGTCATTCAATGTCATAGGGTCATGATCAAGGTTACCTGCATGCAATATGGTGGTAATAGTAACATAATATGCTTGTTGAAGTTTATGCGTTTTTTCTCGAGTTTTTGTTTTCAAGGTCATTCAAGGTCACGGAGTGAAGGTGAAGGGCCACCTGCATCCAATATTGTGGTATGTAATGTAATATGCTTCCTGTCTTTTTTTTTTAGTTTTTGTTTTCATGGTAATTTTAGGCCATAGGTTAGCGGTCGTTGGCTTACAATATGGCAGTAGTGGTCTGAAATGTAATATGCCTGTTCACTTTAATGTATTTTTTCGATATGTTGTTTTCGAGGTCTTTCAAGGTCATGGGGTCTAGATCACTTGCTTCTAATATGAGGGTAGTGGTCTGTAATGTAATATGCTTGTTTACTTATGTATTTTTTCTCGAGTCTTTGTTTTCAAGGTTATTCAATGTCATAGGGTCAAGATCGAGTTCACTGACTTCAGGTATGGTGGTAGAGTTTTGTAATGTAATATGCTTGTTGACTTTAATGTATTTTTTCGAGTTTTGGTTTTAATGGTTATTCAAGGTATCAGGGTCGAGGTCACCTGGTTCCACTATGGTAGTAGGGGTATTTAACATAATATACTTGTTAACACTTATGTATTTTTCTCGAGCTTTTGTTTTCATGGTCATTCAAAATCACAGGGTCAAGGTCAAGGTCACTGGCTTCCACAATGGTGCGGTACATACATTAGCAAGATGTTCGCGTGAAGTCGACGAACTTCGAAATAAACTACCATCAGCTCTAAATACTTATGAACATATAACTCCTGCTGCAAAGAAAAGTAAACGTGATATTTATTATGAAGCAGGAAGTGAAGACGATCATGAAGACAGCATTGATAATGACTATGAAGGCAGTGATAGTGTTGAAGACGATGATTATTCCTTCGAAGGACACACACATTTCACCAACGAGTTTCCTTCGACAAGTGATGCAAAGAAGATAGAAGACGACGTTTGTGATGACTATATGTTTACTGAAGATCCCAACAATCTTGTAGACAGGCTTAGATATTTGCTTGAGCTTCAAAGACATGGGGATTACTCGACCATGAAAGAGGTGGTTTCGATCATAAAAGAACGTAAGGATCGGGGTTATATCACATGATGTAATGAACTGATTTCTTGTGAAAAATGAAATTACAAGATAGTAATAATTTAATATTATAAAATTTTTATTTTATTTTTTCGTTATTTTTTGTGTGTCGTATCATTTTAACCCTCGCAACTTTAAAGTGGTGCTATGAGTAGAAACTTATAAACATTAATATATGTAAATAGAATATTAATAAAGACTTAAGTATAATAATGCATGGATAGTTGATAGCATACACAAACATGAATTCTGCCGACATGTACAAGTTTTGGAGAGAGAATCATTTTTGTTTCTTATATGCATGGATAGAGGCAGCTGACAAACACATTGATTTCTAGAAACTGAGGAGGATTGAAGAGGATCGAGGAGGATTGATGAAGATCGTGGAGGATTGGTGAGGAGGATTGAGGAGGATTGGTGAGGATTGAGAAGGATTTATGAGGATTGAGGAGGATTGGTGAGGACGATTGAGTAGGACTGGTGAAGATTGGTGAGGATTGAGGAGGATTGGTGAGGAGGATAGGTGAAGATTGGTGAGTATTGAGGATGATTTGTAAGGATTGATGAGAAGGATTGATTATTATTGGCGATGATGATAGAGGATTATTGATTGAAAATGGTGAGGATTGAAGAGGACTGGCTAGGATTGAGGAGGATTGGTGAGGAGGATTGGTAAGGATTGGGGAGGATTGGCGAGGATTGCGGAGGATTGGTGAAGGTTGGTGAGAAGGGTTGAGGTGGATTGGCGAGGAGGATTGGAGAAATTTGCTGATGATTGAGGAAGATTGGTGAGGATGGTTGAGAAGTATAGGTGAGTATAGAGCAGGATTGGTGAGGATTGAGGATTGATGAGGATTGGCGAGGATTGGTGAGGATTGGTGGCGGGAATGGTGGTGATGGGATGGATGCCCACATAATGAACAGCCAATAGCAATTGGCTTCAGTCGTCTGCTGGGGATGGAATGAAAGTAATTAGTGGTGCAGGGGTGAGTACGATAATATTGTGATATGTTCTTAGAGTTTTTAGATTTTTTAAAATTTTTTGTGATTTTTCTTTGTTTAGTAGTGTTAGGAGGTGGGTTGGTGAGGGTAGGGTTTTGATGTTTAAGGTGGTGGGATGAGTGTGAGGTTAACATATGTTCTTTGAGTTAAATTTTTTTTTGTGATTTTCTTTGTTTTGTAATAATAGAAGGTGGGTTGGTGTGGGGGGTTGATGTTTAGGGTGGTGGCATGAGGGTGAGGTTAACGTGATATGTTCTTAGATTTTATTGATTTTCTTCAATATTTGCAATTTTTTGGGAGTTTTAAGAATTTTTGGGATTTTTTTGTTTTGGTTTTTGAACGATTTTTTTTTTTTTTAGAATTTTTGTAATTTTGAATAATTAATTTTAATAATACTTTTTTAAGATTTCTTTTTTTTTTTTTTTTTTAGAATTTTCTGTGATTTTTTTTTTATTTTTAAGGTCAACAGTCAAATATCACCTGGTCCCAATATGGTAGTCGTGTGACCGGAATGACAGAGCAGAAAGTCTGGAACCCAAGATGGTGGCTGAAATCCCGAGTCCCTACTGCTAGTCTCCTGTACCAGAAAAAAATATGACTTACTACTCATCTCGTCACAGTGGCCAATATGTTTAGCGATTCAGTCCCCCGGGGTACCATGTTTGTTTACATTTTTACCAAATAGGCTGATCTAGTACCGTGCAGATTACTCTTTTAGTCACCCAAAGATGTGACCACAAATAAGGACGAAGCTTCCATGCATAAAAACTAGGAATATTTCATTAACGGTGCACATCTGAGGTTACGTAACGCGATGAGAGCCTCCCAGCATCTCAGTTTATCACAGCTGACCTCCCTGACTTCTTGTACCAACCATACAGGCTACTTTACAGTTCACACAAACTGCCTTAGTAATCCACACACCGGCAATTCCTACGAACCATGGTATTGGTGGTATGGTTCGTCGGTATGGTTGGTATGTTGGTTATACGATATTTGATGTGAACTATAGAGTTGTCGTTTTTTTTTTTTTTTTTTTGTTTCATAGGTAAGTGAGGTAAGTTGTGGGTAATTGAGATTTCTGGCTGCTCTCTTCGTCATTCTTAGGCGTCGAGATCTATATCGATGAGGGCAAAATTCATGTATTGTATGAGTGGGAATTTCAGCCTAACGTGCATCAGAGGCTTGGAAGACACTACTTTCCCTCCGTCGTTACCAACATTACTGGACACACGCCAGCCAACGTACCCGTTACAATATATGCAGCAGATAGAGGAAGTGCAGTGATATTTCCCAAAGGTTTGTTTTATAAGTGCGCTCAGATAACCGTGAACAGCCCATACATACAAACAATGTGTATGATATAGTTACTACAAAATTAAAATTGTAACTATTCCTTACTTATTACTCTACACTGTAAAAACAATTTGCTAATTTTACTGCGAAATTCTTTGTAAACTTGTAACAGTTCAAATATATTTCTTGAAAAACTACTCGTTTGTAAAAGTACAAAGGCCATGTTTGTAATAGACCTGAAGAAATGTTTGTACTATACTGACTCGTATCCACGAGCTTCAGCAAAATGGCGGACACAACCGACAACGTAAAACAGTATTACCTGTTTGTGCAAAAACTATGGGTGATGAGAAATGTAGTTGCGCGCATAAATAAATGTATTGCAAGTTTGAACAACGTAAAACACTTAAAAAAAACTCAAATATTCATAATAAAATGACAGAAAACAAACTGACCGTATTACTCATTAATGTTTTCCTAACAACACGTAACTCTTGAATCGGCCCTCAAGACCTCGTTGTTCAGAGCCATCTAAATATCTTAACTCAACAACAGAACTCTTAAAATGAAACAAATATGTTTTCCTACCAACACGTAACTCTTGAATCGGCCCTCAAGACCTCGTTGTTCAGAGCCATCTAAATATCTTAACTCAAAAACAGAACTCTTAAAATGAAACAAATATGTTTTCCTACCAACACGTAACTCTTGAATCGGCCCTCAAGACCTCGTTGTTCAGAGCCATCTAAATATCTTAACTCAACAACAGAACTCTTAAAATGAAACAAATATGTTTTCCTACCAACACGTAACTCTTGAATCGGCCCTCAAGACCTCGTTGTTCAGAGCCATCTAAATATCTTAACTCAACAACAGAACTCTTAAAATGAAACAAATATGTTTTCCTACCAACACGTAACTCTTGAATCGGCCCTCAAGACCTCGTTGTTCAGAGCCATCTAAATATCTTAACTCAACAACAGAACTCTTAAAATGAAACAAATATGTTTTCCTACCAACACGTAACTCTTGAATCGGCCCTCAAGACCTCGTTGTTCAGAGCCATCTAAATATCTTAACTCAACAACAGAACTCTTAAAATGAAACAAATATGTTTTCCTACCAACACGTAACTCTTGAATCGGCCCTCAAGACCTCGTTGTTCAGAGCCATCTAAATATCTTAACTCAACAACAGAACTCTTAAAATGAAACAAATATGTTTTCCTACCAACACGTAACTCTTGAATCGGCCCTCAAGACCTCGTTGTTCAGAGCCATCTAAATATCTTAACTCAACAACAGAACTCTTAAAATGAAACAAATATGTTTTCCTACCAACACGTAACTCTTGAATCGGCCCTCAAGACCTCGTTGTTCAGAGCCATCTTAATATCTTAACTCAACAACAGAACTCTTAAAATGAAACAAATATGTTTTCCTACCAACACGTAACTCTTGAATCGGCCCTCAAAACCTCGTTGTTCAGGGCCATCTAAATATCTTAACTCAACAACAGAACTCTTAAAATGAAACAAATATATTTTTCTTAATCTAATAACGTCATATTAGTTTGTAGCTATTTGGAGCTATATTTACTATAAAAACAATTGTTAAGTTGCCAAAACAAAAGTCATTTCTAAAACTATAAACATTTTTATTGTAAAATCTGCAAAAAATATATTTGTAATATTGCAAATATATATTTTGCAGATTTTACGAGAAAATTTTTTTGTAGTTTTACAAATGATTATCTAGGCAACTGGTTTTCCAGCGATTTTTCTTGTTAAAGTACGAACTAATTTCAGAGTGTACTATGTATTTCCATTTTACGGTAAGTAGTGTTAATGCACCAATAATGCCCCTAATTCACAATCGTATCATCCCATGCTTAGTAATAATGAGCGGCGTTTTCTTTAAGTTAGTGAAAATATGTTCCGTATATTTTATACGCGCGTCTTTTACAAAATACGTATTTAATTGGAAACTATGTGAGCAATTACTTGGTGGATCAAACCATATAAGGTCTAACTGACTGTTGATTTTCCTTGGAAAAATACAAGACAACTATCCGGATATGTATATGGGGCCTAGGATTACAATTCGGGCGGTGACGTATGCCGCTTTCGTTTGATATATAGCCGTTTCCACTAGCTTGACTACGGGGGTCTGTGCTTGGCTGAGGTATTCACTTATTGCGGGAAATCTGGCGCATACGTCAGGCATTATTTTATGTATACTAATACATAATTTGTTTGTAATTTGTAACGAAATGCGGGAGTTTGTTTTTAGCAGGAACCTTGAAAATTATACAGTTTTTTTTTTCAAGCCCTTTCAGTTGTTTACTGAGCTCCTCTCCCCCTCTACTTGGTCTTCCAGGCTCAAACATTAATGTGGACATTTATCAGAAAATAAATGTTTTATGCATCATCTGTCATCAAACTCCTTAAACTATTTGTCGCTTAGTGAAAAACATTCGTACGGAATACAACTGCCTTGAGTATGAAAGCTCCTTCCCCTTTCGGACAATTAGGACTTCCTACGGATCCTTAGAATTAAGTATATCTAGTACCTAATTTCATGCGTACAACGTAGTTTGTCCTTAATTTATTGCAATTTGCATTTAAATTACATGTATTTGTTGTATTACAAAAAAAAATTTAGCATCGCTTCTCGTACAGTACATCAACAAAATAAGGCTTACTCATGCTTCATTTTGTATATGGTAACTATAACTGAGCTGTCGCAGTCTCGAACCTTATTTGTACGGTGCATACACAACTGGCAAATTTAGCTGCACGCACATGCTGCATTTCCCTTGTGCTACATAACGGCAGTTGTTTTCTACGTTTTGCTTCTCCCATTGTGTATCTTTAGTCTGATAAACGCACGTGGCGCTAAGACACACGCGCGCGGCCGTCAACTTCTTGGAGCGTAGATGGGATTACAGACGTGCCCGAGAATAATAAATTAACTTCACCACTCTCTTTTATCCCGTACAGGCAGGGAAAAACAGAGTAAAATTCAGTTATGGAAACAGCTCCCACGCGCTACCTTGGGAATCCTGTACAAGAATGTTGCTTTGCAGCTTAAAATATGTTTGATAGGGAGCGGCGGGGGGAGGGGGTTAGCTTCTCCTCGCCTCCGCAAACTAATTGAGAACCAACTGGGTGGCCAAGGTTCCTCACAAGGAGCCGATCTACCCCCGCGCTGAGGGAGTAGCGTCCCAGTGATGTAAAATGGCGGTGGTGCCCGAGCATAATAGCTCAAGGCCGCTCGGTCTGCACTGTGACAGACATGGCAACTACGCCAGCCCGCCCTACTTTCCCGCTCCCCTCCTCGTGGTGCGCGCGCACCCGCCAACACATCTCCCGTTACTTCGCGAATATTTTCGCTTACATCCTGACGTATAACGTCCTTCCTATAAGGAATGCAGTTACGCCACCACTGCCTTTTCCAATGGTTTCATACCAACGAAGTTCGCTGTTTAATTTTTAAACCACTAAACTGCATGGCCTGTAAACATGCAGCGGATTTAATATTTAAACTTGCGATATAACGTACTTTCAATAACGAAAACATAATTTTCGTCTCGCAGCGCGTTCGTCGTTTTCAAAATGCGTATTATGGTTTTTGTTTTAATGCTTAGTAATGTAAACTGACTGCTTAACGTGAGCTACAACTTTGCATTGAAATGCCTATCTCTCGCATACTGTTCCTGTCGATCCAGCCGGCACTTTATAAACCAATCTGACGGAACTCCTGTGTTTTAACTGGAAGTCGCAGTGCGAGTCTTTCAACATATGATTGGGCCCCTGCTGGGCTGGAACTCGCTGGACACAAAACCGGTGGCCTGAAGTAAACAAAGTTTCCCTATAATTAACTGAAGAATTAAGTATTAGTGTGTGTGCCCGCGCGCTCGAAGAGTGGACCGCGCCGCATCGGTTGAAACACGAGGGGAGTCGTTTATCGTGTGTACGACATCACGGTGTACAACTATACGACCGTCACAGCGGTACCCGGGGCGGAGAACAGATGGGTAAATATCATGCGATGGCGACTTCCCGGAATGAAAACTCGCCAACCACCAGACGTTCCATCGTTGCCTGAAACCCTGAGACATTAAAGTTACTCGGGTCTCATCAAAGTTGCACTCGTATGTAAACACTGCCGTTTTCTAGTCATCCATAGGAATTGGTGCACATCCGTGGACAGTCGTTCGAGTCAGTCAAGCGTATGTACGTGTGAAAACAAGCCACTTATTCACGAACTATCATAAAATAGTTTAAACTTCAAAATCATTAATTAAGAGCGTTGGTAACTATATACATATATTTGCATCATATACCGACTTTTTAACTTGTAGACATTACCTTTATGTACTTCTACTCAAATGTTTTTAGATCGCATGATTTTTGCAAAATTACATGTCAAAATAAAAATCTAACTGTTTTTGTCATGCACAAATGTAATTAATATAATAAATACAACTATTTGCAAGAAATTTAACACGGGAAACTGAAACTTCTAATTCATTTTAAGTTACGCTTAAAAAATATATATTTTTGCATTGTTTCATGGGCATCCACAAATAAAAAAACATGCAAGAATTTCCTTAATTAGACCAATTTTTTAAATTGCAAAAACACATTTTCCTTGTACGATTTTATAGACATCTTGAAGTAGCTCTTGGTATCTTCTTTCAGAGTGAATCGTCTCATTTAAGATAGTTTTCACTACTTGCACGTATCTAAAACAGAAATATTGTGATCTTGGCATGTGTTTAAGTGAAAAATTTCTTCTCAATAATTTGTAGGGAGGAACAAGTAATTTCTGATAATGCATAAATGTTGAACAGTGGGTATGTGGTTCAAATATAAAATTACTAATTTGTTCGAGGCCAGCGCCCTTAAACTGTTGTTATTGGTTAGGTTAGTTTCAACTATGAACACGTGCACTCTCCCACTACCCTAGGTTAACCTTTCGAGAAGGGCACAGATCTACTGCCACTAAAGACAAGGTTGAAGTGAGCTGCCTATGTTCTCCACTACAACAATATCAGTTTTGTTGATCTCTGAACTTACACTTACCAAAGTCCCATTGGTCCCGGCTACACCGGACACGCTTACTGCAGTCCGCAACGTTTATTATTGGCTGGCCGTCAACCAATGAAGTCGTGCGTTCATTGCGCACCAATTAATAGACCGTGACAGAGGTAACAGGTTTTACAGTCCATTGTGCCCAATTGAGAAATAATTGAAAATAAATATTTTATTTTTACTAACTGAAATATTAACCTTTGACTTAGATTCCAACGAAGTCGAGAGAAACAGTAAAAATATAAAAGTATTTGTTTTGTCATAAAGATCAAAGACATTTCCATATTACGTAACCTAGTTTATATACGTGCATACTCCTCGGAGGGCTAATGTTGAGGGTCCTGTAAGTTGGGGACACTACGTTGTAAAACGACGGATAAAAACGCGCGTGCGCAGTAACGAAGGCCGCCCACAACAGGCGAGATGATCGCCTCCTTAGTCGTCCATACAACCTCGTTGCAGAATGTCATCTGTAAGCCGTTTTCCGTTCCAACTCGTCCTTAGTTTCGTTATGTTTAGCTCGCGTCGTTTGGTCCCAGCCAAACGACTAAACTGATAATAAACGTGTGAGGTATGATGAACAGAACAAAAGAACTAGCTGGTCTATTTCCCTCGGTGGAGCGGAGAGATTCGGACGGCTCGAGATCTTGACAGCCGATGAGAGTAGAGCGGCGTTTGGAGCAACGCGGGAATGCAAGGGCAGGGGGAAACTGGATACCCCGGAGAAAACCCGCCGAACCAGCGGTCTCGTCCGTCACGATTCCCTCGTGCGATCCCCTGCAGGGAATCGAACCAGGTTCACATAAGCGGGAGGTGAGTAGTCTGACCACTACACTACCGCGGCCCCAATTCTCTGTGTTATTAATAGCGTAATAGCGTCCTAGTATTATTATGAAGTCTTATTATTTCAAAAATGAATTACAGTTGGACGTGAACATTGTCCCCAATCTCACGCAACTATGGCTATCAATAATGGCAGAAACTACCCGTATGGCACTACAGCGACGACTCGGAGGAAAATCAAGCGTAGCTCTGAGATTGCACACAGACAGCCTTTCCCAGCGGAGCAATCTCAATGCTGTACTATAATCCATTCGCGGCAACATTCAACTTTTCTGAAGCGCTGCTGAAGTCCTACTTCCGGGATATTCCTCCGCCTCATGCAAGCAATGTTTAACAAAGTACTAAAAATTAGACCAATGGGACAACACACCGCATTCGTGCGCACTCAGTCTAATATTATTATCCATTAGAATTATTTCCTCGAGGTTTTATTGCCAATATATACATTTTCTCATATTTTTAATCACATTATTTTTTAAATGTAATAATATATTATTTATATAAAATATAAATATACGTTCAATTTAACCAAAACTATGCCATGTCTATGTTAACACGAGTACAAAACGCTTGTGATAAATGGCGTATTTCGGAAAGTACGAAACGCTTCACGCATGGAGAGATATTTCGAAGGTTTGATTCAAAAAGAGTGAAGACCTCGCGAAGGGGATATATATATATATATATATATATATATATATATATATATATATATATATATATATATATATATATATTCATTTGGTATCATGTGGCTGTCTGAAGTGGGACACGTACTTAAAATAAACTCTTCTATAGAAAAAAAAAATTGCCTTTGCGTCCATGTTACACACGTGTAAAAATTGGTGTAATTATGGTTTTAATGTGTGTGTGTTTACCGCATAAATTTAGGTGGCTCTGTTGAAATTTTTAGACTATTTACAACCTATAATAAACGCCTTTTCGTATTATACTGAGCAATCTCTATTATCATAATAACTTTTTATTCGATGTTTCGTGCATATCTTTTACATAGCAATAGTGTGATAGTTATACACTTTATTTTTGTTTAGCAGTGGTCAAATATTAATTAACGCGTGGAAAGATATAAAAAACATAATACACACAAATGTTTAAGAAAAGACACGAACAAAAAATGTTACAGTAATGTTCATGGAATCGTATTTATTTAAAATGTATTTTCTTTTAAGGAGATAATCCTTGAAATTATTTAAATATTCTTAAAATTGCAGTTTAATGTTAAAAAGTAAGTCATTACTTGCCGTAACCGTTTGGTAATTATAATTCATTAACTTTTTTATGTCAAATGTATTATTTATTCACTTAAATACTTCCAAAGAAGTTAAAGCAATTGATCAAGTAAGCCCAACCTGTAAATTTGGCCTATTCATAGAACAGAATGTAATCACAAAAAGTAATATTCTCTCGAAACTTTTCTTCAATAATGTATGATATTAAAGGTATAGGCTATTCATGGTAAAAATATCACTTTTGAAAGCCCTGCTGAACACCTACTTGCATATACGTTGTGTATTCTTCCGCGTTACGTAAGATTAACATTATCATGGGCCGCATAATGTTATTGATGCGTCGGTCAAGTGAAACCGTGAAATTACTAGAAAATTATATGTTTACAAATCTGCTAATTTTTACTCTCCGAGTCATTAAAAAAAGGAGAAAGCGAAATAAATAATTTATTTATCCGAACGTGTTACCTAACACTTTTTATTCGACGTTAAAATACGGAGCTATTTCCCCATCCACCGTTAACAATTTTACTGGGCGCATGCTACTCAGTACGCCCGTTAAAATATATGCAGGTAGGAGCAGTGACTTTTTTTTTTGGTTAATTTCAAAAGAGCTCACTTGATCGTTAACAGCCTTTTAATGAATTGTTTAATTTGAGCAGGCTGGTGGATAATACACGTCCACTTAAATTAATGTTGTGACAACAACTTGCGGAGGTTTTTCAAATTTGTATTAAATTATTTTTTCAGTTTTACGATAATTGTGCGTCAAATTCTTTTACACGCTCGGAGTTTTTGTAACAATTTTTGTGTGTGAAACGAGGATCATGATAATGGTAGAAAAATTCATTACTATAACCGTAGCTATAGCTAACGGCTTATTAATTATTGGATAATATTTTAAGAGCAGACATTGCAATGTATTTTCTGGCGCAGCAAAATCTTTTGTAAAGCTGCCACCTTGAAACATCCTGTTTCCGTTTTCGGAGAGCTAGAGAGGTTTACTACTAGCACTGTTGTGGATATAGAGGAACACGGTTAGTCGACTGATTCGTAAGGAGAACTATCGCTTGGCTTATCACTTCCTATCTATTACCAGCTCATTCCTGGGTAGAGGATAACTTCTTTTTCGGCAAATTCCATTCACTTTGGCCGCTAAGATTTCTTCAGGTAAAAAGTGAAGGAGATTTAAAAAATGAGTGAATCGTTCACCTTTCAAAACAAATCATTTATACGGCAAATAAAATAAATAAAATTTTTCTCTTAAAATTTAAAAAGGGCCACTGAAAGGTTTTCTTAATTCATTTTAAGGTATGCTACCAAGATTTATTTTACATAAAGTCAAAAAATTTGCTAACATTTTCTTATTTGAAGCAATTTATTAAAATGAAGAAAACATTTCATACCGTAATTTTAATTTTGCTCGAAGTTTCACACGGCACTTATTTCATTTCAGCGTGAGTTATTACATTTCGGTAAATTAGTTGGTTTTTATTATTTGCATAACACAATAACACAAAAATTGGGATTTCAAATCACCATTACCCAAAATACATGGGAATAAATGTTTTACGCATACGAATGAAAGCTGCAAGTAATGCCTACAAGTTGAGCACTGTTTCATACAAACATAAAATAATGAATATTGTATTGCATGGCAAGAGGTTGGGGAAGGGGGATGGTATCAGAATGGATATACAAATGTAGAGAAATTAACATAACATTGATAGAAACAATTTTACATGCCCCACGTTATGCAAAACCAAATTTATAAAGAGAATAATGTGTAACAGTTATACATATAGGAGAAAGTTTCCTATATCGTACCACTTTTTACAT
The DNA here is from genome assembly GCA_029891345.1 of Dryococelus australis. Classification (NCBI taxonomy): domain Eukaryota; kingdom Metazoa; phylum Arthropoda; class Insecta; order Phasmatodea; family Phasmatidae; genus Dryococelus; species Dryococelus australis. The sequence continues at coordinate 108,593,170 of CM057001.1, forward strand.
TTGCAATTTTATCTGTCTCAAATGCAAAAATACAAGGTTTTACGAATTTTTTATCAGAAAATATGACTATTTACGGGTACATTTATGTGGGTTACATTTCAAAATGTAGCCTCGGGGAAGAAATAAAGAATTTTTTGTAACAGGCTGCAACTGGTACGATATAAGAAACTGGTTTTCTAAATCGTACCACCTATGTCCTAAATCGTACCACAACATTATAATTTAAAACAAATGAGAGAACAAACAAGACAGCGTGTTATGAAACACAGGATTACTCTAGTATTGAAATACTAATAAAGTTTGATTATTTTTCTACGGTAAATGCAATAAATATTCAATTATTTACAGGCTACACAAACTAAATGTTTCAGTTCTTAATTAACACCCGCACAACGCTCATGAACCCAGAATGCGCACACTAAACACGGAATCATATCTTCCACAAATGTTTTTTTTCACATACACAACAATACAATGTGGAATCTGGTTGTGCACTGCTATCTGATATGTCAGCTTGCGTACATCGGTAATCGTGACTCCAAAAAGTAGTTCTTCCAATCTTAAAATATGTTCTATAAGTAGCTTTCTATTTCAAGAGGCAAGGTAGTAGTCCATACAAGCGCCTTCGTACCATCGTTAGCAACTACGTTTTTACAGTCCAAGTGGAGCTTTAGTGTTAGTTTTGGATTAACATACTGGCGGCAGCACTCGTTGAACCCCATATCCCCATTTCTGTACGCTGTTAGAGCCCTTTCCATGTCTGATTCACTCCAGGTACCATATTTCCTTTTCGCCATTCTGTAACACACAATTAACACCTTTGATACTTGTGTTTATTTGAAATTTAATTTATTTTTGCAAGTAAATTGCAAATATAGAACATCAAATAATATGATATCCCAATTCGTTCCGGTACAAATTAGGTACAATTTAGGCAACTGCGCACAACTTCGCTCTTACGTCATTTCTAACCTAAAACAGGCGCCTCGTACAAAGCGACCAGCCGTTACGTTCAATATTACTTACACCACAATGATACCTGCATGAAATCCAATAACACTTACTTTGAAGTGCTGTATTATCTTACATATGGAGTAGAAAACTACATCAGCAAACACTCAAACAATTTAACTGTAATAAAAACGCAACACGTGCTTACACTGACTAGCTGTTTTCACCGACTGCTCAATACCTCTAGTAGTTAAAGTATTCACCGCGAGAGCGCTCCAGTAGTCCTGCTTTAAAGAAAACCAGCGATGGTACAATTTAGGTGGTAGTGCGATTTCGGCGACTTTCGCCTATATAAGTGAGTACCTATTTTAAGGGAAAATATCATAAATCAAATGTGAGAATAACATAGTACAATGTTTGGAATTGACATACAGTAACAAATATTCTTAATTGCTGTAGCTCAAAGATATATTCAACGACATATTATGTTAAGACGAAAATCATAATTTATCGTTAAAAATCAAATTTACACTATAATTTTGCGACATACCCCATGCATTAACATACTCGCATTCATCCGACTCATTATCTTCTAGTGTTTGTATAACTTGTGTAAGCATAGGCTTATGGGCAGTATTATTCATGATGTGAAATAGTTCAGAAAATGAAGCACAGTTTCGTATGTCACAAATACTATAGCTGTTATCGTTCGTCATCAATAACATAAATGAGTTGCATTTACCAGCTTAGCAGTCTTGAGCAACTCAGCTGGACTTTCCAAATGTTGTAATGTATGAAATTCCGAATTAAATTTGGGTAGAAGGATAATTCTTCTTCCCTTCTTGTTTCTCAACAAGCATCATCACTTAAACGTACATATCAAAACAATTCAAAACATGAAGCTGCTGAGCAAAATACTTTAAATTGCAAACTCATATTTCATTCGATTGCCATATTCCTTTGTGAACGGAACAAACATGAAAAAACCATTCCTCTTTCTTTAACAAAAGCAAATTCTTTAATAATAAAATTACGTACTATTAAACATTTTCACCAGAGTGATTAACGAAAAAAATTACATTTACAGACATAACAAAAAACTCAATCATTAAAATGCATTACAAAGACATTTCCAACACAACAGTCAAACTTATAAGTTAAGTTAAACACGTAGGTAACATAATAGATTAAATACAAATCAATAATTACTATTCTCATAAAAAAAATTCTACACACACACACACACACACTAATAAATAAAATGAGTCTTATCCTTTCGGTATCACAGTCACTGAAACACGTAATCATATAGATGAAGAACAAATAATCTGTTACAATATTTATGGTGACCAGCCTTGTTCCCTGATCTAGCGCTGTGCGCTGCTTAACTCCACTGGTTGTGTCTCGGCTAAGAAAAAAACTCCTATGTAGTTAAATGCAGTTAAATTACACATTTTTTCTTATCAGCCTTTGAAAACATTTGCTTCCATAAATACTGTGTATATATATATATATATATATATATATATATATATATATATATATATATATATATATATATATATATATATATATATATATATATATATATACACACACACACACACACACACACACACACACACACACACACACACACACACACACACACACACACACATACTTATATAATTCGGTATTCTTCAAGTTATTTGACATCCTTTCGGAAAAGTTGTTCCATCCCTTAATTTCGAATTTAAAATCCATCGTAAAAATTTTTATACACTGTAATTATGTATATTTTTTTAAATGTCTGTTTTATTCCCACTAAAGTAAGAATTGGCATTTTCGTTACAAGTGTACTATAATTTTGCCGAAAAGAAGTCGTAATGATGCTTGCACGGGAAATATTTGTTTTTCTATAGGTACATTGGGGGATTTCTGCAATTTGTTCAGTGATTGGTTCTTTGAGATGGTATCAGTTCATATTTATTTTATATACTTTCGATTTGCAAACCCAATAATTTTATTTCAAAATGTGGGATGTTGTAATATGGTGCAGGGCCTACGTGATAGATACACGGTCGTGTTGCGAGGATATCACATTCACATCAGCTGGCCCGTAACCAAGCCTAGAACAGATGAGAGAAGGAAGTGGTCCTGAACTGAATACTTTTTCGATTCTACAAAATTTTAATATAATAAATTATTTAATTTCCTGTGAAATTCCCATAACACTTTGGTCTAAGAGAAATTACACCAGTAAGAGAGTATTTTTGTGTATTCATATGCTTATACTCATACTCAAAACTTTTATAAACATCATATAAAATATGTTGGAATAATTATATTCCATTAAAATATTATGGATTCTCTTTTAGTTATTAACTCTAAATTAATTTGTCTATAGGATGTGAACACTACCTTCAAATTAAAATATTTGGTGCTCACTAACCCCCACCCCCTCTCTCACACCCCCAGGTAGGGCAATCATTGTCCCACTCACCCCTTTATTTTCCTGGACGACATCCTCTCCCCAAGATGTAGCCTGGCTACAAGCATGACATATGTGCTTGTTTGTGCTGTTTTTAAATATGATCGCAACCACTCGACGCCCCAATTAGGCAGTTCTCGGCTCTGCAATTAAGCTTTCAGGAGGTATTTAGGATAGGAACGACCTCCTTCGTACGAAAGTAACAGAGAGGAACTGGGCGAACGCTTGAATAGTACAGATCGCGCGAGTCGCGATTGTAGCTCACATCGGCAGCGTCCACGACCATTTTTAAGATCCTGCATAACACGATCTTTTCTAAAAAAAAAAAAAAAAAATTTGTTTACTTCCGCACTATGTAAATTTATAACATCATTTACCCTTTTAGCGATAAATATACACACACACACACTTTGTCGTTGCAGCAAAAAAAAATATTTTGTTCGGAACTCTACTGATATACAGACGATGATTTGTCTTACATCGGGACCAGTAGGAATCTATCTGTGATTTATGTTACTGGTAGCAGTGCTTTATGAGGTCACGGAACATAATCTAAGCAGATAACGATGTCTCCTACACGTAGATAACCTTTCTCATTGGACGGTATGATCTGCTGTGTACAGTGCAGACCATTCAAGCGACTTCATATGCAACGTCCCAGACAGAGAACACGGACTGAAACGGTTAAGCTAATATCTAATCATGGGTCAGTCAAGTGAAGCCTCGAAACTGTTAGAAAGTACACGTGTTTCCAGTGACGCGGTATTTGACCGAACAAGCGTATGACCGAAAATTTCTGTCTTTTATCAGGCAAGCGTTTGGCAAAAAAAGGTGTTAGGCCGTAAAGGAATTTGTCTAAACAAACGTTTCCAGGAAAATTATTTCTGTCAAACGCTTTAATGTTACGGGACGTAGCTGTTGGGCCATTTGTCGAACACCAGCTCGCCTAACTCAACTCTGAAGTTTGTGAAGGTACCAAAATAAAACAATCAGACGAGCTGGAAAATAGAGTTAGACGGAGTTCCATCACACTATGCAGTTCAGTTACCGTAGCAGCACACAGAAATAACTTCATGGCAAACAAGTAGCAACGAGATAAGAATATAATTGTAAAACTTTTCCAGATTGGTATTTGGTGTTGTTTTATAACTTACGTAAATAATAAACTCTGTTCTTCTCGCTAGTGTGGAAATATGACGAAATATGTTCACATGTTGTTCAGTGTTCTGTCATTAACATAAATACGACATCTGAATCTTAAAAAGAAAGTTGAATGGTAACAAATAAAAGTTTTAGGACTTTATTGCATAATTTTCTTATGAGAAAGGGGCAAAGCACAAGGCTCCTCTTCACGGCAGCTACATCTATAACACACTAAAATTTGCAACTTATTTCCATTTTAATAAGCTTGATTATGAACAACCAATGCCAAATACAGTTACGTTTTTACGGCTTGATTTTGTAAATTACATTGGAGTGCGTGATTAATAGTTACAGAATGAAGAACATACTAAAAGTTTTGGCTGGGGCAAGTACATGTTACAATACCAGCCAAGCACGAACATTTACACACAAATATATACAATGTGTCTCCATTAACTGCCAGCTTTATAGTGACCTTTTTGGAACACCAGAGCATTTAGTGGCGGAAATTTTCCTTATGACCGACTCTCCCATTAGAAAACTCGTTTTGTTTCTAATAACCCCGTCCACAATCAACTTGGTTTAAATAATATTACTTACAAAGCATAACAAGCGAAACCGTATGTATACAATCGGCGTTTAGGTGAAAGAAAAAAAAATTATAACCAATTAGAAACAGCAAACGAATAGGAAATAATATTTTCAGAAGAAGAATTTTTATATGCATAAGTTGGCTACAGCAGTTTTTATGACGTTTCACATTCTCATTGGCGTAAGATACTCAAGAGATGACCATCCTAACACCAAGTCACTCAAATAACTCTAAGTAAGTCAAGCCTAATACAAGTTATGGACGTTACCATCTGAAATACAGGTTTTTACTTCTTTATGCTATGCATGTCATGTGCGCCATGTCGATTGTGAACGGGGCCTCACCTGAGTTGAACAAACCCTGCCCTTGGCCACAATCCGTCACACACCTGTACGCGTGTCACGGACTTGGACATCACAGGGAAGGAGAGAAGAGGTTACCATGAAAAGCTGCGCGCGCATCTGTCATCGAGCCGAACACACACATACACACACACACGAAGACGTCGCAAGGTCCGCCCGTCATCCCATTACAACGCATTTAGCATCCCATTACCGCGCATTTAGCATCCCATTACCGCGGCCACAAGCAATGGCATTCCCCCCCCCCTCCTCCAACCAACAGTAGCGCGACCACAAACGAAATTACCATTCCGTTATTTTCCTTTTTATGCGCCTTTCACCCCCGTTCGTTTCACTTTTCTTTCTCGTCAGCGTTTCGGATGTTGGATTTTATTTATTTATCTTATGACTCACACTCCGAAGACCCGACGATGAGTCGGTTTCAACATCCTTCGCGTGGTAATGCCTGCTCCCGTAAGAGTTTAATCACGTTGAAAATCGGCGAAGGCCTGTAAGCACCAAGGAAATAATGTGGAAGTACCTTTTGCTTACATGCACGTGTTTATTACATTTATTCCCCCCCCCCCCCCCGCATTTAGAATACGGTCGTGTTCTTTTTCGCTGATGCAAGCAATTATGTGCTTTACATGAATGTTAATTTTTCACGCCAATTATTTTATTGGTTACAAAACTAATCTCCATTTCGTTCAAAAATTCTCCAATAAGATAATATAGCCTACAGTAAATATCATCCTCGGAAACTATATATTATGTCTGAAACACATAATTTACTAGGAAATTCAGATTTTCCGGGAAAATTTATTTGGTTCTTACTTACAAAAGCCGACCTCCCGTGGCGCAGTCGCTTGGTGCGTCATTGATCTGGGGCGCGGGAGGCTTTGGGTTCGAATCCCGGGTAAGGCATGTGTGTTAATTAAAGTGTTAGGTTATAAGTTAGTCTGCAAGTCGTCCCCTGCTAAGCTTTCATGTATAAAACCGTGCCGAGGGGGGGGGGGGCGTTAAATGGAGATGTGGAGGAATTGAATTCGAATTTAATTGGATCTCCATCGACTACGGGTTTTCAAGACCAGGCTGTTAAGGGCCGCCCAAATCTTTTCACCTTTTCACACTCCATCACCTACAGTGAATAAGAAAAAAAAAACAAAAAAAAAACACGAAAAATAGAATGTTTGTATGAAAATCATAAATGCAATAAAACTGTGATCATATGACTAAGGTAAAAGTAGACACAAAACGAAGAACACGATCTATGGATGAGATACACAAATGCAAATGCAATAAAAATGTGATGTAGTCTAGCCACATTTATGTTTTACTTTTTTTTTTTTTTTCGTTCATTGTAAAACTGGAGCATTGAAAATTTTATCCTTTTAATCGTTTTTTTATTGTTACTTACTGCAGTGTGTATTTCACTTGTGATTTTCATATTTTCGTCCTTGTTCTTGTGTCGCTCGTTGTCTAACTGGATCGTCGTTTCTTGTTCCATATACATACTTATTTATATTTCCATGTTTTTATTTTATTGGTGTTTCTCATCCATATCTTGTGTTCTTCGATTTTTGTCTGTTTTTTTTTTCCTTAGTTATTCTAAACAATGGAAATCCAATCAAATTTCGAATTCAGTCGTAATAGAGAATTGTTTAGTAATGTTGCCAGTGTGTGTGGACGAGAAAAATTGTTTACCCTCCATAGATCGCCAAGATACTTGGACGTGCGTGTATGGGGTTACTTAACACGTGGCATAGTGGCGATCGTACGACGGGAAAAGCTGATTTACACGCTGATACGACGTGCCGAGAAAAAAAAAAAAAAAACAGGTTTTCGAGGACAGCGTTAAAATCTAAACATACGTCAACCCCAAATCACATTTCAAGTAGTTTTTCAAACGTTCAGTTTATTTGGCAAAGTCAATAGATTTAGCTCCAAGCACTTTTCTTGCACCGGAAGATTTAGGAAAAATTAAAAATAATTCTAAGAATTGCAAAATAAATACTTTGCGCAAATATTGCAGTAATCATATCTTACGTGAATAAAAATTGAAGTAAGTTTGGATTTACTGTATTAAAAACTTAAACGCTCGCCATTTTAATGCCGTACGTCTAACTGGAACCGGGATTATAGACTAAACTACCCTGAATCGAACCATAACATGTGTTATCTGAGACGTCTTAATAAACTGGGCTAACTAGGTCGCCTGAATTTAGTCTTTCTTTTGTAAAATATTTTGTAATATTTTATGCCTTGTTATTTCCATTGGCAGACTTTTTTTTGCTTAGGTATATAGGATGCTTTTTTTTATTTGCAAGTCAATGTACAGTTACTCTCGAACGACCATCGACAACAGATTCGATGCGATTGTGAAAGTCGAGAGTGTACTGGAATATGGCATTTAATTATGATGAAAACTGTAACGTTTAGGTTCATTGAATATAATCACTTCTAAAAATCGCTTAGTGAAAAAGACAATCCGCAGATGACAAGAGAAACAGACGAAATACAATAAAGATGAATTAGACGCACAATCTTCAATGTTATTGGAGGCTGTATAAAGGACCAACGGCTTAAAATTACGTAATATTGCAACGGGCTTTGTTACAATATACAGGAAGTGCTTGAGAAAGTAATTTATTGTACAAATTTTTGTATATTTACTGCGTTGCATCGCATTTTCATCACTATGGTAATTTCCTTATTAGTTCGTGGTTATGTCGATTAAGATGATTACTTTCGGAAAGTAAGTTCCGTAAAAATGATCACGAGATCGTTACTACAAGTACTATGTTCAAAGGTCATGATCCTTTAGGGATCCTTAATACGATATGGAAATTTCTTCCCGTAGTTGTTGATGAGTTAATCGAACGAAAAGATAATGAGACTGCCAAGATTTTCTTGCCTGGGGCGATAATGTTTAAAAAAATTTTCAGCCACATGTTCGACTGAAGTAGTTTGTGAGTTTTTGGACAATCTCTTCCACTACGATTGCGTTAATGATGAATTTTATGGAAATTTGAATATCAAACAAAATTTCTTTTTAATTTCTACCGATGGTTCTGCGTAGGTTCCTACGTTAGAGTTATGAGACCGCATCCCTGGTAAAATAAGACATATCTGTTTTATAATATCAATGCTGGCAAGCACGAAAGCCATACATACATTTAAATTGTTTTCCGAGAGACAATTTGCTACCGTAATAGATTTATAATTTGTCTTCTTCCATATATATTCATTTCTTTGATAACAGTATATTTTGATAATATTTTCATTTCATAAAAGCAACAAGGAAGAGAGGCTCCTTGAAGCACTCAATATATTGGACAATTTTGCCTCCTGCAAATATTTTTTTTTTTTGCAGTGCTAAGAAAAACATGAAGCGATGCTCAGTTCTCGATTTGTAGTTAGAAAATAAGAAACGCAATGAGAATATAATACGATATTACTATACCACAGGTCTGAATATATATGTTATGTTGCTCAAGTTATTTCTCTTGTGCGCATTTCAATAAAATATGCCACAAATTGGACCTCAAATGAGCAAGAAATTTCAAGTGAAGTTGAATTTACAAAACTGAGCAGGTTTATTAAAACGATGGTGTAAGTGACCCGTATTCGGAAGATCATGTATTCGATTGAGAGATTGCGTCGCAGTTTAGATATTGTGGGCATCTTAGCGTCGAATCAATGAGCATTCACGAAGAAATTAAATCGTTCGAAAATACATTTTTGAATTTTAAAACAAGAGATATTGAAACTTAATAAGCCCGTTTAAAAGATTAACATAGCAGCAGAATCAGCTCAGTTATAGTTTGAGATTTACATGTAAGCAAAAACGAAATAAATACTATATATATTTTTTATATCGACATATACACTGAAGAATACGCCATGGAGCTAATTTAGAATGGTTTATTGAATGCAGAACAGTTACAATACTGTCATTCCCTGCCTATTGTACGTCATGTAATGGAGAAATGGGTAAGCCAAAGGAATTATTCCGATAGTATTTGCGATAAATCTAACAACTTTGTTCAAGTCTACAAATAAAATCATTATATATTTAAGTAACATTACATACAACAGTATTAAAGATCTATTATTTATCATTTACAGAAGCAATGCGCTTTCGTTTAGTAATTGTTCCACCGAAAACAAGTTGTGTTTGTCTGTAAAATTTTTTATTAACACATACCCTACCGTGCTTTTAGTTAGTAATAAAATTTTTAGGTGTTACTTTAAAACGGTTATCGATTACTAGCGAATTGTTATGGTGAATTTACGAAATAATTTTATCAATTCTGAAAGTTTGCCAAAATATATTTTAAGAAAGTCATCACGAATGAAACATTATTTTTGTGCCCGGACTCTTGAGTTACTAAGCTGATTGGCTGTTATAAAACACAAATTATAATATCAACGTCTTATCGGGAATTCTGTGGTAGAGTAGGATTATTTGTAGAGCCGTGCAAAATTATAGTTATTATTCGGCATCAAACTAAATTTCGCAACATTTTATACACTTGAGCCGGTGTCGCCTACCAGTGGTGTGTAGTGAACTGTTGCAAGGTAAGCTGGTGCTTGCTCGCTGCAGTATCCGCCGAATGTATTCCGACCACTCGCAAGCGAACAGCAAGGGTCCCAATATGAACGTGCTGTGGCGTCAGCTGCCGAGCTACGTTAAGCGTAAACTAGCAAGCAGCAGGGCACAGCACAGAGATAAAACCAGCTTACATTGCATGAGTTCACTACGTGCTAATTTCGTCTACTGGCTGATATCTATAGGCTGTTCACGATAAATTGAATACTTTTTAAGGCCCTCCCAACATGCATTAACCGCTAATAAATATATGTTATTATAGACTCAGACATTAAATTTAGGTGGTGGTGAAATATATGCACTGTGTTTATTGGTCACATTGCAATGTTTATATTAAAAAGCAGCAGGAAGATGGAAAATCGATGAAAGGGAAAACTTATAGGGCCTTAAAAAGTTCTCCCTTTACCGTGAACGGCCTATAGATGCGAAGCCATTCATCTACTGACTTCATTGCGTGTCATTTGAGCACATGGTTGTGAAGTGTTCATTTATTGGCCTGAGTTGACCGCAGTGTGTCAGGTAAATTATGGTCCACTGAGAAACGGTATTACAAATTTACAAACGTTTATGGTTTTTCGTGAATTAACAGGTCTCCAGTTTATTGAAATTTCAAAAAGTGCTGAGCACCGCACGTAGTTCAATTGGCATTGTGCAAATTGATGATGCGTGGAGCTTAATCACAGGTTTGCACATTTATCCTACGCCATTTTCCTCTTGAGGAAACTTAGAGCGGACAGTTATAAAAACAATGGAAGAAAGTTTGCCGGAAATGACATCGAAACAGAACATTACTGTAGATTTTCATTATATAAAATGGAAATAATCACAATATAAAGAACCATGGTTTGCTACGTTACAAGTTTGAAATCGTTTGAGATCTGATTTTAAAAGTTTACTACTCCTTGCTACTGTGGACTGGTTTGTCCACTCACCAACCAGATTAAAGGCTGTTCACGATAAAGTGAGCACTTTTGAAATCAACCTTAGAAAAGAGTCACTAACCCTACCTGCATGTATTGTTTTAACTGGCGCAATGAGTGATATGTGTACAGTTAAGTTAGTAACGAAGCAGGGGAAAGTAGTTCCATATATTAATGTCGAACAAAAGGTGTTATGTGACCATTTGTGAAAACTTAAATTATTTATCTCACTTTCTGTATTTTTTTTATGCATTGCAGTGTAAAAATTAGCAGATTTAGACAATATACATTTTTATAATAACATCGCATTTTCACTTCACCGACTCATGAATAAAGTGATGAGACTCGGGGCAATGTTAATTTTACGTAAGGAGGAAGAACACACAACATGCATACAACTATATCTTAAGCAGGGCTTTCAAAAGTGCTCACTTTATCGTGACCAGCTTATACAATTGTTTCTAGTGAGTTTCGTTTTTACACTGGAACGCAGTCAGTCAGGTCAACCAGAAAGGTCATAGTAGAGATATGTAATAAAGATAAGTAAATAAAGCATAAGCGAGGACTTAATGTATAAGCGTGCTGATAAATAAGGCATCCAGAATAGGCAGCTTGTACACATGCGTAAGCGGATCTCTAGTTATGATGATTCGGAAGCATAGCAGAGTAAGACCTGAGAAAGTGGAAAACAAATTCTGGTAAAAGCTAGTAATTTGTTTACATGACAGTGCTACATTTAAGTAGAAAGAAATTGTGTTTACCGTTACTTCTGTGGTGCATTCCTTGCGTTGTTTATGTTGAAACATAGGTATAGTCCATTCCCCACAGGAAGCAACTTTCTCGGAGCCCTACTAAATATCTACTTGCAGGCCCGTTTCGTATCCTTCCGCCAAATGTAAACAAACATTGCCATGTGACTGCGATGTAGCATCTGTGAAAATCAATGTTTACATAAACATTGAAATGTGACTTCTACTTTTATACCTGTCAAATGTGTTGTTTACTGTTTACAGTTTTCAAAGAATTCTGCCATATTCCAAAAACCATTCCGTACGAATATTCACAGTTTAGGCCTCTAACATTATATACGTCAGTTTTATGACGTTTTAAAAATGCATGAATTGACGACAGTTATTACGGTTTTTTTTACATTAACATATTTGTTTTCCACGACATAGCACAATACATGTAATGCACTTTAATATTTTTTCGGCGACTGTATTTAAAACTGTTACAACTGCGGTGTAAAGAACTGTAGTATTTATCCTTTTGTAATTGTTATGTGTTGGGATATTTATTTAAAAGGACGGCCTTAGTTGGAATAAATATTCAAACGAAGGAACAACCAGTCAAATGAAAAAGGCACATTAAATTCAAGCACGCAACTAGTGTTGCTCATTTTTGTCATACAAACTTAAAAGATAGCCGTAAACATGCACACAAACAAGCCTACGGTATCTTTTATTCCGCTCGTATTTATATGTATTGCTCATTACTGTTTATTAGGTTAATTGAAATTTATAGTGCTAGGCTTAGTATTTTTCTGGGATTGTAGCAAATTACGTTACACGACTGTGTTTCAAACCCCTTAGGGCAAAGGTACGACGTTGCGATAAATAGACAGACGTGGATATAAATAATTAATTTCGTCATAAAAACAGTTCACAGTTAAAACGTATAAACAGTGCTAATCAAATATTTGAAATCACGCACAGGTACAGAGACAACGCATCGACCACGACGCACAAAGGCACGCCATTTAACACGCAATGATTAACGAAATACACGTCACAGTATATTTATTACTGCCGTCGATACACAGATTTATCACAACATCCTAACTTGTCTAGTTAGGTTAAAAAAAACACACGTCTACAAAAGTGATGTAGAAATTTGAAGTATTTTTCGGAGTAAGAATAACTTACGCTTCGTTTGGCAAAAAGCAACACACCATATCATGGGTCGCCACGTCTGCCAACTTCACTTGGTAACTGCCCCGCCATCATATCTAAATATATTAAAATAAGTATTCTAATATTAAAATCTCTTTTCAGTTGTAAATTACAAATTCAAAAATCATTATTTTTGCTGTGTAATAAGTATGAAATATGCTACAATTGAAAATATATATAATGTTATAGCTTACTAGCGAAGTGAAACTTCCCGAGTGTGAAAGAGATAAAGAAAGAGAGAGAGAGAGCGCGACAAGCCTCGCCCAGCAGACAGTTTATCAGTTGCTTTTTCGCTCGATAAAACAACACGTATCATTACGGCCTACTCACGATATTTTCTGCTGTTATTTTGAACTGTAAAAATGAGATATGTGGCCATCGGGGCTACCTAAATATTTAAATACTTCAATAGGCACCATTTAATTCACAAATAGTACACTAATAAACTATGTTAAAATAATATTTGAATTGTGAACTATTTCTTACCGGCCATTGCCAACACGTCGCTGCTCTCAGTTTTGTTAATTAATATTTAAAAAGAAATAAATATTACAAGTTATAGAAGATATTAGGTAAAGTTTCATTTAGTCAATAATACAGTACTCTAAAGTTAATCACAGTGTTATATATGTGGAATACAGATTATTGGAAAACAGGTCGACATATTATGCCTAGAGTGTTTTTTCAAAGGTTGATTTTCATAAGTCACTTCCAATCGGGAATGGACTCTAGGTTGAAACAAGAGTAACGTATTAAACTTAACTTCTTCAACATCTTCAGCAATCAAGTTTCAGTTGATTTTTCGTTATGGTTTGATGATGGCCCCTTTTACTTTACTGTGAACCAGAAGAGTGTGTTACATTGATCTAAATAAATCGCCGCATAGTTTTATTGTTTAGGATAATTGTTACCGTTATAAAAAGATAATTTAAATGTAATAGTGTGTGGTAATAAACGTGTCTAATAAGATTCGTATAGAGCAAAAATAATAAATTTACACCCATAATTTCAGTAGTTTCCAATTTTTATGTGTAATATAAAATTATATATGAAACATTTTACACTTATTTCTTTTTGTGTGTCTAGTATTAGATTGTATACGTTTTATATTTTGTGAACTAGATATTATTCTTTACGTTTTACTTCACGATGCATAAACTGCGTAAAACATTCTTTCTATTGCTGATATTTTCGATGTTAATGGAAGTGTTAAAAAATATCATAATTCAATTTTTTATAGTGCATCGATTTGTACGTCCTTATTTACGTTCTAAGGCATGGCAAAATTGAAATTAATATAACTTAATTCAAATCGTTTACTTCTACCTCCAAGCTGTATGTCATATATGTTAGTAGTTGTTGAAAAGAGTTGGGATCTGCTATTTTTTTTTATCAATAGCAGCTAAACCTCTTCCCCGGAATAAAAGAGTCGCTTCAGTAGTCGTGCGACTTTCACGCGTGTTTCTCAACGCGGCAATTCGGGTTCCATTTCCTTTTGAATCGGGCTCACGATCTTATAAATATAGGTCTTGAAACGAAAGTGAAAATCTCTCAGCCTTATTGACCGATATAGTTCGGAAGTAGCCGAAAAGCGCTGCTATAAAGCTAGTGCTAGTTACATTTGGATAATTAAAGTACGGTGTATAAAAATTGAGGAAGCTAATTACCTCTACAAGTAAGGTAAAATTACCTCTTAAATATAGAGTTAACTTGCATAACATGTAATGTACTATTCCCTAATCGTACTGGAAAAGTACCTGTCAAAAGGGGGTAAGGGGGAATTTCATACAAGTAAGGTAAAGTTAACTATATTTTATAATGGAATCATATTTAAAAATACTCTGGAGTAATAGCGAGGGTTAATATTCTTATTACCTATATACGCTGACGAATAGTAAACGAAACCTTAAAATTAAAATCCTCGCCAGATGCTGATGAGTTTTCCGCGAACCATGGTCCTCTATCACGACAGGCCGATGCGCTATGCATTACTCCACGACCGACACGACAGCGGGCCAGTAATACTGAATATGACTGTTTTGCAGCATTGTTTCTTCGCCCGTCCCCCCACTTAGCTTTTGGGAATGCTGAAGAGATGCACGCGTCGTAAGGTAATTTTCCCATCCATGTATGGGATTTTCCACTGCCATGTAAGTAAATTTTACTCCAAAGTGCGGTAATTTTACCTTACCTGTAAACTATGTTTCCCCCACAAGTTTGTCAGGTAATTTTCCCATTATTTTTTACAGTGTATGTATTCTTACAATAATCATTAAAGTGATTTGTGAATATATTTAAACCTCCTCTATATGGTACATTACATAAATGCGATTTCGCAAGCTAAGCAAAATAATTAAGCTGGCAGTTTTGACAACAGTGTATTGTATGGATTGTATACTAGCGCAGAGTGGAAATGGGGTAGAGCGATCTTGCTGATTGCGCAGAACCAGTCTCCGTGTCCCTAAATTAAACTACTTTTCATCTTACACGACTATCATAAACGAAATGGATATCATTTGAGATTAGAATTCTGTTTATGTAAACACTCCCGCTTACCAATTTTTAATAAAATTATGCTAAATTCAAACTGGTATAAGTATTTTATCCATGTATGAGGGGAAATCTTTGAATATTAAGATGTAAACAAACATATTCGTCACTGTTGACCATGTGACTTTGACAATTCTGCTCGTTTTGCATGTTGGGCACATGCGCAGAAGATGAAGAATTGACATAACTCATATTATTAGTCTATGAGTATTAGGGGCCCATCCATGGAGGAAAGAAGTTCTCTACTTCTTATCTTCTTGGAATTATCCCTATAAAAACCACGCAGAAACCTTACTACATTGATAGCAATGCTCTGCGGCTACTTCATTTACTAAATCGGTTAACATGAGTGGCAACCCACGTACGTTAGTAAATAGGCATGTGTGAAGACCTGTAGTATGGTCGTGGTTGGGTCCAAGCTCTCGTGTTTGTTGGACGTTGCCTACGGCCATGCGATTTTCTCGGGGTGCTGCCTTTCACCCTCATCCCCGTACAACTTCCCTATAAACTTCAATATCGGGTCTCCCAGACACGTCGTTCGTCTACCGGTTCCGGGTCTGACGGTTTGCGCAGGGGGCTACGGCGGGCCGGGTTCGTTTCCCGGCGGGGCAGCCCCCCGGTTTGCGCCCGTGGAAACCTTTCCGAACGATGCAGCTGGTCGGCGGGTTTTTTTCGGCGATCCCCCGTCCACCCCGCCTTTGTATTCCGGCGCTGCTCTACACTCACCTCGCTGCTCTCACGTCGGCCCAAACCTCTCCACTTAAAGAGCCCTAGAGACGATCTGACTGTGTCCGCCTGACTAGATCAGGTGTTGAATCCAGTTGATCTGATAAGCTCATGATGTGTCAGTTGACTTTGGTTCTTTAATGGGAACACACGTGCCATGCCTCCTGTTTTATCCAAACAACAAAATGCTGGGGTTGCGCTTGCAGCGACATTGCTAACTCCGAGGAAGAAAAGAAAAATGTGGGCAAATAAATGGTTGGTGTAACGGAAAATATATAGTCATATGATGTTACTACATGAACTTGATTCGGAAGACTTCAGTAATTATTTGAAAATGGACCACGAAAGTTTCAGTACATTGTTGGACTTAGTGCGTCCACTGATAATAAAACTAGATACCGTCATGCGAGTAGCTGTGCCTCCTGAGGAGCGACTGGTCTCAACTTTACGGTATTTGGCAACAGGGAGAGATTATGCAGATCTCAAATACAGCACTGCAATTTCACCCCAATTATCATCGAAGATCATTCCAGAAACATGTGAGGCTATCTACGGGGTACTGAGGAACTACATACAGGTAAGAATAAACATGACAGTAATATATAAACTCTTTATGACTTTTAATATAATACGTCAACAATCAGATATCAAAAAATTTGTTTCAAATGTTCACATTTCACAAATTCTTGAATACCGCCATATCAGCCAGGTTGCATAAACTTGACTTGGTTGCTGGTACATACTTAGGCCCTCAGCAGTTGGTACAGTTTCGTTTGTTGGTGAAATAGCGGTACTGGGAATTACTCTGTGTGGAAACTGTGAATTACTCTGTGAATGGGGAGAATAGGTATGTGATCTGGCAGGTGAACAAGATGACGGCGAAGGTAAAGGATGGTTGTTTACTACGATTGTTGACTGCGTATTCAGCTGACCTAATTTTCCATAAAATATGACTTCTGAAATCAATTTTTCTGCAATGCAACGCTGCATGTTGGTCATTTCCTTCAACTGGAGTCCTACTGTCCATCTATATGATTCAACTGGGGTTTCTACTCTGCTAAGTAAACTGTAAGCACTTTTTATTAAGTCCTCCTGTTTCTTCAGCATATTTGCAGCACGCCGTTTTGCAGGCTGGGGGTCCACGTGCTTGTTGTGTATCAGATTCCTGCAAAAGGAAAAAAAAGTGGTTGGAAACAGCACATCAGTTCGAGTCAGTGTGGCAGTTTACAAATTGTGTTGGCTGTGTGGACGGAAAGCACGTGTTAGTGAACAAACCACCAGGAAGTGGATCGCTATTTTATAACTATAAAATGACATTCAGCGTTGTTTTGTTTGCAGTCGTCAATGCTAAATATGAATTTATGTATGTCCATTCGGGTGTAAATGTAAGCGTATCTGACAGTGGAGTTCTAAAACTGTTACGAAAATTTAATGTCTGGGAAATTGAATTTACCACTTCCATCATTGTTGCCTGGTGCATATATATATATATATATATATATATATATATATATATATATATATATATTAGCCCCTTACGTTTTCTTTGGTGATGGGGCGTTCGCAATCAGTGTACATGTTTTGAAACCATTTCTCCTGAAGAATTTGACACTCGAAAAGAGGACTTTTAACTATCGGTTATCGCGGGCAAGAAGAGTTGTGGAGAACGTATTTGGTGTGCTGTCATCACGCTTCCATTTATTCCAGATACCTATTTTTTTTGGACATCGACAACGTAGATAAGGTCGTGTTAGCTTACTGTGTTCTGCATAATTATCTGAGAAGAAATTCCAGAGGCTATATTACAAATAGTTGTGTTGACAACGAAGACATCGAGAATGGATCGTTCCGAAAAGGCGATTGGCGGAGGGGAAATGCATGGATAAATCTTGACAGGAACAATGTAACAAAAAATCACAGATTGGAAACAATTTTCGCGATATGTTTACCGACTATTTAAATGGTACGGGGAGTGTAACTTTTCAGGAAGGGATGATCAATGTGTTGGGTAGCATGCATTAAGTTCTTTGAGAACGTTGAAACATGTACGTACTAAGTCTTGATCTTCATCGCCCCCGTGGGTGCTTACAGTGTACTCTGTTTTTTTGTGTACCAAGTCTTTTCAATCCAGAAAGTTCAAATATTCATAGTATCATAATGTAGGAACGTGTACATTCTCTCTGTCTAATCCTGTGATCTTACTTTCTTGCACCTGAAATAAAGATAATAATATATATATGTAGTTATAATGTGGTTATTTTATAAATAGTATGATAATACTTCAATTTTTACATAAATGCTTATATAAATGTGTTTTACTTACTTTTTTCCAATCCCTTTTGTATGCAGCTCTCATATTTTCTATTTTATTTTAAACGATCGCAATTTTTGCATCACTTTCAGTAACTTAAAATTTTTCCACGAGGATCTCAAGAGCCTGACTTCTAGCATCCTTGTTGCTATACTGCTTGCTGGGCATATCCCATAAACAACCGAATTCCTCATACAACTTCAAAAACTCCACAATGACTTCCCGCTCAGTAGTCACAGCTGCCATGTCTGCTCGCTACGACGCTCACTGCTTGACTGACCAGCCCACCCTCCTGATAACGCTACAGACGATCTGATACGGTCAGGCGGTCAGATGAATGTGACCAGACTTCACCTGAACACCCGTCAAGATTCCCGTCAGACGACACAGCTACACACTACCTGATATCACGCCTGATCTGACCAAATCCACCTGACCGTCTGACTAAATCCGTCCGTCGGTAGGCCCCTTAAGCTCGGCTCACAACCATCCATCGCACCCGTCAGTCGCCCGTCCGTCAATCAGTCATCCGTATGTTTTTTCGTCCGTCAGTTGACAGCGACTCACAACAATCCGTCGTCCGTCGATTCGCCTGACCGGCAAAATTTCAGCGTGACAACTTAACATCCAATTTTTCTTTCGTAGAAGGTATAATTCTGGGGAAATATTTTTTTTTACCTCATCAAAATTTATACTGATTTTTTGTTTACGTTTTGTATTCCTGAATTCACCACCAAAATAAAACAAATATCCACTGCCTTGCATTTTATTTCAAAGTGCATATTTGCGTTTACGGAATGTCGTCAGAAGGCGGTGGCTTATCCGTCGGTCCGTCAAAAGTTAAAGTTTGAGATATATTTGAATGACTGGCGGATAGAAAAATAAGTTGCCCTGCAATTGGTCGAAGATCACGTGACCGCCTGACGGACGGGCGACTGACGGATGCGAAGGATGGTTGTGATTCCAAATTTGCCAGTCTCAACTCAGTAGCCTCTCATGAACTTGCGAAACTAATACTCCCCAAGGGACATCTATTTAACGTGAAACTATTTCATTCAATTGAAACTGACGAGTTTCAAGCATTTACGAGTGAACGAAGTGTGTGAGCGAGGAGATCATTAAAGTCTTGAGAGCCGATTAGAGTGAGTGCGAATTGGAACATTTTTTGTGAAATCGTTGTTTGCGCGTATTCACGTATCTCGGTGAATACATGTTCTGTGAATACTACGTTTTGCTGGCAAAGGTAAAAAAAACAACTATCTATGCCTCTATGTTTTTACTTTTAACGTATTAAGTGTATTCTCGGATTTAATAAAATCGCGAAAATGGTCAAATATTGAATTTCTAAAGCTTGCCTATACAGTTTCCTTAAGCGGCAAGAGAAAAGTACGAAGATACAGGCGTAGTTTAATATGTGGTCTTTCATCGCGTGTAATAAAATCCCACTCTTACACATCTAATTTCCACAGCACAGTACCACGACGGAAACACTGCACGCCATGCGCGTAGGAGCGATGAGGCACTAGGCGTGCGTGTTAGTGTCGCCCGTATCGCTCCCTAGCTTCTTGACCTTGGACGCGTAGGTTTGCTCTCCTCTTAAGCGAGAAGGGTATGGAGCAGGGCCGGAATGAAAGGGCAGGTGAAACGGGGAGACCTTTGAGAAAACCCGCCGACCAGCGGCATCGTACGGCACGATTCCCACGTACGAAAATCCGGGAACGACCCCACCGGGAATCGAACCCAGTTCGCTTAGTAGAAGGCGAGTAGTCTAACCACTGCACCACCGCGGCCCCTTAAGCATTTACGTGTGTTGCTTTTTAAATGCTGTTCACTTTTGAAATCAACAATAGAAAAAAGTCATTATCCCTACCTGCAAACTGAATAACATGCTACCAGTAAAGTTGGTATACGCTGTTCATGATAAAGTGAGCGCTTTTGAAATCAACCTAAGAAAAAAGCCACTGCTACTAACGTCATATATTTTAAAGGGCGCACGGTGTGACATGCGCCCAGTAAAGTTAGTAACGATTGATGGAAAGTAGTTCCATATCTTAACGTCAACTAAAAAGTGCTGGGTAACACATCTGTGATAACTTAAATTATTTCTTTCGCGTTCTGTTTTTTTTATGCATTGAAGTAGGTCTATATACAAATAACCAGATTGGTAAAATATTTTATTTTCCAATAATTTCAAAGTTTCACCTGACCGACACATGCATAAATTGAAGAGACCCATGACAATGTTAATTTTACATCAGACGGAAAAACGGGCATGCAAGTAGATCTTAAGCAGGGCTTTCAAAAGTGCTCATTTTACCGTGAACAGCCAATAGCGATGAATAGAAGTAGTTCCATATATTATCATTAAAATAAGGATCAGGTAACCATTTGTGATAACTAAAATTATTTCGTTCACTTTCTCTTTTTTTTTTGTATCGAAGTGTAAAAATTAGCGTTTCCTTTTGTAATAATTTCACAGTTGTATTTGACCAACACATGAATAAAGTGACGGACACATGGGAATGTAAATTTTGCATAAGGCGGAAGAATACATAATGGGTATATAAGTAGATCTTGAGCAGGGCTTTCAAAAGTGCTCGTTTTATCATAAACAGCCTATAGTTCTTGTAATTCCAAAAAATATAAACATAGTATTCTGGCTTCGATATTGGTATGATAAGCTCCTATTCGGTGAAGGAATGATTGGTTTTCCATCCACAGTACACTACCGCACAAAGCCTCTTTATTAGATTGAGCTGAGTCCCCATTTACGAATAGCGATGAAATTTAAATAACCACACAGCTGTAGTGCGCGTTTCTGTGGAGCTAGAGAATCAATTTCAGGGGTGAATATAAAAGGACTACAATAGTAACAATACGGATAACACGAACCATTGGCTCTCTGACATTTATTTGCTAAGCGCAGCCGAGTAGTATCGACCAGGTAATTCCCGGAAAGTTTACATCGAGCCGACTGTTGAAAAGGCATTCGATTGGCAGGGGAGCGTATTTATCATCGGCGCTTGATCTACTAGCTCTGTGTATATTATTGGTCCTCACGCACACTATAACCCCGAGGCCAATATTGCAACCACACGCCTCGGCCGACAACGGGTTAAATATTTTTCGTTTCAAATCGGCACCCAGGGCCTCTTTAAGAGCCACCCAAATCTCTCAACTCAACGAGTTCCTGCCATAGACTGAAGATGAGGTAGACCGCTTAATCGTCTTCTGCGCATGTACCCAACATTAACCTACCCCAAAGGAACACTTCTGTCAAAGTCACATGGTCAGCGATGATGAACGTGTTTGTTATATATCTTAATTTTTAAATGACAAGCACTACTATAGTAAACAAATACTTTTACCAATTTGAATTTAATCAAACTGCATTACAAATTGGTTAGAGTAAGTATATAAACATCTTAAGGCACTTTTCTATTAAGCAGTGTTCGAACCTTACATCGAATCCACGCCGTTTTTTCCTATCCGTATTGGCAGTAAAGCAGTTCAATTTTGGGGCACGGTGACTGGTTGTGCGCAGCCAGCGAGATCGGTCTACCTCATTTTTAGTCTATGGTTCCTGCTTTCCAAAGCGGCGCGACCCTCCTTAGAGCTTGCGGTCGCAATATCCGGAACGTAATTTCCTCCATTCATGCGAAAATGAAAGATAAGTTCAGAGCAAAACTGATTAAAGTATGTATTTTATTTTGTTCGAGGGAGACTTTTCGGAGGAAGTATTTTTGAGTTGATTTTTTGTTCGGATATTAGAGTGGAGTGGAGAGATTTGGGCGGCTCTTAACATCGAGGAGCGGGAGAAACGGGAGATACCCGGGAAAATCCGCCGACCAGCGGCTTCGTCCTGCACGACTCCAGCATATGAAAATCCGGGAGCGACCCTGCCGAATATCGAACCCGGTTTGACTATGAGAGGGGGGGATATGCGCGATCTGACCGCTACACCACCACTGCCACCTAGGGTAGTTAGAGATAGATATAACAGTTCGTATAGCGAGGGTTTCGCTAAGTCTACAGCAGAAATAACCTTTAGGTCATTCATCAAGCAGAAGTTAAGTATGTCCAAGTGTTCTGCGTGTTGTTACAAAAATTTTGCACGTTTCATGTTTATACTTTTTGAAGTCATATTGTTAAACTTTTCTCAGTTTTGAGTTAATTTTTTTGAAGTATTAAACAAATGTTTCACTTTTTACCGTAAAATGAATTACAATTTAATTACTGTTAAATTTTTGGCTACGTCAACGCTTAGGTATATTTTTAGTCTATTGTTTTGGGAAGAAGAGTTTATCGGATTACATTACATTATGTGTACCTGTGTGCATCTGTAGTGAGGAGCTCTATTTATTACGATTTGGGTAATATAGTTTCGATGAAATTTAGTATTTTTTAGATACACCCAATTTCTTCATGCATTACTGGGTCTTCATTTAATTTCTGCCGACAAACGTTCGGAATTAAAAAGTCTTTGCTGGAAATGAAGGATAGCAAATATCGTAATAAACCTGAAGTATTCTCCAACTCTTTATTTTACACTAATGATCCAGCCCAGCTTCGCCCAGATTCAATTCAGTTTTTTTTTTTTTTTTTTTTTTTTTTTTAAAGCATTAGACAGCGTATTCCATGAGAGCGCTCTGGCGGCAAACTTTTTTCCAACTTGATTCACTAATAACGTTAATGCTCACCTCCTATTAGTGCTAGGGCAGTTTTAATATAAATAAACCTTCCTCGATAAATTCAGATCATAACAGTAAAAACCGCATCCAAATCCGTTCAGTGGTTCTCGAGATTAGCGCAGTCATACATAAAGACAGACGCGCGCCAGAGACTTCCTTTTATAATATGTATTGCTGTTAACATTCTTATAATTTTTTAATCTGGTGCCAAACCTTCAGTTCTATAACACAATTTTTCAATGTTTTAAACAGTTTTCCCTTTATGATAGCTGTTAAAAAGTTTACTGATACTTTCACCATAATTATATTTTAAAATATCTCGCAATACTCTCATGACAAACAGACTACCAGCTTTACAGTATTATGCATGTTTCGTTTGTGACAATCATTTGACAAGTACCAGTGTGTAGCAATCTGTATTTAACAGATTTGAGAGAAATGTAAAGTCTGAAAATTTTCAATTATTTTATCGGGGAAAGTGAGGTTTGTGAAACCTACCGGAACTTCATGTAGGGGATGTGACTGATTGAACACCTCAATAGAAATACTTGAAACAAGAGCATCAAATAAAGTAGGTTAATTAAAATTAAGTTATTTTCAACTACACTCCGTTTTCCCGGTGGCAAGGAGTTATGTTCAATGTCTATTGCTGCGAATTTCGCCAATCAGAACGCAAAAGTCAAAAGACCCTTTGTCGTAAGCTTTGCACGTCGCTCTGTGATGCCTTAACGGGTCACGACACATTTAGTAAGCTTCCGCGTGAATCTTAAGTATAGGTCGTTCACGGTAAAGTGAGCACTTTTAAAGCCCTTCCGAATTTTTCTTTTAAGCCAGTTTTTATATTTAAACCATCTTTAATGTTATCATTGTCACGTGGCTAATAAATACGGTGTATACTTTCACCACTCTCAAAAGTTAATGTCTGAGGCTGCTATAAAACATGTTTATTAGTGGTTAATGCCTTTTGGGAGGGCCTTTAAAAGTGCTCACTTGATCGTGAACAACCTACACGAGGAATAGAATGAAGAGCTGTCCTGTTTCTGAGCCAAACTTGTCGTCAGATGCATGGCTCTATTCAAGGAAGACTTATATTAATTATTAGGAAAGCATCGCAGTGAGACGACTTAGAAGGGTGTTACATTTCTAATTACCAAAAACAAAATAAAACTGACGATGTTTCTCCAGGCTTGGACGCCGTAGCGATGAAACTTGGATGGCTTTTCTGCGATCTCATTCAAAACAAAAAAAAAAAGAAAAAAAAAAAAACACACACATCCAGTGCGCCAGGTTAATCTACATGAAGGTTAATATAATGCAATTTTAATCAATTTCCCAGCACTGAATTTATTCGGTAGGCAACGAACTTTTCGGTCGCTTGCCCGCTAACTTCAAATACTGACAGTTGATTGTGAAAATGAGTTTTATTTTAAATATCTGCAGAACTATCTTCAAGTCATTAAACAGAAAAATATGTTTCTCAGTTCTTAGGCCTATGTCAATACTCTTAATGTTCCGAGAGTTTAGCTTTACTGTACATTTTATCGAACTGTGATTATTCTTTGTCACAAAATTGGATGCCGTACGTCTGAGACAGCATTCTATTTGTGTATGGCCAGATATCTACACAATTAAACTGAATAATATGTTTGTGTTTGATCAAGTTCTTTGATTAGTTGTGTCGTTTCCACTGTTTTGTCGTTTTTTGTTTTGCTTTCATTGTTGTCTTTCGTTCGTGTATTCGATCCCAGCCAGCTGCATTAAATGTGGTTTTGGTTTCACTGATGTAGTTCTGCACAGATTTTCCAAGCAAAGGCTGATACAATTATTCAATGTGACTCTCCCCACAACCTCAGTCGGTGCAGATATCCTGATTATCTAACATGCATAAATGTATGAAAATATGCTTAACCCATCATTGTTATTAATGTATTTTGTTCTAACCAATTAAGGGAGGGGTCCTAATTATTTAATATTTACACAGCATATACCACACTTCACGTGGGAAATGAAAACACACTGCGGAGATAGTGGGATACAAAGAGAAATTGGTGTTATAAACCAGAGGTCAGGGACCAATCCTTCCACGCTGTGTAGGATATGCTATTCGCAGTTAGGCAAAATATTTTTATGAATTATGCAGCCAACATGTGCATGTCAGTAGACTTGGTTACTGCCAAGTCAGTAATGGTTCAGCAGCTGGTTGGCACAGCGTTACCGGGCTTGGAATGTACGGGGCAATTAGCTGGGCTGCAAGAAAGTAAGTTTTTTTTCTTTATGTGGAGAAACTGGTTTATCAAACACTTGCGTTTAGTTTGGGAGGTTTGGTAGCACGTGTCGTAACAGTACGTGATTTGATACATGTGTTGAATTCCCTCGAGTCCATTCACGGTTACTTCCACCTTTTCTGAAGCCGTGCTAAAGTTCTCCTTCAAAGGATATTCCCCCGCCTCATGCAAACAAATTCAAACCGATTCTTGAAAATTACACTAAAGGGACAGTGCGCCTCACTCATTCCCCAATTGGTGTAATTATATTTCGCACAAGAACTATTTCTTGCTATGAATTACAAACACGCCTATTTTCTCACTGTTTTTATTGATACTAATGAAAAATGAAATATTACAATTAATAGATAAAATATATAAAAATTTAAATAACCAAGAATAAATCGCATGGTCTTGTATGTTAATACAATTACAAAACGCTTGTGGAATAAATCATAATTTAAAAAGACACGCTTTACATTGGGTAGTTTGTCAAAGGTTTGATTTAGAAAAGTATGGAGGAACCTCGATTGTACTATATACGCCAATTTGAACAGATTTTAGTAACCTTTCTGTTCAAAATCAAATAATCACACTTTGTTACATTTACATGTAAGCCGTAAACCTGACTTTATGAAAAGGGGATAGAGTCATAAGTCACATGTAAAGGTTAACGATACTCTTAGATAGGCTTGTAAATAATATATAAAGACAACGTGACCTGTTTATACATGGGCTGCTGTTAGTGAAACCCTGTTAAAAAGTTCCCACCTAATAAGTTTTCCTGCTTATTAAGTTGAATAATTTTGCTTCTTATCAATATTCACATGTGTAATTTGACCCTTTTAATAAGTTGTCCTGTTTAATAAACGTAATTATTTCAATCTCTTAAAAAACGCCTTAACAGAGTTGTACTGTATTTTGTGTCATTGGCCAATAAGGAAAAAATGGTGGCAGGTTGCCTGTCTCATTCCAGCTGGTAGGCACCACCAGGTCACAGGATAAGGCAGCCACCTCTCTTCGAGTCTCGTTGCCGACTCGTTGTTGTTCCGTCATCTTGCAGTCGCATAACTCTGACGAGCAAGACAGGCACAACTAAGACGAAAACAGTACAAAAAAAAAAACATTTCCAATGCGAGACGAGAGCTTGAACATAAAGCACAGCACTTTAAATGAAGGTAAGCAATTTTCGGCATCATTGACAAGTCGCTCGTAGACTAAACTCCAGTTTCAAAAGCGGAAGACAGAAGGAATGTAAATTCCAGTCCATGATGCTGACAAAAATGCAGATATTACGCTACAGCTCTATACGGCACGAATGTCAGTTTTGTTAGATCAATTCGGTAATTGGCAGATAGTTCTTTTTTTATGGAATTTATACTCTATACGGAATGTTAGCGAACGATTTCATTTTACAACGTTGTACATTCTGACGTATTGGATGACACGAATAGAGTAGGAATCTTTTCTAATTGAAAACCGTTGGTAATATGATATTTTTCGTCGTGCTGAAGAAAGAATTGTCATTTATTTTAGTTTCAGTTTTATTTTAATCGTGTGTGTGTCGTGTATTGCGTGTAAGAGATACGTGATTCCAGCCGACCTTCTGTCGGGTCCTGGGGCCAAGCTACGACAACCAGATTTTGACAAGTTGGCGCAGTCTTACCTAATCTGCTACAACATATTCTTTGGTTTTTAGCAGAGAACTCTTGTTTGTATCTGTCGCTTAGCAGTCTTCACTGTTTAATTAACTGGCTTTGGTAACCACCGCTGGACACATATTTCGCTGGCGCTGCTACTCGCGATAGGGCGAATGCAACAATGCACGTGATTTCCGATTTCATTCCAACGTACTAAAACCCACCAAGAGCGTGACGACTTGGGGGGGGGGGGTCAAAGCAACCTCACTCGTACGGTGTTTTACAATCACAATAAATCAATTTTCCCTTCCCCCTGAACCTGCGGCCAGGAATTTCATTTAATTAAAGAGAAGTTATGTGCCATATTTTCTGTATATTTTAATTTCTACGAACAGGTTTTTCTTGCCACAAAAAGGCACTGCATTATGACAATGTCGCTATTATTTTGTCCATCTGAAAGGCACTATCGCCAACATTATCCAAGTAGTAACGGGCATCGAGCACAACTTCCCCCCCACATAAAAGGACAGCTGGACAGTCCCTTCAAATTAGAGGACGCCGAGAATTTTGCAGACACAGCACCCCTCCACACAAGCGTCCGCAGCTCGCGGGCATTTACGAACTGCAAGCAGCCGTCCAGGAAATTTAAAGGCGAAACTCCCCGCTGATCGCGCAGGCAGCTCCCAGGCGAACATCGTGGCGATGACCCACGGCAGAAAAATAGGGCTCCACAGAAGTTCGGCAGCGTTTTCCCACCAAGCTCGACACGCAAGACGCGAGCATGTAGAACGAGCAGGCAGACTAATTTCAACAATTATTTCCACAAGTTTTATAACAATCACGTTGCATACAATGTTGACCGCAAGACGCATTGAAAAAAACCTTAGCTCATACTGAGGCTCACTAAGCATCCCCATACCAGAGCTGGGTTTGCTACAACTTCTCACGTGTTACCCAGTCTGCTGCTACTGCAAGACTCTCTCCGCCCCGCGCGGCCGCTACCAAGAGTGGCAACGCCATACCAGAGCTGGGTTTGCTACAACTTTGCACGTGTTACCCCGTCTGCTGCTACAAGACTCTCTCGGCCCAGCGCGGCCGCTACCTCGAGTGGCAACGCCATTCCAGAGCTGGGTTTGCTACAACTTCGCACGGGATACCCCGTCTGCTGCTACTACAAGACTCTCTCCGCCCCGCGCGGCCGCTACCACGAGTGGCAACGCCATACCAGAGCTGGGTTTGCTACAACTTCGCACGGGATACCCCGTCTGCTGCTACAAGACTCTCTCCGCCCAGCGCGGCCGCTACCTCGAGTGGAAACGCCATACCAGAGCTGGGTTTGCTACAACTTCGCACGTGTTACCCCGTCTGCTGCTACTACAAGACTCTCTCCGCCCCGCGCGGCCGCTACCTCGAGTGGCAACGCCATACCAGAGCTGGGTTTGCTACAACTTCGCACGTGTTACCCAGTCTGCTGCTACTACAAGACTCTCTCCGCCCAGCGCGGCCGCTACCTCGAGTGGCAACGCCATACCAGAGCTGGGTTTGCTACAACTTCGCACGTGTTACCCCGTCTGTTGCTACTACAAGACTCTCTCCGCCCCGCGCGGCCGCTACCACGAGTGGCAACGCCATACCAGAGCTGGGTTTGCTAC
This sequence comes from Dryococelus australis, assembly GCA_029891345.1. Taxonomy (NCBI): domain Eukaryota; kingdom Metazoa; phylum Arthropoda; class Insecta; order Phasmatodea; family Phasmatidae; genus Dryococelus; species Dryococelus australis. The sequence goes on from CM057001.1 coordinate 108,621,988, forward strand.
AACTTCGCACGGGATACCCCGTCTGCTGCTACAAGACTCTCTCCGCCCAGCGCGGCCGCTACCTCGAGTGGAAACGCCATACCAGAGCTGGGTTTGCTACAACTTCGCACGTGTTACCCCGTCTGCTGCTACTACAAGACTCTCTCCACCCCGCGCGGCCGCTACCACGAGTGGCAACGCCATACCAGAGCTGGGTTTGCTACAACTTCGCACGTGTTACCCCGTCTGCTGCTACTACAAGACTCTCTCCGCCCCGCGCGGCCGTTACCTTGAGTGGCAACGCCATTCCAGAGCTGGGTTTGCTACAACTTCGCACGTGTTACCCCGTCTGCTGCTACTGCAAGATTCTCTCCGCCCCGCGCGGCCGCTACCACGAGTGGCAGCGCTGGCGACGCGCGCGCTCTCAGCTGGCTTTCTACAGCACTAAGTAACCATACAAAAACACTATAAAATGACTAACTAAACTACAATATTACACTATGCTAAAATAGAAATACTATATATAAGTATAATACAAAACATTTTTTTAATGGCTAACCGGCCTAACCATATGTTTAATGACATAGTAACCACTCATAAGCGAGCGCCCAATTCAATATTACCAACCGCTGCATACCTTTCTTAAGTGAAGACTCACTCGTCACAATACTTACTCATTCCCTGTTTCCTGCTCATTGTCCTGACTGTCAATACTATCAGGCTGAAATACTCTGCAGCTACTAAAGATGCATTTTTTTGCTCATGCATCTTCTCCTACACATTTGGTGGACAGGAACACATATCGACCTAAAGGTTATAGCATCAGTCCTTAAGTGTCGCCGCACCTGAGCTATGGGTTTCTCGCATAAATTGCGATGCGTTAATTGACGCCACTTAAACACAAATGTGTCGTATTTAGAATGGATTATTTTTTTGCGACAACAAACCATTACATTTCTGCTTGCTGGTTGGTTAATATACTATAATTTTTCCTGTGGTTTCCGTTACTAATTTTTATAGCATTATAGTGGCAGTATTAATTCCTTTGTCCCCATAGTTATATTAACAACTTTATTTTTGGATTTTTCAAAATTATGTATTACTGCCTAGTGTGCTAGTTTTTCGCGAGAGACACTCGAGAGATTGCTTTCATACTATGTTAATATTAATTTTCACACTAGATAACTTTAGGTCAATATGGTGTTAAACATACATTGTAAAAAATTTTCGCGTAATCTTCTTAAACTGTAATGGAAGTTTTAACCTATACAATGTATGGTAATAATACCACACTTCAAGCTACAGATATAGGAATGATTAGCAGCGCATCTATACAAAGTTGGGAATTTCCCTAAATGCATTGGACTGTTTCCTGAGCAAATGTAGGAAACTACAATGAATGTATAGCATAGGGGAAAACATTGCCGTTCGTGCTTTCTCACTAAGCGTATACACTGGTTTAGTAAATTTCCGAATAATTTCTTAGAGTGTATCAATAATATTAAAACGGCCCACTCACCAAAGTCACAATGGGGATTCGAAACAGTAAAATTGTGCTCCGAATGCACCGTGACATACAACAAAATTTTGAGCAATAACACACTAATAAAACGGCCAACAAAATGTTTGTGCTGGTCAAAATATGCATTTTTTTACCTCAACAAACTACTTCGTTGAGTAAACAAAAAATGAAAAGCAAAAAATACACGCTTAATAAACCAAACATCTGTGTTGGGCATAAATAAATTATAGTGTCAACGCAATATTTTGTTGATCCAACTGTATAAATTTGTTTGGCTACTGATTTGATTGCCTTCGTTAGAAAATAACGGCTGAGAGTTTGTTTGCATTTTTTTGTGACAATTACGTTATTAACAGTGAATTTATTGATGCTTAATAATATCATAAACAATCTGACAAAACAATTTCAGCAGATAACCAAGAAGTAAAGCTGTAAAACTTGAAATATTTGTTTGCGCACATTGTCCAGAAAATTATTTCTGTAAAAACACTCCTGCTCCGTCAGTTTAGCTAAGGTTGCTGAGGTAATGCAGATTTTAATCCTAGTCGGACATTTAATTTGTTCTGTATTAGCCGAAACTTTTTAAAGTACGTAAAACATAACAAATCTTTACTTGCACCAACCAAACCTTGTTTGAAGCCACCAAACAAGAACAACAAAATAATATGTTATCAACGACAAAATCGTTTACTACCGTTTGGCATACAATTAATAGTGTTACGTCAAACAAACTTTGTTTGATTCAACAAAACCCTTTTCTCAGTGCATTGCTTCCTGTTATACTGATAAGCATATCAGCCAATCAATTAATCTGAATATCTATGTAGATTTTTAACAGTGATAACAAAACAGGATATTGGTAAAGATGATATTAAATAAACAGACGTCCATTTAAATATAGTAGTGGAGTAAAATCTACCTGCTACTCTTACCGCAATCCGGAATAAATAGATCTCAAGTGGCGGTTGCAGAAGGACAAATGCAATTGCATGTAAAGACAAAATTACAGATTGTGAGATATGGCATGTTTAATGTCAAAAAAATACAGCTGTCTCTTCGTTATAAAAAAGTTTCCTCGTGCATATGGAATTCTAGCAGAGCTGCACTAGTTGTGAAATGTAGCAAAATCATCCATGGGATGTCCAGTTTGTAAGTTGGCTTATTTGTATTTGGTGTTTATGTTTTGCGAGCGCACTAAGTGGGCCTCAGTTATAGCGCGAGCCTGCGAGGCGCTTCTGCTTGCCACGAACAACTTTATTGCGTCAAAACGCGGCCGGAAGCCTGGCTCGCTCCCGCCAGAAGAGGAAAAGACGAAGAAGACGGGCTTCCCACAGGATGAGGCTTTCTTCCCGTCGAGCGCCGCCTCATTGACGGCTTGATTGACACTTCATTAAGCGGGTGTCACTCAGAATTATCACCGCGAGCAGCAAGAAGAATGGAACAACGGAACGAGAAAAAGGGGGCGCTCGTGCGGGCTGAGAGTGAGGGGTCCGGGAGAGAAAGAAAAAAAAAAAAAAGTGATGGCTTTCCGAACCGGGGGCAGGTCTTTTTCGCCCTGTTTGAAGAGAGGGGAGAAAAAATTGTTTGCCTCCTCTCCGAGCCTATTTCTGCGTCTGTAGCTGGCGGACAGCAGCTCCAGGTCGGTGGTTCTCGGAAGCTCGCGAAGTTGAGTGAGAAGTTTCGCCCGTGTCTCTACTTGCGATGCCGTGACACTCCTCTGAACATGTCTTAAGCTTCCTTCTGTGTTTTTTTTTTTACTTCCGTAGTTTTTCGCTACGTCCGGGATGCTTCTTTACTCGGGACGTAACTTTCTTTCGGCCTCTGCGTTTCCTTCCAGGAGCACGGCAAGAGAAACCTTAAAGGAAAAAAGGAGAGAGAGAGAGAGATAGACGTCTCAAACCTGTTTCATCCTCCATGTCGTCCGAGAACTCTGTTGAATAACATCCACGTGATACTGTGTTTCCAGCATGTCTCGTAAACATCACTGGGGAGGATGGAACCTTGAGACGGTTTCAAAATAACATATTATATGTTTTATAAATGTACTAAACACAGGTTTCGTCAAATATTTGCGTTTCCAACCCGAAATCAAAAGAATACAGAACACATCAAAGAGGCAATTCTTCTGGCACATTGATCTGATAACCATATATTTTAGACCTTCATTCACGGGTAGATAATTGATCTTTTGACACTTCGCTGCGTAGAAATTCGTTTGTCATTAACGACACAGAAATGATTAAGATCACAGTGAAGGCATCGTGAGTAGTAGGGGCGTACGGGTCCTAGATACAAAGGGATGCCGGCTTTTTTATATCAAAGGGTTGAATTGATATAAAGAGTTACCAAATTGATTGAAAGTGTTAAATGTATTGAAAGGGCAGCTGTGGTATGTCCTCACCCTTGGGGCTCAGAAACTCAACTGAGGTGTCGGTGTATTGGGGGCAGGGTTATATATGTGGTAAGTTTTGTGCAATAGTGGCATAAGTGTTAACTTTTTGGGATGTAGTGATATTGCTCGTAGATGGTGATAGGAGATAGGCGATTTTTTGGTAATAGTAATTAAACAGAAAGAGAAAACATTAAGTATAGTTAAGATACGAGAGAAATTTCGGAGTGTTCAAACTAAATATATTTCAAGATAGTTCTATGTATGAATAACTTACATGGGAGAGAATTTTAACTTAATGAATAACCCACTGCACTAAACAAAGTTAACAATCTACAATGAAGAAAAAAATGTCCCTATAAATTAAACATTTAACAAACACAATAACAAGGTATTTGAAAAATTACACAACTTGATGTCTCTCACACATACCTGACATGATTTTGAAACACGTCTCTCCACCTGTGAAACTGGTGAGGAACTTTTCAAACCGAACCCATATGTTGAATGACAATTATTAAAAAGGAAATTAATTTATTAACAGAATGTAAAAAATTAAATGATTAATATACTTCAATTCACTCGGGAGGTCGCTGCAGCACCGACTTGGATATACCACTTACGTCAACTTATAATCTGTGTTGACAGCAAACATAACTTGCATCAGCCTACGTTTGATTATAGACTGAGGTGAAAAACTCGGAAATGAACGAAAACACAAAACAAATGTTTCCAAATAAATTAAACAGCTAACGAACACAAGTACATGACAATGACTAAACTATATACAGAACCCAGTTATCCTGTTTTTTTATAAATTAAACCGCACAAGGAGAGCTCCCCAAAAGACATCTGTCCATCTGGGAGGCTGGTGAATGAATGACTGGAGTGTATGACGTGTGTCGGCTTATAAGCTGTTATATATGTGGAGCGTGGCTGATAGGCAACTGAGTTGAAATTTATTACATAAACTCTGAATAAACTACGTCCTATGACTGACAAAGAAACAATAAATTAAAAAAAAAAAACACCCTGATTTTTAATGAAAGTTTCACTATTGTAAGAAGAATTCACTTTAAACACAATTTCCCATCGAAGTGTAAGGAGACACAGATGACTTAATCACACAACACTTTATAGAAATATTCTAGATATTTTTTTTTAATTCACATAAATTGGTGGAAGAAAAATTATTAAAAATAACAGATGTACTACAAATTTTTCCATTAAGTCTATGAGATTCACAGCACTAGTTACCGAAACAATAGTTAAAAATGCTAAAAAGTTTCGTCGACTGAACTCAGAAATGGGGTTAACTCGATAATCGCAATATATTATCTTATACGAAAATTATTTATTCCGATAAATTAAAAATAATACTTGCAAATTTTTTCATATTAAAAGGTGTATATAATATCGCTTAACTAGAATACTGGCTATCACTCAGGCTTATTATATGGCTATGCTCTCCGATGCCCACCGACTGCTGTATTTGGTGAATAGATGCCTCAGAGGAGAGAGTGATGTATACATGTATCCTGGAAAAGTGTTGGTGTCAAACTAAGATAGCATTGGGCAGCTAGATCCATGCACATCTGTCCTGACTGAAGCCCCTCCCCCTACCCTTTAATACAGAATGTGTCTTCGCCCGAAAAGAGACTTCCTGTCCAAGGTCATGCAACAGCACACCAGAGCATGTTTTTGGCGTTGACAGGAAAAACAACATGGCTTAGCACAGATAAAACACGTCCTTCTTACATTATAGATGCCCAGATTCTCGAAAATGAGAACTTTGGCATTTTGCACAGGTGTCGTCATGTGGCGCTACCATCACTGAAGGTAGTTGGCAAGCACAGAGCATGCACCACATAATATCATTTCTGCTATGTGACAGTTATTTCAAACTTTAAAAACTGGTGCAACATTCCACGGCCCCTGACTGGACAAGCAATTTGCCTTACCTCAATAAGGGTTATTGTAATATTTCATGTACAAATAGTCAGGAGATGACCTCGGCAGACCAGACATGGAGAGCCTGGGGTCTCCATCTTGAGCTAAGTATTTGAACAACTTAATGTTATAAGTAAATAGAGTCCTGGCCTATCTGGCCAGAAAAATAAAATTTTGATGTCATAATTTGTAGGTGCCTTAGATCATGGCAGATATTGGTTAAAACCCATGCCTTGACTACAAATCTGCATTTTTAAAATTAGTGAATTTTTATTATTTGCCGAAAATAATTTGAGAAATGAAATTATGCAACAGAGAAAAGGTTTTACCTAAGTTGTTTTAGATTGGGTCTATGTTTGATCTTTTATGGTTCATTTGTGTCCATTATGGACTTTATACTAATACAGTGTCATGCTACTTAGATGACAATGTCTTTTAATGTTTTATATCGATACACAGGTTATTTTCGGAAAGATTTCATTGCCTGTGGGTTTGATGTCGCAACTTTAAACAATTTCAAAGTTGCCATGTGCGCTGGCACACACATAGATATATTGACTTCAGTAACTTTAAAAATGGTCCATGTTAAAGTGTGATGGTATTAAAATTAGCCATGAGTTGTGTGTATTTATATGGAAAGTTATGATCATCACCTTTGACCATATGGGACACCTTGAAACAATTTTAAAGAATTTCAATGTTGCCATGTGTGCTGGTGCGCACATAGATATTTGACTTCAGTAACTTTAAAAATAGTCAAAGTTAAACTTGAGAAAGTTAAAATCCAGCCACGTGTCATGGTACATAAGTACTTATGTTTTTTCTGTTGTAATTTTGGGACAATAATGTAATTCTCAAACAAATAAAAGTTGCTATGTGTTGTGGTGTGCTTATACCTGAATTTGTGACTTTTAGCTTTAGTCAGATTCTTTTGAGTTCAAAGTTGTCTACTTGTTGAGGTATTAATATAAGAAATTATACTACAAAATATTTTGCATGTTATTAGTATTTTGTATGATGGAAATGTGAACAATGTTTGCCACACATTTTGGAATAAGTAAAAATAATAATCCAAGTCAAGTGTTCTTTTTTCTGTTTTTCAGTAATTGTAGATTGTTAGGGAAAATATTGCAGGTTAACACTCCTTCGAAGTTGAATTGAGAAAGTTTTCGAAATACATAGTTGTTCTTGATTGAATTTTGGGATGTGTTATGCCACTTTGCCACGTCCTTAGAATAAGGGTGTCACAGTATAAACATAAAAGGAATAATGAACAAACATGTTATTAATAAAAATATTTAAAAATGTGTGTAATTTGTTCTTGTACGTGAAAAAGGTAGATATGCTCCATTTTTATAGATGTTGAAACTGAAATGAATCATGTGGAATATTTCCAATAAAACATTATTAGGTAACAATTTTATACCTGCTTCGAAATATTAGATCTATACCGTTTGCTAATAATTCAAGATGTGAAAAACCATTCCATTTAGCAGTCTTACCACTCCCCTGTACAGAGTCATAAACTTTCAAGCTTAAATTTCAATGTTTTTCCAATATTACGAACTACAAAACAGAGATCTCAGATGGTGCCTGCCTGACTCCAACAAATCCCTGCAGATCGCATTTCGGTTTTATAATGCCCTGGGGAAAGTATCTCTTTTCACAAAGCAAGTTGCCAAGGTCCTTCGTCCATCCTGCAAGGGAGGCCAGCTCAATTCAACGATTTTAGCCATCAAGGATACCAATGCCAAAACATCTTCCTAGCTGAATTTAAACTCTTGAGAAAAAATATTGTGTTTTCCACTTTATAAAATTAATATTAATTTTCCAACCTCCATTACACAGGAAAAAAAACATAAATTAAAAAAAAATACACCAGACATATATAAAAAATGATCTATTATTTATTGAATAAATTATACTTCCCCAACCACACCGACCTTTACAAAAAGTTTTAAAATATTTTACAAATATATTTCTAACCATAGGGAAAACATGTTCGTACACATCAACGGAAAACATATTTATATGGTTAGCATAAATAGGATCAACAACATACATATTAAGAAAACAGGAGCAAATTTACTTAAATTAGATCATAAAGCATAACACGTTTCTTGACTTCGATAGGATTTACTGAAAATAAAAATATTTTTTGTTATGTTTAAGGTTTACAGAAATATGAGCTGATGCCTTATAATAGTTCTTTCGAAAAAAAGTAAATAATATTTCTTTTAAAAGGTAAATCTAATCTTAGATAAGTTTAAAGAGGGATCATAGCAAGTGTAAATGATTTTTTTATGGATTATTACAATTTCTTTTTCTATAAATTATATATAGCTTTATTAAGTGTGTTTATCTCTAATACATTCGCTAAGCATTTTAGTTTATTATTAGTTAAACAGAATTTATTTTTATTGAACAGAAGTTATTTTTGTAACAAATAAAATGTTATTTATTTGTTCGAGGGTGAGACTTAGCAGAGAGGTTAGTCTCAGAGGGTTGGAGTGAGGGTTGAAGATATTTCAAAGTCGGGGGTGCGGGAAGGGAGGGGACTGGGTGTTTGGCCTTCTGACTTCTGGTTGGCGAGGAGAAATCATACTTATCGAGCGTTTACCTGGGAATCTGAAATTTTTATAAATAGGGCTTTAGCCTCTATGCCCCCATCCACTGTTTCCAGTTATTTATCGAGTTGTCGTGGTAGTATTTTCTTGGCTTATCTACCCAAGACTAAGACAGGAAACTTGCAGATTTTAACTGAGATTATTTCAAGGATTTATTGAACGGACCTGATGCTTTGGCAAAATATTTTTTTTATTTTTTTTTGGATGATGACGACGAAGAAAGTGCTTCTACTCTACAGCCGTTGATCTTGTCAACACCTTCAATGTTAAGAGCAGTTACAGTGACGTCTGTGCTAACGACTCCTATAGTAACACTTTCAAAGTTGGGAGCAAGTATATTAATGTCTGCGCTAACAAGACCTACAACATCGAGAGCAAGTATATTGACATCTGCGGCAGCGAGACCTACAGTGACGCCTCCGACATCCAGACTTACAGCAATGCCTTCGACGTCCAGACCTACACAAACGCCTTCGAAGTCCACACCTACAGCGACGCCTCCGACGCCCAGACCTACAGTGACGCCTCCGACGTCCAGACCTACTGCGACGCCTCCGACGTCCAGACTTACATCAATGCCTTCGACGTCCAGACCTACACAAATGCCTTCGAAGTCCACACCTACAGTGACGCCTCCGACGTCCAGACCTACAGCAACGCCTCCGGCATTGAGCTTGGAAGGTCTAGATTTTACATCAGTCATAAAATCAGGTGAGCGACGCATACAATAACCAGCTATGTGTTTGTGTTGCACTCCACTAGATTTAACCTCATATAATATGAGGGAATATATGTCTAATAACTTCTTATTCCAAGAGTTGGAAGAGTTTTAACAGTTCAGTTGTGTGTTTTCGTCTGCTCCAAGTATACCCTCTCCTGAATTATTATCACCTGAATTACTGCAGCGTAAATTAATTTCCCCACCTCCTCCTTTGTGCATACCTTCACCACAGGATATAATATATAGTCCAATATCATCACCTCCTTCACCCGTTTAACCACCACCCCCTGTTGTTTCTGTAAATAAATACAAACTCAGCTTAACTCTAAATGTAAATTTTAATGAAAATTCAAACTTACAGTGATGAATGATTATAAGATGCAATATGAAGTGATGATTTTAATGGCTTCTGACACAGCATTGTGTGACACTTTATCAGTTTTAAAATTGTAATGATTTTCAAATGTGATATGGTAATAAGATTTTCACTTGTGATAGGGTGAGAAGTTTTTACAGTTTTAATGATTGCAAGCATACAGTTTCAACAATTTTAATAAAATTTAATTTAGTTTGTTAAAAGTTGAAACAATTTTTAGAAAATTTCATTTACTTGGTTAAAAGATTTAATGATTTTAATAACATTTCATTCGATTTGTTAAAAGTTGAAACGATTATAAGAAAATTCCATTCACTTAGTTAAAAGTTTTAATGATTTTAATGAAATTTAATTCAGTTTGTTAAAAGTTTTAACGATTTGCTATGAAAGTTAATTATTTTAATGATTTCTAATGTAGAATGATGGAAAGTTTTAATAAACTTTATGATTTCAATCATAAAATGTTGGCAATTTTTTGAGTTGCAACAGGATTTTTTGTGATTATTTTATGACGTAAGATGGAGTTTTGGTTAATATGCTTGTATGGCTTTCACACATAAATAATAGCAGTTTTTATTATTTTCAGTCTTAACATGATTTGTTGTGATTATTTTACAGTTTTATGGATGGAGTTTTGGTTAATTTGCTTGTGTGGCTCTCACACGTAACATATTGAAAAAGTTTGTAATTAATTGTATTATTTGTAACGTAGCATGAAGTAACAATTGTTTTTTTTTCAGCTTGTGAGTGTTTTAGTAGTAGCATGCTTTAAGTTTTCCGATCGTAGCTATTTTGATGTGAATAAGTAGAAACTTTGTCATACAAATGTTAAATAAGGTGTATTTTATGAATTTTTTTGAAAAGAAAATTTTTAATACAATTTTTCCTATGTTAAAAAATTTTTACTGTGACTTGTTATTCATTAGTCTAAAATTCCTAATGTCAATCATTTTTTAATATCTTGTTATGTGAATGATTGGAGATGGGATGTGTCTGAAGATGAAGTGCTTGTATATGACTGGATATTAATCTCTTGATTAGTTTTTTTAAATGAAAAATAATGGTAAACGTGAAATGAGTGGGTGAGGGTAAGATTTTCGAGCCTGGAGATTGAAAATATTTTTAAGTCAGTCAGCAGGTTATTTGTGCGTTTGCTCACTTTCAAGGAAAAAATATTCAAGTGACTCGTTTCCTTCTTGATGAGGGAGAAAAAAATTATACATTTAAAACTATAATTTCCATTAAAGACATTTAATTTAAAAACAAACTTGGAAGAGGGAAATAAAAATGTTGTGATAATCGAACACGTCTGACTGGGCACCTAAGTGCATTTTCTTAAGTATTTCTAAGAATTCCGAATCTTCTAACCATTAAATTTGTTGTTTCTTTCGAGTTTTGAGAGATTGTGATATTTCATGTTAAGTGAGCTAATTTTGCCCTGATTTTTCGGAAAATTATTTTGAATACTTTCTCTGAGTATTAATTTTTTTTTTCGTTGTAGTAAGTATTTTCCTAGCTCAGTTATTTTCCTGTATTGCGCATTATTTTTAGTCGTTATTTGGTTTGTTGCGACACCTATCGGGACTTGTGTGATTCTGTTTCATTAGTGTGTGTGTCAGTGGTTTTGATGCATCCCATGTAATTTGAATGATTTTGTTTGGCAATTTTGACATTCAGTTTCACATTTTTGAGAGTTTGTTTCGTGTGATATTTTAGTAATATCTGTTTTGTTTCCAACATCTATTTTGAGAGTAATCTGTCTCGTTCGTGTGTAAAACTAATTTTTTAATTCTGTCAATCATTGTTACTTTAATTCTGTTATTATTTCTGGCTATTGTTATGTGTTTGTGTTATTGGGATAAGATAAGTCAATTTACAAGTGAAAAATTTTTGCGCGAATAAACAGTGAATGGTTTCTAAGGAACTATTGGAACAAACAAAGCATAAAATTGAATTTTAGTGTGTCGTATTGTTTACTATTTCGGAATGTTATAACATCTGGTTATCTAACATGTGCTATTTGCATTTCAACACATTTTAAGTTAGCATGCAAATTTATAATAATAGCATACACATGTTTATTTTGTAAACAAATATGAATTTCATAGGTTTCCCATGTAATATTGTTATATCATAATTTTTTTTCTTAATTCTATGTAATATTATTGTACTCGCAGCAACTGAAATGTAAATTTTCCATATATGAATTGTTGTAATTTTATTTTGTTTTATCAGGTTTCAAGTAACTTGATTATTGTGTGCAAGTTGGCAACATTTAGGCGCACCCTTTTGAATCGTCAAGGTATTGGAAAGCACCCTGGGTTAATCCCTATGTACTCTGTATTAATTTTAATATTTAACCCCTGCCGATAATGGAAGTTGACGAAATGTTCCACACTCCAGCTTCAATTAAGTGCGTCACAACGGCAGCAGGCCAGTGAGGCATTAGTTCTACGTCGAAAGTATAAATGAAATGTTTTAAGGATAATTAGACCCAAAAAAGTATATTAAAATTTGAGTGATAAACCAATGGTACATAGTACTACCGTCAGAACATGTCTACATATAAAATAAGTGTGAGAAACTCTACATTTATATAAGGTATGATCCCACTTTAATGTACAGTGACCGTTACATGTACTTGACAGTGTTTAATAAACTGTTAAAGTAAGCAGCATCATTTCCCGACATTTTTCAGTGGTCACAAAGTGCCTGAGATTTAAATAAGTATCTGATTGCTATATCAACATAAACTGTGATGGCAGGAACATTTTAAATATGTAAATATACAGGCACGTAATTTATTGTAACGGCCAAGTGTGAGAACATGAGTGACTTTTATTTAGAACTCACTTAAACCTTCTCTGAAAAACTTTAAGTATGTGCAACATTCAAGATGTCTAGTTTTTTTTTTTTATACTTTAAAATACTCTATTCACATAATTGGCATTTGCAGCAGGTATAATGAGAGATATCTTTACAGATCTAGTCCAGCTGCTGCGTGCATATCCCTTGCATTTTGAACACTTCCAAGGAATGAAACTTTCAGGTAATTTACTTCTAAGATATTTTCCCCATTAAATTATTGCTTAAAAATATTGGAAGCATTTCACTGCTTTAAATTAATGCAAGGTTGGTTCCAATGTCTTCCGGTGTGTTTATGTAGTGTTTTGTAGCTATGCAGGGGGCTGCACAGAACATGATTGTGACCAGGGCTATCCAGGTTATTGAAAGTCTGTAGGTGTGGAATACCAGCAACTTCGACGATGTGGTTTGTGGCATGCAAATTAACTGCCAGTTGGCTTATGTTTGATGTTAATTGTGTTGCTATGTAATTCTCCCAGGTTGTTGCACTTTAATTATGTAGTTCTGTCTGTATAAATTACATTTGAGTAGAAAACCATTGCAAGGTTCACTCGTTTTCTTACAGGGGCTAATACTCATACGTGGGGCATGCATAAACTCTCTCTCTCTCCAAGTTTTCCCCCATACAGTATATCTTACAATGTTTTAATCATTTATTTTAGCCCAATATTTCTGTTCGTTTTTGGATATTTTGCACAATCTGGTGTATTTGTTTAATTTTGACATTTTCGATGGCAAGTTTAAAGTAAAAATAATTTTCCCGATTCTTATAAGCAAAGATTAAATGACGTGAGTCATTTACCTGAAATAAAATTTTGTAATCATCTATAAATTGTTCTACACACTGTGCATAGTAATGTAACTCAACTGAATTCATTTTGCATTTCGTATTTGTTGTTTGATAAAATATCGTAATATTATCGATTGTGCGTGACCGTCCAGTATCGATACAGTATGGCAACGACCTTGAAAGGTCCGTGTTGCTTCCTCCTACCTTGAAACATGGTGTGACTTTATTATATTCTTTCTTCCCTTCCAAATTTTTTCAATATTAATGTGTGATTCGGCAACGTTGTGACCACTGCGGGTAAGTGTTCTGTTCGATCCCCCCCCCCCCCTCCACCATCGCGTGTTATGCGCTATGTTTTGTGATCCGCAGTTAATGTATTATGCAATTTTATCTTTGTGTAGCGGTTCAACTTACCGACCCCACTCTTCACCTTTGAAAATTATGATGGCATGTGTTTGTACGACCACTTCTGATCCTGGCTTGAAGTTTGGCCCCTGCATTCCAGCCTGCATTATGGATTCGTATTAACCTCTGTACCTCTTTGGAAAATGCCATCTTCGCCCTAGTGATTTCTTCAGCTCTTCTCCAGGCCATGATATATATATATAGCTTTTGCATGTATTGCATGTGACCTCAAGTATGTTTGTTTAATGAATTTGTATCTCAGTAATTCGGATTTATCCATTCAGGACTGTCACACCAAACCTCAAAATATGAACTAATAAATTTTCGTTATTGTAGAATGTAATATTGTGACCTATCTTTACAATTTTATTACTTAAATTTTATTTGGCCGAAATTATCAGTCAATCTTAGTTTTTGCTTGTTGCATCATAGCGGATCCCCAATTATAAAGAAATATTTATTAAGAATGCATAATCTCTAAATAGATATTTGTGAAAGCTTTGTGAACTAAAGCAACAATATAAATAATATAAAAGAAAATATTTATAATAATTGTAAAAAAGGAAGAGGAAACTTACGAGTTTTTTGTTATCTATAGGTAATTCTGTTTCAGAGTTTATTTTTGTTATATTTGTTAAAGATGTTGAAGGATAATTCGAAAGGAGAAAAATTAATGTCATGCCCCGATTTTTTCGTTTCAGTTAACTCACCATCAGGTTTTAAATATATTTTTTTTTAAACATATAAACAAAAGGTTGTAATTTATTTGCTATACTCTTGAGCTACTACTAAGCAACTTTGCAAGTACAATAGATGAATTAAGTAACATTTCTATTTATTTTTCATTTGCTTAATTGATAGGCAACTTTGAAACCTGGAAAATGACATATCAATATAAACTCACTATTTGGTATTATATTCAGATCTTGGGAACTAATTATAATTTCACTTTGCATACTACTGATTAAATTTTGGTAAGTATACACGCTGGTAGCAACCAGGTCCACAGATATTTCTGTTATGTTCGTTCGGCTTTTGGCTTGTGTCGGTATTTGGGGGCGTTTGATTCTGGTGAATTTTTCTTATCGTGCTTCCGAACCCCTGAATGCTGGTACACTAGTATCTTCTGAAAACCTCTGTTGACCCGCTGTTCAACTAGAAGAACACTGGAGACTTAACGGAAACGAGAGTCAAGTGACACATATACCTTTTCAGGGCCAGGTAGAATGACCTCTTAGCGACACAACACAGCTCCAAAAACGTTTTCCCATTGCCTTTCAACTCTACAGCAAGCAGTGGAAGAGTCCAACGAACTTTCGAAATAAAAATATTTTCTCACAGCAACCAGATTACAACTACTACTGCAGCTGAAGATTCAACACGAATATGTCTGGTGGTAAAGCATAATCATACTTTACACAAACTCAGAAAAATAAAATTCAAAGTTTTTTTTTTAATAAAATTCAATTTATGAACACAATGGCTGCCGATTTCATTTAATTTTTTGCTTAAATTTGGCCTTTTAGGAAAATCAGTTAAAATATTGTGAAATTTAACAGATTTAAGCTTCGATAGCAGTCATTTCAGGTTGGATACGTACTATTTAAGTAATATCTACTCGATAAACTAGAATTTTAAAATAAGTTCAAATATATACACATTTAATACTGTATAGTATAGTTGAAATTCTGGGCTAGGAAAACTTGCGGAGAAAACTATAGGTGAAATAGACACAAATATTAAAAATTGATTGAATATGAATGTTTTCTCTGCTATACAAATAAATATTTAAAAACAGATTGAAAGTAAAAACATTCACATGTGTATTGCTTAAATCGAATGATGCATGTTTGAAACAAAGATCGGTGTTCTAGGTTTAACTTGTGTATTCCTTAAATCAAATGATGCATGGTTTTCATTACTTAAAAAAATTTAACTAGTCAAAACATGTCTTATAGTTAGTTATAGTTTGCTGGAAACAGGATAAAGTTTAAAGGATTAAAATACAAAGTTTTAGTTGGCGTGTTAAATCCGGGGAATATCTTGTGGGGATTACAATATTGGGTAATAATTAGCTTCAGGGATATAAATTTCATCGGTGGGAATTGTGAAGTTTTATTTTGCTGGGAATACACTAGGCTCTGGCTTTGGGAGAAACAGGTTTTCTCGTCGGTTCAGTGTTCGAGCGAAAGTAACAGTTTATTGGGAAGAGGGCGAACGGGAAATATCAAAGGTCAGTTCAAAATCTGCTGACTCGATGGATGGAGCCTTCCGACGTGATGCATTAAAGACGCACTTTGGTTTTGAGGGAAGGCTCCATTCCTGACCGAGGTAGCTATCATCTCGGAAAACATGCGATCTGAGGTGGAGGTGAAGAAAGGAGGGCAGGACTGAATGGCCTTAGAAAGGGCAGTCCTCCAGCCAGCAGAAAGCACACTCTGGTCTAGTGTAGGCGGAGGGGGTGTGTCGTGCTAAACAGGTTTTTGCGGCATTGGATCGATAGCGGGGGTTGCTTGGCCTTGGTGAAGAACTGTCGTTTCGGGCGAAAATGCACTCTAGGATGGTGTAGGAAGAGGTGGTCGGGGGTGCATAACAGTGGACACAGGAGCCGTACAAAAACACACTCTGGGGTGTTGTTCCATGATCTTAGACAGGAAGTCTATTTTCAGGCGAAACCACATTCTACATTTCTGGGGAGGGGAAGGGGATGCAGTCAGGACCGATATGCACAATTCTAGCTGTCCGGCGCCATCTTAGTTTGACGCCAACACTTCTCCAGGATACATGTATACATCGCTCTCTCCTCTGAGGCATCTATTCACCGGACGCGGCGGTCAGCAGGCTTCGGAAAGTGTAGGCATATAATATGCCTGAGTGCTACCTGCAAGTCTCGTTAAACGATATTATACACGCATTTTAATATAAAAGT
Organism: Dryococelus australis; assembly: GCA_029891345.1. Classification (NCBI taxonomy): domain Eukaryota; kingdom Metazoa; phylum Arthropoda; class Insecta; order Phasmatodea; family Phasmatidae; genus Dryococelus; species Dryococelus australis. Next base: position 108,638,541 of record CM057001.1, read on the forward strand.
TTTTAAATTTTTTTTAAATTTATCACGAAAAATATTTTTCATGTGATAAGCCAATATAGTGCGTTTAATGTGTAAACCCTGTTTCTGAGTTCGGTGGACGAAACATTTTAGCATTTTCAATTATCATTTCGGTAACTAGTGCCGTGAATTTCACAGACTTAATGAAAAAACTTGTAGTACGTCCATTATTTAAACTAATTTTTCTTCGACCAATTTATGTGTATTTAAAATAATATACAGTACATTTCTATAAAGTGTTAACAGGATAGCTGGATTCCGTAATTCATTTAGTGATTGTCATGTACTTGTGTTCGTTAGCTGTTTAGTCTATTTGGAAACATTCGTTTTCTATTTTCTTTTATTTCCGAGTTTTTCACCTCAGTATATAATCCAAAGTAGGACGACGCAGGCTATGTTTGCTCTCAACAGTGCTTATAAGTTGACTTAAGTGGTATATTAAAGTCAGTGTGCCAGCGACCTCCTGAGCGAATAGACGTAAATTAAACTTTATTTCTTTCTTACATGTATTATAAAATTAATTCCTTTTTTAATAATCGTCATTTAACATATCGATTCCTTTTCAAAAGTTCCTTGCCAGTCTCACAGGCGGATGGTCGTGTTTTAAAATCATGTAAGGTACGTGCGAGAGGTGTCAAGTACTTTAATTCTCTTTAGGGAACCAGGTTATTCATGTAGTTAAAATTCTCTCTCATGTTAGTTATTCATACATAAAACTCTTTTGAAATATATTTAGTTTAAACACTCCGAAATTTCTCTCGTGTCTTAACTATATGTAATATTTTCCCTTACTGTTTAATTACTATTACCAAAAAATCGCCTATCTCCCACCACCATCTACGAGTAATATCACTACCAACCCAAAAGGTTAACGCTTATTATACTGTTGTACAAAACTCACCATATATATATATATATATATATATATATATATATATATATATATATATATATATATATATATATATATATATATATTGGGGACAGGATATATATATATCCTGTCCCCAATGCGCCACGCCTTAGTTGAGTTCCTGAGCTCCAAGGGTGAGGACATACCACAGCTGCTCCCCAACCCGCAAAAAGAAAGAAAGGAAATATTATATTTGGCTCTTATTACACTCTTACAATAAACTATACACTTGTTAAAAAAAAATTTGATCAGATTAAACCATTTTAATCGCATAAAATTTCTTATCGTATTTAATCGGATTAAAAATGAACCCTTTCAATACATTTAAACCTTTTAATAAAGTTAACCCTTTCATATAAAAAATGCGGCATCCCTTTGCATCTAGTACCCGTGGGCCCCTACTACTAATGTGGTTATATTAACTGGCGTTAAAAATTGCGTACAAAAAAGATTGGCTACTCTTCCCAGTTAAGAGTGGGATGGACCAACTCATTTTTTATGAAATAGTTGTTTGCCCGAATACGCGTATTTCGGCAAATAAATGTTCTGCAAATACTACTTTTTGCCAGAAAAAAAAAATCTATGCTCCTATTTTTTTGTTTTGGTCAAGTTTTTTTTGGATGAAAATAATTGTGAAAATGATCAAACATCGCATTTTTAAAGCTTGCCTAAGCGCAGTTTCCTTACACGGGAAGATAAAAGTACAAAGAACTGGGCGTAATTTAATATGCGGTCTTTCAATGCGTGTTTTAAAACCCCTATGTCACAGATATAATTTGCACAGTACAGCGTTACGGCGGAAACACTGCACGCCTTGCGGGTAGGAGAGATGAGGGATTAGGCTTGTGTGTTAGTGTCGCCCGTATCGCCCCCTCGTTTCTTGACCTTGGAAGCGCGGTTCCCACGGGGGTCCATCCCCACTCTTAATGTAGTATTGAATTTCTAATCAGTAACTCGCAGGTTAGTGCGCGATTTATTCCTTGCACACGCACAACCGTGGAAGATGCAAATAGGACATTTTGCAAGCCTGTCTTGCCAAATAAAGTTTGTTAATCAGGAATTTATCAGTTTATAGGCTGTTCTCGGTAAAACGAGCACTTTTGAAAGCCCTACTTAAAGTATAGTTATATACAAGTTGTATATTCCTGGGCCTTATGTAAAATTAACATTGCTATGAGCCTCATCACTTTGTTCACCCGACGATCAAATGAAAATGTGGAATTATTAAGAAAGTAAATTCTTTACAAAACTGATCATTTTTACACTTCGATGCAATGAGAAATACAGAAAGCGAAATAAGTAATTTAAAGTTATCACAGACACTTCTTATTCGACGCTAAAATAAGGAACTACTTTTTATCCATCGTTACCAACTTTACTGAACGAATGTCACTCAGTGCGCCCATTAAAATGTATGCATGCAGAGGCAGTGACTTTTTACTGAGGTTCATTTCTAAAATGCTCACTTTATAATAAACAGGCTTTACCTATTAATTGCCGAGATTGGAAACCCGGAAATGGATTTCAAAAGCTGTCCCTGTGTGCGCGGCGAACGCCCTAGGAAGCCGCGAGGCATGTAATATGTGGTCGGGATCTCCTTCCTTCCGGAAACATTCTTGCTTCGCAGCGCAAAGCAAAGCATTCCTCGCGGGCATGTTAAAGTGCTGCTGGCTGGATCCCGCTCTACACGATCACATCTCCTCCGGAATGCTCTAATGGAATCCTCCCAAAGTCTGCGGAGCGGAAGAAACCTCGGATTCACAACACCATTTCTCCGAAACGTGCGTAAATAAAGTTTTGTCAACGAATTTGTTTGAAACGGAATCAGAGCGGTAAATAAGGGTATTTCCGAATGAACGAATTAACAACTGCGCCTTAATATAAAACCAGTAAAACTTTTCAAAGGTCCATTTCCCTGACAATTATCAACGACAAATTCATTGTGTGGTACATCAGTGAACTTACAATTTCTTTTCAAAGCGATAAAAGACGTGGCATAATTTCAGAAGTTTTAAAGGATTTTTGCGAAAACGAAACCTTTGGACACGAGTATCTGACGAAAATATCACTTGTGTGCTATATCAACATAAAGAAAAACGAAATTACAAATTAAATGGCAGTTCATTGTAGTTACTCAAGGACATTCACGTAAAAATTAGTAATATTTTTTTGTGGTTGCATAGTAAAGTTATGCGCAATAAATTCATAAAAATTATTATAACCAAGCTCATAGAAACTACTTCATTAATCCTGCCAGAGAACGTATCAAAGCACATTTTCATTTTATGGCTCTACTCCATTAATTATAATGAAGCCTATCGAAAATACTATTTTTACAAAGGATACGCACTCATAAAGTAATTGTATAAAAAAATTTTTTTTCCATATTATCATCCCAATAAGTAGCAATATTTAAAAAACAAATACAAAATTTCTAACGGAAGTTTCAGTCGCCAATACAAATGATAGCGTTTACTTAACTCGCTCTGAAGTTGACAGAACAAGCGTATTTTCAACAAATGAGATCATGCTTCATAAACAATTTTTGTCAACATCACTTATGCCCATACTTCATAGTTCTATTTGGCAAAGCGTTTTGTGAATTAAAACAGTGATTCTCAGTGGGTTAGTTTTCGTGCCGTAAATATATATATATATATATATATATATATATATATATATATATATAGAATTTCACTAAACAATAACGTATAGAAGAGTTACAATTATTACGTAAAACGAATTTTCCTGGCTCAAATAATTAAAACCATCTAAAATACAAAACATTTTCAAAAAATGGATTTACTAAGCTGATAAAATTATAGATTAAGTTGAATTTTTAAGGGCGATCGTGGCAAAACTAACCGGATGCAGCAAAGTAGTTTATAGAGTTTATATACATGTACATTATACGGAAAGAATGAACTAAACTGGCACCGCAAATACGTTATCTAACAAAACGTAATTGGGTACCCGTGATGATAAGTAATTCAGTACGTCAGTTGACTTGTGTTCCACGGCATTCGGCGTAGGACCGCTGGTGTTTGTCCGTGGTAACATGAACACAGAGGCCTATTGCAACATTCTGGATAATGAAATGCTCCCAACATTGTGGCGTTTTTACGGAATGGACCCATGTTACTTCCAGGATGACAATGCCAGGTGCCATGTTTCAAGGGCTACTATGCAGTGGTACGCCGACAACAATGTTCGCCGATTAGACTGGCCTTCCCAGAGCCCCGACCTCAACCCTATAGAACATCTTTGAGACGAATTGGATCGCCGGGTGAGGGCTCGTCAGGCGCGGCCAAAATCCATTGATCAACTCATGGAATGGTTGCAAGAGGAATGGCGACGAATTCCCGTGGATGTCCTGCAAACACTCGTAAAGAGCATGCCAGACAAGGTGGCTGCTGTTATAGCCGTAATGTAAAAGGTAGTCCTACGAGATTCTAACCGTGTGACAACCACCGAGCGAACATTGTGTAGAGGTGCCCAATTACTTTTTGGTAGAAAGTGTATTTTTGAAATAAAAAGGTGCTACATATCTGCTGGTTTCACAGAAGTGAAGTTTAGATAAGTGCTCATAATTGCAGCCCAGACACAGATTTTAATAGACTTTAGAATGTGTATGGAATCAGAATCAATAGCGCCTTCTAATTTAGAAATATTTGCGGAGTAAGCTTTGGGTAATTTATCCTGTGTAATTGTAGGGTTTATAAACCCTTTGTGAGGCCAATAATAGCACGACAGAATTTCAAGAGTAGGAGGTAACAAAGAGAATGCGCTTTATGAGGTGTAATATCTATTTCAACGCCAAAATAATCAGTGATCATCCGGTCGGTGAGCGAACAAACCAGTCCACAGAACCTAGGAGCAATAAACTTCTGAATTAGCAGTTAAATGGCGTCAGACTAGTAACGTACCACCTATATCACTTATTAATGTGAGTAGGGTATTGCCATAACCACGCCTGCCCCTTGTCACTTTTGCTCTATTTCACCCCTCGATCACATCCTCCTAACCCCGCATCGCCAAAGAAACAGCTGTTCATGAAATGTGGCACGGGCCTGTAACGATGAAATGTGTTATTGCTAATAATTCAACATGCTTAAGCCGTAGTTTCGATTCACCGGGCTGAAACGTGCGAGTGATGAGCCGGGGGGGGGGGGGGCTGTTTCTTGTGCCGTTAATGCTGGTGTGGTTGCAGATTTTTTTCATATGTCATGTTTAGACGCCAAGAACCGCGTATAAATGAATATTATATTAGTAAGTATAGGTTATTCACGGTAAACCGCGCGCTTTTGAAACCCCTGCTTTAGATATATTTATATGGTGTATTATTCCACCATACGTAAAATTAACATCGCCTTCGGAAGGTCACTTTATTCATGCGTCGGTCAAGTAAAATCGTTAAATTATTATGGGAGTGAATATTTGACGTAGTTGCTAATTATTACAATTATATGCATCAAAAACAGAACTCAAAAGAAATTATTTCAGTTTTCACGAATGTTTATGGAAAAATCGTTATTCAACGTTAGAAATTGGAACTACATCCTATCCGTTGCTACCAAATTTACCGGGCGCATGCTAGTCAGGGTGCCTCTTAATATGTATGCAGGTAAGAGCAGTGGAATTTTTCAACGGTTTATTTCAAATGTTTTCGATTAGCCATGGACAGCCTAAACTGAACACAGCTGGTTATCGGTTAGTCAAACTTTTTGAAATCAGTTTCAATAATTAATGCAGCACATGCATGCACGTTATCGCCTGGAAAAGTAACACGTATGTTGGCAATGTACTACGAAAGTTGTTAAATTTCTGAACGATTTATTTCAAAGTACGAATATCAAATAACTGCTAAAAGAATCCAATTTCCTTCATATTTGTGCTTAACATAGTTGGAGTTGAAGTAATAGTGACATAACTGCTTTTGTGATACTTTCATCCTTACATTTAACCGACGCGAGAGTTCATTACACCTATGGTAATCACAGTTTCTGAACGCAGTGAATGATTTTTCGACAAGTTGAAAGAATTAGCTAGACGTAACTTTCAAAACTGTTCGATAAAAAAATTCAAAACCTTACAGAAACGATAGCTACATTTGTTTGGGCACTGATAAACGCGACATTCGTTAGTCACTACCAGAACTCGTTAAAAATTAAGCTTTATGTGTAGTTCTATCTCACCTACTTTAAATATGAAGTCACAATGTTCCACGTGTAATTGAATTTATAGACTGTTCACGCTCAAATGTGCACTTTTGAAAGCCCTGCTTAAGATCTACTTGTATGCACGATTTTGTCTTCTTCCGCCTTAGGTAAAATTTACATTGCCACGGGCCTCAGGAATTTATTCGTGCGCCAGTCAAGTAAAACTGTAAAATTATTAGGAATGTAAATATTCTAAAAACCTGCTTATTTTAACACGTATATGCATTATAATAGCAGAAAGGGAAAGGAATAATTTGAATTTTCACAAAAGCTTACCTATCGTTTTTTATTCGACTTTAAGATATAGAATTACTTCATTTCCATTGTTACCAACTTTACTGGGTGCATGTCACTCAGTGCGCCCGTTAAAATATATGCAGACAGGGCCAGTGACTTTTTTTTAAGGTTGGTTTGAAAAGTGCTCACTTTATCGTGAACAAACCTTAGTGTATATATTACACAGAGCGTACAAATAATTACATTAAAAAAATATTTCGCCTCGTGAAACGTTAAAGCAATTTATTTGAAAATTAATTTTTGAAATTATAGACGCGCGCTTTCCAGATATTTGTATATCCGTCACATACCACTCAGTTGAAATAGGGCCACCGGGCGTTTATGCTCGGCACTCAGATGTCAGCTGTCGTATTGAAGAGTCGATATGGCGGCATACCAGCGCTGCGCAGTACGAAGCACTTTGAGAAATGTAGGCCATGGAGTATCGAGCTGCCCTGGCACGTTCGTGGGCGCTAGATGAAGATGTTGATTATACGCTCAGTTCAGTTCGCCGTCCCAAGTGACCGAAGTAATTAGCGAACCAATCACTCACACGGCAAGCTCCAAACGACATACGCCTCAGAGGTTGTACACATTCTGAACCGAATTTGTTCTGAAATATATGTTCCTGGCAACGCGGCATCATGCAGATTAATTTCTATGATGTGTTCGCTGAGAGAAAATCGAACAAAATATATGTTTAGTTGCCGTAACAAAATATATTCTGGAGCAAACAAGATTTGAAAAGCAAACAAATTACTTTTGTTCGTCTAACAAAATATATGTTTGAATAAACAAAATATCTGTGTTGTGGCAAAAAAAAAAAAATTAGACTGTCAACTAAATATTTTGTTGAATCAACGTTATATAGTTGTTTGGCCTCTCATTTGACTGCCTTCGTTCGAAAATAAAGCTCGAAAATTTGTTTGTATATTTCGTGACGATTAGGATAGTAACTGTATTTGTTAGTGCATATATTGATGCTTAAAAATCGTATAAACACATTAATAAACCAATGCAACAAGAAACTGACAAGTAAAGTTGTAAAACATGAAATATTTGCGTGCACACGATGCCGCAATATGCGCAATATATCTATGTAAAAGCTTGCCGGCCACGTTAGCTGAGCTTACTAAGGTGTAGCACGCACGGGCGCAAGTGATCTAGGTTCGAAACTCGGTCATAATTGTAAATTATATTTATATCGGCCCAAAGTGTTAAATGTACTTGTAGCCAAACAAATTTTCAGTTGCAACAACCAAATATTACAGTATGGGGCAACCAAATGAGAAAACAAAATAATTTGGTAACAGCAACAAAATATTTCATTGTCCCTACACAAACAACTAAAATTGGCTGCACCAAACAAATCTTGTTTGATTCAACAAAACCTTTTTCTCAGTGTGTAATTATATGTACAGAATGTTTCAAAATTAGACTGAAAACCTTCGGTTGCAGGTTAATTACGAAAAAAGAGGGCGAAAACATACATATGCCCTATAACCTAAGGTGAATCCTAAGCTCAGGACCTGCCTTTGAAGCTGGACCTGAGGCACAAGTGTATTACATATATGATGCTTTCGCAGAAAAGGTACCTTGCTATGAAAACCATTTTCGGGTTTTGGGCTGTTTGTGTATACAATTCTACGAGGAATTCAATGAAACAAGTCGCGCTCTTGTAGCGTTTATATTCTCAGCATGTTCCGTTTATATATCGAAAACGATCATTTTCGCAATTTCAAATTTTTTTTTGGGCCTCCTGAAAAACTTACGTTTTCGCCCTCCATTTATGAGAACGCGTCACATATATTGGAAATGGAACACTGAGTGTCTGAATAATGTGTCAAGTTAATTGTGACACAAACTTTAGTAATAAATCTTATAAATAAAAATAATTCGGCTGTTTCATGGAGATAAAGTCTAAATAAGGGAAGTAAGAATGATTATTTTCTCGAAATAATTTGATGAGAGCGACAGACCGGTTTTGTGATGTTTACGGATATTTATTCCGTTACACAACATTCATATTGTTCTATATTAAATTTTTTTCCTCCAATGTCTGTAATAAACTAGTGTTTCAGGTCCAACTACATAGAAGTGTACCATCTTTAGGATTCACTTTAGATCGTAAAGCGTGCATGTTAACGCTTCCTTTTATCGTGATCAAACCGCAGCTGAAAGCTGAAATTTGTCTGTCTAACCCGGATACATAATATATAATATATGATCCAGAATTTCAGGTGCTAACTATGTGGAGTGACTCGAGTAGAGTAGAGGGAGCATGTCACTTCTGGCTCATTTTGACCTTTGAATTTTGGGATATGTGGAATTTTTTGGAGTTTTGGTATACAGATGTGACATGCTCCCTATACTGATTCGTTATTGGAAAATGGGGTAGCTAACATAATACGGTTTACGATCTAACTGGGTTATAGGCTGTTCATAGTAAAGTGAGCACTTTTGGAGTTTTGGTATACAGATGTGACATGCTCCCTATACTGATTCGTTATTGGAAAATGGGGTAGCTAACATAATACGGTTTACGATCTAACTGGGTTATAGGCTGTTCATAGTAAAGTGAGCACTTTTGGAGTTTTGGTATACAGATGTGACATGCTCCCTATACTGATTCGTTATTGGAAAATGGGGTAGCTAACATAATACGGTTTACGATCTAACTGGGTTATAGGCTGTTCATAGTAAAGTGAGCACTTTTGGAGTTTTGGTATACAGATGTGACATGCTCCCTATACTGATTCGTTATTGGAAAATGGGGTAGCTAACATAATACGGTTTACGATCTAACTGGGTTATAGGCTGTTCATAGTAAAGTGAGCACTTTTGGAGTTTTGGTATACAGATGTGACATGCTCCCTATACTGATTCGTTATTGGAAAATGGGGTAGCTAACATAATACGGTTTACGATCTAACTGGGTTATAGGCTGTTCATAGTAAAGTGAGCACTTTTGAGGTGGTAGTTACTATTTCCTTTCATCCATTGTTATCATTTAACCACCTTTTCAAACAAATATTGCAACGTAAGTATCAAGTACAGTGCATATATTTCATCGCACTTGGAAGCTTACATCTAAATCTAAGATAAACTATACATTCTTGACTGTTAATCTAAATGAGAGGGCTTTAAAAAATGCTCAGTTTACGATGAGTAGCGTTGTAAATAGGAGGTTAAAAGTATTTATTTGCAAAATGTCATAAAATGCGTGAGATGAAGCAACAGTCGCGTGAAAAATGTTAGGCTGGTTTGTTGGATTATTAACCAAGAAAAGTGTGTTACATGTGGGTGTTTATCGATTGTTACCAAACGCCTAATGTTCACACATGTCTGATATCAAATCAAGTTTACTATATTCGTGGATTAATTTTTTTGTCTTGCGTGGTTTCAGACATTTTACAAAACAAAAAAAAAGACCTACCTTTAATAACTTATTTTCAACGGCGTTTTTCAATAAATTACGTTGGGTCATATGTCATTTTGTGTTTCCTATCCCATTTTCCATAACGAATGATCTCAAGAAGTTTCTACATGGGAGTTCAGGAAAATTCCGTCTTGTCACAAGCAGACACTCGATAATGTTCTGAAGAACCAAGGAAAATGGGGTTGCTTGTCTGTAGGCCCATGTCTGAGTTTGCAAAACACGTCAGGACTAGTTTCATAACATATTTTTTAGGAATAAAATTTCTTGCTCCTCAGTACAGAAAAATGTCAACTACGTTATATTTAAAGCCGGTAGTCTTAGAGAAAATGGATCTGTAGGAGTTACGGGAGGGAGTATTCCGAGGAAACTCATGGACCAAAGGCAACGTCCTACATATTTTCCACAACAAGGGTTGACCATGTCATGGAATAGAACCCGGTTTACTGTGGCGGGTGGCAAGGTATCTGACCACTTTCCTTCCGCAGCTTCATGCCTCTCAAAAACTATGCCAAACTTTTATTATTCTGACGTGGTTGATATCTGTTTTCTGCGATACACTGGGGAACATCCTATATAAGTTAAGTTAGTTAAAGTTCAATTGCCGGTTGCTCTATTGAGGTATATCTCTCGATCCAATATAATTTCCAAATTTTATCTATGATCGATACAGAAAACTATTGCACCATTCCAGTTCAGAGCATGACTGGAGATCGAGAGGAATGACATTTCGAACCGCCGAATATGGTGGTTCGAAACCTCGATCAAAGATCATAGGAGTTTCTAAAAGCAGTGTAAAATTTAAACGATAGCCTATCACAAAGAGTGTTCATCTCAATACTTGTTACAAACCGAGAACAGGAAATCTACGATCGGAAATCAGCAGTTTGCGTTGGTGCAACACTCGTACATTGGAACTCGGATCCAACTGAACTAATGTTTGAACCAAGATCTTAGGATCTCGGTTCAGGGCTGTTAATGGTGCAACCGGAAATAAGTATTGTTAACGAAGAAGCCATACCACGGCAAACTAAGAAGGGGTGTTCCTACAGTAATAATCGCTCAACTCTGGACGTCTGTCGCATTCTCCTGTTGTAAGAGAACAAAGTCGTCTAGATAAACGCAGGACATAAATGGGTGCGAAATGTGGGAACAGATGTGCAAATAACGTTAACCTGTCCCAGAACTTTGTAGAATGATATAGGGGTTCCATATAATGCCAGCTGAACACCTCCATAACATAAAGTCATCCCCAGCCGGTACAATCCCCTGTTGACACACAGGATCAGTGGATTAGTGGTATTGATCCCCACGCGCGGGCATTCCCATCTGTCCTAATCAGCTGGGGAAAGCGGTTCGCCAGACCAGACTATACGTATTTATAATCGGCAAGTGTCCCGTGGCGATGTTCCCTCCGAGTCCTCCCACCAAAGCGAACCGGGTTCGATTTCCGACGGGTTCACACGGATTTTCGCATGTGGGCAACGAGGCGAAAGTTGCTTTTGGCCGGCGGGTTTTCTTAGGGCACTCCGGTTTCTCCCACCTCCCCGCATTCCACTTCTGCTCCACATTCACCTCATTTCACCTTCATCGGCGCTCAAACCCACGCTGTTATAGAAACCACTCAACTCTCAACAGGTATATTCCCAGGCGAGGCGTATAGCTCTGACCCGTGCGTTAACAACGGTACTCAGGTTTGCCGTCGACTGCAATTCCCACATTAAATAATATGTGTTTCCCTTTAAATATTTAATGTCTATTTTGGTAAATTACACAGCGTTGAAGACCGTTGTACTACGCGGCAGTTATGCACGCCTCTCGCTAAAGACGAGTCTTGTCTGTCGACGTTGGTCACATTCACTTACATGTTTTGCCGCAATAATTGTAGTCGAGGTACATATTTACATGGTCGCAGGTGGAAACGAAATCTCCGCCCGAATCGCAGAAATGTTATGACCCAACTGCTGCTATAAATCATTATCGTCTTCCTTCCTCACAGCTCATGCAGTTCTATGGGCTGTCTATCGCTTTCTATCCGGGATAGCTGAAGGACGCAACATGCAACGTGTTCGTAAGGACTTTTCTGCCCCGTAGGTCCAGTTTTTCTGGCGTCTGTATCGTTTCGATATGTGCGTGTGTGTATGTATGGGTTGTGTATATATGTATGTGCATCCACACAACACAGAACGCGTATATATGTTTACGTCGATTTTGGTGATTTGCGTTAAGTATTTGCTCACACCTGTAATTTATTTGCGTCCAGATAATCAGGGTGTGGCTTTAAAAAAACCTAAATATGTTTTAAACTCTATTGACAAACATATTTAAGCTTTACCGTTGGTTAAAACATAAGATAGCGCTCCAACCGGACACATAAGGTAAGTCAGTCATGTTCGTTATGAGTATTTAATTTTTTAATGTGTATCCTAATATATAGATTTATAGCTCGTATCCTCGATCATCAACATTAGAAGTGGGAAATAAAGAGTAAAGATCAAAATGTTGTTACTCCAGTATACATTATAAAAATACAGCAACAGTATTTCCTGAGAATAATGGTTTGGCACCATAGTAAAGACATTTATAGTTTTCTGGTGCGCTAAGTTTTATTCTAAATGAATTTTCTAATGAGCTAAAGTAAAGATTAATATATTGGCTCTTGATTAATCTAACAGCGTATCTAACTAAGCTTCAGTTATCATCGTATCCAACTTGGCGTCTAATATATGAACACGTGTCTGCCACCTAATAGATAAAAAAAGAGAGAGATCACTATGCTTGACAGATTATTCGCTGAAACGTAGTTAAATTATCTGTTGCTTGCAGAGGGTATTGCTTATTCTCTTACTTTATCGCGATGGATTTTAATGTGGTGAAGTTATTACTGCATCGCATCGCGCCTATCTCGGCACTGTTTTTTCATTACTATTACACAATGTCGCGTAGCGCCTGTAGTTCCGTGCCTGTCGCACGTACGTGAATTTAGTATGAGGCCTACTCACTTCGAATGTGCGCCGAGCCACGACGTTAAGCGATCGCATGCAGCGCTCCGGTGTCCAACTACGGAACCATAAATCATTATCTTTATTTGTTTTCCTCACGGAATGTACACTGCTCGCTCAAAGTTTCGTTCTACGGAGATAGGCAGTGTTTTCACCGAGTGTGCAAAGTCAGAGAGCATTAATAATGACGACTTAATCACAGGCCTTCGTTTGCAGGGAGCCAATGAGAGAATATTAGATGAAATTTAGGAATAATTTCTAATAACATCGTCTAATACCATTTCGTTTACCAATGTAGACTAGATCTTTAGTGTAGCCAGAATTTATAGTCGGGTAAGGAAGATGGAAAAAAAGTTGTTATTTAATGGCCCTGCCTACCTAGCCGGCAGACCATGAACTACAAATAGGGAATCAATGTTAAACAAAATTCCTTCTCATTCCGTAAATTTTAATGATAACTATTTCAAATAAAAATAATACGTAACATTTCTTAACGAATGTTGCTATGTTAAGACATCTTGCGGATTAATTAGTTAAATACATTTTTTTTTTTAAAATGTAATACTGAAACTTTCATATAAAAATAGAATAAGTAATTTTTTAAAATAATTTTATATTGCAATAATTTCTTAGAAAGTCACCACAAAATGTTTGTGTTTGAAATAGTTGTCTTTAAATTTTACACAATGGGAAGGAATCTTGTTTAACATTGATTCCCTACTTGAAGTTCGTGGCTGCCGGATCGGTAGGCAGGATCGTCAAGAAAAATATCTTAACGTAAGATGATTCTTGGAATGATTATTTGGATTCAATTTTATACAACGAACAATTACTTAAGTTATGTAGAACGTACTGTGTAATACTACTGGAACATTAATGCACTTTGCGATTTCCATAATTCAACTATCATTTGTTATGTGGAAAGTAGGAACAATTACCATCTCCTCTTTCCCTGTTCCTTGTTACAACATTGTTAAATCCTTACTTAATATCAACGATATCTTGCTTTTTCTTATTATTTAACCACTTTTTTATAGTAAATATTGCTATGTAAGTAATAAACACAGTGTGTACAATCCACCACAAGTGGAAGTTTACGCATACGTCTAAAATAAAATATATTTATTGACTATTATTCCCAAAGAAATTGCTTTTAAAAGTGCTCACTTTTCAGTGAATAGTGTATATAAAAGTTGATACTCATTTGTGTTCGTGTTAATTTCTCCCAATAAATTTATATCATTTTTTATCTTTTTCTAAAGCTTGAAAACGTTTTGTATTATAATTATTATAACGATTCGTGAATCAGTTTGTAAACAACCCCGTTCTTCATACTAACAAAAGTTAAGGAATTCTTTAGTTCTTGCAGCAACATAGAATAAATTACATCCTACGGCTATAAACATTATTGTAACTGCATAATGAATTATGTTTTGAACATTTTTGATATGCATATCGTCTGCATCCGGGCAATAAAATGAAGAACTTATCAAAATTAAGAAAAAGCTGATTTTTATCTTAAACCAGTTTATTAAAGAAAAATTAGTTCGATTTGTTTTTTCGTTGAAACGCCGCTTTCTAGGTACATTTGATTGGTTGCCACAAGGTAGGTTCTTATTATTATTCCCTTATTTATTATGCACGCTTCTTGCTGGGCGTAGTTATTTCATATCTAGTTGGAAATCTACGTTTTCAACCGTTACCCTCCTATCTTCTCCTTATTTTCCGCCACGTTTCCGTCCGGTGTTCGTTACTTACTTCCTTCGCGTTGCTTGAAATTTTATTCGTTTTATTGTTTTACTTCCTATTTTCTTTCTTTCAGTAACACTTTTCACAAGCAGTTATACTCGTTTTAGACATAAATATTACATACGATCAAAACCTTTACGCAGATGTAGCCTTTGCATTTTAACAAAATTTAAATGGAGTAAATAAGATTTGAAACTAATTTTATATTACCGCAGTATTTCCCGTACGTTCCGGACCTTACTTCTGCTTTGTTATATCATACAGAGGGGGCCGCGGTGGCTGAGCGGTTAGAATTTTATTTTGTTTTCATTAACCCTACTTAGAAGTACAGCCATCCAGGGTGTTTAGTTCTACAATGACCACTATAATTTAACAAACAGTACATAAGTTATATAAATTCACTTTTTTTTTGTGGGAGGGCAGCTGTTCGTCTGGAAGCCCGTAATTTAAGATACAAATTCTATTTCTATTCAAAAGCATAATTCACACTTCCCAGGAAGGTTGTGAGCTATTCTGCCCCGACCGAGACGGCTCCCCGATGGACATCCTTTCGGCCGCCCCCGCCGGAACAGACCAGGGACCGAGATTCCCACGAATCCGCCCGCGCGACCAGACGCCGTCGGGGCCCGCACACAGTTAACTAGCCTTTCGGCCGGTCCGCCATGGCACCCAACGGTCGAATGGCCCCGCCCACGAACCCGAAGGCCTCCAGCCCCCTCCCTATCGGTAGTATTCTATTTTGACCTTTTTATTTATTTTTTCCCTCGCCCACCGTTATGTTCCAACATAAGCATCGTCCAGGACATCGAAGTACCCTTTCTGAACATACAGGCCTTCGTTTTCCGGCGGACGAGGGAATGAAGCTCCGCTCCTATGGGCGACCCCCCCCCCTTTTTTTACACAGACACATACACAGACATCAACCAAGATATTATCACAAATCACATCTTTCCCTTATTTAGATTTTCTCCTCCGCAGTTCCTTCCGTTCTTCTTTCGTCAGTTTCAGATCTTGTCTTTCTTCTTCTCTTTCTTGCTGCTTCTCTTCCTCCTTTTCTCTCTTCTGTTGTTCTTCTACTTTTCTTCTCTGTTCTCCTCCCCATTTTCTTTCCCTTTCTTCTTTATCTTCTCTTTATTCTCTTACTCCTACTTGTTCTTACATTTTTCTCCATATCTCCTTCAATTCTTCTTGAATTTATTTCGGATCTTGCGTTCTTCTTTATAACTTTGTCGTGTTTGGAGCTTTCCAATTTTTTATATTTACTGAAAATTCTGTTTCTTATGTAAAATATAGAGTTATTTATAATTTTATTTTATTTAAACGATCAAACACTAGACAAACACAAAAACTCACTCAATAATTCCCTTAGTTCCAGCACACGCTCACCCGCTCCCTAGAGTACTCAGTTAAAATATCGTTCATAGTTTTTACCAAATCATATATTTCACAAATTTTTTTTAAATTTATTATTATTATACAATTTCCTTGTCATATATATTATGTTTTTGTAATGGTCATTTGGCATTAAAAGGTTTTAATTTCTGTTATAATCTTTTCCCTTCTTCTTTAAACATGTCACATGAGTACAGAATATGGCATACCGTCTGAGCTCTCTTTTCATATTGACAAATGTTGTCGTGTATTTTATTTATTTTGGCTAAATATTCTTTAATTTAACAGTGTCCCGTTATTACTTTCAAACACACTATTATTTATATTGCTTTTACTTTCGTATTATTGTTATCTATTTTTAATATAATTTTTAGTATTTAGACCAGTTTCTGTTGCATTGTACTCTGTTCGATAATTTATATAACACTTAGATTATAGATTTCTTTCTTTAATACTTTTAAACTAATTGGTTGATCATTTATATTTTTTTTTCAATCCAAATATTAATGTACTCTACTATCTTATTATACGTATTTCCGTTGTATTCTATTTAGTCTACTTCATTTTTGATATAATATATCATATTTCTATCTTTTATACTATAGTCAATTGGGATTTTTTTACTAACAGTTATCGCGGATACATATGATGTTGTTGGTGTTTAATTCGTTATTGTTATCAATACATACATTTGTGATGCTCTTAGTATTCTTATGTGTGTATTTTCAATTTTATTTTTGTAACAAGTGCTAGCATGTTGTATAATATTACGATATAATGCCTGATATATTATTTTCTTATTTTTATTATTATAATTTTTGATATTCCAAACCGTTTGTTTTAATTTTAAAAATACATTCTTAAATTTTTCGGTTATACTGCTCGCCTCCCCCCTAGGTGAACCTGGTTCAATCCCAGGCCAAGTAACTCCCGGATTTTTGCAAGTGGGAATCGTGCCGGATGATGCCGCTGGTCGTCGAGTTTTCTCGGGGATTTCCCGTCCCCCCTTTTTATTCCGGCGCTGCTCCATTCTCACCTCATGTCACCCTCAACAGCTTTCAAGACCTCGCTTTTGATAACCGCCCAAATCTCTCAATTCGACTACATCAGTCAAAAATTGAAACGAACTGAAAGTTATCCCTCTTCACCATCCACCTTTAATGTACCTAGAGTATTTTTAAAATTATGACGATGAAATTCCTTTAACTTTTTAAATTCGTTAGTAAGTTTGTCAAGATAGGTCCTCTATATTAATACAAAATGAGATAACACGGTGAAACTACATCTGAACAAATCCGGGCCTAAATAAGCAAGTACTCCATACTCGATGATAAACAAATGCTACACAATAAAAGCAAAGGATTTTGACTGGAATTTCCGGAAATATTCAGCAAATAAAAATTGTTTGTATAAAACCAGACAATATTTTTAAGTTAATTTCTCTGCTGCACTTTAAAAGTTGTCAAAATTACCTCAAATATAATTTAGGAAATATGTCTTGATTGGATTTATTCTTAGTCTACTTTCCGTGGAAACAATAATCTTGCGGTAATTTGCGGCTGTTTTCTAGTCTTCACACCTAAAACGTTTGAACACTTGTTCATAAATAGTATTATAGAATATAGTAGACCTGCGTAATTTTATGGTTTCAACATCTCACGATACTTATTTTAAAACGCGACCTCGTAGTTCAGAATAATATCAAATATGATATACCGAAATATGTTTTTAAGCTGAATAAAGTGTGTTTGAGAAGTACGTTAGCCGATTACTTATTTGACTCTATAATAAGCTTCTTATTTATGTCGTTTTGGGAGACAGCGCTGGGCAAAAATTGAAACTTTAAGGCCTACGTTATACATCAGGAACCACATAAGCAATTACTTCGAAATGAGATGGGACTGAAAAGTTTTTAATGTTACAGGTCACAACCGAATATATCCAACTGCAACAAAAATGTACTACGTCCGCCATTTTGGTTCCGCTTGAGCCGCAGGGATACTACTTATCAAAAAACTTCCCTTAGCATTCATCGCTAGGTTGTATTGCAATACAGGAACAATTAAACTGAGGCATTCTAACTTTTGTACATAAGAATTGCTATAGGAAATCCCAGACTTTATTCAATTTTGACATATCAAGTATCTGCCCAACTCTCCTCGTTGCGAATTTCCAGCTTACTCTATTAAAAAAAAAATGACTTACTTTATCGTTTTAGAAAAAGAAAACATATATTTATATGATTGACTGTGCTTTGTACTCTTTTGACAGATAATAATAACAAGAAATGCCCAAATTACGCATATTTTATATATCAGGTAGCCATTCTAAAGTTTCACATTAAAATCAGCATAGAATTTTTTGCGCATTAAACCACAGAAATAATTTAGGTTTTGCTAAAATAATCCATTATATTTTATTAAAATCGCTGCGTGCTGAAATAATTTGTATGAAATATAATTTATTAAAACTTATTTAATTGATTTGAATCAGAACTTTTACGGCTACAATTCCTTGACAATACACGAATAACAAGTTCTGAACTCTTCTTCTCATGCTGGGTGTTAGTTCCACGTGAATATATGAAAATATTCAATATATTTTTGGAACTCTTTAATATAATACCTTTCAATTTTACGCACAAGTGTTTTGTGTAGAATAACCTACCATATATTTGTATATAAAATGCGTGTGCCAAACCTTTTAATAAAATTTATAAAAGTCTTATTTCCAATTTCTTCTTCACAATTCTTGCTTTTTCAAATCCCCTTTTTAAAGCCAGTAGACCCGAGCCAGTATTATCATATTTCTACACTATAGCCGGGAAAACATTTAGAGGATCTGTTTTATTGAAGTTTCTAAGTCTTAAAGTTACTTAATCATAACTCACTATCTAAGTGTTCATGTAATATTGTCGGTATTTAAAGAATCTTTTCTGTACACCCGAATATAATAAAAATATATGGGGAAAGCTACTTTTTTTTGTCAACTTTCATACTTTCAAGTACTGTAATATTTACAACCAATTCAGTTGTATTTTTATAGCACAGAAGTTACGAAAATGTATTCGAAATTCACAGAAAGTAAGCTGAAACTAATTTATTTCTGAATATGACTATTACACCATAAGGCAACATATCGGATACTGCGACGCGTCATCGACTTGAAAGCCAAGATAATAAATGATTAATTTCTTCATCGAAGATATTGTATAAAAAGGTAATATATTTGCGAGCAGTTTCAAACTTCCTCTCGGGAATTTGCTATCTGAGAAATAGAATTTTCCAAAAATACCAGAAATAAAATGTAACTATCTTACGATACTCTCGTTAACTTTGCTGCATTTTCAGTTTGCTGGCTTTTCAGATTTCAAATTTCTGTGTTTTCATTTTCGCAGCTAGTTTCATTTCCCGTTTAATTCTGGCGTGGCGCAATGTGGCCTCGGTAAGGTTGTGTTATTATGCAAGGGGTGCTTGTAGCTGCCAAGAGATTAGAACACTATAATACAGGAAACAAATTGCATAAGTCTTCTGTTATCGTCCTCGACCTTAAAGAAACTTATTAAAGAAACCTTAGATCCCAACAACGCCAGATAAGCTCATTTTATAGATTTTCCTCCTGTGCTGAGGAAAAAAATTATTTAAAATTCTACGCCTTTTTCGACATAGAAAATAATAACAGGAGTTTGTTAGTGTTTTTTTAATTGTGTTTAAAAAGTTTCAAACAGAGGCATTGAGATGATTTTTGTCAAACGTCAAACGTTCATGAACAGGAAGATTGATGGCAATGATACCAGCTGGTTACAACGTACTCTAAACCTGCTTGAATGGTTCGATTCTCAGATATATAAATTAATGAAGGAGGTACGACTCACACTATAGCTCGGACCAGCCACTTTACAGTATAAGTATGGACTCTGAGGATCTTGTTTCCAATACAGAAGTGCAGCTTGGGTGGTCACAGTTTATATGTGCAGCCATCTGCAATAAACTGTTTTTATTCCACTGAGTGGCAGAACCTCAGCGTGTGAACTCCAACTGAAATCCCAAGTTCTCCTGCGATAAGAAAGGTGTTTCCGAATGCACGATGAATAACAGAACTCAGCTATGCAAGCCCTCCGATGTTTCATTTCGTTTCATTACAACAACGCACTAGCCTCTTACACAACAACAGACCTATAACTTATAACCTAAAAAATTATTGTCATCAATACCAATAGAAGGGAAATAATCTATTGGTCTTGTTTGTCTGATAACCATTTGAAGTGTTTTTTTTTTGGGGATCAACATAATTAGTTTCTTTATAGCGCTACCTAAAATTCTAAGAAACGCGTGTAAAATTTACTTCAGTGTTAAGATTCAATTTTGCAATTTTTTCTACCGTACGTATTATAATATACATTACGATACGAAACACAAACGCGTATAAAAATATGTGCATAATCTTTTAATGACACAGAAAAAAAATTATAACCTGTTATTGATATATGCACGAATACAATCAATGCTATGGAATTAAGCGCTGTGTAGCTTTATATTCTTCAATTACATATTATGTTTAAGAGAATTGTAAGAAATGTATAATTCCGAGAACACCTTTGTACAGCTTTCCTTATCTTGCAAATATAATTTTACAAGTAAGTCTCTAGAACACGTAGTCGTGGGATATTTCAAATTGGCAATTAAGGCAAAGTATAATTAATTAAAACGTCTTATTAAAATGTTTCTAATTTCACCATGAAATAGGTTATCGTATGTACACCTGGTTATGCAACATCAGTGCTGGTATCGTGTGTCTTACTGCGAACAGTAAATGGTTTTCTAAATTACACATCATCACTTACTCTGACCACAACAGTTAGTAATTACTTTCGTGCAATGTTTTTACATATATCACTTTCAAAAAATTTCCATTAATTAACGACATCGTTTAACTTTAAAAATTTAATATGGATAAAGGCATTCATACAATATATCGGTAATTTTCGCATTATACTATAAGGGCACGATGTCGATTCTGCCGAATGTTGGTAGAATCTATATTGTGACATGTATATGGGCTCAAAGGTTAGTTTTTATATCTGTACTACAGGGTAGGGTCAATATATAGTACGCTATTGATGTACTTTTGAAAATTTCGTGTTTAAAATAATATAGAAACAAGAAAAACTTTTCTAATCCCAAATGGCGTGTGAAGTTTACCCTTAAAAGCCTTGT
The DNA here is from genome assembly GCA_029891345.1 of Dryococelus australis. Lineage (NCBI taxonomy): Eukaryota > Metazoa > Arthropoda > Insecta > Phasmatodea > Phasmatidae > Dryococelus > Dryococelus australis. The sequence continues at coordinate 108,659,762 of CM057001.1, forward strand.
TGAAACATCGATATATTTATTACATGAATTTGGATACTAATAAGAAGTGACATTAGTGCCAGAAGTAGCCAAGTGCTTGAGTTCGATCGGATGTCTCAGCTGTGCAAAACCTAATGTGGAGCCTAAACGGAGGCTCTTGTGTCACAGTCCCATTCCAGCACACTCTTTAATTTGGCCATAAAAGAAAAGTCAACCTTTGGTTTTGGAAATACCTGATTGAAGAATAAAAAATAAAATTATTTCGAGACTAATACAGCAGCAGCGACAGCTGACGATCAGTAGTTACGCATGAGCAAAGCGGTGCTGGAAGGAATAACATTAGTTTATTCAAAATCCCTCGTCCTTTTGTCCGTCATATTCGCATCACTTGGAAACTGAGTCACGCTCAAATGGGATCATCGGCTGACGCGGAATTATCAGGAGGCACAAAGAATTTGACACATTGAAGTCTGCACACATTTACTGGCACTTAAGACAAATCAGAAGTGAATCACCTGTATCCACTTCTGCAGGAACACCGGTTCTGTTGGTTTCTGTGTTAAAAATCACCATCGTACTATTGGTCCATGCCACACTGGACACTGCCCTGTACTTAACAGCGTTTATTATTGGCCGGTCATCCACCAAAGGAGAGCCGAGCTGATATTGACCCGATCAAATGCCCTTTATCGTATAAAAAGATATACAATCAATCATGTCCCTTTGAGAGGCTATAAAAAAGAAATTCTACCGTTAGCAATATTATTGTTACTGCGCTGTGGTGTTCACTAGCCGAACAAAGAATGCACATCCATGCAAATTTTGTTCTGAACAACAAAGAAATTTTCAAATTTGCCTTGCTCGAGCTACACTCGAGCATAGTCTACAAAGTGTTAAAGTAGTCAGTCGATGAAGATTACGTCACATTTGCAGCTCAGTGTGGAGAAGGCAATCGAACAGATAATAGCGCACCGGAAAAAGCAGACTGCAAGTAACTAACTCGTAGTTATATGTGATGTTACGTCTCGCAAAATAAGCAACACCCAACTACAATCTAGATGGTCATTCAGAATGGAGGGCAAAAGAAATTTCAAGTGCGCAAGTTTAATATTTGTGTTAAGTATTGTTAGCCTGTAATGTTTGCTTGAAAGAGATAAAATGGTTTACAATGCATGTCAACACATTCAAAAAGTCATGATTTCGCCATGTTTTGAAATAAACTTAAGGCTGTCTTCCAAAATGGATTACAAGCGCAAGGCGTCCTTACTATACTCTCATTTACTTTTGAGTAAAACCCATTCTATAGCAAAACATTAGCATGGGTTTCCGCCGCGCAAAATATTTATCATATATATCATAAAATAAATTGGTATTGTACATTATAGGATTGAAAGTTTTTAAAGCTTACTTAATTTCACTATAGAATTACTTTTATGGCTGATCATTTAATTAAAAGAACATTTAATTTTACCAATTTATTGTTATTCATAGAAATATTCATTTTCATTGGTTTTTAATTTATTTGATTCAATTATCTGTACTTCAGTGCATAGTGCGAAATGGTTTCCGAAATTAATTACTGAGACGTCGATTTGTAGCTTAACGTCTCGTAAACGCTAAACGTAAGGCAAGTTTCCCAGAAAAGCAGCAGCATGGAAGGATTCGGCAACCACACCAGCATTCGCCTGGAGCAATTTTGGGAACCCATACTCGCCTCCCACGTACGTCAACCGGGTTTGATTACCAGCGGCATCGTTCCCGGATTCTAGTATGTGGGAATCGTGTCGGACGATGCCGCTGGTCGGTGGGTTTTCTTGGGTATCTCCCGTTTCCCCCAGCCCTTGCATTCCGGCGCTGCTCCATACTCGCATCGCTGAACCCTCGTCGGCTCACGAGGCCTCGGTGTCGAGAGCCGTCCAAATCTCTTCACTTATTGACTAGGGAAGCCATGGATTGCTGGAAAGGGGATTAAATCCACGTCCTCGCGAATGCGAGTTCAATACCCGGTTGCATCAACATCTTCCCCGATCCGAGATCGAACTATCCTAATTACGAACCAGGATCCAGTTCGATCTTGGTTCCAATGCAAAAGTGTTGCACCAATGAAATTTCATGATTCTGGATCTCTGATTCGTCGACCTGGGTTCCAAAGTGAGAGATTGAAATAAAATATGAGACAAATTTTGCCATTGGTTCGTAATATATGCCGTCATGCTAGTAGGCGTATTTTTCAATACAGATAGAACTAGATGTGAGATGTTTTATCTGTTTTAAGTGAATTAAAGTTGTAAGAATTTTACTGAATAATATTCAAGCGTCTATATTTTTGTCTTAATTTTCCAAGAAAACTATCGAACGTAGTTATATATGTTGGCGCATTTTACAACTACATTTGTCGACGATGGCCGTTGATCGCAGATCGAGTTTTCGAACTGCCAATTTCGGCGGTTCGAAATGAACTTCATCTCGACCTCCAGTCCAGCGCTCTTGACTCGAATGGTGCAACTGATTTCTGTGTCGATCTTAGATCGAGTTTCGAACGTTCATGGTGCAACCGGGCATAAGTGTTTGCCCCCCCCCCCCCCCACTCCGGTGACGGACTGAAAGGAAAACCACGCGTTTGTTTCACTTGACCCATTCAACCGGCTGTTTCGGGTTAGTTCGCATTCGACACGCCCTTCACGCGCGGCAAGAGAGCGTTACCAGATAGGACCACACACAAAGCCCTCGGGGCGCAAGGGCCATACTCGGCCGTCGAGCAGGGAGGACGGCGCTGGGTGGAGAGGGATCCTCGATAATTCTTAATAGAGGACGTGTCCAGGCCGCAGGTAGCCCAGGAATCACTTTGCCCCGCCGCGGCGGTCGTTCGGTCGGAGGGTGAGACGATGAGAAAAGGGGGGGGGGGGTGGACCGTGTCCCATTATTGGCGCGGTCACCTGTGTTAACACTGATTACAGGCTGGGTGGAGGCGCGCGCTGGTAACGGATTAGTCACACATACCGCCAGACCGCTTCGATGGAAGGGAGTCGCCACCGGGTTTTCGTGTCCGAGGGAGGGGAGAACTGGGCGGCGGTAGTCGTGTGTTCCAGGGACTTGGTTCCGTCCGCCGCACCGTGCTGTGCAAATAAACAAATCGCGCGTCGAAGCGAAGCGCGGAACTAAAGCGAGATAAATATGTTATATCCTGGCTGTAAAGCTGTTTTTGCACGACACAAAGCGGATTTCGTATGGAGCCTCGAGTGAGAAGTATCATGCGAGAATTACAGGAAAGTCTCATGAGACACTATTCCACGTATCGAACTATGCAGCAGCAGCAGTCCTTGTATTAGAAAAAAGTTAATGGTGTTACGGTGTAGGCAAGCAATATAGTTAACGCAGGCTAGAGACACGCCCCACGCAGAGGCGACAAACGCCAGTATTCAGGGCGAGGCCACGCAAAGCGAGAGGTTAGGAAAACAGCATCATAGTTAGTAAACCGTGCGGGAATACTTAAACGCCGCCAGCGCCACGAAGCGGGGTCTTCCTGCAGCCGCCAGCCCGTCGAGATGGAACAACGCAGGGCGTACCATGAACCGACGTAGCCGGGATGGGAAGCGGCCTTCGGCAACAGACAAGGTGATATCAGTCCAGCGGATCACGTAGGGATCATAGACTTTAGATAATGGCGTGGCTAAACTTAAAATAATTCGGTAATTTAGTAATAATTACTATATTAAACTCCCCTGGTTTTAACGTAAAGTAACTTGTTGTAAAGAGATGTATTTAACGTATTGTAAATTACATTAGTAATTGTATTAAACTAAATGACGTAGTGAAATGATATCGTGTCGCCTAACCTTCTTGAGTTGCGCACCCCCAATGGCTTGTACGATAGCCCATCAGGCATATCGTAACAATGACATCGAAGTATCTTAACTAGCCATAGTTTTAATAATAATGGTATAACATGAACATACGCTGTTTACAAGTAGAGGGTACTTAAAATAATAGGATTGTTCAAAAATCCCTATACACTATTTGAATTCAACTCAATTCCTAAAAAAAAATTTCAAGAGTTCTTCAAAATGAATATTTATGGCCTGAGCCCTCTCCTTACTTCTCCTACAACTTTCGTTGGTAGATATGATATCACATGAGTAGCAGAGTTCGGCCAATAGAATCACTCGTTCCATGCAAACTCTCCTGAACATTGGACATGATCTGTCACCTGCTTTTATACGAGGTCTGCCTTGAATGAAATATTCTCACGTGAGATTAAAAATGAAAGTGCCATGTTACGCATGTTTTGCATGTAGGCTATATCTTGACTTCGAATTTTGCGCAAGCTGATTATTCGACTATACAAATTCGTATCAGGACCATTTGTTCAGTTGGCAGCATGTTTCCTTCCCATTTTGGAGGTGGTGGGGTTATTCCCCACTGAACAAATTGAGGAGCATATTTTCCTAACCGCTTTTTTGTTTCAAATCCAGGAAAATGCCAGCGCAATTCAATAGAATGTTCCTCTCCAGAGGATCCTCAGTCGCCATAAATACGTAAAGTCACTATGAACATACGATTTCCTTTGACTCAATATCGAATAATGTGTAAACATATACAGAAGTTTGAAAATTGCCGATATTGTTGTGGGAATTCTTTTTATGTCAAAATTGTACAAAAATGGTTCAGAAAAAATATTTTTATCTTCCGCTCTTGCACACATCTTTAAAAATTGCGTATTTTAGTTTTCAGGTTGCAATGCCTTTTCGGAAAGAAAACAGAAGTCACAATGAACAAGAAATGATGCACATCTCTCAGCATGATGTCGGGCAGCCATGTTGGCAAACACATTCCGCTAGACGTGGTGGCATTAAGTTCTTGAGTTCCCTATGGTGTCCTGCGACAATCCATCCCATACAGCTTTGATATCCGCTTTCCCGCAGATTTTGGATAGTGGTAGAGAAGTGATAGAGTGACCAATAGGGTCCCACCACTTTTCAGTTAGGGATGGGTCTGGCAGTGTTGTTGGCCATAACAGAGTATCCATGGCTTGAAGGCACGCTCTTAGGGACGAGAGTCGTACTGTTGGAATCGAGCACTGTGTTATGATCCTTTATTTGGATACCATAAGCGTGGATGATGAAAAGCTGGGCAGTCAAAATACGTGATTTAAATGAGAAGAATTACTTAAATTAGATATTGGCTAGAACCAATTTTACTAGATTTTATTATCTTACAGTTTATAAGCGTTTCTGATTAGTTAGAGGCCAACGGAGTGAAAAGAAGAAGAGTAAGTGGGAGTTATGAGTAATCAAGTCAATTCACGTTAGAAGGACTCACCGGGTCTCACACTCTGGACCCTAGGCCGCGCTGCTCGCTGCCACACCGCCGACTGCGTCTTCCCTGGCCCCCGTGTCTCCGTCCACACTTCTCGCCCCACCACGTGTGTTAGTGACGTACAAGGTTATGATTGGTCCCCGTCGTGCCCCGTGGGTGGAGTTTGCTGAAGGATTGCTGTGCTTACTTCTTAGTTTACTTAGTTTGCCGGACCCACACATTTCGTCATCCTCGGCGCATTTCTTTGGTAGATTACAGAATGCAATTTTGGCTCCGTGTTTCGATTTTGTGTTTTATAAACTGATCTGTGTCCTCGTTGCCTGCTCGCGGTGTAAACAGGAGCTTTTAGTAACAAGGCGCACGACGGGGCTCTCGTAACATCTGGCGTGGGCTTTCTCCCACTCGGCAGGGCCACTGGTTGCAGGACCTCATGTCGGTATCAATGGTCTTATAGAATGCCCTTGTTGAAGACAAATGGTGACAGGATATCATATGAAATCACACATAATACAATGCAACCAGCCGTTCTGGATATGTGGCATGTTACAGCAAAATGTTTGTCGTGGCCCTGCCTACATTGCCTCCGCTCATGGATGCGTTGGTCTCCACCACCAAAAGAAAATCAGTATGAATCACTGAAAATTACCCGCTGCCATTCCGTATGGCTCCATAACATTGTTGATGTGGTGTTAAGGGCAGTCGTCGTAATGGTCTGCGCGCATGTACTCCTGCGTCGCACAGCCGCCTTCCAACAGTACTGACGCTCGCAGGATGTTGCAGGGTGGGCATCGCCGCTCGCTGAATGACCGCAATAGTGGTGTGTGTAGGCCTCCGTACATATCGGATAGTCCTTTGGTTCTCCCTTTGTGTGGTTCGAGGCTGTCATCGGCTCTCAAGACCTCGATGTTAAGAGCTGACCTAATCTCTTCACTCACCTGAGGCTATCGCCCAGATCGCGCGTATTGTGTATGTTTATCTCCCTATATCCTCTGGCACCAGAAGCTCGCTACGGTAATATCCATATCCGCACGACTTGTACGGTGTGCAGTACAGCGAAATGATCATCCCACTTTTCGCAGCCCTACGATACGACCCCTCGCGAAAGCGTCGAATAGTTTAAAGTGTTGTCGAATTCGTTTCCGAGGCATTCTGTTCTGTCACCGACACAAAAGTACGAGTCAGAATAGGAAACATGCACACCGTGACGATAAAGGCTGTTCACGGTAAATGGAGCACTTTTGAAAGCCCTGCTTACGATCTACGTGTTTGGACATTGTGTATTCTTCCGCCCTATGTAAAATTAACATTGTCATAGGCCTCGTCACTTTATTCGTACTTCGGTCAAGTAAAACTGAAATAATTATAAAAGCAATTATTTAAAAAATTTGCTCATTTTAATACTTTGATGCATTATAAAAGACAGAAAGCGAAGTAAATAATTTAAGTTATCACAAATGGTTACCCAACGCTTTTTATTCGACGTTAATGTATGGAACTACTTACCCTCCATCATTACCATCGTTACTGGGCGCATGTCACTAAGTGCGCCCGTTTAAACATATGCAGGTAGGAGCAATTACTTTTTTTTTTTAAAGTTGAATTCAAAAGTGCTCACTTCATCGCGAACAGCTTTTATTAAATAGTCTGGCCAGTATAAAGATAATGCCCGCCTTTGCTGACGTAACTTGCGTGGCCGAGTGTGAAACGGGGACATTCTGCGTGTCTCGCATTGTCATTCCTTCCCAACAAGTTTCATTCCTGTAGCTTGCTTCCTTGTGGGTGCAACAATTTTTGTGAATACTGTGAAATGTAATGCACTAAAAAATTTTTTTCGAAGAAGTTTCAATACTACGCATAAAATAGTTATACACCCGCGAGATTGTGAATTTATATAAGTTTTGCCAATATAATTCAGTTAAATACCCTTCCGAAAATCACAGCCTATAAAAAAAGGGGGCACAGAATTCATATACATATAAAACAATGGTTTATTTATGGATCACAGGTTGCTCTCTATAAGAGAATTCTACAGAAAGATGGAAATCAGTATATCTCAGCCGTAGTGAAAGAAGGATTTCCAGATTGCAAAAAAATTATAAATGCTAGATTTTATACCTCGCGAAGTGAAAAAATAATGAAACCCGAGAAAGAGGTTACACTCCGTGGATAACACACACACACACACATACACACAGCAAGAACTAGCGTATGTTGTCTGGTACCGGAGTCGTAAAGAGGATAAGGTCTCGAAAATTCAGCGCGGCATATTTCAGTCGGATGGGAACAGTAAAACGTAGAGAGCGAAGCTATAAAGTCTAACAAGGCTCCTCGTCTAGGCTGCCTGGAATACGCATTTACTGCTTCGCTCCTGGGGCAGACGTACCGAGCATTGCTCTTGAAATACCTGCAGTGATTTTCTTTTTGCCTCGCGATTACATCACATTACAGCGAACACAGAATAACTCGGAAACATTGCTTGAATCTGTCCTATCGGAAAAAGATAAACCTACACTCCAACATCGAAATAGTTGAAAGTGATCCGAGTCAGCGAATACACCAATAATGTACAGCAGTGAGCAAGCTGGCGCTTGCTCACTGCTGTACATTATCGGTGCACACAGAAGGAACCAATACCTAGGGGCAGTGATATTTCGCGCAAAAGATTTCGAGACAAGATAGAGTTCGAAGCACTGTGGGGTCGTCCAGTTTATTTGATTGGCTGAAGTATGTTCTGGTCCGTGTTAACTGATTGCACACGAATCACGAAGATACGGTGTCAGAGTTAGGGAATTCTGAGCGGCTCGGTCAAATGCGAAAACGACACCAGCAGCTAATGGAGGCGTGACAACAGCCGAGGTGTAGGTATAGTATTGAAGTCTACTGAGTGCTCCGATTTATTCGCGAAAAATTATACCCCTACCAATAACCACTGAGGAGCCCAGAGAAACTGAATGTATTTCGACCAGTCACAGCGAGCATGCAAGGGACCCACTACAAATGTCCCTCGGCGTCACCTGCTGAACTACGTATTAGTGGTGGAAGTGTAAACTAGCAAGCAACAAGGTACATCCCAGAGCTAACGCCAGCTTACCTTGCAACACTTCACCACATGCCACTGGTTGACCCTGCTCCACAATTTATCAGTGGAGTTCTACTGATCATTACAATTGCTGGTATTCGCTGATTGGAAAGTGATTTATACTGGTTCCTGGTGAATTGCAATGGCCTGGCAGTAAAACCTCAATGCATTCTGCTGATTCACTAATGGATAGAGCCCCGAGTATTTCGCTGATTGAGTTGGCAGCAAGCTAGGCTGGACAGTCCTCTATACACTCGAGACATTATTGTTTGCTTATTGGTTCCTGTGTTGAAGTGAGGCCTCTGTACATGACTGTTCAGCACTCACTCACACTACTGCTTCCTTCTTATTACTGGCTCGCAGTTAAACGGGGCATGTCTAAAGAACTGCCGTCCAATCAGAACTGCAGGAGAAAAGAACAAGTGTTTGGTGTCTATCTTGCCTCCGAATGAATTCGCGAAATACTCGTGGCTCTACCAATGGATAACAGCTCATCCACAGAATATTCAGTAAAATAAATCTACTGATTAAAAACAATGATTTCGATTAAGAAAATTGTAGTGGTTAGACTACTACCCGCCCCTAAGCAAACGGGTTCGATTGTCGGCGGGATAGCTCTCGGATTTTTGCATGTAGGAATCGTGCTGAACGATTCAGCTGGTCGGCGGGTTTTTTTCGTGGATCTTCCGTTTCCCGAGCCCTTGCATCCTGGTTCTGCTCCATACTCACCTCGCTTCACCCTCATCGGCTCCACTCCACTCCACTCAGATGTGGTAAACATGAATAAGCAGTTCTTAGGAAGTGATGATGCAATACAAGATAATATTTCCCTTGCATATCACAAAATCATTATAACTTGAAACAAAATAACTGCCAAAAAATTTAATTACATTTTCTTAATCAGTACTCGATATGTTGTGTAATTTACCCACTTGATGAGGTAGACAGCCAGATGCTGGTCGTACTCGCAGGCAACTTCATTGTTACGGATATAGTGGCACCGCCAATAAAAGGTCACAGATTATTAAAGAATACAGAAATGAAACGATGCGACTATTGATGAGAATTCCAGCCACACGCGCCAGCGAAATGTCCGCACTGGCCAGCAATACGGGGAGACATCGTTCGCCAATCAGCGTCTGGAAACTGACTTGCAAGACGGTGGCCCGATCTAAGACTACACTTTCGTAACATGCAGTCTAGGGCCGCTTGTTTTAAGCGAAAAGATTTACGCCAAAGCTAGACTTCGATATCATATGTGCACACCTGCAGTCTGCATTTGGTTACTAACCGCTTGTCTATGTGTGAAGAGTGAGGCAATCATAATTAAGTTCCTCCTACACCGACATGTCCGTGATTCGCGGGTAGACAAATAAGACGCGAAACAATTCAAATGGTCCAATCACCCAAGGGGTTCTGAACTAACATGTTTTGGAACACAACTTGACCTGAAATATTTTCTCCAAAAACAGGTGTCCTTAAGTATAGCCAATCAGACCCAAGGCCCGTTTCCAAGGCTTCTCGCTTCCAATGGGCGACCAAGACCGCTTAATTCGAAGAAACCCTCCGCGTCAATGAACTTACTTATATCGACACATTCTGTGCTAATAAGTAGGCCTACTTCGACGGCACTACAGAAGCGAATCAGGATTATTGAAAATTTTATTAATTCCAAGGCAAAGTGCCAGACACCGAATCCGATTCTCTCGACTGCAAGGCAGTGGTGCTACCCATTAAACATTGAAGATGCCACGAACATAATAACCAAAGTGGAAACGTGAACATTTATTACTAAAATTGCATTTTTTGTGTATTTTATAATAATACGACACTAATTCCATTTCTATATAAAAATATATCGAATTCACACAAATTTAAATCCATAGATTTAAGTTATAGCACTTCATATCGAATACATTTATATACTAGATTTTTTTAACGTATTTTCAACATTACTGGACAAATTCGAATTGACGTTGGGAATCTGAATAATATTATTGCTGCATTGTGGTGTAAAAGTACTTCTTTTAAACCTCCTTAGTTACTTATTCCATCCCTAAATATATAAAAATTAATATTTTAATGGTTAGAATGAAGCATTCATGTGTTGATCGAACGCCTTTATGAAATTACAACAATCATAAATATGGTCATTACTACCCTATTTCAAAAACTATTTTGTTTTAATTATAAAGAAAATTATTTCTTTACGCATAGCGAATAAGACCTTAATAATGTATTTTTAAATAGTGTATCTAAACTCGATCGACAAACTTTGTCTGCAGCTCAATAACAAAAAAATAATTTGAAAACGTATATACGACCTAGTAGGGGAAGGTTTCCTAAGACGTGCCATTTTTTACATTATTGCATTAATTTGGGTTTATCTTCAAAGTACTGCTCCAATATTAATTTAGTACGAAGCAGCATACATATATGCGTACATATCTGCATTAACATGTCTAGTTAGCTGAAATAGCGACCCAGAAAAAAATTCTTAGTGTAAGACTGCAATCGGTACGATATAGGAAACCAGTATCCAAAATCGCACCGCCAGTATCGTAATGTACAGACAGAAATAGTCAAATACTAAATGTGGTCCACTGAAACAGCTGCAATGATGTTTTAAGTGTGTACAAGTACATATTTCAAAACTACAAAAAACAAACAAATAATTTACTTGCAACACAAATAAAACGTTTCAGGCCCTGCGCAGGTTTCATGTACCCAGGTGTGACACTGTAAACATTGCGTCATATTTTCCACAACATTTTCCTCGCATACTGAACAAAACCAATCGTCTTGCACAAGTTCTATGGTTACATTGGATGCGAACGAAGCAGAAGGTGCATTGTTGTTTGGAGCTGTTCTTAAACGCTTGTTTGCACATGCAGAATGTCCCTTCCCTTTTGTAAATATATTCCTGACATCAGTGATCGTTACACTCAAACGGATGTTCTTCTAATCTTAAAATATGATCAACGAGTTGTTGCTCTACTTCGGGTGGAAGGGTGGTGGTACGGCCTATGGCTTTTACGGATTCGTTAGCTATAACATTCTTCCTGTCTAAGTGCCTTTTCAATGTTGGCTTTGGAATGGTGTATTGTCAACAGCATTCATTAAAACCCATGCCCCCGTTTCTATACTACGCAAGAGCCATTGCCATCTCCATTTCAGTCCAAGCTTCACATTTCCTTTTCGGCACTCTGTAACACAAAACGGATATGTGTTTTAGTAATCTTTTATTTACGGAGACTATTAAATACTTTTGCAGATGGTAAATATGGAACTTGGAAAATGTAAGGCACGTTCAACTGAAACCCATTGTCCTCTAATGTCGATGGACGATCAATAAGAAAAATGTTCCGTACAGATTTAATGCGGAATCTATACTGAAGTTTGTAATAAAATGAGATCACTGCATAAAACTACGCGAAAGGTTATTTTGACTGTTCACAGAGTTTACACATACAGCCAGAAATACACGGGTTTTATTGTAACTTGCCTTGTAGTAGTATCCTAAATTGTACCAGTACGATTTGCGAAACTACGACGTGGTACGACTTAGGCAACTCGTCATCAAACAAAACAAACATATTAAACATAACCTCAAATTGTGTGTGGTCAGATATAAATTAATTAAAAATGTGAAGAAGAGTTGTCTTTACAATAATAAATATATTTAAACAGTAATTTGTTACTTTTCAATTTCGCACAGGCTTACAACTGAGATTCAGAAACTACATCCAGAAGTGCAAATAATCATATCCTCCAAGAACATCACTAAACGTGGTTCCACACTTATGCTATTGTTTGGACTGGCCGGGAACTACAACAGGTTCATCTTGTAGCCACAAGAGCGCAGTGGTATTCACATTTCCTGAAATACGGAGGTGGTACGATTTAGGAGGCTACTTTTCCCTACCTAAATTTAATACGATAGGTGGTAGGCATCTTTAAAGTTGGAGCCGTAACAATTATTTATTGCAAATATTGGAGATAATATTTTTAATGGAACACCTATTGTCTGGATAATGGTTAACAGAGCAAAGTTCTTCAAACACTTCAAAGCTTGTCGCTGTTATCAAATTATTTCATGAAAATAATCACTTTTATTACTCCCATTTGAAACTAAACTGTCGCGGTAGCATATTCGGGATTTAAAGGACGTTTTAGTTATCACCATGTCACAATTAACAAAAAGCGTCACCTCGTGCTAATATTCCAAACCTCACCGTTTTCGAGTAATTTGTGTTTTACTTCCAAAATACTATTAACAATACCTGACAGGTTGGGCACGCACAATCAATACCCAATAACACACTTTTACGGTTATTAAAGGGAGGGGACGATTCCAGACATAGGTACATTACAGTGGTACTGTAATAAACTTTTTCTTCTACAACAACTTCGAAAATTTGTACCTCTCTTACTCTTACAATTTATTTTAGACAATAGGTCATATATCTGTTTTCCACTTCTTTTTTCGTGATTAACATACCCTCGAAGTTTGTAGGTCGAATTTAGTTACACGCTGTAGATGTATAATAATTTTGACCAAATTTAATCGTATCAATGAAAGCATGTACATGCATTTAGACTGCCTTTACCCACATTTCTTTACTAGAATTTTAATTTATTTTTCGGCACCCTGCAGATACAAAAAGAAATGCACAGAAAATTTGTTAAAGCAAGTAATTTTTATTTTTCTTTCTTTATTATTAGTTTATTATTGTTTATAGTGAAGCTGGTTCTGAAGGTCATTTGACAGTGATTTGAAGAAAAAAAATTACTTTATAAAGTGCAACAGAGACTATCGACAATGCTGCATATCAGAAATGAAGCAGTGGGAAAATGATATAAAAAAATCCAAAGATGTGGGTAACCTTGAAGTCTATCATAGTGATAGATGATCGCGGAACTTAACTATTCTCTCTAGACACTGGAGTCACTCAGAAATATTAACCTTGGCAGCAGTAATGGCTGTTGTGTGGTTCCAATGTTAACTGGAATTGTTATTTCTTCTATCCTACTTTACTCCTGATTAGTTGTTGCGTTAATTCTCGAAAACATTGCACGATATTACTTACTCCATACCTCTGCTTTATCAAAACAGTCAAACACGAAAACATCTCCCCCCCCCCCCCCAGTATAATGTACACAAGTAGACGCACGCACAACCATTTTGTACTTTTTACGTATCACGGGCGTGTAGTGTCGATGTTCCCAAAATCGTTTTCGGCTCATAATATTATATTTTAGATCACTTATATAAATCCTCAAGTATAAATTACTTACACGCTAACAGTAAAATCAAAACAACATGCTGTCAGAGTATATTTCCGCGATGTTGTATCCCCTTCCATATTGCGATGACCTCGACAATATTCGCCTGAGTATTCGTGATGTAGAAATATTGGGAAACACATACATCCCATTGTTTAAAGTACTTGAGGTAACACCCACCTTTGAAGGTGGATCATAAATACATGGTTAACTCACTTTTTTTTTAAAGTGCTTCATTGAAAAAATAATTATGTACTCGATAGTGAGTAAATGGACAAAAACTTGCATCTAATGTAACATCTGTTTCGGTCATCATCACATTATTTTTCAGACAACTCGTATTTTGCGCCAAAAAATTCCGTAATGCCGGAGGCTTATTAGTCTTCCAATGACGTATTATTAATCAAAACGTGCAAATTTAAAATAAGTATTCTTGTGCGATTTCTTAAATGTAGTGATATGTAAATGTGTGGAAGTAATGCTCATTATTCTACAAGCCAAACTGCAAGAATGAAATAGATCAAGGATAGAAAAGTGTTTACGCAAATTAATTTTAATAGCATTTTATGCATTTAAGAGTTGGAAGTTTTCTCTTGCTATACTGTGAAAATGAATTGCGAATACGGAGACCTCATTGAACATTGTGCTGCGACCTGCATCGTCGCTGCCTGATTGCCGACTATGTCGATTCTGCGATCGAGGTTATACCTTCGATCGAAATACGCGACGACATGAAAGCATCTCCTGTAAGAAGAGTCCTTTTCACACGAGGAAGAATTACGACAATTGCCACACACAGTTTGTACAAGGCGATATACGGAAGGACCACATCAAGAACTGCAACGATTCGTCTTTTGAGAACCACCAAGCAATGCCGCCAATACCCCCTGCTGCATCGGTGGGTACTGATTCGTCAGACTATAATGATGAGGCGGTCAATGCTAAAGAGGGGATCAATGCAGTACAATCGGTTTGTGTAAAATATGCACTTGCAAGACTTTCGCGTGAAATCAATGAACTTCAAAATAAATGGTCATCGGTGTTGAATACTGTTGATAGCCATGCGACTCCTGCTACTAAGAAAAGTATACTTGGCATCGAGAACGAAACAAGAAGTGAAGACTATCATGAAGACAACATTGATGATGATTATGACGAAAGTGTTGTTAGTGAAGACGATCACTATTTTCTCGATGCACCGAAAGACCCCCCCCCCCCGCCACCCCCCGCCGCCCACCCCCCCCCCCCCCCAGCCCGCCACATTCGCTGCAACAAGCGACATGAAGTCAGCAGAAGGCGTCAAGAATGCTCGTTACATAATTCCCGAAGACCCCAATGAAGTTTTTGATAGACTCTGATATTTGATTGACCTGAAAAAACGGGGATCTGTCACGCATTGACGAAATATCTTCAATCATTAAAGAACTGAAGAGGAGGGGTTATGTCAAATGATGTGATGAACTACCCTGTTCTGAAACTAGTTACAAAATAATAAAAAATTATTATTACAATAAATTATTTTTCTTTATTTTTGTCTCTCTTACCTTTTCATCCCTTACAACTTCAAAGTGGTGCTATGAGCACCCAGCTAATAAGATAAATATCCGCATACAGAATATTGACGAACACTTTATGTACAAAAATGCATGAATATTGAATAGCATACAAAACATTATGTCTGTCATTCTGTACACATTTTGGAGACAGTTGTTGAATCTTTTTATTTTTTATTTGTATGGATAGTGACAGACGACAAACCCATATATTGAATACGGATTGATGAATTATCGAAAGACTGGACGAAATATTGATAGGAAGATTACAAGACAGAGGAAAAAATTGTGAGATTAAGGGAAAGATTGCGAAAGTGAAAGTAAGATTGAATGAAAGATTGCGAAAGATTGATGGAAAGATGGAAATATTGATGGAAATATTGAAACGCACATGGAAATATTGCAAAAGGTTGATGGAAAAATTGCAAAAGATTTATGGAAGGACTGCGGAAGATTGATGGAAATATTGAAAAATCAATGGAAAAAATTTAAAAGTTGGTGAGGATTGGCAAAGATTTGCAGAACTGATTGCGGTGTGTGCGAAACTGATTGGTGATTATTGCGAAAGATTGGTGGAAAATTGCGAAATATTGAAGGAAATATTGCGATGGAATGATGGGAAGATAGAAAGCTTGACGGAAATATTGAAATATTGATGGAAAAGCTGAATTATTAATGATGGATAGATTTTAAAATATTGATGGAAAGATTGCAAAAGATAGATGGAAAGATTGTCGAGGGAAGGTGAGGATTGGTTGCGGATTGGCGAAGATTTCGAAATATTGATGGAAAGATTGGAAGATTAATCCATTGATCGAAATATCGATGGCACGATTGGACGATTGACGGATTTAAGGTCCAGAAGAGAGCGAAAGTTAAGACTGTTTGTTCATTCTCGTACATCCGAAGTCTCCAGGGCCTGGCAGTATTTGCATTTAAAATAACGTTATTTATGGTTATAAATGTTTTGGTAGATTATGATCGATACCATGATCATAACATACTTGGTCATGTGGTCGCCAATAGTATGATGTGCTTGGTTTGGTTTTATATATATATATATATAAATTCTGATTATCTTACAAAACAGTTGTGGCAGTGAATAATTAGCAGATTCTGGCATCAAGTATTAACTAATCTTCAAGATAGGGGACTGGAATATAGAAAATGAATGAAAGTCGTTGCATGTTTCCGCAATACCTTATGTATAATTTGGGATAACATGAATAAATAAAAATTTTTAAATAAAATTATTAATATTTTAGTCGGATGATAAAAACAGGTTTATGATATGACAACCTATGCCTATACAACCAAAATTGCTACCAGAAGCAAACATATATGCTTGAAGAATTCATGGGCGTAACTGCTGAGCACCTTCGGGTACGTTCGAAAATCCTAAGTCTGTAGCTTCCAAGCACCCTCTAAGTCGAGCTGCAGATTGCCGAGCTCCCCCGAGTAGAACCGAAGATCGGTAGCCACAGCCGCACAGCTCCCATTCAAAATGCATCGCGCTAGATGGCTCATTTATACACAACTCTGAAAAATCCTAAGTCTGTAGCTTCCAAGCACCCTCTAAGTCGAGCTGCAGATTGCCGAGCTCCCCGAGTAGAACCGAAGATCGGTAGCCACAGCCGCACAGCTCCCAATCAAAATGCATTGCGCTAGATGGCTCATTTATACACAACTCTGCAAAATGTCAAAAACTTTTACATCCCTTACAATATATTGGTTTTACTCGGACGGCGCTTGAATAAAGTGAATAGGCCTAAGGCGATGTTAACTTTCCATGTGGTCGAACGATAAAATATGATAAGAAAATATAGATCAAAGCAGTGCTTTCAAAAATGCTCAGTTAACTCGGAACGACCTAGACCGTCTGTTAAAAGTTTTGTTCGGCCACTTTCTTTTTTGTGCCGATTTTATATTATCCAGCCCCCCCCCCCCCCCCGTGTTAAATTTTGTTGAACCTAGTAGCCTTTTTGTGAAAAATATATCTGCTCCGATCCTAGCCTTGACATTATCAAG
The DNA here is from genome assembly GCA_029891345.1 of Dryococelus australis. Lineage (NCBI taxonomy): Eukaryota > Metazoa > Arthropoda > Insecta > Phasmatodea > Phasmatidae > Dryococelus > Dryococelus australis. Next base: position 108,677,003 of record CM057001.1, read on the forward strand.
TATGGTTTTAAGGTCATTTATTCAGTTCTTGTTGCTATTGGTTTTGAGGAAAACACCCCTAGGCGTAACAAAGTGGTGGTTCGTATAAAAAGAACCACCCATCAGGAAAGTATTATGATAAACTAATGTTCTCCATCGTCGTGTATAGTTCTTAAACACTCCATAAACCAAGTGAGGGTGACGATATTTTAAATTTCAGTTGTTGATTTAATTTTGCTAAAGATACATCGATGTTAGTCCTGGCCATGCTGTATGTTAAATTAAGGCGCTGTCTCTTGTGTCCTTGGAATGTTACCGCCTGTTACCAGAATAGTCGCCAAACATTGTCATGTATATGAGAACAGCATAGCTTGTGAAACAATATACAACGTGAGTTAAGAGGTCTTGAGAGAATACACAACGGGTTACTAAAATTCACCTGCAAACTCCGACAATTCAATCCCCACAAAAAAATTAAGAGGAAAATTTATTTACTGTTTGGCCTTAGGCATATCCTTAAGAGTGTAGACGCCCTTAAAGTTGGGCAGTAAATATTATGTTTATCGGAAATAAAACCTGCAGTATCTGAGCTTAATCTCAGAGTTTTGGTATAATGTTTTATCAAACAACGATGTGCAACCCATGATGTATTGGTTTGCCAACATTATACCCGTCAGTGTGAAAGTAAGGGTTGGAACCCCATTTGTGAATGAAAAAATGTGCCCATCTAGCGCTACCTATTGATCATATCATGCGTTTGAGTGTTGCCTGTGTCACAGGCACAATACATTCACTGTTTAGAACTTTAATAAACCTGCCTTTATCTGAAACTGTGGGGCGCAGCGTTTTTTTTCCTGCAAAATCAACCATACGGCTGACGTCAGCACGTAATACGAAGGGTCACTTTTTTTTTGTACAAATGGGGTGCCAACCAATATTTTCTCATAGACGCGGTTGATTTCGGCAAACCAATTTATCGTGGATTGCACCTGATTTTGATAACACTATATATCTAAACTCTGCGATCAAGCTAAGAAACTGCATGTTTTATTTGCATTTAACATGGGGATTACCTGAAATTTTAAGGGCGCCTCCTACTTGTGTTTGAATTGCGTTGCAGTGTGTATGTAATCCACGTTTTTTTTTTACTAGACCAGTAAACGTGTCCTCATTATACCAATCTACGAAAAGAAAACACTCTTCAGACGAGGTACCTATAATGCTCTCAACACGTATTGTACATTATAATGCTATTCCCGAGCCCTCCGACATAGCCAAAAATGACCTTTTGACACTGCTATTTCTCACACCATACTGGTTGGAAACATGCGAAACTATTATGGGGCCTTGCATTGACCCTTGGTATACACTTTCCACCAATAAAATGAGAACGTCACCACTTAAAAGTCCCATAGGTACACGCAGCACAATGGAAACACTACACGCCAGTTCAGAGCTTTGCGCGTAAGAGCGAAGGGGCATCAGTCGTGCGTTTCAGTGTCTTCCTTATCGCTTCCGCGCTTCCCTGCCTCAGACGCACTAAACACGCATAAGTAGGCGACGCCCTTAAGGACGTGTACGCCTTTATGAAAAGTCTTCATTCGGTTATAGGACATATCCATATTTTCCTCGTAATTTTATTGTGAGGAATCGCCTCCAAGTAGTTTGACGGTGAATTGTTAGCAACACGCTGTGTAATATTGCCAAAAATAAATAAAAAGAGCGGGAACATTTTTGAGATGCGGGACACTTAAAAGTTTTACAGTCGTGCGGCAGTGAGTCCCGACGATGGGACGGCGACTCATAACCCGATGTTGCCCGCTGGAGGAGTCCTCTGGTGTGGCCGATTGCCGAGGAGCGCTCGGGCCCGGCCCCCAACTAGAAGGCGGGGTGTAATGCTCAGCTGCGCTGCTGCCTGCTAAAGTGATTATTATATACGACCGCAGCCTCTCCTCCCGCCCCAAGAGTGTGGAAGTTTTTTTTTTTTGTTTCTAACGCCGTCGTCTCCGTCTCTCTACACGAGCCCCGCCCGACCGACCACCAAACCCACTCCGCTCGCAACGGCTGTAATTTCTTCAAGCATCAACGTTTTCCACATTGTTTCTCCTCGGAGTGCCACCCCTTACCTCATCTCTCCCCCCTCCACCTAGAGCCATCCCCTTACTTTCCCGAGCCCTCAGTCCCATTTAACCCCGGACCTAGCCCCGGAAGATGTTCTGGCGCGATATGAGTGGACGTGATCCTCTAATAAAGTACAGTATGGTGTCGAGGAAAGTTGCTTCCTCCGTGCGATGGCTGGAGGAGATTCCCTGCGGCAGTTTGCCAGAAATTGCAGGGCCCTTCCAACCCGGACGAAGTGGCTTCATGCTCTCACCCCTCCCCCCCCCCCCCTCATCCTAGCTGTGTCGGGGTCACTAGCTTCTGATAAAGCCCCTAGGTGGACTAACACCGGCTGGTGATCATCCTCCGTTAGCTGAATTCCCATTTGCAGGCTGGGACTCGGGGGGAAAAAAAATTTAGCGAGTCGTACGGCATGAACTGTAGATTTCAGTGCCTCGTTTGCAGTCGAGGTGATGGTCGTTTGTTCATCGAATACTGCTTTCGCGAAGGGACGATATTAACCGTGGCTGGGTTACGGTATGGTTCCGCTCTTTACACCTGGCGCTGTAACTGTTTCAGAGTTCCCCGGGAAGTGGCAGAAAACTTTTATCTACTCCAGGGGGTTATTTAAAGTATAAGGAGAGCGATATGAAATAGAGCAGTGCACGTGACTGTACAACACGAAGACTTCATTACATAGTAGCACACACACTATTTCACAACTATCATAAAAGTAAAATTTATGTTGCATATAAAAAGAGAATGCTTATACTTTGTAACGCTGTAAAGTATTTTGCTAGAATGTACTTATATAAATGTTTAAAAAAATATTTTATATATCTATATTTTAAATTAAAATCTAAGGGTATTTCTATTTAGAATGCCTTAAAAATAACATTTTACAACAAATCTTCGCCGTGTGGGGCAATAGTAACGACTTTTACGGTTGTATATAAGAAAATATCGGTGTCCATGTTTAAAAACATACCGAATATTTAATTTAATGTATATTCGTTTCAGTTATAAAGTAGGTTAAAGCGGTTTTTTCATGATACATTACTATAAATATTTATTCAAATCATCCACTAACCAGATTTTCGTCCATGTTCCCCATATTTTGTCATGTTGTGCAGGGACAAAAATGGTGAACCGACTGTAATTACAATTATGGTCTTATTTGATGAAAGTATTCTCGCGAAATGTGCTTTCTAGGCTAGCTTAAATGGAAATAAGCTTAAAATTCAATACAACTAGAAAATTATTAACTTATTTTCATAATATGTAATCATGCAAAATTTACACTGACGTTTGAGAAAAGTGCAACACCAGGAAGGATACATGTGATTGAAATTAACTTTATACCACAGATAAGGTACATGACAGTACACAATTTATTATGATTACAGAACTGTACATTGTCTCTGTCCTTGAGAATTCAGTATGCCGTGAAGCCCTCACGGGCTGCAATCAGCGCTCCTAAACGTCGTGGTATGGCATCAAAAGAGGAACTGGATATGTTCCCGGGAAATCTCCCTCCACGCGGTTTGTATTCGAGTCCACAGCAACAGTGGTTGCTGAGGTACTGCGACGTACAAGTCGCCGATCAACCATATCTCAGACATATTCGATGGGCGACATGTCAGGCGAATGTGCAGGCCACGGAAGCAATGGTACCCGTCGTTTACTGAAGAAAGATTGCACATTCCTTGAAACACGTGGCCGGGCATTGTCTTGCTGAAATATGGCCATCTCTCTGCAATCGTAATCACGTATTTCTGGTACACTGTTCTACACATCGCCGAGTTTTGATTCATTCGGGCCATTCTTTGTGGGTGTTGTAATTTTCCCAAACAATAGTGTAAATAAATATTATACAGTACCACAATACGCTCTCTTCTTCCATATGCAAAATAAATCATAGTTTCCTGAAAGTTTTGGTCATAGTCTATTCGCCGTTTCTTCACACATTTTGAGTCAAACCTTTGAAAAATCACACTATGTATGACGTGTTTGGTGGTTTCCTAAACATGCTGTGTATCACAGGCACTTTATATTTGTGGTAATATTAAAGTACCTCATAAGTAATAATTCTCGATTTTGTTCATATTTTATTTGTAAACTATAACATTTTATTAATAAATGATGCGAACTAAAACAGTGAGAAAACAGGTGTGTCGGTAATGCCTGGTTAGAAATAGTTCTTATGCAAAATATGATTACACTGTGTGCGCACTAAAGCGTTGCGTTGCTCCTTTGGTATAATTTTCTAGACGTTTAAGATTTGGTGGATGAATATCCTGAGAGTATAACTTCAGCAGGGCTTCAGAAATATTGAAAGTAACAGTGACTGGACTGTAAGCGTGTTCTGCTATTTTATGAAAGCTCCATGATGTACAGTCTGACGCAACTTACTGTCGACTTCTACCTTAACGAATACGTGCAAGATTTAAAAATATTAGTGTGTCATTACAAACATTCGTATGATTTTTTTTTCAATATAAATTTTTTCGCGACCATTTGGCTTAGTGGCTAGGGCGCTTGTCTACTGGCGCAAAGTTACCGTGTTTAATTCTCGCTCCAGTCGGGGAATTTTGAGGCGTGGAAAAATTCCCGCCACTCTTAAGGACTCTCGTTTGTTGTCTTTTGATCTTGATACTGCGGAAAGCGACTTCAAACGATAGTGGAGTTATTATTACTAGTATATGACGTTCCCGGGGCCTCGACTAGCTTGTGAGATGCAAAGTTCATAGTTGATTATCTTCATCCAGGTGATAACAATTCACCATTTACTACGCGGCTGAAATACCTTTTGGAAAATTTCGAGTTCAATATACTAGTTTGGTTTGAGTCATGCACATTAAATTGTTAGTGGAACTGGTGTTTACTGGTTTTCTGAAGAATTTTTCGTGTCAAACAATTTTCATTTTTCACTTTCCTTTACGAAATTCTAAAACAGTAGGAAGCCAGTTCTCCAAAAACATAATATTATATCACACGGTTTTTTTTATACGAAATCGACCAAAATCATTACCAGTTCCCAGAAGTCTATATTAAGGACAAGCGAATATCTCTCACGTGACCTTGTGGAGAGTTCTGTAAATATACTGCTCTATTCCTGCTTTTTTTGCACCAGTAACAGTTATTGAGGGGAAGTACTTTTTCTAATTGGTATTAACCTCTGAACTTGGTTCGTGCATATGTTTGTAAATTACAATACAATTCGGTTTGTAAATTACAATACAATTCACAATTCGTTAGGCATATATATTTGGTAATTATTTAATTTGTAACGTCATATTAAGACAGTATTATTATTCCAAACATGTTCGTCTCTAGGACTTTGCAGACATTATGATTTTTCTTGTGAACAAGTCTTTACTATGTTCATTTATATATGTAATTTTAATGATTGTGTAGGTCTATATATAGAACTAAATATTGAAAATGGATTGTTCTGAGTGTAGCATTTTAATGTTTATATTATACTATGAACGTTGCACAAACTGCAGTGGCATTAAAAAGTTTGAATTAAACTGTTTAGTTACAAAACTATTTGATTAGCCGTAAAATGTTCTCTTTATACATTTTCGTACATTATTGAATTAGTTCACGGACAATTTGTTTACCTGAATATTCTAAATATTAAGTCACGTATGGATTTAAGAATTAATTACATATCTAAATTGCAAGTAAAGTTAAGCTGTGAAGAATCTGTACTTTATATGATAATTTTAAGTTTTATAAAAACAAGCTATTGTGACGAATAGAGAAGATTTTATCTGTTGGACTATAGAACAAATTATGTTAAGTTTTGCCAAAAATTGTGTTTACCGTTATGAGAAAATACATCGATTCACCGCTCAATATACACGTTTTAATTCGTGGCCTCAATTTGTGGTAGCAGAAGAAAATTTTTTTAAAACATAAATTACACATTTTTTTCTTAACGTTTGGCAGCTTGGTAAATCAACACACTTAATAACAACAAAATAAATGTTATTTATATGTACACACACACAGATACAAACACACTGTGCACACCTCATCGCTAGAAACATGCAACATTCGCGTTATTATTTAAGTGCAGACTGAACTCCAAGTAATTATGCGTTCGACCAACTTCAGCCATTGGCAAAAAAATATGCTTGGCACGCCTCGGAGAGCTCTTGAGCCAATAATACAAGTTCAGTGGTGGATTGGCCAATAGCTTCTGAGGAGATCGGGCAGATACGTTACGTCGATTACAGTGCAGCGGCCAATGAAATCACGAACTGTAGACACTTGTATATAAGGCAGTGGAGTGTATCATGTTACCGAAAGATAACGCGAATTTTGCACGTATGTACTCATCGTTAATTCCGGTCATGTTAATAATACAACTTAGTGTAATACAGTGTCTTGTCGCCTCGAAACATGTCTAGCGTGAAGCTCTATTGCATCACGGAATATGAAAATTACTAAACAAGAGTATAGAACGTTATATACATTCCGTGTGATTTTGACACAAGACAATATGTTCTGTAATTGCTTCCATATGATTGCGGCACTGTAATGAAGTCAGATGAAGTTAATGATGTAAGCGATCTCTCCTTCTCTTCTTGAGAGTCAAACAGCATTCGCCGTTTCCCCAAGTAGACTACAACGTCGCATAGGATTGACTCGTTCAGAAAGCGGAGGGGTGGTCTGCAACGGTTACTTGTCCTACCACACAATGGTGTCACAAGTGTTTATCGAGCCAGAAAATAAAAATTACTCCGAAAACACGGAACATCTTACATCTACGCTTTTTCTGTAGATTTCGTTGTTAGTGGTTAAATAAGTCATTTTGGAAAATATGCCTAGGATATATGTACTTTTCTGGTATTTCGTATTATATTGCCGTAGTTGAAATTATCATTGCCAAAGAAACGTTCACTTCAGTTGTGTGACGGTTAAGTGAAATTAAATAAATTCTAGGGGATATAAATATACATTATATTATGTTAATCCCAGTTCTCACTTTTACGTGCATAATTCCAGCAGAAATTTTATATATATATAAAATGACCCCACAAAATAAATAAACACTTTAAATACAACTTCAATACACGGAACTACTTCTGCTGCAGTACTGCCAACTTAACCTACACAATTACGAGCAGCGGTATTTTGCTATTATTAAATTCAAATGTGTTAATATAACCAAGAACTCTGATTCTAGTAAGTTTTGGTTATACTTATTCTGTACGTCCCAATTAGTATTTTATGCATTAAACCAAAATAACTATCCAAAAGAAAGTGAACTCTTTCTCTGTATAATTTCCTCCGTACTGTTATAATGTTAAAAAAAAGATAAAGGTTTTCATTTGCATTTCCATCTGCAGTATGCTTTAAAATTTATTAAACTACTATTTACATGTCATTCAATATTACAAAGGTCTTAAAGTTTAACTTGAAGTGAGGAAAAGTAAACTCCAAGTTCGTCTCGGAAACTTTCGCCGTATAATTAGCTACAATCTTCCATCCGTTTTGCAAGTCTCTTGGATGTAAAACTAGCTATTACTCTTCAGTGATGAAAAACAAACAGCAATATCGACATCTTAAAATAATTATATTGCTAAAGTCAAAGATAGTTTGAGCAGAATGGTTGATTCCTCGTTTGTACAAAGGCAAAGTATTACAACAAGACATGACACGCACGCATCTCTTAAAAACGAAATAAACATTCACTAATAGAATAACATTAACCGTATTTTTTTATTTGATGGTAACTATTATCGAAAATCGCTAGGTTAAGGTGGTGCGATATTGATTGTTTTATATTCAAGCACTGGCCGATATGTATAGTTCCCAGAGTATGGCTGATAAAGTGGAAAGATTTTGACGGCTCTTAACACCGAGGTCTTGAGAGCGGATGGGGGTGATTGAGGGGAGAATGGAGCAGCGCTGTAATTGGGGGGGGGGAGGCGGGAGATCCCGGAGAGGGCCCGCCGTCCAGCGGCATCGTCCGCCACGATTCCCACATTCGAAAATCCGGAGTTGCCCGGCCGGGAATTGAACCCGGATCGCCTTGGTGGGAGGCGAGCAGGATAACCACTCAGCCACTGTGGCCCCCCATCACCTGTTAAAGGCAAATAAAGAACGAGTAAAAAACAACTGTAAGTAACATCTCTGTGTAAATATTTTGACTATTCAAGATTAAAAATACCGGTGTGTAACTGTGTAGGGGACACGAGCGTGTGTTGACGTGATTTGTGCATTAGTGTGTAGTATTTTCTTTGGGATACAGAAATGAAATGAAAGTAGCGAAAATGAGACTTAGCTCTCACGACTTAAGTCAACAGACCCAGACGAAATCTTTTGTATGGGACAAAATTCAGCGCGCTAGCTCATTGGAGTCGCGAGATTTCCTACTGACCGAAACTTCTCGCCCACGCCCGAAATTTGTGCGGTAGGCCACGGATCCCCCCCCCCCTTTTTTTATCATGCGAGCCTTGCGCATGCGCGGAGACAACTCAAGTTCACGCTCACATCGTAGTCGTGTGCACGGTCGAACGAGATCACATTTAATCCAATTGTGTTATTAATCTGGAGTCACGATAGCCCGACGAACACGACACGACAGGCAGATATGACGTCAGAGCTCGACGGAATTTCATATGAAATTTTATTCAGTTTTCACAATACCCCAACGAAATCTGCCCGACAAGTATGTTAGTTGCCTGTTGGAAAATTCTAAAACGGCATGTTATCCTTATAATATTCAATATTTACTTTTCAAAACTCGCGATGAAATGAATGATTATTTTTTAATTGACAATTTTTGAATTCATACGATAGATGAAAAGTATTTCAAATCAAACAGGAACGTAATTTTGGTAGCAAGTTAGTTTATTATTTGCTACAGTAGGGAAATACGCACGAAATTTGGTTTTCTAATGTTGTATTTGCAACTTTTGCTCGCACCGACTAGTCCGACGCGATGGAAAGTAAAAATAGAATCTACTTTTGTCGGGCTGTCGGGAATGCGATTTTCATTCGCCGCTACTTATATTTCGTCGTATCGGGGCTGTATCGGTTTCAAACGTCTCATCTCCGTTTCTGTCCTGCTACTCAGCGTGTCGGTCTGATTTTAAAGACGCATTCGCGTAAAAAAAAAAAAAAAAAGCACCTATAGCTGTCAATAGCACGAAGCGAAAATTTTAAATCGGTTTCGTTATAGCACTGTGAGGCGAGAATTTCGTAAGTCACGCGGAGCCGCGATGAACGAGCGGGTGATGCATCAGCATTCTACCGGGGCGATCTGTATTCGACTCCCGGCAGTGTTATTCGCGGATTCTCGCATTTCTTGGTGGGTTTACTAGGATTACTGTATAGTCGGTTCACGACTGGAACAGACTTTTGAACAACACCTTAGTCGTCGGCTGCGTGCATCGTTACTATAAACAGTGATTGGCGCGGGTGCAGTTAGTTTGGCAACACGGAAAGTATAGTTTGAATGTTTCAACATATTTTTTTAAAAATCTATTGCTTTCCGAGAAAGTCTGTTCCAGTCGTGAACGGACCATAGCTTCTCTCCAACCCTGCGCTGCACCGTCCTCCGGCTTGAGGCGATATTACGCGATACCCCATTCCGTAAAAGCTTGTGCAAGGTTCGCCAAAGCGGCCGTTATACGGGCTAGTGCGGCTCCCGTCATGACATTCCCGCCTTCTACGACCACATTTCGTACCAGGTTTGGTGATTGGACACGTCGTAGTTTTCATGGCAAGTCCTATACCCTTCCAGGTTTCATACCTGGCCAATTACATCGCAGCTTCAGGGCGTAGGGCGCTCCCCGTGGCTACTACTTGAAACGGGTTGATGAAGACACCGAAAATTACTCCTCCATCTTGATTAAACCTCCTTGAAGTTGAAATTCTTTAAAATAGATTTCAAATACGAAAACAACGAATAATTTTGGTTGTGACAAATTTTAATTACCGTTTGAAACCGTTCTAAATACTCAAAACATTACCTACTCTATGAAAATACTAATTCAAAGATTAAATATATCTACAGTATATAAACGACTCACCTAGCTCGAGAGCTGGTAGTACAGTGGTAGACTCGCGCCATGCGTAACAAATATTTCAATTTCGGGCGTGAGTTCGAACCTACGCCGGACCCAAATATTCTTATCATAAAATTTTACATGCGGTTACTATCCCGGTACGTGCAGAAAAAAAAACATTTTTTTTTGCAACCGGTCAGTAATTTTCGTCGAAATTAAAAATAACGCACTCGTACTCGAGTGACTTCAAGTCATTTTCAAGAAAATGAATGAAACTATACTAGTAAGCAATCAATTTATGTAGAAAGCGAAAAGTAACCCTACTATATAAGGAGACGATCTCTGTCTGTCCGTCTTTAATACATCTAAGTCCCTTGAAACTCAACAAAAGTTCTTCGGATTTTGCAGGCCAAATCCTCAAGGTCAAATACAGGTCAAGTTCGAATTTCAGCAAGATCAGATTACGCGATCATGATTTTTGACCCTAAAACTAACTTTTAAATTACTTTTTCCTATGAAAGTTTTGTATTAATGCGTAGAGATCATTGCATTCAGATATGAAGGTAACGTAATGTCACTTTTTTTTTTTTACTCTAAATGTCTCGCTTCAATGTTGAGTTAATTTCTCATCAAGTGGAGCCTTAGTGGCTCAGTGGATAGAGCGATACCAAGTAGGGCGACAGTGGCTTAGTGGATAGAACTATATCCAATGTTGAGCTAGTTTTACATCATTTTTTTCTAGTCTTTGTATGATAACAAAAATTTGTAACATCGTAACTATTCTAGGAACATGACCATTCTGAAAACACGGTCACGGGCTAAACCCCTAGTATAGCAATAATAAGATGTGCTAGTTAGTTTTTTCATAGGCATATGCGAGTTACTAACTGCTAGCAGTTCTAAGAATGAGGTTCATATTTACTACAAACCACACTCTGCGCGCGCCACCGAGGGTGCCACATGCTAGTACGCGAACAATTCTCGTGGAATATGTATCTTCCATGGCGACTCATATAGCGGCTGGTACACCGGCTCGGGTTCTATGTCAGACACTTAATTTGCTGCAACACACGGTTTGTTGCCAAGTATGGAATTTGTGTTTAAGTATGAACCACTGCAAAGTAGGTTTCCCACAAACAAAATTTCTGTTTGAACTTTCACATTAATTTCAGTGCAGTCTTGCATTTTCGTGAAAATAGTTCAGCAGTATTTTTTGGTGGTAAAGTCAGGTACTGTTTTACAAAGGTTCAGCCATCGTGTCAATTATCTTAGTGATGTGTTAGGATGTAGGCCTACTTAATCATTTAGTAAGTTCTGTTACGTAGGCCTACTTAAACCTACAATTTACCAAAGAAAATTTTTTAATTGCCTGAAACTTTCCTTTGGTATACAGCAAGATCCCTTTATAAAAAGACGTTCGAAGAATTTTTTCGCAATACAGAAATGTAATATTATAAAAAATTACAAATATTTAAAAAACAATTATTGATAGAAAATAGAAATTACATCATTCCTCGCTTTAAATTAAAGCCCGATTTTGTTGGTGTACATTAAACATCCTCAAAGAGACGTTTTCCTTCTATAAATATAAAATATTGCACTTATTTTTATAGGGTTTATCACGGTTAAGGGATGAAGGGGACGAAAGTCACTTACTCGTCCCGCTTCGTAGGTCCACATTATGCCCAAGGCTGCTCTTGGCTAAACTGTAAACTGACAAAGGCACCTGGCGAATTTTCTGATTTCTTTATAAAATCGTAATATGCAACGTAGAAGTAACTGTGTACTGATAGTACTTCAGGAATATTACAACCACAACATACTTTTTGCAAATGAGGTTAAATCAACTGAATGAGTAACAGGCAACTAGTTTACACGTTGCGATCGGGGCTCGTCCACAAATGTGCGTAGTAAAATTACTTGTACCGTGTACCTAACACGGCAAAACACATTCTTTCTTTTACTTATCTTTCCTGTCATCATTAGCTTGTATTTATATTTTTAGACAAATTTTATTGTAGATAAAATACTGTTTCAATATTTTTTTAATAACTTATTGTACCTGAAAAGGGCCACGAATATATTTACGTCATAATTTATTTAGTGCTGTAATAATTATTTGTTTCAAATGTTAAGTATCTCTTATTAAAAACTGCATTAAATTATGTTATACGTATTAAAATTCGGATTATATTAAGACGAAACAAAGAAACACTTGCAATAATGTCCATAATGTAGAGTGAACATGTTTCATTTAATAAATATTCTTTGATTTTACGAATCCAACAGTCTTAATAACGAGGCTCTTTATTACCTTCCAAGTATTATTAAAAAAGAACCGTGACGATATTAATCATTATTCTCTGACTCGTACGTCTCATCATGCGTACTTTTGGCCTACATTCCTAAAGGAAGATATTCTTATACAATCACATTGATGTTTTTCTGAAATGTATGAGCCCCCCCCCCCCCCCCCCCCCCCCGCCCAACCAACACCATTCTCACAATCCGGCCTCTTCAACCGGCCATATTTATATATTTCAAACCCGCGCGGTGCTACTGTAATATGCACATGTAGTATTTAGTAAGTACATCTGACTTTATTACTTTTCTATCAAGCCGGCTACTTCTTATTTTCAAAATGGTGGTAGCTTAAATTTTTCGTCAATATTTTATTTCTCGGAAACCATTGAATCGATTCAAATAAAATTTGGTAGGATGGCAGTTCATGATAAAAGCATTGAATTCAAAATGCGATAATAGTATTGCTGTGCCATTTTAGAAGATAATACAACATGAATAATAGTTTTTTTGTTTTATAGCTCTGGAACTACGTAACCGAATCCAGAAAAATTTGGAGTGTGATTAGTAATTTTTAAGTTCATGTTAAAGAATGCAATGTAAATGGATCAGGTGTGTACTTATTTTTTTAAAAATTACAGCCATACAACTATGCTTAAGTATATTTGCCATTATCTACCACACCGTGTGTCCTATTTCGTCCAAACTTTTTATTCTGAAATTTTATATAAGAAGCATCAATTGTGTCAAACCATAACCTCTTTTGTCGGCTATGTTGTAAGAGAGCAACAATTGGAAGAGAAAGACTTATGACATATTTCGGGAAACAATAAACCATTCCTACCAAATTTGGTATTCAGGTGATACTACAGAAGGTAATGTAAAATTACGTATTTTAGTAGCTCAGAAATATATTTTTCAAAATGGCAGGAATAACATTTTAAGATTACTATCGATTCCAATGTAATTATGTAACACATTTCAACGTAACTTTTTATGCGGGCATGTATGTACCCAGTACCTCTTTTTTCTAGCAATATTTAAGCTAGTATAAGACGAATAAACCAAATTTGACGTATTCACGAAAACAGTCAACGAATTCCTGTCAACTTTAGCAAACAAGTAGTATTGCAGTGACACTTATGTTCGAAATTGCGGCAATGTAACTATTTTAGTTTACTATTTTATATCTCAAAACCACGTAACCAATTTAAACTTAACTTTCTATACTGACGTGGTACTTTGATGTAATGACATGTTGGTAAGTGGAATGATTGTGTAAGAAAGCAGTCAGTGTACTGTATACCCTAACAAAGAAATTTTATTAACGTTGTTTTTTGTTGGACGATCCTTGGAATAAATTTTGCACGCCTGGCGACAATTGTTATGCAGGAATTTGAAAGGTTATGATCAATATCTTCTTGTCCATAATTTATTTTCTTCAAAGGAAATACGTTATTTGGAGCGGTTTGAGCGACCAATGCTCAGGGATAAAACCAATTTTGTTTGAGAGTGATTAAAAACGTTATTGTCCTAAAGTTAAAATTTTCCCTTGAAATATTAAAAGTACTGCAAAATTTTTTCATAAATTTAGGAACATTTCATTTTCATTAGAGTTAAATGTATTTCGCAAATGTGGGGTAGAAATATTTTATCCTACAGGAAGTTCTAAAAAAATATATATTTGAGCGCATAATAGTCGCTATAAAATACTTAATTAATTCTTTTACTCATAATTTTTTCTATTTGAAATGGCTTTTTAAAAGTAATCCTATCATTATGAAGTTAGTACGCCAAACCTGAGGCATTAAAAAGTATTTTTTATCAACAGAGCTTTGCAAATTGAAAAATATATTCTAAGGCAAGCATCTTTCTTTCCGACCTACGGCATTCTAGTGTTGCAAAATGTGAAATAATGAGAATTAAAATGTACGGAGGGAAAGAAATATTTTCAATTGCATGCCTTGTTTCTGTCTTGAAGTATTCCTGTCCCTTACAGGCAGCTCGTGCAACCCTTAAAAAAAAAAAAAAGTTTCAATTATGCGAATACCCTAATTGTTGCAGAAAACAACATTGTGGCTTCCACGAACACTTCTTGTTGCCTTGGCAATAGTCAAGCAGTTCCTCATTTTTTGTTCTGTTTTACTAATATTTGTTCTGTGCTTCGCTGTTATAGAATCTTTTCCCACAAAAATTAAGGTTACACTTACGTGCAAGGCGTCGTTGATACAGGATTAATCAAACTTATTGTAACCAGTGCCTGTTAATTTCCTGTACAATTAAATTTGATCTCCAGAATTAAACGTAAAGCAACACGAGGCTAATTCATGTTCCCTACGAGGTTTTGTTTGTTTTCATAACAAAGACGGGCTAAAGCCCTACCCCCAAAGTATTTGAGAGATTGATTTAATACTTTCGGTTGGCGGTGAGAAATGTTTTGACAGAGATGGTGTTCTTTGTTACGGAGTTCAATAAGACTGAGTCCGCTACCGCAGTGGTTTCAAATTCAGAACCAGATGGAACAAGGCTCTGTCTAGCCAGTTATCCATTTAAAATAGGGCAAGGAAGATTGAAGATTCTTACTGAATGTCTCTTTGAAGGCGGAAGTTGTGAAAGATCATCAACATCGTAGAAACTGATTGGACAGATCCGGGTAACCTTCCTCTAAATTCTAAGAAAATCAACACCACGTGCCAGTCGTCATAACGGCATTCCACAACCAACTGTCTGAAGGATGCTGAATAAACAGTAATTATTTCATTCATCTACCAGACAGTGTTCTGGCACACTTTCATCGCAATGTTCGTGTGTTTATCGATACCGTTCCCCCGAAAATGATGGATCTGTCGCGTATCAGCTTGCAACCTGCATTTGATGACACGGCCTACTAGATCACTGGGCATGGCAACATGTGATTTCTTCCTGTGGGGGTTTGTCGAATACTCTGTGCACACTTCTTCACTTCCGGAAAATCTGGCTGAATTACATCGACTAATCAGGGCAGCCGTGGCTTGTATCTGTATAGACAGGCTAGGGCGAGTGTGGGCAGAATTGGAATACACGTTGGATATCTGCTATGTTACGAAGGGTCACACATAGAGTTCCTATGCATACAGAAACTAAGATTCCGTGAGTTATTTTATTCCCGTATATGTCGTAATATATTTCCTTGAACACTACACTGAGAGAAAATCGAACAAAATATTTGTTTGTTTAGGGCCATATATAAGTATATTTAGTTTCCCTAACAAAATATATTGTTGGGCAAACAAAATTTGAAAAGCAACAATATTACTTTTGTTCGTCTAGCAAATTTTATGTTTAAATAAACGAAATCTTTGTGTTGGGCCAAAAAGAAAAATAGACTGTCAACTAAATATCTTGTTCAATCAACTGTATATATTAATTTTATCACTCCTTTGACTGATATCGTTCGAAAATACAGCTCGAGAATTTATTTATATTTTTGTGACAATTAGGATAGTAACCGTGTTTGTTAGTGCATCTATTGATGCTTAATAATGGCATAAACACATTAATAAAACGATGCAACAAGACGCTGACAGGTAAAGCTATGCTGAAATATTTGTTTGCATACGTTGCCCAATATTTGCAGTATATCAATTTAAAAATTTTCCGGCCTCGTCAGTTATCAGAATAGCCGAGAATACCAAAGGCGTAGCGCTGGGATGCAGATGATCTAGATACGAAACTCGCGTGAACGTGTAACATTTTAAATATTTGCCCAACTGTTTAATGTACGCGTAGCCAAACAAACCTTGAGTTGCACCAATCAAATATTACAGTTTGGGGGCAACCAAATAAGAACAACAAAATAATTTGGTTTTAGCAACAAAATATTTCATTTTCCCTACACAAACAAATAATTTAATTGCACCAAACAAATCTTGTTTGATTCAGCAAAACATTTTTCTCATTGTACCTCAGCAGTGACGTTATGAAAGTGTCAGTTTCCTTTCGAATAAACCCTTGGGAAATTTCAACAGGTTAATCGCTCGGCCCCAGAGAGACCATCCTCATAAACTATTTTTTTTGTTAACATAGTCATCGCTGATAATGGCTCCATTGCTTATGCTCTCTGTGTCGCCACATTCTTGGCCATAATCCTAAGATGAGTCATGGATTCCGGGCTGGTAACGGATTAATTTCAACGTCCGGCATTATTCTAAAATTTTTTATCTGCGGCTCGATAATCAAGTATTTGGGGAGACGTATGATCTGTAGGCTTCCATTGTCTCTAGCATCTGGATGTTACCATCGTTTAAATTTTCCTCCTAGAAGCTAAGCTTGTGATCTCGTCTGTCGTTTATCTGCATCATTGGTAAGTTTCTCATTCTTCGTAGTACGGCTAGGATCGAGTATCGGGAGCTTCTCGTCCATCCTGTTGTATTAAAATGCTTATGTCCCTTTAAGCTTCCCAGAATTGTACATTGGCTACCAAAATTTTGGTGGTTTTAAATTAAATTATTTGTAAAATATAGACTGTCCTTACCGTACCTAAAGCTACGAACCGCAAACATTTTATATAAACATTTAGAAAAATTCAAATGCAGACAATTCTGGCATTGTAAGTAAAATACGGGATGTGTGATATTAATGGGAGTAAAAAAAAAAATTATTTAAAACAAAAATCGTTGACTTTTGCTGTTGCATGGAAATAATCAAAGATAATTATTTCACCCGTAAACGATAGTACCCATATTTACACTTATTTGTGCATAAGAGATTACGATATTGAATTACACAAATATAGTATACATTTAGAACAACACGTAAGAATGAGTTGAATATCTAAACCTAAATAATAGGAGAGTTTGGAGTAAGTTATGACTATAGAAAATTTATATCGGGTATCCCAAGTCAAGGTTTACACTCATGCTACGTTAATAAAAGATAGTGTGTTAAAGACAACCTGATGGGACTGCATGTATTTAGCGTTATAAGAAGAAAAATGAGCGGATTTTAAAGCCTTATTGGAAACGTAAGATCATGACTGATGTGCAGAGATGCTGGAGGGCAGGATTTAATACTGCGCCACTGTGACGTGCAACAATGACATGATAAGGTGACAAGTTTGAGAGGGACGGAACTGTGTATGATGCGAAGAAAGTGTGATGGATTCATGCACATCGAACCTACGCCTAAGTTCACGGTTTAGGCTGTTCACTGTAAAAATAGCACTTTTGAAAGCCCTCCTTAAGATCTACTTGTATGCACGCCTTGTATTATTCCGCCTTATGAAAAATTAACATTGCCATGGACCTCATCACTTTATTCATGTGTCGGTCAGTTGAATCTGTGTAATTATTTGAAAAGTAAATACGTTACAAATCTGGTTATTTTTTCACGTTGATATATTATAAAGACAGTAAGTGAAAGAAATAATATTGGTTATTACAAACAGTTACCTAACACTTTTTATTTGATGTTAAGATATGGAACTACTTTCCACCCATCATTACCAACTTTACAGAGAGCATGCCACTCAGCGCTACCCCGTTAAAATGTAATGGAGGTAGGAGCAGTGACATTTCTCTAATGTGGATTTCGAAAGTGCTCACTTATCGGGAACAGTCTTTACCTAGATAAGCTGTTCATACTTGTGGGCTGTGAACACGGCTTACCTTTTCTGCATTGGGACCCATTCAACTGACCACAACCCGTTGTTTTACATCACTGGGACGCTACTCTCTCAGCGCGGGGGGTTGATCGGTCCCTTGTGAGAGACCTTGGCGACGCAGACGGCTATCATTTAGAATGTGGAGGAAAGGAGAAGCTACCTCCCTCCCCCCTCCCCCAATCAAAAATACTTAATGATGCGGAGCAATCATTATTTTACAGGATTCCCAGGGCAGCGCCAGGGAGCTGTTTCCAAAGCTGAGTTTTTCTCTCCTTTTTCATGCCTGTGCGGGATAAAGGAGAGTGGTCAAGTTAATTGAATTAATCAGCGTGGAATTTTGAAGTTCAGGACTTGTGCAGTACTGTCACGAGTTCCCTGTGAGGGGGCTGGCGACAGCGTGGTAAGAAAACCGGAAGTCACTATCCAAATGAAGTTAAAATATCGATAAAATGTTGCTTTCCCATGACTGGAGTGTGAGGGGACTGATCACAATTCTACACTTGCTGCTGGCATGACTGCGCCTCGCCAAGTGTGCTGCGCGCGTGGAGTTGCCTCCAGCGAAGCCTCGCGGGCCATCTACCCCCCCCCCCCTCATTTTCCACCCTCGTGTGTCACCATGACAATGGGACGCCGGCCAGCCATGATGCAACCAGGGACATTTCCGCACGAAGAATATTTGAAAATGATCTAGAAGCCTACGGTGATTCTGTATTTAAAGCGTTGACTTTTCTCTTGTGCGGGGAGAAAGGCCAGGATCGTTCGTTGAGGAGGAACTGCGGTTCCTGATTTTAATAAAAAAAAGGGGGGGTGGAGAGCTGTCCCTATTTATTAAGTGGTGTGAAAATTTTGTAGTTTTATTAATAGCATTTAATCACTCAAATGTAATTTCAATGTTTTGTGGGAAAATGGGATTGCAAAGAAAACTTTTTACGAAATTTTATATACCTCCAATATTTTATATAATTTTAGGGGAATAGCTGTAATAATCGGTGAGAATCATACAAAGCTATTTTGTACTATGAACACTTTTACTGAAGCAAACCCAATCCTTTTCCAGACATACTGAGGAGGGTCCCTTGATGGTTGTATGTGGTTGACCACATCTGGGCCGCTGTCCAAACAACTTCAATGTTGCAAATTAAAATTTGTCCATAAGTGACCCGTTACAATTACTTTATGGCCAAATAAAAAATATTTATTCCCCGCGGTCATACATCTTAACATTAATGCTATCTCACAATTGAAAACTTTCTTTGGAAGAACGTGTAATCGAGCTCGCTATCCTTCCGTACATAATCTAGAATGCTTCCAACTACTCTACTATGTATTCACGCCGAACATTATTAAGTAAATCTGAATACCTTGCAGACATAAAAGTTACATTATTAGCTATGCTACAGACACAAATAATGTTAGTATAACATGTCAATACTGGGGGTTATGTATTTTGTTTAAAATACTAGTTTTTTTTGGACGTTTATCGAAATTTATTCAAAATGAATTTTTTTTTAAATTTTATATTTTGAATGTTTTTAGTATAGATACTATTATTTGTTTCACTAGTTGTTAGCCCGAGACCATGTTATTAGTATGGTCACGTGCCTAGAATATTTATGGTGTTACAAATTTCGTTATCATACAAAAAAAACACATATTGCTTAGAGATATGTAGTTAATATTGAAATTGTGAGAAATTAAATCAACATTGAAGTAACTGCTGTTCCATTGGATATTTCTCTATCCGCTGGGCCACTGCTGCCCCACTTAACATAGTTCTAACCACTGAATCACTGCGGCCCCCACTTGGAATCGCTATATCCACTGAGCCACTAAGGCCTCACTTGGAATCGCTCTACCCACTTGGCCACTGCGATCCCATTTGATATATCTCTATCCACTGGGCCTCTCCAGCCCCAATTTATATATTTATACCCACTAAGCCACTGCGGCCCCACTTGTAATCGCTCTACCCACAGAGCCACTAAGGCCCCACTTTATATAGTATTATGAAATGATGTGAAATCAACGCAACATTGAAGCGAGGCATTTAGATTACACAAAAATGATATTCCATTACCTTCATATCTCTATGCAATAATCTCTATGTATTAGTACAAAAGTTCCATAGGAAAAAGTAATTAAAATATGAGTTTTTAGGGTAAAAAGTCATGATTGCGTAATCTGATCTTGCTGAAATTCGAACTGGACCTGTATTAGACCCTGAGGCTTCGCTCTGCAAAATTTGAAGAAGTTTTGTTTAGTTTGTTGCTAATATAGGTATATCCCCAGCTGCAGCAGCATGCTATGAATTGCCCACAATATTTATGCTCATGTTTCTTTGATGGAAAGCAACAGTTGGCATGCCATAAGGGGTGTACCAGCTACTCCTAGTAGGTCATCAGCTATAACCAACAGTTGTGATTCCATAAATGGCATATAAACTTACTGCTATTATTTTTCGACTGCACATAGCAGAGTATTTCGTCTAGTGTCTGCTCGTAGGGTCTATGCTAAATTCTAGCAATCATTGAGATAGCATTGTCCCACATTACGATTGTTTAAAAAAAGGTAACGTCAGTTTTATTGAAATGATTGGATTGCCAACCATATAAAAATGCCGACAGTCATAAATGCAATCGTTTGCCACCACTGCCAACATTTGACCGACTGTTATAGGCTGTCCACGGTAAAATGAGGTACTTTTGAAAGTCTTGCTTAAGAACTACTTGTATACGCTTTGTGCATTCCCCCGCCTTATGTAAAATTAACATTGCCACGGGCCTCAGCCCTTTATTCATGCGTCGCTCAAGTGAAAATGTAAAATTATTAGGAAAGCAAATATTTAAAAATTCTGCTCATTTTTACGATTCTACGCATTAAAAACACAGAAAGGGAAATAAATAACTTCAAGTTTACACAAATGGTTACCCAGCACTTTTTATTCGACGTTAAGACATGAAACTACTTTCCATCCTTCGTTACCAACTTTATCGGGCGCATGTCACTCCGTGCGTCCGTCAAAATACACGCAGGCAGGAGCAGTGTCTTTTTTTAAAGGTTGATTTCGAAAGTGCTCACTTTCTAGTGAATAGACTTTAACTGCATGTTGTTTGCTACTTGGTATGTGTCTAATACCACTGGACTTGCTTTATGGTGGATCTGGGTTCGAATACCTATCCGGCCGTCCTGATTTAAGTTTTCTGTAGTTTCCTGAAATCGTTCAAGCCGAATGCTGGGCCGATTCCTTTCCGACTTCTCCTGCTCTGAGTAAATTGCTCCGTCTCTATTGACCTCGTTTTCGACGAGACTTTAAAACCTGTACCTGCCTTGTCTAATATAAAATTTATTTAGAACGAACAGGGCCAGTTGGTAACTATATAAAATAAATATCGTTAGGCTAAGTTTAGACTAAGTATAAGTAGCTAACCTAATGATGAGTTTACGTTGGCTGTACCCCACAATATTCTGAGCGGACTGTACTCTAACTGTACGGAGGAGGGCAAAGGTTGTACAATATGAAGATAGGCCATGCAGCACTAGAACCATTACCTAGACTAAAACACGAGCTCGGTTTCTTAAATATCTACAACCCATCTAACCTCCGTGCTCGGTAATTGTTAATTACGTAATTTCTTTTCCTCGAAGTAAGTTACCTTTGAGGATACTAATGAGAAGTTCCAGGCCTTGCCTTCTTTCTTCATGGTCACAATCGCATTTAATTACTACAAGCGTTGCCCACTTTATCAAAGAAAATGATGAATGCATCTCTTTTAGTGTCTCGTAAACTCCGTTTTTAAAGAACCATTTTAAAGTCTACGTAAATTAAAAAAAAATAATAACACACATTACTAGGGAGGAACAACTTACACATATACAAAAAAAATTAAATTATTCCTTAGTCACGCCGAAACGATAAGTACATTTAGAAATGTATGTAATGATATGTTACGAAAAACAACACATGCGCATGGAAGACCGACTTACACGGCATATGACTAGAAAAAAACTCGAAGATATGCAATGGGCGCGGTGACTTCACTCCAAATAATTGAAAATAGCCTTCTTTAAACGTCGGTCATCTGAGGCTCGATGGCAGTTCATGATGCTCTGCACATCACGATATTAAAGTATAACGAAAAGAATAGGAGTTTCATCTTCTTAGTAATTAAAGAAAACTTGCCTTGTTTTAAAATGACCGATTTTCACTCGTGTCAAAGAATTTATTTTGGAGGTAAGCAAACGTGCTTGCGTATATAAAGCACTATTGTCTGGTTATGTACTGCAGTCAAATTACTTTCAGATTCATGATTACAACAATCAAGACTTTATCTGTGGAAAAAAAATACTTTGCATAGCTGAAAAACTATATGAGAAGTACCATAAAATTATTACACCTATTACGATCTTTCAAAAGTTTCCAAAAATTTATGACCGTTTTCTCGACATAATTGCTACATTTGAAGACCTCAAACTCTAGAGTCATTTCAAACTCGCAAAATACCAAATATTATTACCATAGAATTTCTCGCTTAAGTAATGATGTTAATTAAATCTCCTATCTAACTGTACGTAAATATTTTATATGATCAAAAATGATTGTATATAAACTTAAATTATTATTATATTTTAGTGATAGAGATTATATAAAAATAAAAATAACAGTAGACACTGGTTTTATAAAAACTTAATTGAAGCTTACTTTACATATAACATACTTCTTTATCCCATTGCCATGTGACAGTGTAAAAGCTATGGTGATAAATCGCATGGACACATAAATAGCGTGTATTTTTCAACAGAATTAAAGTAAGGTAACTAACCATAGAACGTATTCGTAACGTAAATACATCCTTTGCTCGTCAAGTAGCAACTACAGTCCGCGCGCCAGCTCTGAAACCCTGGCAGGAATGCGACCTTGGAACGATAAGCCGGCCATGCTATACGACTGTACTATCGTACTAAGAAAACATTCACTTACCTCAAGGCAGCGGGGTTGCTAATGGTGAACCCGGATTTTCTTGTTCACTGCTTGAACTGCACGTGCCTGATGCACTGGAGGAATCACTACTGTTGTCAAGACGTACAACGATACTGTCAATTACATCTGACACAACACCGTCCTTTCCCCAGTACTCAGTCTCAAGCATCTGTACGTGACCACAGCAGCCTTCCCAGTCGGTCTTGGTTACACTGTCCTACAGATGACCGCGGGAGGTCAGGAGCAAGCTTCTCGGTAACCCACTTTATGTAATTAACACTCTTCATTTGGCCGTGATAGTCGCCACTGGCAGTGCTGGCTTTATAGACAAGGAGAGCTTTTCGATAAATCCGTTGATACTCCCAGCGTGTAATACAATTAATCGGTTACCCGAATTCATATTAGCTTGTATGCCAAACACCTCTTCATGTTGCCAACATTTACAAACGTTAAATTACCGTATATCCATGTCACGTCTATGTAGATAATTTGTTTCTCACCTTGTCTGTGCTGTTTCAACTAGATAGTCGTGGCGCCAAGATACAATGTGAGGTCTCTCAATTAGTGTCTTCCTGTGAATTTGCGATTTTTTCCACCGAAAACCTAGTAGTTTTACCACCTTACGCAACGACGTATGCGACCACGGAAAGTCTATTTTCTCCTTTACCACGGGCAGTAATTTTGCAATGGTAGGGACACGTTTTTTCTGAATATAAAAATCCTGAATCGTCCGCCAAATTACGCATAGATCAAAGTCATCAATATTCACGACAGTATGTTCCGGCCTAGTTTTCCGTCGTTTACCCGGCGTGTACAAGCTACCGCCCTCCCCACTGTTATCTAGTTCTTTCTGATCCTTCCGTATCTTTTTCATTAACGTTTGTGACATTCCAGCGTAGTCTGCAACTCATGCTGTCGCCTGGTTTATTGTGAAAGCATAACGTATTTGTTTCGCCTCTTCATCTCACTTTGCAGTTATATTACTTAGGATTCTCCGGCCCTCAGAATGCACGGCGACGTTTTTCTTCCGGACAGACATAACACTCGCAGCAGCGATGTTCACGACACTTCGGAGTTGCCTTCCCCTTTCCTCGTACCCCGCGGTCCAAGAAGGGGCGCGCGGACAGTACTGCATGCCAGAAACACTTAGCTGCAGGGGCCACAACGTTTAACCTGCTCGCCTTTCACCAAGGGCGAACCGGGTTCAATACCCGGCGGGGTCACTCGCGGATTTTCGCAAGTGGGAACTGTGCCGGACGGTGCCGCTGGTCAGCGGGTTTTATCAGAGATCTGCCGTTTACCTCGCCCTTTCATTCCGGCGCTGCTTCTTACTCACCTCGCTTCATCCTCATCGGCTCTCAAGATCTCAATGTTAAGAGTCACCCAAATCTCTTCATTCGATCACTCACTAAGCTGCAGTTGTCTTGCGCCACTATTGTAGTGTAAGGCACTTGAATGTACGGCACAAATCCATCAGAGAATCGTGTAATAACAGAAATTTTATCCGCCTATCCACCTATCATTTGTCACAAAATTTTCACTGTAGGCCATAACTACATATTTACCATTCTAATGTTTTCCGTTGACTCTGCAGGTTTTGACGCTTAGTCGATACATCATTTAGATCAATGCATTTTAATAATCCAATTTAACATTAAAATTTTGTGTCAGTTATCTTATCAGCTATCTTACACAAATAGTATGACATGCTTATATATGCAATTCAGGGAAAAGTTTGTATTCCAAAGAACGTAGGAGATTGAGAACGTACAGTATACAAAGAGAAAAGTTAGACAAAAACTTGCTTTCTACGAAAACGTTACAGTTTTCCCTTGCCAGTAAATTAGGGATATTCCAAGTTATATAAAGACTCCTTCCAATCTACAACGAACTGGTAAATAAAAATTGAATGTTAAATGTTATTTCCTCAATTTGCTGTAAGTACGACATATTCACTTTCGTTTGCGAGGATGCAGAAGAGTACCAGGGGGAAACGTAAAGTATTTTTTTTTTATTTAAGGGTACATCGGCGTTAGCCAAATTCATATTCTAGCAGGTGTGAATAATTACAAACAGTGACTGCCAAAGTACACGGTACAATTTGAACGAGAAAGGGGATTCCCTCTACAGGATAAGGTAATGTTCCTCGGTAAATTGTTTCTCTGTAATAACGTGAAAGTCGGAATACTAAAAGATATTCAACATTCAACTTTTACGGTTGCATGCTAAAACAGGTCATTAATTCGAAATCTTAAAGCGTTTCTCGACGAGTTTAAATAGTTACTAAATGTAAGTTTGCATGCTTTAACTAACGCGATATTCACGTTTTCCTTGTCGCATTTAATCTCTGTTACCTCCAAAATAAGACTTATCATCCTGTTTCCATTGCCGTGTCGTCGGGAGTGGAATGTAAATGCGGAATCACTCGCTGTTATATCTATACAAAAACAAACTTTAGATATATTTCGTTACAGATTTTACTAAAAAAAGCTAAGGAGATACAGAACAACGAGTAAAGTTTTTCTCACAGCAAGACAGAAAAAATAATTACGTTGTAATACAAAGAAAAAGAAAGAAAACGTAATAGAAAGGACAAAAGTAAGTTAGTCAAGTGCTTTTCGAAAATGTGACGCTCGAAATCCATGTGTATGGCCCCATCTGCCTCTCAAGTTTCAGACAACCGCGTCTAATTTCCTACGGATGATTGTGATAGCGTTGGAGAAGAAAACTTACTTACGGCAGTGCCTGCAAGGGTGATAAAGGCAGTGTGGCAAGTTTATTATTTGCCTCAAAGTTCCTTCCGTGCGCGCATGGCGCAAAAAAAAGTTTAATTATTTGAAATACGTTTGCTAAAGCTTTTCTGCAGTCTACAGTCAAATTAATAACACCTATATGCGGATATATATATATATATATATATATATATATATATATATATATATATATATATATATATATAAAACACACACACACACACACACACACACACACATAAATACAAACAGACGCGTCTTCACTCAATGAGTGAATCACAAACTCACAGCAAAATACAATAAATATAAAAATATTATAATTTTATGGAGTGTCTCCCAATTTAGGTGTCAGTATACACCAAAAACGGATTTGGTTAAAAGCGTTCGTTATATAGATAGTTAAAATATGCATTTTCGCCATATCTCCGCTATCTATTGAAACATGTTGAGACACCAGCGCACATCTAACTTTAAAATAAAACAAGTATGAATGCTAGAAAACCAGTTCAGAAATAATCGTATCTCAACACAATTGGAGAGGGAAATTGATGACATATCTTTTTACGGGAGCCTTAATTTCTCTTTAAACTGTAGAAACACTAGAGTGCTTCTTGCTCCTTAATATGACTATAGTGCTTAACATCTGTTTTCAAGATTTTTATAAAAATCAATGCACAAAGAGGTTAAAAAGAGCAAAATAGGTTTCAAATGTTTGTTCAATATCTCTTTAACACGATGAATAATATACGGTATTTTTTTCCTTCGTAATACTTTGTATACAAATGCTTAGCAATGATTTCAGAATATTTATAAATACAACACTCAAGGAAAACTTAAGGGTTAGATGGGTTTTTATGGGACCCTTAAAATTTCTTAAACCCGATTAAGACTCTTGTTTATAATTACTATGTATACGAATGCCTTCAAAACTTCATTTCTGGATTTTTGGAATTCAAATCTGAATCGTTTTCAGGCAGAGAGACATATAAAGTTCTAGGTTTTGCAACAAACGAATTCTTTGTCCGGATCTGTACTAGTATCAGGGTAACACCGTGTTCAATATCGTTACCAATAAACATTTGTTTGTGATACATGTTATTGCGTGACAGCTGATTGTGTGACAATGTAATATATCCTCCTTGGCGAATGCTACGTCTTACGTAAGTGACTTCCTTCGTTTGCCGTATTTCTTTCCTGCTGCTCTGCAGAGCAAACAATTAAATGTACGTCCCACGCAGCGCCTCAAATATATGATATTGCGGCTGAAATAGATAATCAGGTGGAAAGGGTAGACTGAAGATGAGGTAGACCGATTATTCGTCTTCTTCACATGTCTTAAACATTGACCTACCCCAAACCAACACAACTGTCAAAGTCACGAATATTACAATGATAAACATGTCCCATAAAAATTGTAATTTTTACTTAAAAAATTGCTTGTAATTTTACAAATGCTTGCAACAGTACAGAGAATTCTCTTGTTAAACTACTCGTTTGTGAAACTGCAAGGGCCATGTTTGTAAAAGACCTCAAGAAATGTTTTTACTATAGTGACTCGTATCCACGAGCTTCATCAAAATGGCGGACACTCAGCCACTTAGAACCGTATTTAGCTGTTTGTGCAAAACTGTGGGTGTTATAATGTGTAGTTGCGTTCAGAAAGAAATGTAAGTTGTTGCTAGTTTTAACAACGTGCAACACTTAAAAGAACTCAAATAATCATAATGAAACAACTTCAATAACATATGACCGTATTACTATTTAGTTTTTCATGTTTCCTAGGTACACAGAAGTCTTAATTCAGTTCACAAGACTTCGTTGTTAAGAGATGTCCAAATAATCATAATGAAACGACAACTTCAATAACATATGACCGTATTACTATTTAGTTTTTCATGTTTCCTAGGTACACAGAAGTCTTAATTCAGTTCACAAGACTTCGTTGTTAAGAGATGTCCAAATAATCATAATGAAACGACAACTTCAATAACACATGACCGTATTACTATTTAGTTTTTCATGTTTCCTAGGTACACAGAAGTCTTAATTCAGTTCACAAGACTTCGTTGTTAAGAGATGTCCAAAATCTCTCAACTATACAACAGAACTCTTCAAAATTAAATAAACGTATCCTTCTTAATGAAATAACTTTCCTGTCACTATTAAGGTACTTGAAGCTATATTTACTATAACAATAAGTATTGATCATGTAAGTCAACTTGTTTTTGTGGTTGAAGGTGCGATCTGGTAACGCAAGTGTTGGGGGTTCTAGTCCCGGTGCTGGCAAAGTGTAACATTCTTATGTCGTTACTTATATTTTGAAATATATATTCTAGTTATTCTCTGTTATTAATTCATCCCACCATTTGTGTTATAGAAGAAAAATTAATTATGTACCCTTCGCAATAATTTCGGTTGTAATACAAGGCTATCATTTGTAATATAGCAAATATATGTTTTGCAGATTTTACAAGAAAACTGTTTGCAGTTTTACAAAGAATTTTCTTGACCACTGAGTTTTTAGTGTGTGTTTGTTTGTATCTTAATTATCAAAAGACAAGCACGTTTATGTGAATAAAATAGGCCTACTTTTACAAATTTGAATTTGTCTTATCTGCATCACAAATTGTTTAGAGGAAGTATAAAAAACTACAAACACTTTTTTTTTCTAGTTCTAACCTCAAACTCTGTCCACATCAATTATGACAGTCGTAGTGGAAAGAAAGCAGTTAAATTTTGGGACACGGACAGTGCTTCTGGGCAGCTAGCGTGATCACTCTACCCCATGTTCACTCTTACGGTGAAAAATATGGCTTTAAGGGAATTTTTGTGCATGCCGTCACCACGCTCTTTACCTCAAAATACTAAAAACACCATTGCCAACTGGCTAAAAATTGATTTTATTTGTGTGTGTATATATACATATATAATGTTTTACCCTTATTTTAAAACTGATATTCCAGATAAACCCGCAAGATTTCCTAAATGGCGGTATATGCGTAGCCACGAGCAAAAACTCTGTTTAATATGTATGTAAAATTCCGTGCGAGCGTAGCCGTGGAGACAAACAAGTTCATCACAAACAAAAAGAGGGGAAATTTAAGAGGAAAAAAAGTCCTTTACTTTTGATCGGCCAAACACAAACATTTTCCAATAGGGTGATGCCGCTGGTCCTAAATAAGTATTCATAATGGGAGGGTAAAACTTTTGATATTTAAAACATTAAGTTGTGGTAAGTGACTTAAGTCAACGCAAGAATTTTAGTTTAAATATGTAAACTATTTTCACATATATGATAAGTAAAACAAAAAATTTTTAAGTGGCATTTTTCTTGGGAACTAACATAATATCTGTTCGTAAAGTCATAATTTTTTGTCTTTTCTCCATTCCACTGTTTGTAAACCAAATTGGGATGTATGCGGTCTTGATTTTACCGAAATAAATAGCATAATTTTTTAATTTTACTTTTCTTGGTTTGTACTAAAACGATAGTGACATTATTCTCCAAATGTTACCGATTCACAAATAAAGTCTTTAAGCCAGTATTTAAGTTCCAGAGGTCTCATAATAACTTTAAAATATGTATACTTGCCATTTTCAAACTAACCTTTTTTGAATTTTTTTCCTTCAATTTCGAAGCCTTGTACGATGCCGTTTTACATACGACGCTAACAAACCATTTATTTTAAAACTACAAACTTATTATACCTTAAAATGCACTCTAACGCAATAATTGATGGCTCGAAGGTGCATTGCGCATTTTGGCAATTAATATCGGTAGAAACAATTCCGGATATTTTAAAATAGTTTAATTTTCCACGGCAATGTTTCTTGAATTTTGCCACAGTCGTGTCAACGGTAATTTTGAAATTTTGTATTTTCCAAATTTGCGGACGAAATATATCATGGCTTAGTGAAAGAAAACATAGTGTAGAGACCACATTTTTAGAGTAATTTAATGGTAACATTCGATACAATATATTTTGAAAAAGTCCAGCGTAGCGTACGGAATAAACACATATTTCTAGCGAAATTATATTTCAAAATGAGGAACATGGGCCGACCTCCCGTGGTGAAGTCGATTGGTGCGCCGCCAGTCTGCGGTGCGGGAGGTTCTGGGTTCCAAACCTAGGCAAGGTATGGGTGTTCGTTTCAGCTAAGCCATTAGTTAGTTTGTAAGCCGTCCTCTGGTAAACCTTCAGGCATAACACCGGGGGACGTTACATTGTGAGATAATTTTGTAACTTTTTACCGAGGAATGTTTGCAATTTTACAAATTTTACAATTTAACAGCACAAAGATTCATCTTGCAAATACTACGAGAGTCGTGTTTGTAATAGATCTCAAAAACTGTTTGCACTATACTGACTCGTATCCACGAGCTTCAGCAAAATGGCGGACACTCGACCAACAACGCAGAACCGTATAAAGTTGTTTGTGTAAAACATATGGGTGATGTAAAGTGTAGTTGCGTGCAAAAAGAGATGTATTGAGAGTTTTAATAAGGTAGAACACTTTAAACTACTTAAATAATCATAGCAAAATTACAATTTCAATCAAACGTGACCATATTACTCATTAACTGTTAATGTTTCCTAGCTGCATGTAACTCTTAAGATTAAATACAGTGCCGGTAAATGTATTCTTCTTAATCAATTAACTTCATTAACATAGTGAAATTACTTGGAGATGTATTTAATATAAAAATAAACATTAAATGAGAAAGTTAAGTTGGTCTAGTGGTTAAGGGTGCAGGCTTAGGAAATTAGGTATGTGGGTTCTAGTCCCTGTGCTAGTAAAGTGTAATTTTTTTATACATTATATTTTTTAATATTTTTTTAATGTTTTCTTTTATTAATCCACTACATATGTTATCTGGAAGAAAAAAATAATTTTATGTACACTTTTCAATACTGAAAATTGTAATACAAGGCTATCATTTGTAATATTACAAATGAATGTTTTGCAGATATTACAAGGAAACTGTTTGAAGTTTTACAAACGAATTTCTTGGCGACTGGGTTTCCAAGGATGTTTCTTGTAAAAGTACAAACATTTTTTTTAGAGTGTAGTAATCCCCTTCATGTCAATACAGGCAAGGGTTAGGTCTAAATGCATACAAACACGCGTTGTTTACAATTCAAGGGAAACTTTTTTTTAAGTGGTTCCTGGCTAATGTACGTCACGCTGTCGGCCAGCGAGATGGACCAAACGTACGGGCCTGTACATTACGCTAGACTTCCCACGACCGCAACGCATCTCTGACACGCAAGCGATCCCCGGGCCGCGAGACAGGCAGGAACCCCGCGTCGTTGGAAAGAAGTGCCCGCGCCTCAACTTAACATGGCCGCGGGGGCGGGCTTGCGTGACCACCCCTTCGCGCACGTGCGTTAAGACGCCCCCTCCTCCTCATTCCACCCCCTGTCCAACAACCGTGACTAGTTGCGTGAGGTGTCTGGGCTGCGTGACCTGCTTGGGCCCCACCCCCCACCCAGCCCTCAGCAACCCTTCGGGAATAAACTTTGATAGCCCCGGCTGAGATATTACGGGAGAGGATGTAAAAAAAAAAAAAAAAAAAAAAAGAGAAAGGGAGTGGGCTGTATAGCGCGAGAATTTTTAGGCGCCCGAGCTGGGTGTTTCCAGAGAAAAAGGTGCACGTTTAAGGAGATTGTTTTTCTGGAAAATGTAAACGTGCTGCCACGTGAGGCTTGGAGTTGGGTGAGTGAATATAGCGTAGAGCGAACTCGCTGGCTGCACAAAACAACTCTCCGTTCCACCATTGAACTGCTTTTCTTCCAGCACGATTGTCATTAACGACGTGAATAGGATTTGAGGTCTGAACACTGTTCAGTAACTGCGTGCTATTAAATTTTTTATAATAAAGGCCTACTTCCTCTAATCAGTATTTGAAAGCATTTTATTTAATTTATCAATCGTAAATGCATTTAATTCATATAAAATCATTTGTCTTTTGAAAAGTAATATCTAAATAAAACACGTTCACTACTGTTGGCCATGTGATTTTTGACAACTGTGTTGGTTTGAGGTAGGTCAGTTGTGGGCACATGCGCCGAAGATGAACAATCGTGAGACCCCAGGGTATCGTCACCAACTCCTCATGTGTGCAACGGCCAACCCCCCGATCGTCCGGAGTCCAACAACCACAAATAACTCAGAAGTTGGCAAACTAAACTGAAAATATTGATTCAAATTCTTTTTCGTAAACAGCTCAAAGTATTAATGATCCGAAATCTGAATAAGTTCAAGTCATAGGAGAATATCTGGGATACTGTGCAGCAGGAACCCTTTAACACGTTGTGATGGCTATCCCTGCACATCGAACGAAAGTCAAACAGACGATGCCATATGAAGTTGAGAGAATCTTGGCCGTTTGGGACGACTTACCTTCGCTGCGGCGGGGGTGTTTTAGAAGAGCTCCACCCCTTACTTCCTTTGGGCGGGCCTGCTGGTCTGCAATTATGGGCGCCGTAGGGCTGCTACCGCCCACGAAACTATGACTGCCTTCCCCTCCCTCGTACATCACCTTGACCACGTGACGCCTGTCAGCCAGTCACGTACCACTAGGGTGCCCTTCCAGGACTTCTGGATATCGACGGAGTGAAGATCATTTTGCAATGGTCTAGAAAATTTCAAAAAATATATAAATACAGGTGTCTCGCCCAGATTCGGGGAGACAGTACAGGGTTTTCACTTGGGCAGGAACTGCTGTTCCGTCAACATTTTAAAAGGGGGGGGGGGTTGGCTTGCTGCCATTTTAGTTAAGTATGGTTTAAAGAAAAATAATTATATGTAACCTGCATATAGCTGGAAAGAGGTGTAATCTTGGAAAAATGTAGATTTTGGGGGAAGTTTTAAACAGAATAATTTTTGATACTCCTTTATAATAAATGTAATCAGTGTGAAAACTATACTTTTATATACTTATTATTGATTTTAAAATGTTGGGAAAAAAAACTATGGAAATGGTTATATTTGTATTTTAAAACCAAGGCAACGAATAATTTTCAAACCTTTTCACTGGACCCAACCCAAATCCCTTTTTTTGACATCATATATTGGGGGGGGGGGGATCTCTCAGCTGTTTTCCAACTAAAACACCTACATTCAGTAAACAGTTGAGACAAGGATCTCGTCCTGTTTGAGTTGGCAAACACCGACACATACAGGATAGAGAAATCAGCACCACTCTGCTTCCTTAATGCAGAGAAGTAATAAGGGAAAACCATGTTAGGAATTTTGTAAAGTTACGAAATAGTACAAACTCCCTTGGGTTTGTTCCAGTGGCCGTGAGAGTGACTTTTATTAGTAGTTGTGCATCAACTCATCCACAAAATGACTTCTACATATATCCGTACATCGTGGATCCAGCGCCTCACGAAAGACGCCCTCCAACACAATTTGGTCGACGCAGGTGTGTCGTTCTATCCCAACGACGGATTAGATACGCCCCGACAGCATATGAGAAAGCTGGTGAGGAAAGGCCACGTAACTACCTACTCAACAAGCGGGTTGGTCCGACGCAGTTAGCGTCTATAAAAATCTCAAACATTTGACACCTCACTTGGTAAAAAAATATAGAGGTAGTTCACCGCCTGAATTTAAAGTCAGTTGTAAATATTTTATTGTAGATGGCTAGAATCACGTCCTTAGATATTTGTGAAATCGTGCTTTTGTATGCCGCTATAAGGCTCAAAGTGCCTGAACCTTTGTAAACTGTAGTGGGGCAGGTGATCGATGAACGTATGCCATTTAGTGAGTTTAGTCAGGCAACGTTGAGACAGAGAGGTTCATCAGTAGCTATCGAGCACCAACGTATGAAAATATTGGAAAGATTTCAAAGTCCCAATGAGTCAATGCAGCAGTTTGTCAGTGAGACCATTAGATGGGCAGAAGTGTTAGGTTTTCCGTGTGCGGAAGCGGATTTGGTGGATATGCTGTTTTTTATTCTATTGCCAGAAAATAGTAAATATTTTACATTTACTTCAAAGCCAAAAATGTCAAATTAATTATTTGCTTTAGTTATTCAAGTGGAATTAATGATTGGTGATTGTAAGCAAAGAGAGCCTCAAGTAGTAACATCTATACGGCAATGCCAAAACTGTACTCGTACATATCATCCGGCGGCTAAATGCTTTTATAAAACGCAACAAGGCGAAAATAATTCCGTGCAGGAAAAGTTAAAACAAAAATGTCAAATTGGATTTTGGAATAATCATCTGACGGAAAAATGTTTCTATAATAAATTGGAGAGTGACGGGAAGGAAAACAGTTTGAAAACGGGGGCCAGTCAGACGTGAACATAAATTGGAGAGTGACGGGAAGGAAAACCGTTTGAAAACGGGGGCCAGTCAGACGTGAACATAAATTGGAGAGTGACGGGAAAGAAAACCGTTTGAAAACGGGGGCCAGTCAGACGTCAACATAAATTGGAGAGTGACGGGAAGGAAAACAGTTTGAAAACGGGGGCCAGCCAGACGTCAACATAAATTGGAGAGTGACGGGAAAGAAAACCGTTTGAAAACGGGGCCAGTCAGACGTGAACATAAATTGGAGAGTGACGGGAAAGAAAACCGTTTGAAAACGGGGGCCAGACAGACGTGAACATAAATTGGAGAGTGAAGGGAAGGAAAACCGTTTGAAAACGGGGGCCAGTCAGACGTGAACATAAATTGGAGAGTGACGGGAAAGAAAACAGTTTGAAAACGGGGGCCAGTCAGACGTGAACATAAATTGGAGAGTGACGGGAAAGAAAACCGTTTGAAAACGGGGGCCAGACAGACGTCAACATAAATTGGAGAGTGACGGGAAAGAAAACCGTTTGAAAACGGGGGCCAGCCAGACGTGAACATAAATTGGAGAGTGACGGGAAGGAAAACCGTTTGAAAACGGGGGCCAGTCAGACGTCAACATAAATTGGAGAGTGAAGGGAAGGAAAACAGTTTGAAAACGGGGGCCAGTCAGACGTGAACATAAATGTGTAACATTAACATAACATAAGTGTAAAGGTCGTAAAACCGCGAATGATATTATTTGTTTCAGATACGGTAATACCGGGCATTTTAAATTTAATTGTCCGTTAAAGGGAAAACCTGCAGGAATAGGCGCCGTCACAATCACAAATCTATGTAACAAAAATGGTCTACTGTACGTGCACCTTGTGATTGCAGACTTAACAATGTCAGGCTTGGTTGACTTGGGTGCTTCAGTGACACTCATAAGGCAAGAGACCTTGAATAAAATCGTGCGGGACGCGCCGCTTGGAACTGTGCAGTTAAAACGGGGAGAGTCGGCGGTATTTTCCTTAGCAGACGGAGGTTTGATAACGTCAAACGTAATAGCTGCGATGAAAGTGAAAATGGGAATTTTTTCATGGAAAGTAGCCTTCCGTGTTTTTGAACATCTGTCACATGACGTGACTTTAGGTATCGATTTCTTCCGTAGTACTCGCGCATGCGTTGACGTAGCAAAGAAGGAATTACGGTTTAGTTTTTCCTCCCAAAACGGTACTAAATTTGCAAGTGAAACCTTCTCATTTCCGTAAAATTCAGTTGCTTCAGCATTCTGAAGAGGTAGCGAAAGCCTCAGACCAGCTTAAAATGGAATATAAACATGTGCTAACGACAAAGTTAGGGTATTGTAAAGAGATTTCAGTAGAATTAAAACTGAAAGATAATGAGCCCGTAGTGTGTGTGTGTCGTATCGTGTGTCAGCACCCAAAATTAAAATATTTAAAAATTTTGTTACGGAATTGCAGGAGCAGGGAATCGTGGAAAATTCCATAATTCCGTACGCAAGCCCGTCTTTTCTAATTCCTACGAAAACTCCGGGACAGTTTAGAGTTGTTTGTGATTATAGGAAAATAAAAAAATAATTGTATGTGGATCCCTATCCGGTACCCGTCATGGAAACGGTATTTCAACATTTGCAAAAGACAAAGTATTTAAAAAGTTTGGATTTAAATTCGGCATTCTTACAGTGTGAGCTACATCCCAATAGTAGGACACCGTTAGGCCTTTGTACACCGTGGGGCTTGTACCAGTGGACACGTTTACCGATGGGAGTAAATTCCGGACCCCAGTGTATGTCTAGAATGTTAACTCACGTATTAGGGACATATCTATATGAGTTTGTATTCACGTACATAGATG
Organism: Dryococelus australis; assembly: GCA_029891345.1. Classification (NCBI taxonomy): domain Eukaryota; kingdom Metazoa; phylum Arthropoda; class Insecta; order Phasmatodea; family Phasmatidae; genus Dryococelus; species Dryococelus australis. The sequence goes on from CM057001.1 coordinate 108,712,954, forward strand.
ACGTGTGCATATACACTAATACGTTAGAGGAACATCTTCAACACTTGCGGCTAGTACTAGACGCGTTGCGTAACGCCGGGCTGACTGTAAATCCGGAAAATATATGTTAGGCACAACAACACGTGCGTTATTTGGGATTCATAATTTCCGAAGGAAGTTTGCGAACAGACCCGGAAAAGATGAAATCAGTCGTAAATTTCCCGCAGCCTAAAGTGTAAGATGAGTGAAAAGATTTTTAGCTATTGTAGCATTTTATAGTAAGTTTATTCCGAATTTTTCCAGTCTTGTAGAGTCGCAAAGTAAAAAAAAAAAAAAAGTTCCAGTGGAACGAAGACCAGGAATATGCTTTTCAAAAATTGAAAGATATGTTAGCAAACCCTCTCGTTTTGCATTTACCGAATTTTTCCGAAGAGTTCTTTTGCTCTGCGATACCAGTTCTGAGAGCGTGTTTAAATCAAATGACTAATGATCATTTTTACCGATAGCGTATGACAGTAAACTATTGACTCAAGCAGAACGTAAATTTACTATTTATGAAAAAGAATGCTTAAGTTGTATTTGGGCTATGGGACAAGTTTGCAGATTATTTGGATCACGCACTGTTCACGATGTACACGGACAACCAAGCGCTCAGCTGGTTATTAACATCGCAAAAGCCTTCAGGCAGATTGGCACGTTGGCTGGCACGATTGGCCCGTTTCAAATTTAATGTGCAACACATCCGCGGGGTCGATAATTCGGTAGCAGACGCGTTATCGCGCATGTATCGCGCCGTAGAGTTTGAGCAAGGCGACGAGAAGATGAAGAATGGGGCGCCTGTAGAGAGTGTAGCGAGTGTCGATAGTCGGCTGTCAAGGCCAGCAGTAGGAAACACAGACGTTTCAGAATTGAATACGTTACAGAAATTCCCAAGTGTGATTACTGACATTAAAGAATACCAAAAAGCTGATCAGGAATGTGAGCAGATTTTGCCTGAAATTGAGAATGGAACTTCGCCGTATGTTATTTATAAAGGTTTTCTACACGAATGGACGAGACGAGGAAAATTCAGAGTTTTTTTGCCTGAAAATTTGAGGGCGATGGTGTTTACTTATTACTACGAATTTTATTACGGAGGATATATAGGGCGTGATAAAACCATCCGTCGTGTGTGAGAAATTTTTTAGGTTGCCGGGAGTTCGCACCGACCTTGAAAACTGGGTAAAGGGTTGTGACGCATGCCAACACGCTAAACCCAAAAATCAAAAACCAGAAGGCCAGTATGCGGGCACGGTAGCCACGTATCCTTGGCAACGTGTGTATTTAGACGTCATGGGCCCGTTGCCTCATAGTACATCTGTTTATGTCTATGTCATAAAAATAACCGGTAGTTTCAGCTAATTTGTCTATTTTTCCCGTTACGCACCATCAAGGCTGTTGAAATCTGTAAGGTTGTGATTCAGCGGTTGTATAGTGTTTTTGGCGCACCCGTATATGTAGTAACAGATAACGCTACGTATTTTTGTTGCAAAAATTCTGAGATTTGAATTTTATATGGGGAAGTAAAAATGGTTCAAACTGCCCCCTACTATTCACAGGCATATTTAGTAGAACGTGTTAACCGTAACATCAAGATTGCCCTAACGCAGTTTTCAGTCAGATACGCAACGTCACTGGGATTACGTATTATAACTCTTGTTTTTGTTTTTCAATAATTTGATTCATAGTGCACGGAAGTATGCACAAGCTGAAGTGTTTATGGGGAGGAGATTGATACACCGTTTAATAAATGTGTGATCACTCCACAGCATTTGTTTGGACAATGTGAATAGTAAAAAAAAAGAAGAAATATGGACGGATGTGACGCGTAATTTTATTACGTATCACCAGAAAATGGAACAAAAGAGTAACTTAGCTTACAAAGATGTAACCTTGAAACCTGGTGATTTAATTTTAGTCGAGTCTCGCCACCTCAGTTCAAAAATTGATTATATTCGTGTTAAGTTGGCGGTGAAATGGCAAGGGCTGTTTAAAATCGTGAGGTTCCTTTCGCTTATGACAGTATTGATCGAAGATCCACATTCTCCGAACAAATACGAAAAGGTTCATATCTCCCAATGTAAAAGATATCACGTACCCACAAAATAAAAGGGCTGTCCCCCGCCATTCCCTTTACCCACACTGTCTCCATTAAAGGATGTAAAACAGTTTTATTAAGCATCCTAAGATTTTAAGATTATTGTATTTTTATAAAGGTGTACTTTTATAAAGAGTGTTTGATGGAAAATTTAAGAGAGAGAGAGAGAGAGAGAGAGAGAGAGAGAGAGAGAGAGAGAGAGAGAGAGAGAGAGAGAGAGAGTATATTAACGTTTTGTAAGCAAGTATACTCTACTCAAAAAGGTAAAATTAAATAGGTACATAAGCGAAAATGTAGAAATGAGTAAAGTCACAAATATTTAAATTTACACCTGTATATAACGAGCTAAGTATTATGCTATACATATTTAATATATATATATATATTTATAATGAGTGAAGTATTAGAGATTTTATATGTAAATGGAAAAATGGTTCAAAATTTAAGCAAGCCTAACCAAAGTTAAATTTGAAAAGTTATGTTTTTCCTACGTCTTCGTCGAGTGAGCCCTGGTGCTTGTCTGTTTTATGGTTTCTGCTAACAACATGACCCGTGTCCCATGCGGAAAGGAACATGGGGTAAGGGCCTGGCCAGTCTACACCTTATGTTCTGGACGCGTGTTCAACACATACTTCGTGGTACTTTCTTCAGGGGAGGAGGGATGTGACGGCTATCACTGCACATCGAACGAAAATCAAACCGACGGTGCCATATGAAGTTGAGAAAATGTTGGCCGTTTGTGACGGCTTACCTTCGCTGCGACGGGGGCGTGTTTGACGAGCTCCACGCCTCACGTCCGCTGGGCGGGCCTGCTGGTCTGCAATTATGGGCGCCGTAGGGCCCCTACCGCCCACGAAAACTATGACTGCCTTCCCCTCCCTCGTACACCACCTTGACCACGTTACGCCTGTCAACCAGTCACGTACCACCAGGGTACCCTTCCAGGACTTCTGGATATCGACGGAGTGAAGATCATTTTGTAATGCTCTAGAAAATTTCAAAAAATATATAAATACAGGTGTCTCGCCCAGATTAAGGGAGACAGTACAGGGTTTTCACTTGGGCAGGAACTGCTGTTCCGTCAACATTTTAAAAAGGGGGGGGGGGGGGGGGTTGGCTTGCTGCCATTTTAGTTAAGTATGGTTTAAAGAAAAATAATTATATGTAACCTGCATATAGTTGGAAAGAGGTGTAATCTTGGAAAAATGTAGATTTTGGGGGAAGTTTTAAACAGAATAATTTTTGATACTCCTTTATAATAAATGTAATCAGTGGGAAAACTATACTTTTATATACTTATTATTGATTTTAAAATGTTGGGAAAAAAACTATGGAAATGGTTATATTTGTATTTTAAAACCAAGGGAAGGAATAATTTTCAAACCTTTTCACTGGAACCAACCCAAATCCCTTTTTTTGACATCATATATTGGGGGGGGGGGGGGCTCTCAGCTGTTTTCCAACTAAAACACCTACATTCAGTAAACAGTTGAGACAATGATCTCGTCCTGTTTGAGTTGACAAACACCGTCACATACAGGATAGAACATCCAGTGAAACCAGAAGATTTTCTTAATTTCCTTTTTATATAGTCCAAAATTTCAGAGATACATCTTTTAAATATATTACATTTAAAATTTTATTTCTAAACCCCGTTTTTTTCTTAATACAATTCGGCCTAAAACTGTAGCCTTACCAAATATCGCTATAAATAGTTACTTAAAAATTGTGCCCAAACGTGCTTCTCCAAAAATTATATATGACACATTAAAGACTTTTAAAATTTACAAGAAAATGCAATAAAATATGCAATCGCGCATATGTGATTCTTCAAAATGAAACCTTAACACAAAATAAGGAGCGCAAGATGGCCATATAAGCATTGACCAGAAGGGTGTCTTAATACAGTAGGTACTTATCTTAAATGCATGATGACACAGACGGGATCCGAATCCCCTGAGAGGGCCCCAGCCTGGACCTCTTATACATCAGAAATTTTCACTCCCTCTCTTCCGGGGAAGACATATTTCATAATTAGTTGACTTACGGCATCACATCCAATATAAATTCTTCATTTAAACTGACGGATGCGCATGAACCCAAAAGGTTATTTTATTTTTTCTTGTCTTCGTTTTGGTGCGGCTCACAACTCCACCGACGCTTGTAGACGGGGAAGGGATCAAAGCGCAGCGACGTCATGAATCACGTGACCACCCTTCCGGCAGCGCTAGGGGCGACACTCACTGCGCCAGGCAGTATGCATTATGACGTGCACGAAGATAGCCGGCTGCCTGGCTGCAGTCGCGCCTGTTTGTCGGCGCGTGTGGTCGGTTTTTTCGGCAAGAATAGAGAGGTTCAGAAGTCAGCAGACGAAACCTCCATCATAAATTTAAGGTAATTGAACACCATATGTCCCCTTTTCAGGCTGCACGTAATTAATTCCATCGCGATGCGCAAATTTTTCGGTCGTGGTTCGTAAGGTGCTTAAAGGAGACGCCCAGGCGTCTCAATCGCTCTACCCCAACTTTAGTCTGTGACGTGTACTTGCTTTCAGAATAACCGTTATCTTATCCTTGGTGGCATTAAAGATGATACGAAAAAAATTGGGTGTGGCTGTGTTGGGGACACGGCCGTTTGTTTTGCGTGAATACGTCTCGTTGACGCGCTCGGACGCCATGATTTTTTTTACGTTTCCAGCAGCGCTTCACTCGATCATACGGCATCTATTTCGATTTGACTTTTTGACGAGTATAGGCCGACACTGTGTTATGTTCTCATAATTTTTTTATATTAGACTCATACAATTTCACCGTAACCACGCCACACAAATGTTTTTATACACGCAATAGATTGATATTGACGAGAGCTGTCGATTGAAATCTACACGAGCGTTGTAGCTTCTCCTAGTCAAAAGTTATACTACGTGGGATTTATGAGACGTGGTGAAACTAACTAAAAAATGCGGTACCCCCCTCCCCCCCGCCATCAAAGTGCTCGATTATTCGCAGTCCTCATTCAACGTAACATATTATATGATGATTTGGCAATATAATGGTGTAATTGAATTTTGAATTTAGACTATAGATTTGGAGCTACAATGCCAAACTCTATCCCCCGATTCTGTTATCATCGGATTTTCTGGATTGCCTCCGACTAGGGTTTGCAAATTTAGAGACAAATTCACGTAAAAAATGTGTTGAAACTGAACGAAATGCCAGGTTATTTTGGTCGCTGTAGATATTTTGTTTAACGTTTTCAGGAGGTGTATCATGCACGCCAATGTAGCTCCCAGAAATCTAATTAGGTAACTTTATTCAATCTAACGGAATATGACAAACATTACAAAGTTGCATTTAAGCTTGTAAAATACGTATTACAACAAATAATTACTGAACCTTGGCAATTATTTCAATCCCACGTAGAAAGAACAATGCTCAGAAGTGAATGCTGATTTGGAGTGGATGGTACGCAATCTGTGTTTTGGGTTGCTCTCGTATGATTCGCTTTCATTCGAACATTTCTGTACTACCGAGTTGTTTACAATAGTAGTCTCTCAGGATAGGCGCGTTCCCCGAACTCGTGTGAGCCTTTTTCGCCAATTGTAACACTTACAAAACGTGTCCCAGAGGGCTGTCAAGGTATAAAGTTAAAAAATACTGTAAACGACTTTTCAGTATACTTCATAAACATTTATATTAGCTTTTGGCCCATACGTGAAGTGAAAAATTTACCATATATTAGGACACAAATATAGAAGAGTAGTTACCATAAAAGTATGGGGGATTCACTACGTATTTAAATACTATCTGGGGTAATGATATGGAAAAGCTACCACAGATGCACGAAAAAAAAAAAAAAAAAAACATTTCCAGCGATGGCTTCACAATACGCATAAACACAAAAGTGGTGAAATTACAAGCACCATTTTTAGAGTGACATATTAAAATTCCACTCTGTGTCTGGTTGGGGCAAGCCCCCCCCCCCCCAAAGAAAAATGTTATAGATTGGATTCCCAAATGACAAAAGGGAAGGGGGCAGAACGGGAGGAAATTTGTACCACATTTCAGAAATTCTTAAGCTGGTGCTGCTTGTAGGCTCAACGTGTCTGTGGGTGATCCATCTTTTCAATTACCTGTCAAGGCTGATGTGAGTAGAGACAAGATGTGCCAGCCATACTCTCCCCCCCCCCCCCCAAAGAAAAACTCACGCAGACCAACTTTTACTAGTTATAACTGTACTGATTCCTAAAGAAGTGAAAACTCAACACTTATAAGTTAATTAATATTTTTTATGGGAAGACTATGGTAACAAGGTCGAAAAATATTTTGCAAGTAACACATAACCCTACGACATGTCAAAAGTGGTTTTTTTTTTGTTTTAAGCTTTGAATAGCATTACAAATATTCAGTTACGATGCTTAGCAGTCGATAAATTTTCTGTTAACCAACAAGTAAAACACTGGGATAGTACCGAAGTTATAAATAATAGAACAAACGTGTTACCGAAGAGAATCTACAGGACCATATACATTTTTCTCTTAACTTTGCGGTACCCCAAAAATATGACACATGAAATGTTATAAGCAGGAGAGGCCTACATTGTTGAAATCATAATAAATTAAAAAATGTTCATATCACCTCGCAATAAAATTGTCCACATTTTAGGCATTCAACGATCCTTAATAACATGACAGCCAAAACAATATATAAAAATACTGGTTAGTAGTGACGTGCGAACTTGTGTAGAAACATACATATTAATAAATATTTTGTGACTGGTTTAAAGAAACTGTTTCGTTATTATAATAATCTAAACATTAACATGCACACTACATATTTGTCCTGAATGGATGTATACCAAAGTTAAGTGTTTTTTTTCTAGAACAATTTCAAAACTACTTAGAAGCAAGAACTAAAATACTTCCTTGACCAATTTTCCTAAATTTGCTGAAATAGTTTCACTTATTCAAATATAAAGGCCGAAGTTATTTAGCGGTCAGAACACTTGGCCCCTCCAACACGGCGATCAGAGCTCAGTATCCGGTAAGGCCAAGCTCGAGCCTTCGCACATTTGAAGCTTGACGGACATTACTGGCGGCTGGTAGGTTTCCTAGGTTATATCCAGTTTCTCACACCACTGCATTCCACTGCTTCTTCATCTTAACATTGACTCCCATCCCACTGGTGCTGAGGAACAAATGTCTCTCTCACGCAGTCTTTGCCGCGTGTCGATACGTGAAAAGCGGTTGTCGTCCTATAATATCACGGAGTATATGAAATGTAAGATGTAACTATTTATGCATGCATGTTTTACAGTAAACTTAGCACTTTTGAAATCAATGTGTGAAAATATCGCTGCCTCTAAGGGCAAGTAGTTTAACCAACACAATTCCTGGAGTGCTCCCTGCTTAGTTCGTAACGAACTATGAAAAGTTACTCCATAACTTAACATCGTGTTGAAAGTGTAATATTTACATTTGTGGCCACTGAATATTTTTCAAAATATTTTCTGCATGTTCTACGCAGTGTAGAATAAAAATGTTCGTATTGTTAACATATTTAAATTCTTGGTGTTTTCACAGATTTAACTTGACTGGTGCATGCCTTCAATTTGGGGAGTCAGTGATAATGCTAATTTCACATATGGCGAAAGAATGCACAACATGTATACAAGTAGATCTTAAGCAGTGCTATCGGAAGTGCTCAGTTTACCGTGAACAGTCTTTAGTCATGACAACTAAAAAATGTTGCGTTGGCCATAAAAGAAAGTTTGCCAAGACGAATACTAACAAAAGATTATGTGGCTGCCCAAAGTATCTTTTTTCCAACGTGTAAATCTGCAGATGTGAACGTAGCTAACGAGAAACTCTTATTCGCGAAAATTGTACGTTCCTACATTTTAGTATTATTGTCGACTGGTTGTAGGCTTTTACCTGTAAAGTGATCAGTTCCGAGGCCCTAGTTACTTTCTACCTTCCAGCCGTCTTTTATCCTTCCACCACTTTTTTTTACAATAAATATTTTCATGTAAACAATAAACGCAGTGTATATATTTCACCGGGCATGGAAGTTAATGTATAATGCTACAATAAAACATATTTTGTGACTAATATTCGAAAAGAGAGATCTTCAAAAGGGATTACTTTTCCCGTGAATAGTCTATAGTTTTGATCACACGTAGAATGAGTACCAACATTAGTGCTATACCAAATCCACTGGAAGAAAATTAGCAGCGCAGTGATAACAGAAAAGTTCCGAAGTCAGTTCTCAGAATAGCACTCACCAAACATCAGTACACTTGCATAAGAATATTATTTTTACTAGAACATACGTTCTTGCTGGAACAGTATAAATATTTCGAACTTGTTCTGGAATAACAAAACATCAGCGGTTACTTTAGCTAAGAACGCTTAAGCCATTATATTTCGATGTTACAAGCATCGCACTTTTCCGTTTTTTACCATTACGATTATCAGGGTTTTAGCATGTGTGACAATATTTAGTTACTAACTCAATATTTTTGTCTTGAAGCAACTACGAGAATCCATAATAATGTACTGGAGACAAAGCAACTTTAAAGTCTCTCTTTCGATTGACATGAGCAATAATTCTTCTACACTTCAAAATTGAATGTCTTTGGAGAATTGAGATTTGAATCTGCTATTTATCTATAATCGCTTTTATTCCTTTAAATTCTCTTTACTATGTCATTTCCGTAAATTGTTTGAAGTTTTCTGTAAAATATTTGAACGTTGGAATTCTTATGTGTGTTATATATAGACCTACATGTTTGCTTCATCCTTTTCCAGTTTTTATTCAAACTTTCAGCCTCTTCATTCTATTTACTGAAAATTACGAGCAGCCTTTGTTGACCAACATAATCCTCCTGCTAATTTTTACTAGGCACAAGAAAATATCCTGAGTTCGTTGACTTATAAACTAGACTCCATAATCCTCTGTATATAACAGCCTCAGCTATCATTCAATGCCAGGCCATTCCAGCAAGTATAGGCTGTTTATGGTAAAATGAGCACTTTTGAAAGCCCTGCTTAAGATTTACCTGTATGCATATTGTGTATTCTTCCACCTTACGTAAAATTAACATTACCATGGGCCTCATCACTTTATTCATACATCGGTCAAGTGAAACTTTTAAATTATTGGAAAAGTAAATATCGTACAAATCTGTTAATTTTAACACTACGCTGTTAAAAAAAAAAAACATAGAGCGAAAGAAATAATATGAGTTATCTCGAATTGTTGCTTTACACTTTTTATTTAACGTTACGAAATGGCACTACATCTCCTCCATCGTCACCAATTTTAATGGGCGCATGTCACTCAGTGCACCTGTTAAAATTTGTGTAGGTAGGAGCAGTGACTTATTTGTGAGGTCGATTTCAAAAGTGCTCACTTTATCGGGAATAGCCTTTACTAGTATTACCCGTAGTGGGGACGATATAGCAGAGAGCGCAAGAGTCGACCTCCGTCTTCCAACATCGGCCTGCATTTTTGCGGTATTGAAAGACAGCGTAGTTAGGATTGAAGTTAGACCACTTCTCATGTAATTAGGTGCTTTGAGAGCTCTGTACACATTCTCCAACCTAGTTTTACTCCAGTTAGATTATGTTGATGTTTATCAAGGTTATTCATGTAAAAGGGCGGCTATGTTGATATTTCAAATTTAAACAAACACGTTAATTCCACTAATGCATTCAAGTTCGAGCTTTCTATTTATGAACATAGTGGCTTTAAAGGTTACATAAGCTTAAACAAACACGGTTTTCTACATTTACCACGTGACTTTAATAGCTGCACTCGGGGACGAGTCAATTTCGAGGACATGCACAAAAACGAATTGTTGCCCCTCATCTTTAGTTTACGGTTTTACATCAGACAACGTAGCACAATTCATTCTTGTTTTATTTCAGGTTTGTTATTAATCCAGATTTTTCCAGAAGATGTCGAAAAAATTACTAGCTGTATTTCAGTATACTATGTTCTGAAATCAGTTAACGAAATCAAAGGTATAGTTTTCATAATCTTCGAATACAGTTTCAGTCTAGCCTTTAATTCAGTTGCTATGATTGCATGCCATTAAAATTAGTAGTAAAATACTAAGCGTTTCCTGACACAATTTAATTTTTATGAGAACTGCGAACCTTTTTCACTTTTCTGACTCTATCCCAGTTTCATTCCTTGATTAGCTTATTTATATTATAACCCATTGAACCATTTTTATCCGACTGAATAAAATATAATATAATTTATTATTTCAATCAGTGTTTCTAGTGTTTTATTTAAGGCTATGGTAAGAATTATCCGTTGGCTCACGTATTTCTCTTCTGAAATTTTGGCTGTGCTTAAATAATTAAAATTTAAAAAATTTGATGATTTCAATTTAGATTATTTGTCGTCCGGGCTTGTTTCATGGCACAGGAAAATTTGTACCCAAGTTTTTGCCATTCCCATGACACTTATTTGAAAACTGGAATAGGTTTTGCTTGCTGCTGGCTTTGAGAAGGAAATTATGTCCACATGTGGTGGTTTCGAAGCATAAAACATATTAGGCATTTAATATAAAGTCTGTTTTAGATGCGATACACTTATCCATCTCTCGTCAAATAGTTTTGTATTGAGTTTGATCCCAGCAAAACGGAACTATCAACTCTTAGTTGGTCAGCTGTTGCATTTGACAGCTCAAAGGGAATACCCTTTTATTTACTGGAATTAGCCGTCAGATTTCCTATAATCTGGCATGGGAAGCGCTTTAGGGGAAAAAAAAGCACCGAAATTCAGGTCGTGTCCGAAATGAAAAATTCGGTATTTTGTATTTGTCATTTCGTAAATATTTCAATTTGGTCATTGTCGACCGTCAATTGTTTAGCACTCGCGGCCACGCATTTTTACAAACAATGAAAATTAATGTTATCTAAATTTAATGCTCAAAACGGATGTGATATTTCTACAATAATCCTTAGAACGCTGTCAATATGTGAATATACAAGAAAAATAATTATTGATGTAATAAAGATTTAAAAAAGTTTTGTTGCGAAACATATAAGCAAAGCACAACACACTTTCTTCACGAAATACCAAATTATCAAATACCCCACCATTTTTGTATAGAAAATCGGGTCACGTGACCATTTTGTCAACAAAATCTGCCATATCTGACAGGAACTCAGTTACAGTAGGGTCTTTGCATATATCTGAATTCCATGGCGACAGTCGTTCTTGTGTGAAACTCCGCAGTTGCTCATGAGCAGGCTCCGATACTTCCTTTCTGCTTCACCAGTTGAGAGTATGCAGGTTCATTCCTCGCACGCCTCGTTTGTGAGGATGATGGGATGACAAAATGCGTCGACGATAGGAACCTAGAGGCTATCCATGGTAAATTGAGAACTTTTTAAAGCACTTCCAGAATATATAATAACAAAAATCTGTGTTTAATTGTGGCGTTAGACGATAAGATTTGATAGCTATTAAATGTATTTACTGTAGCATTGTTTTCGCCCGCGACTTTGTCCACGAGGAATTCATGATTTCATTAAAAAAATTTTAAAAATAGTATGTGTGCCTTCTGCATTGAATACTTATTGTAAATTACATAGTTGAATTAAAATCAAGCCAATAAACTAGATAATTGTTGAGGCTGTATATTGTTTTCCACATAAATTTTGAACCAACATTTCACCACTTTCGGGGTTCAATTTTGAAAAAATATTTCCTAAGTGATTATAAATTGAAGCTTTCCTTCAAATCTCGTGTTTCTAGGACAAATGGTTGAGACTGGGCGTTGATATGTCTGCTAGTCGGTTTCTCCTTTTATGCATTGAGATCTATTAGACACATGGTAAGTTTTATATTAAATATTGACAACAGGATTAAACCAGGTTGGAAGAAACTTTTAAAAACATACTTAAAAAGTGCTCACTTCATCGTGAACAGCCTTTAATCAACTTATTGTAGTGAATTTGGAGGAACTGAAACTACGATGTAACGTAGGCCATGAAGATTGTTTTTGTTTGGGGGCCAACATGTTAACGGGTATTTTTCTTTCCGTGATATTGAGTAAATACGAAAACCGGTTAGTAACTGATAGAAACATAACTTTAAACCACTTTGGCGTTAATTAATAGAGACGAAGAAAATGGCGAGCAATACATTGAAAGTAGAGGAAACTCGACGCTTCAAGTTTACCTGATGAGATGGAAGCAGTTACAGTGAATACCTATGAATTCCACGTGCAATGGAAGTGTCCAGAGTAGTCACAATTTTTGTTCATAAAATAATTGAAGATATTTGGGCTGCTCTTAAAATCGAGGTCTTGAGAGCTGGTGAGGGTGATCCAGGTTAGTATGGAGCAGCGCCGGAATGAAGGGGGTGCGGGAAACGGGATATCCCCGAGAAAACCCGATTACTAGCGGCATCGTCCGGCACAATTTCCACATGCGAAAATCAAAATCCCCCGATCAGGGATTGAACCCAGTTGGCCTTGGTGGGAGGTGAGCGGGCTAACCGCTCAGCCACCGCGGCACCGGCTGTTAATAAAACATTGGAGAATATATTTGAAGATAATCACGCCCGAGAGTATAGCACACATGAAAAGCTAATTAAGAGACACGTTCAACTAAAGATGCAAAGTTATTTTTAAGTCTTTTGGAGCGTGAAGCAGAGGAAATATAAGTTCAACCGCTTTCAAAGGGAACAGCCCATTACCGGCAAACGCCTTTAAACAACATACAACTGCCAAATTTGACGAGGCAGGAGAACGGCAGTAGCTATAATTACAGTTATAATATTCGGCTACTGAAGCAACCAGAAATATCGGGTTTGTGAGCTTCAAAACGTACGTAAATTTCATTGACAATTTTAAAAGAAATGGAATAACGTCTCGTCACATATTGTGCTCCAAATTACGAATGATTACCAAGAAGAAAAGATAACAAAAAGTGGAGAAGCATTCGTTATTGTGGATAATGAAACAAAAACGGAAATGCTAAAGTGGGGTCTGTCTGGAAATGAAATTACACCCATTTAAAATAAAAAATTTCATTTTAAATAACATAGTAAGAGAAAGATACCAAGCGACGAAGCAATTCTTCAATAGCGCAAAACACTGCTACGCGATAGGCGTTGCAGTGCCTATGCATAGCCGCTGAGGAAGCTTGAGACATGTTTCCAAGAACACTATGGATAATTTGGACATTGTCTGGCAACGAATATTGAACAGACATGTCCAAGTGAAAAAAATACATCTTCACATGATTTTTGCGTTACTTTTGAGTATACATATCTCGAGCAATTCCCTCTTACTTTGTGGTTCCTTGTTTGGACAAAAGAACGATAGAATAATTCAGGTGGCTCCAAGAGAGCAAGTGATGGTTTGGAGAGGGGGAGGGGAGATATTCATTTAGAAATGATTTCACCAGAAACTAAGAAATATGTCCCACCCCTAGAAAGTATTCTCCAGGTGAAAAATTGAATTTTCACAAATTGAACAACAGACTATATGAAACTACGCTCAAACATATCGCTGCCGAAATTAAATGACAATCATATTTTTGTAAAATGCATTCTGTGTTCTACAATAAACTGTATGTGTATACACACACGTGTGTTTGTGTGTGTGTATATATATGTATATATACACACACACACACACTGTGTGTGTGATGCTTCTTTACGCATGCCAGAAAGCTGTCTAATAATTTTGGAGAACTTGTGCGGGATTTGAAAGGTGTCACCAGCGTGGCTTTCAAAGTAAATGTAATTGGTGCGTGTACATTCTGTTGGTGTCCCGACGTTGTATTTGTTATTTTTGAGTTTTCCATCGCAGTCGTTGCGTTGATAATTTTATAGAAAGCACTCACATGCATTTCTCTTTGACTACTACGACACCCTGATAATTTAGTGATGAGATTACAGAAGTCCACAGTCGTATATACGTAGTTATTTGCATGCAGATTTACCTTTTTTTGTTTTTTTTTGCTTCGAAGTGTCACCAGTATTCAGAGAGCTCTACTAATCAACTGTAGATTTTTACAGAAAAACGACTATCGCTGTTGGTTTAAGACGCATGCAAATTAAATATAAGTTAAATATGACGCAGCTGTGTTTTCGCGAAACCAAGGGTGTTCCTTGTTAGCATCAAAATTGTTCTATGGTTAACGTAAACTGTTTTCGCAATCGACTTAACGTTTATGTCCCTGTCAAATGCAAAATGACATCACCTACCAAATGTACCGACCGTTATTTACGTAGTTTTCTTATTGGAAAATATCATATTTTTAATCAATCAAATTGCAATACAGTTCAGTGACGTACTCTAAATAATGCCTTCACATTGTTAACCATGGCGCTGCTAGTTTAACGACCATTTTCGTTTTGTAAACCATCACCAAATTGGAAATTCCAATACACACAAGTTGGCTTTATTCGATTCCGCAACCTAATTGATCGCAGATAAAAATAAACTGTATTAAAACATCTACATTGTCAAGTTTCACATGCACTGTCTTCGGAGTGCTGTGAATTGTCCCCGAGCTGTGACACAGACGTGTATGACGCACACACAAGAAGACATATCTCGAACCACTAGATCATCAGACACCACCTGACACAACATTTTTTCAGCACTGAGTCGATAAACTTTCGTGATTATCCTGTTGTGCATAGCTGGGTACAATAAAACCTAAACTTCGATGTTTTTCAGTTGCGTAATTTTACATGCCCTACTTCGACTACATAGCTTTTGCGACTTTTACTGATACCAAACTCTATCTTTTTCTTTCTTTCTCTCTCTCTCTCTCTCACATACAACTTCATATATATATATATATTTATAGCATTAATAATATCACAGTACAGTAGTAAAGCCCATCCTATATGATTATAACTTTGGACAGAACCAGTCGCCAGTTTGTAAAATCATACTGAACCGACTGGAACATTTGCAGTTTAGTTTAACCAGTTAACAAAACCTGAATCTATTTTCGGCGGTGATAATCTTACGATTGGACTTTGGACTCCGCAAATGAGTGACAATAGTTTTAGACCTATGAGGACGTGTTTTTAGGGAAGTATAGTGAGTTTATCAAAGCACCTCGCCGTAACGACATTCTCAACTCATTGTCGCAGTAATCATTAAAAATTGCATAATTCTTAAATGTGGGATATATTTTGACATAACTGTTATCCTGAGTAACTACTCTTTACTGACAATTCTGAGTCAAGAGTTTGTGTGAAAAAAAAAACATGCTGGCAGGAAGCGATATAACAGTAGCGCTTGTGGCCGAATTAAATTCTGGTTGACCAGTTTAAAAAAACAATCATTCACAGGTACGAATCTTAATTCCCTCAGGGCAAGTAAGTGTAAACGAACGGTATACACGAGTAATTTCTCTGTTGCAATTGTAACATATAATTCTGGTTTGCAGTGCACTGTAGTATATATTGTTACTGTACATGGTTTTCCAGTGTCGTAAAGAATCATATATTTCTGCAATTGCATATTTTTCTCTATACACAAATAAATGAAAGTTGTTACACACTCATAAGTTAAATTTACATTGCAGTTTACATTTCGTTATCATTGTCACCAGTAATTCTTAATATTTCACGTATTCGTCTAGTCCTATGTAGAATCGAAGGACATTAATTATGCTTAAATAAATAGTTTTAGTCATGCTCTTCAACCATTTTTAATATGGAAATGTGAGCATTTTGAAGTATTATGGTATTGATGCTGGGGCATGAATAAATTAAAGAATTAATCTTGGGAAGTTTTCTCATATTTTGCCCTTTGCAATAATATCGTTTGCTCATATCGCGCATTGTATTGTGACCGCGGAATATGAATAATGCATATGCAGAGAATGCAATATCTGCAAGACCCCATTGCAAGCCACGCCTTGGCTCTGCGCGAGGGAAAAAATCTTGTAAGAGTTCGATAGTTTGAGCAGACAGCAAAGCGTCGGAATGCTTATGTACACACTTCTCTGGTGTGTTTGCGTCAAAACGCGTTAACTCAAGGTCAGAGTTTAACTGCGGGCCACGGCGATTCTGGGCCAGGTTATTGAGGTTAATTTTTTGTGCAGCTCTGAGCAAGGCGGTGGAGTGAAATTTACTGCTGAACTTGTTCATACCCGCACACGAGAAAGATGCGAGCGTGCCAACTGCCTCGCGTGCGCAGAACTGAATCTCCAGCGCCGCAAACAACAGCAGGAAATTACAGCAGTAACTGAGAGGCAGCTATGGAACGTTGGCAACACTTCATACATTTCTGCGGTGCTAGGTCGCAAATGTGTAAGTGCAATTCAAAGGTCTCGTGATTTGCACGAATTCACGAAACATATAATCAATAATAGGATTTTAACTACTTGTTACATTTTGATTGGGTGTGATTTATTGGCAAAATATTTGATTGCTGATAGGCTTCACGTAACGGAAATGTCGATAGTCAATAGCTTCAATTTAAACATTCACTTTTTTGGATAATTTAGAAATAAAAAAACAAAATCAGTAAACACGACAAAATAGTTATCTTAAATCCAAGAAAAATAATACTATCAATAACTCCTTCGGACCGAAATTTGTGTATCTTGAAGAAAAATAATTTATTTTAAAAATCTTTTGGAAGGAATTGTTAAGATATTAAATTTGATTAAAGATTAAAGGAGAGAGGTTTTATTTGGTTTTTATAAAGCTACGAATAAGAATAATTAATTAAATCTAAAGTGGGTTTTTCCTATATCTTGATTTTATGGTTTCTACATGTCCAAAGTCAACGGCTTTGTGTTCTTAAACTATACTGTATATCATCTATTGCTGTATGTGATTATTTCTGTGAAAAAATTCAGCAGTTGAAGTAAATTGCTGTTTTAGATAACTAAAATCATATTTTGCCTCTTTCAGCCGGTGTAAACAAATTAATTCTTAGCCCTATACCAGAGCCAGTCAATAAAGTACCCATATTCAGTATATTTCCCTCTCAGTACCTCTATATTTTCAGAAAACTTTTCAAAATTTCATTTTCTCTGAAAATATTTATTACTCAAATCTCCTTCTTCTTATCTAAGAGTTTTTAAAAAATGCGCTTGAAGAGTGACGTATCTTAATTCTAAGCCATTGGAATAATAAAATTCTATTACAGTTGTTCTATTTCTGATTTAGTCTATATTCATAATTTTTTCTGTGTACTTCAATTGGTTGTTGTCCAACCCAAGCATTTGAAACTCCCGCAGATAGTATGTATCAATTTTAATTATCTATTTCAAACTTTTGTACGAATTAAAATTATGTGCATGGGATACCCCAATTTCGCCCTCTTCTGGTATTTACAATTTAGTTTAGTCTTATGTATTTAAGATTTGATGCGCTCTTTAATCCAACTATACAAATTCTTTTTTCTATGCTTATGTATCATTATTTCTACCCCGGAAGCCGGACTTTCTTCTATGGACCACCTCTAGAAGTCAGTTTATTGCTTTACGTTCAATTATAATTATAATTGGTTTGTTATTACTATGTTCAATACAATTTTGTATACCTTGTTCTAATTGTGTCTGTTTTTGTTTATGACCTCTAACATTCCAGTCAGTGATATTAATTAATACTCCGTCATTTCATGTATGAACTTGGCTGACTTGGCTTCTCTTTCTAAGCAGAAAAGGAATTTGTTAACCCGGGCGATTCTTTTCCCTTGTAGCCTAGGACGTCACAAACATTTTAAATGCTCTTTGCGAGAAATACTGTCATCACCTGGATATATATTACTTACATTAAGAATGATCGCTTGAAAAGTAGACGCATTACTAAGGAACTCCAGGATGACTGTTGCTGTATTCTGTACACATAGTGTGTATTTTCATCCCGTACTTGCTCTTGGGCCGTGAGCTACCTAGTGGCTCAGTAATCCTGGTGGTGTAAAACGTCTTTTGAGGGGTGTTTATCAACTGGTTGCAATGTGTACATGCAACAGAAAGTGAGACAACTCTGTAAACGTAGACGGCATCATAGGACCTAATGACACAATCCATACTGTTGTGATGTGGACAAGCAATTGCTTTGGAGCTCGTGTGAACCCACCAGCACAACCCTAAAGAGAGCGAGGTCGTGAAGTCGAGGCACCGCCGTGAAGTTATGGAAACAGATCGGACAGCTTCCAAACAGGACTCGTTTGTAAGGACTACAGAGCTGCGAGCCAGGGTCTTGTCCTCCCTTCCTTCACCACGCAGAGAACGAGCAGGATGGACCAGCTGATCGGGTTCGAGCCACCGTAATCGCAATGTATTCAGCATATGGCATCTCAGCAGGTAAAGTCGTTCCTGTAGGGTCAATGGTAGACTTACACTAGATAGATACGTAGACGTTAAGTAAGGTAATTAAATAGATGATGTAGTTGCTTGCGGAGTTGGTTAAATTAAAGTAATACGCTTCCCCGGTGCAATATAAAGTATTGAATAGAATGGTAATAAGTTGTACGGATTATATTGTAACAGATATTTTATGGTTTGAATGTATTTGACGTAGAAATGACTTAATGTGTTCTATCTATGAGTTACGCATTTCTCTAACAGACTACTCGGCTAACCCCTAAGGCAAAGCCAGAACAATACGAGTTATTATATACATTTATCGCATTTATTACTGAGAGCAATATTTCTGAGAACTGTACTTGAGTGTAAACCAACCAGCATTAATATCAATATTTTTCTGCTATTTAAAGGTTGTTTAGCTTGTTTTCATCACTATCTGGCGAGACTATTCATAATTTCAACAGTAATTTTATGTATCAACATAATTTTGAAATTACTGAAATGGACATGACGGACCTTAAGTAGTCGTATAGTCGAAAGTGTATTTGATCGGGTCGCTCTCAACTCATCACTCATTTGACTGAAGTTGAGCCAATAATAAACGTTTTACAGTAGAGAAAGGGTCTCCTGTTTAGTCTGGATGTACACAGAACTTTGCATACCGATAAAGCTGAAAATATCGCGAGTTCATTAGACAACATGCTAGATTTCTCAGTACTGAAATTAATAGAGCAAGTATTGTTTGTTTATTGACTGCTGCCAACCTGAGAAGCGTTTTCGTTGAGTTTCCCGTGACTCCGGGACATTATTTATTATCTATCACTGGATTAAAATCACACATGACGGTCTAATAAAGGGTTAGATTATAAGTGCGTCAATCATAAAAAATGAAAAAAAAAAAAAAAAATGAATGCGCTAAATTAAATGCTATCTACGAAATATTTCACTGTATAATAGATTATTCCTCAAGATAACAGATCACAACTAAGATTTAAATATAGGTTAAAAAATATAGCTTAAAAGTATTTTTTCCAGAAATTAAATATATACTTAAGAATATAAAGAGTTTACAAATAAAAATGGTTTTTACAACTCCACCTTTAAAAGAATTTGAAAACGTAAACATTATATATTACATGCTTGAGCGGAACTCGTGGTGTTGGGGTTCTCATGCCCCTCGACACAGTTTTTCTGACACCAAGCGCTCAAGGGAACTCAAGGCCGTCCTTCGTCCTTGTGACGTTGTGGATGTGCGCGGGTTGCATATACCCCCGGCGTGATCCGATCCAAGGACACTGCCAGGCGGGGAGCTTGACTGGGGCAGTGCCTCTCTCAAATGATAACGCAGGTGTCTTAAAGCCAGCTCAGCGAGGACAAAAACCTCGCGTGGAGCAAAAGGGCGAAAGCTGGCTTGATCTCGACACGCAGTATGTGTAAGGACTGCGAAAGCACGGTCTATCGATCATCTTGGCTTCAGGAGTTTTAAGGAAGAGGTGTCGGAAAAGTCTGGAAAACTGACTGTAACTATCGTTCATTGCTTTATGGCTATTCTATCGAGATAATTATTGCATAAATTTATCATTGTTGGAAAAAGATTCTTTGCTGAGTGCATGTAATACTTTGTATGTTATTTCATTTGTCACACAAGTGTCAGAATTTGTTTTAATCCCTGAATTTTGGGTATATTGTATGTGGTAACACAGCTATCACTTCTGATGTAAATGTTTTCGTCAGTCGTTTCTGGTTGATTTTTTTTTTTCGAGTACATGGCGTTCTTTCAACTTCCTGCAAATGGACAACGTTCTTTGCCAGGGCGTAGCCGTGGAGTACGTTTTTCACCCTCGTACTGAAACCCCACCCCTGCGGTACCACTCTTGTATTCACTTATTCTTCACATCCCACCACTTCCCGTTTGCATCGTCCGCTTTCCAGTAGTGGCCACCTTCCCTGCCTTGCCAGTAGTGGCCACCTTCCCTGCCCTGCCAAAATTACTCTCTTTCGCTTGGCTTTGTGCCATGCGCGAAAAAAATTTTTGTGCCATCAAGTACTGTGAGTGACCAATTTAAACCCTCTCCCCTCCTTCTTTTTTTTCCTATTCCTTTTAACCCCCTGAAGTAGCTCCTTTGTAAGCTTGTTTGATCCTCCTTTCTTGAGGCTGCAACATCGTGTCCAGTTTTATACACTGATAGTACTCGTAGGTGTGTATGTGTGGAGACCTTTGTCATCGTTCGAAGTGCGTTTTATGCGTGTTGATCGTAGGTAACCAGAATAGTATTAAATTTCCTTGCCATTCCATTACTTGTTATAAAAAAAATTAACATCGCCTCCTCTGTAAAAGAGTGTCTCTTGTGTAGCCGAGTACCATGTTGTGTACGTACGGACACCCACCTTTCTTTGTTTTCCACCAAGCCGGCCATTTTATTTTAAAATAGCGGCAATCGAAAAACAATTTAAAGTGATATGTCACAGCTCGGGAACCATTAAACAAAATTTCTTATATTGACAGTCCATCGTGAAAGCAATGAGTTTAGAGATGCATATTGTTGTTCTTCAGCCATTTTGTAAGATAGCGCCACATGAAAAAAATGCTTTTGCATCATATATTGAAAACTGATAAACCGATTATCGTCAAATTAGACATGTAAGTAATACTACGGTAGCCTAAACAGGTTGTTGCAAAATTGCATGTCAATAATTTGGGAAAACATTCCTCACATCTGGAGGATGAAAAAAATGTTATATGACTATAGGTCCGCAAACGCTTCGTTTCTTTGCTACAGCCCATAATACATAACATACAGTGTATGACCCGCGGGCTGGATCATGTTACTGTGCAATACCATCGCAGCGTTAGAGTGCATGATACACGACACCTCACACTATGTACACCTAGAACAGTAGGAACCACACAGGAATTAGTTACACTTGTGTGAAGGCTTATCGCCGGCACTAAAGGACTTGTGCAAAATGTCATCCATTAGCGTGAACACATGCATCAAGCCGCCGTTGCATGGACACCAGGATGGGTTGATGAATCCCTGGGGAAAGTTTTGGTTGTTTCGCAACCCACCACAATTTTGGTTATGAAGGGTACCCACATCGTCCACTGGGGTCGCGTACTGTTACGGTTGTATGAAAGAGCCTTTGATTAACATAGCTCTCCGAACCCGGTCTCACACCTTCAGTAAATCAGGACGCCAGGAATTGCGACAACTTGTTGGAGCAACCACCGGGTGAAGCCGCTTGCAAGAACCCCCTCCACCAGCCAGCGATTGGGGATATGAACGCCTAAACGACGTTCCGATATAGGCCACTGTTACCTTTTCAACTCCGGCCAGCTTTGAGGGAATGTCAAGAATGGGTGTGCTCGGTCGCCGATAACCGCACAACTAGATACAGCCTCCGACATCATGTCTAAGGTGGGTACAGATCAGTTAAGTGTTACATACAACAGGCGTGAGTTAAACATAATAATAATGTAATTGAATATAGTATATCAGTCAATAGTGCTCCCCCGAATAAATAAAATTTCAGTAACATGTCATTGTAAGTGCCTTGTTGATTTATATGTCTCGTAACATAAAATATACTCGTTCAGTATCAGTAATAGCTCTACCATCGTCTTGTCATTCAGCTACGCTCCTAGCACCTATCTTGTGTGAATATGTGCATAAGTTATTACTCATAGCAATACAGAAGTGCCTTCAATTGCCCCCACAAATAAAAGTCTAGTGGATTCAAATCAGGGCTGTTCGGTGGCTGGTATGGGGCTGCCAATTACAGCTGCGATGGCATTCCACAGTATTATGATCTGGCCCACCGGCCATACACTGTACGTTATGTATTACGGGGCTGTTGTAAAGAAATAAAGAGTTTGCAGACCTATGTTCACATAACACTTTTTCATCTTACAGATGTGAGGAATATTTCACCGAAGTATTGACATGCAATTTCGCAACAGACTGTCTAAATTCATGTAATTTAGATTAAAAAGGCACTTATTTTCAAAATGGGGACCATACTAATATTTTAGGTTTATTTGGTATAGGTAATTATCACACCGTTCGTACAATGTCTACCAAAATTTGAATACTGACAGTGTCAATGGCAAGCATTGTACGTACCAAGGAATAACCACTTTTGTAATATATTTTTAAGATACCTTCCCATTAATTACTAATATTTTTGCCATATTTCGGGAAGCAATTTATCGATTACTACGAAATTTGGTAAACCAGTAGTACTGCGGAAGGTGATATAAACTAGTAAGGTTCAAATACTTCAGATCCTTATTTTCAAAATGATGCCTATATAGTTAGTTTACCTTTGTATTTTATATCGTCGAAACACTGTAATTAACTCCATCGTAACATTGTATGCTGGCATTGTCTTACAGGGGAAGGTTGCCTAAGGCGTACCAATTAATTACATTAATTCATTAATTTGGGCCAATCTTCAATGCACTGCTCCAATATTGATTTAGTACGAAACAGCATACATATATGCATACATATCTACATTAACATGTCTAGTTAGCTGAAATAGCGACCCAGAAAAAATTTCTTAGTTTAAGACTGCAATCGTTACGATATAGGAAACCAGTATCCAAAATCGTACCGCCAATATCGTAAATCGTACAGCTACAGACAGAAATAGTCAAATACTAAATGTTGTCCATGGAAACAGCTATAATGATGTTTTAAGTGTATACAAGTACATATTTCACCCAAAATAAAACAAACAAACAAATCATTTACATGCAATATAAATAAAACGTTTCAGGCCTGATTTAACCCCTGAACAGGTTTCATGTACCCAGGTGTAACACTGTAAACATTGCAACATATTTTCTACGACATATTCCTAACATACGGAACAAAACCAATCGTCTGGCACAAGTTCTATGGTTATATTGGATGCAAACGAAGTAGAAGGTCCATTGTTGTCTGGCGTTGTTCTTAAACGCTTGTTTGCACATGCAGAACGTCCCTTCCCTTTTGTAGATTTATTACCTACTTTGCTGGTCGTCTTCCTTCTATCTCTTGCAGCCATCAATCACGTTTGTACGGACTGCTTGTTAGTACAACTGCACGTTGAGCTTCCCGTCTTGCTGGTGTGGACACATGTTTGGGGCATGTTGGAATCTGAGAAAAAGCTTCAATAGAAACATTCAACTTCGAGATCATCTCCTGCTGAGTAGGCCTATCACAAAGGCTAATTATTTCGCTACCTGTTGGCTTGCTGATGTTTTCTGTAGGCTTACAAGAAGGCGTATCCGTCTCATTTTCATCGGAGTGGCATTCGTTTTCTTCGAGATTTGCAGCTGCTAAAAAGTCGGAATAGTTAAAAATATTACGATCTACTAACCAGATTCCACAAGCACGAAATCCGTTAATGGCGTTCTGAATAGTTGCTACCCTTGCATAGGCCTCTGCTACAAGTTGGGTAACCTGATACTGGGTAACACACTGCCTGAGTTTAATAAGATTCTAATGGCTTGAAGAAGGACCTGTCCAGAGGTTGTAGCCGATGAGTTGTGTGGCAAGGCAACTGTAACATTAGGACGCCATTGGCTCTTGCAAGTTCTAAAGCTTCTACATTCTTCAAATGTGACGAATGACCATCTAAAATTAAGAGAACTTTGTAGTCAGCAATAAAATGTTGTAACCATTTTACAAAAAGAGCACTGTTAATGTACCTTGTTTCCGATATGTCAACGATACCTCCAGGAGGTGCACCAACCTGCAGCTCATGCACCATTCTCATGCGATTTAAGATTATCATAGTTGGAACATGCATCCCCGATGCACTAGTACAACACACTATTGTTGTAACGACACCTCTTTACCCACTTGCAATAGCTCCCACCTGACACTTTCCTTTCATAGCCAACACTTTCTGGCATCTTTTTTGTACAGTGCTGAAACCCGTCTCATCCACATTGAACACACGAGTATCATCAAATTTGTTTTCATCTATAACTCTTTCCAGGATATCGAAAAATTCTAACACATTCTTCTCGTTGAACCCCTTTGCACGTGTCATGGAAGTGGACTCGGGCATACGTAGCGCTAATTCCTTATGACAGGCTTTAAAGGCATAAAACCATTTATTCCCTGCCATTTCGGTCAATCTATTGAAGCTGTGTGGCATTGCATTGCGCTCTGCAATTTGGAATGCTAACTTCCTGACATCAGTGATTGTTACCCCAAACAGAAGCTCTTCTAATCTTAAAATATGATCAACGAGTTGTTGCTCTACTTCTGGTGGAAGGGTGGTGGTACGGCCTATGGCTTTTACGGATTCGTTAGCTATAACATTCTTCCTGTCTAAGTGCCTTTTCAATGATGGCTTTGGAATGGTGTATTGTAGACAGCATTCATTAAAACCCATGCCCCCGTTTCTATACGACGCAAGAGCCATTGCCATCTCCATTTCAGTACAAGCTTCACATTTCCTTTTCGGCACTCTGTAACACAAAACGGATATGTGTTTTAGTAATATTTTATTTACGGTGACTATTAAATACTTTTGCACATGGTAAATATGGAACTTGGAAAATGTAAGGCACGTTCAACTGAAACCCATTGTCCTCTAATGTCGATGGACGATCAATAAGAAAAATGTTCCGTACAGATTTAATGCGGAATCTATACTGAAGTTTGTAATAAAATGAGATCACTGCATAAAACTACGCGAAAGTTTATTTTGACTGTTCACAGAGTTTACATATACAGCCAGAAATACACGGGTTTTATTGTAACTTGCCTTGTAGTAGTATCCTAAATTGTACCAGTACGATTTGCGAAACTACGACGTGGTACGACTTAGGCAACTCGTCATCAAACAAAACAAACATATTAAACATAACCTCAAATTGTGTGTGGTCAGATATAAATTAATTAAAAATGTGAAGAAGAGTTGTATTTACAATAATAAATATATTTAAACAATAATTTGTTACTTTTCAATTTCGTACAGGCTTACAACTGCGATTCAGAAACTACATCCAGAAGTGCAAATAATCATATACTCCAAGAACATCACTAAACGTAGTTCCACACTTACGTTATTCTTTGGAGTGGCCGGGAACTACAACAGGTTCATCTTGTAGCTACAAGAGCGCAGTGGCATTCACATTTCCTGAAATACGGAGGTGGTACGATTTAGGAGACGGTACGCATTCGGCTACTTTCCCCTACATCCATGAAATGTGATCATTTTGTAGAGGGCGCGGTGATGTAGTGGTTAGACTGTTAACCCCTACCCTCCAATCAAGGTGATCTGAGTTCGCTCCCCGGATTTTCACACATGGGAATCGTGCCGGTTGATGCCACTGGCCGACGGGTTTACTCGGGGATCTCCCGCTTACCCCATCCTTACAGTCTGGCGCTGCTCCACACTCACCTCGTTTCAATCTCGTCGACACTGACCTCGATGTCAAGAGCCGCCCAAATATGTTCACTTACTCGCTCACTCCATCATTTTGTAAGATAGCATTATATGACAATTTAAAATTTGAATCTAGTTGTATCCCCGGAAAATCCAACGGATTTTTACAAAATTTTCCAAAGAAGTAGCACTATGGCAGGGCAAGTAAACTGATATGGTTCATGCACTTATTTTTAAAATGTCGGCCATATACACAGTTTAGTTATGTATATTATATCTACGAAACTACGAAACAAATTTAAAATTTAAATTGTATGCCGACATTATCTATGGTATATATTAAATTTTCCTACACAGACTCTCATTTATCTGCCATTTTGTATGATAGTCCTATGTGAAAAAAATAAATTTTTGTGTTATATCTCGGGAAACAATGAACCGATTTATTCAAAAAAATTGACAAAGAGTTGTACTTTGGAAGGCCATATTAATTTGTATTCCAAGTGTACTAGACCCTTATTTTCAGAATTTGGGCTATAAAAACGTTTGAGCTTGGCGTGCATTATTTACGAAACTATGTAACCGATTTTAACTAACTTTGTATACTGGCAGTAGCTATGACAATCATCGAATATGCTAAAACATGACCGTTTCCCTCTATTTAGTAAGACAACCAATCACAAACATGGATGTTTTATACCGTATCTGGAGGACCAAGCCGATTTCCCCCAAAATTCTACACATAAGTTGCGCTATGGTAGGCTATGTAAAGTTACGTGTTTCAAGTGTTTCACACACTTATTTTTACAACGATGGCCGTGTAAATATTTCAAGTTAGTGACCCCTATCATTGAAAACACTAAACTGATCACATCTGAAGTTTATGCTTTGAATCCTACCCCGTGATGAATTATTGATTACATTCTTAGATTTTTTTTCAAGGTTTTCTGGGTACGAGGCCGGGCAAGGCACGTTTGAATACGTAATTTTCTCGGTACTGTTGCATATGTTTCTGGTTAGTGGTAATGCTGCTAATGAGACATCAAGGACTACCTATTGTCCAAGCTGTTAATAAGTTCACTAGCAATAATTTGCACCCATGTAGAGGAAAGTAGTATCATTAGTTAAATCAGTAACTACTTGCTTTTTATCTTGCTGAAAATCGCTAATAGCATGTATTATTTAGTATGTTATTTTACCCGGAACTATCGCCCTTATCAACATTAATATTTTTATATAATGAAAATTGATTACTTACAAACTTGCCACCATTTATTTTGCAATAACAAGGCCTAACAAACTTAATATTTGAAGCAAACTTGAAAGTAGTGGTTAAAATTCCATAAGTATTAAAATATTTTCAACTGCGATTCTACTTTTAACGTGACGTCACATCCGCTTATTAATTGTGAATCTTTGATTTAATATACTTACGTACAGATTACTATAAAGACACTTCAAAGAAATAGAGTGAAGGACTATATTTTAGGACAGCGTATTTAAAGTAGATTCAAATATGAAATTTCAACCAGCTTATTAATTTGTTTTATATATGTGATTTACTCTATTAATAGAAACAGTTATGTAATAAGGATCATTCAATGCAAATATGTGAATCGCTATATTTTCTGACTTGTCTCTTCATGATTCATTTCAAAGTGATCGCAGAACCTACTATTACGCTGTAGCCTTTAGGCACATTACTGTACTGTAGGCTTAGGTTTGCCTTTCAGATTTTTTTACGCAACCATTCGAGTCGACTGCGATGAAGTTATGCGCCTCTTCGGGACACCGTTCCAGTTACAGGTAGGATAGATCACGATATCCTGCCATAGCTCGTGGAGTAACTCCCCTGGTTGCTGAGCGATGCTGAGCGATGATGAGAATGGCGGGTGTGTCGCAGATATTGGTCGCCGAAATGTAGCTCCAAGACAGACACCAGTGTGGGACATTCCAGTCTATGTCGTTCTGGCAGAGATTGTAATAAACTTAGTGTGTAGCCTCTTAGTGCAGCTGCAAGTTAATAAGCTCGCTTTTCGCCAAAACAGTCATTCTGAATAACTTTCATTGTGGAATTTTTTTTGATCTGGTGCTGGTACCTCCGCCAAAGTATACTCCCATCGTAAGGGGCGGGCTTAACTGGGTACTATTCCCTTTTCGTCGCTGAGTAACACCAACCTCCGCAGATTTTCTGACCTCCCCCGAGGCTGCTGTATTGCCCCTTTACCTCAGTTATCTTCGATGTTGGCTCTGTGTTAGTGAAACCAGGTCCTATGCCACCCTATTTATAATTCTGCTGCTGGGGAAATTTCTGCTATTACTTCTTCATTGATTTTATTTCTTTTTTTATTTCACTCTCGACACTCTCCACTCTTTCACTGCCACCATTCATGTTTTCGTTTACACTGTGCATTCTTTCACTCATTCACTCACAATGTTAGTTTTTGGTTCAGGTGGTCTGACCGTGTATTTACTAATTCATTCATTCCTTCGATTTTTTTCTGTCTACGTGTTCACTAAGAATGCCTATTTCACTATCTATATTTCTATTTATCGTGTCTATTAATACAGTTATTTGGGTATTCACATCACAAATTAAGGTATTTACTGTTTCCGTTACTCTAATTATTTTGTTCTTCAGACTATTCACACATGCGACCACTTTCTACATTTCCGCTCAATGCTCGCAGTAATTCCTACTCCGCAGACATATTCATTGTTAGCAACCACTGCAATGCTTACACAATACATTCTTAAATTTGCCGCCTATTTCCATAATATAATTGTTTGAATAAATCAATTTTAGTATTAGGGGTGAGGGCCGAAGCAAGCACAACGGGATCCGGGATGGGAGGTAAATGGTGGCTGAGATGACGTCACAGGCGCGGCTGGCGGCCTGGGACTGCCATTTACATATGAAATCACTCATTTTCCCCTTAAAAATAGCCCGTTCAAATTTCTATAAATCCTGTTTCGTCCGCAAAATTTCCCTCTCCCCTCCCCTCCCAAACACTCCTAAATTTACAAAAAATTGTGAAGAAAGTGCTGGCTCCTCAAAGTGGCTGACTGATTCCTCATTGGGGCTGAGGTATCCCGAAAATCAGGCACGATGAGGAATCTAAGGACTCGATAAAATAAAATAAATTTTAAAATATGGTTATAAATATAAATACATTTTTATAATTTGCTAATTTTAAGGCGTAAGTATTGATTGTTATATATCACATGACTCGTATTTTCAAGGCGCATGCGATCGTGATGTCATATCTATTATGTAAGCCAATGTCAGGACTAACATAGTAGCTTTTAAAGGTATGCCCCTACCCCCAATAATCAAAACTCAGTACTATCAACCCCTTTACAACCACCTCTACTCCATCACAAAAACCTGTAACAAAAAAAAAAAATTGTAAATAGTAGCACACACCGCCACCCATTCGCTCACCCACACCAACACCCAACCCCTCATTTCACCACCACCACTCTCATATCCAACGTCCAACTCATCACAGATTCTGCTCACAGAAGGCATCCTGTCATAGAATTTAAATTCAAAATGTTGGAGCACTCTGAGGAAACCTACCTACTATTTCGCTCCAAAAATGCAGATACCTGAATTAAAGAATATATATATTTAATTTGCATCATATATATGTAATTATATATATATACCTACATAACAATAACAATATAATTAAATTATTTACGGAAAAATCCGCAAAACCTTCCCTTCGACTCTCCGAACCTGACACCTGTGTTGTATCGGATAGGTAGGCTTTGCCCCCATGTCGCGAGCCACGCCATGAAGCTAAGCACTCCGAGGGTCGGTCAACAGATGGACAAATTTTCCACCTTTAAAAAAAACATGACACCTCGAAATCGCAGACGAAGCTGAGGTGTCGTGGTTTTTCTGTGAATAATGTATTTCTTATTGCCACACAAAGCGTACGAATTGAACAATGTTCGAGACAATTATAAGGCAATTAATATTTTTTGGGGACTTGGTACCCTTAATGCACCTACATCATCTGAAGTCCTATCCTCCATTGTCATATCATAATTAACTTCCGTGAACTATTTATTACTAGGTGCTACCAACACACATGCTTTCTCACAGTTTTAATTCATATTTATCATACATGAAATATTTGTATTTATAAAAAAAATACAGGGCATATTTGGGAGGTAACTAAACACGTGATAAACGATAGTTTTGTTTGATTTAAAAAATGTGAAGTAACCGTAAATGCATTATAAAGGCTGTGGCAGGTACCCTATTGACTGAGGTGTCGGTTGGCGAGTATGTTACTAGTTGCTGATTGGTAAAATGGTATTTCAACATTTTACTGGTCAGTAACTAAAGGCTGTTTCACTTTGGCATTCTTGAGTACACTGTGATAATGTGGCCAGTACCCTGATAGTGCTGATAGTAGTGTTGATTGTGGTACATGTGGTGAATATTGGTGAAGATTGCATAGGAATGCTGTGGATTGTGGAGTAGGAGGACGAGGAGGAGAATTGCTGAGGAGGAGGAGTAATGTGAACGTATTGAAGAAACGGTTACTGAGGAGGATAGGAGGAAAGTAATTGCAAAATTTTGCTGAAGATTCAATTACGGATTGCCTAGGAGGAGGATTGCTAAGTAGGATCATTGAGGAGGAGGGGGATTGTGAAGGATTAATGGGAAAAACTGACCCTTGCAGACTGATTCCTGCATGTTATGTCTCAAAGCCTGCATGTGATTGGACAGCTGCAATCATGTAGCAACTCGGTGATTGGGTGGTCGATGTCCGAACAATGAATTATTGGTGTAATATGAATGTCAATGTGACATAATTTGGCTCGCATATGGGTATATTATGGGTAGTTGAATGTCAGCTGTGCGGCTTAGTTTGACAGCAGCTGACATGGAAGATAGTACATCTTCTCTTCTTTGAGAATGGAACGTGATGCTGATAGTGCCAGCGACTTCTTTGGATGGGTCATTCATAGCAGTGCAGTGAACAACTCCTTCAAGCAGGATGCCGAAAGCACCATCGACTTTTTCGGCTAGGTTACCTACAACAGTGCTGCAATCGATAACTTCGTCAAGGCTGCGTTGCTGTTACTGCGAGAATATATTTACTTAAAGCTACAATGCTAAGGGACACGAGGTCAGCTGTATTCAGAATGTGGAAAGTGGTATTTTTCATGTTAAAAATGCAAATCACAATTTGGTCAGTAAAGTGACAACCTGAAAAGACATCTCGAAACTGGTATTGGTCTACCTTCACTTCCTGTTAAGCATTATCTATCAAAATTGCATCAGAGCTGTAATGAGATAATAACTGACGTGACAAGCACTGGAAAATCATCGAATCAGAAAACTTCAGCTGTGAATGCCATCGGCATTTCATTGCTTTCATCGAAACTCCCATGCAGCTACTGCGACAAGGCTTTCGCAAATGCTAATGAAGCACGAATGCATGGAAAGAATGCATGGGTAAGGACCCATGTAGCAAACCACATGTGGCCCATTGATGATTTACTGTTAGAATCCAAGCCGGAAAACAGTTGGCCAACAGCTGGCACACTCCCGGTACCATTGCTGAACCTGAAGTGGCACAACTAACTAGCCATACTCTGCCCATAACTGGCCCAGGTATGGTGAACACAAATGGCCTAAGCATAGCCCATAATTATGCTCACTACAGCAATGGCCCATCGATGTATCATTTTACAGCCATCAGATGGCCTACTGATGGATTGTCATGCTTTAACCATATATATATAACACTATCTCATAAAGTAATTATTTTTACCATCAATATCGACATTTATTTGTTTCTAGTTTCCTTTACTTCATTATAAAACTCATTATACGACATGAAAATCTGATGCTTACCGGAGGAGGAGAGGGGCGCATACCTACACCCTTTGCATTGACAGCCCAGCATGATGATCATTACTCCACTGTGCATTCTTATGTTTAGATTAACTAATTTAGAATATATGCATACTTGAATTATTAACAAACTATAACATAAATTAAATCAGTTATTCCATAGCCTTAAAATTTACCTTGCGAACAAATCAGTTTTTTAAAAGATTCAGATAAATAAAAAAAATATTATAGTTCAGAGAAATCTTCCTACATGAATCGCTATATTAACCCAAAAATTTATCTTTAATATAATATTTCGCAGCATGTATGTCACCTCGAAGCATTTCATCTGTTTTGAAATGCAGTCCCCAGTTATGAATATTTTAGTGATGTGAAACAACAAACGCCCTTCAATGTTAATTTTCTAGAGGTGGTTGTATACATTTTTTTACTTATGATTTTAATTATATGTATTCATACATATAAAACGTTACATATGTCAAATTAATCAATACCAGACACGAAGTCACACCTAATACTGTATTAACAGCATTTTGCCCTAGATATTTGCAAACACTATATGTTTACAAATAATCTACCTATTGTATCACATGATCTATAATTATATTAGACTCACACACATATACATATACACGTGCGTGTGTATGTAATTTTAAGAAGCTATCTGTGGAAAGTGGGAGCCATAAAAATTCCCATAATAAGCCAAATTGCACTAGCAATGGTCCATCGATGTACCACTTCACAGCCATCAAATGGTCGATAGACGGCTACCCATACTTTTACCAGCAATAAGTAAAGTTTATGTGCGGCCATTGCTGGAATACATTTGGTAAGCCATTTATGGGCCATTGATAGGTCAGCTACTCTCAACCATCAGTCTTATTTCTATCAACATTCCATCAGTGGGATATAAATGACATGTTCAATGTCTTGGTGCCAGCAGTTAACCATATCAGTACTAGTTGTGTAGACCCATAAGTTTTCTGGGCCAGCAGTAATCCAGTAATGTCATCAGTAAAACCGCAATCGATCGACTGTCTCTTAAGTGCGCGAAACACTATAGTGATATGCCATCAATGGCCCAAAAATTGATAACTAAGTGCTGCCAGTGCTGTAATACAGTTGGCAAGCCATTTGTGTATCATTGGCAGTATACCCATTCTCAGTCATCAGTTTCATTTCCTTCAATATCCCCTTAACACGCCATTTATGGCATGCCAGGTGTCCTGTTCCCAGCAGTCAGCAATAACAGGGCCTTTTGTGCAAACCCATAAGTATTGAGTGCCAGCAGTCATCCAGTAGTGTCAGCAGTAAAACCACAGTAGACCGACTGTGGCTTGCTACATGGGGAATGCCGTCCGTATATGATATCGGTGTGAGAATTTATTTAAACGGCTTTCACGCACTGACAGTTTAAATAGTGATTTTAAACGATGCAAAAGTGATGTATAATTCACCGATGTCGAACTCATAGCGCAGCTTTGGATGGTGAATCAGTTGCTACACCTATCACTTTGTCATTGCAACCTAAGAAAATAACCTGTGAGAGAAAGCCGAATACAAATGAATTTTCCTGAAGCAATCTGCATTCAGGGGTCTTCTAAAAGATGATGTTGCTCTGAATTTGACAGCTTTGACGAAATACGTTTGTTAATTTCTGGCATCTATGAAACAAAATTTAATAAACTAACTTGCAGAGGAGGTGGAAAAAGACGGTGGTGTGAAATATAATATATAGCTGGAAAGCAGTTATAGTAAACCAGTGCCATACAATGATGAGCACGTGAGGAACACAATCAAGACTCAAAATGTTTGTATCTATAATGTATATGACATCGAAGACAGTGTTGAAAACAGCATACAGAAGGTATGCTGCGAGGAAGAAGAAATGATAATGAATGGCTCCGGCTGGACACTCGATTCGGTAGATCATCTGCAGTTGAGAACGAGGAAATTCTGTCCATTCAACACATATGCATTATATTGAGATCTTCACCTTCGTTATGGATTACGAACACATGAAAATACCCCCTTTTATGTTATCAAAAAGTATATATATATATGCAAGGAGAAGCTTGTGGATCGATGATGGTTATGCCTATAAGGGGCCAACAGCGCTGAGAAATTTATATCTGGGTCACTTTTCTACCGCAATGTTACTTACTGTAAACATCTGAGGTCATGCAAAGTTGCACTGCAGGCCTCATCGATGCCTCGGTGCCGGATCTGCCGCAGGGAATTCTTCCGGCCAGTGATTTCGGTCATATTGCTCCTCTACCAAAAGTTGCTTCAACCGGTACGAATGAACGACGAACCTGGCGTCTCATCACCAGGAGCAACATCTCTTTCCACGAAGACATCTTCATCCATGGTTCCTGCTCCTTCCGATGTGACGACATGTGGGACCGCTAGTGTTTCATCTACGGAACTTTCTGTGGCTAATCGGTGTCGCTTGTGACGCCGTCACCCATTTCGGCTGTCAACTGTGAACATTACGTTACGCTACGAGCACGGGAGCTCCTGTATTTACCCAAAAATATTTTGAAAATGCTTTGCTGCCTGCCTGAGAATTTTCGAGAAAGACGTGGTGGTTTATCATGTACCTGCTATCATGATGTCTGGACGAGCGGCAGTATACGTGGCTCAGGCGTTTGATGCCCCGAGCTGGCGGCGGGTGGCCGGCGACATACCTAACTTGTGGCTCGTTATCGCACCGTACTTCAAGACGTCCGACTGCATACATGTTTTCTCCACAAGTGACGAGCGACCAGCAGTGTGCTCTTGCCGGCGCTTCCATCGCGTAGCCGTTGCTTGAACTACACATCTGACATCATCCACTCACCAACTAATGCGAGTGACCTACCTGCATGTCAGCTCGTGATGTCACTTCCTGGCTGACGTCAGATCTACAGAAGTGTGATTACATGGACACGTGTGTGTTACCCAATTATGGACATCTACACCCTTATTGGAAACTGAAATTAGCACCCCTCTAAGAAGAACTGTATCATCGCCCCTTTTATGGACGTGTTCGCTGGGGTTGGTCTGACATTTGTGGGACCTTTCCTTGAAGAAATTAGTTTGTTTTTCCTTACATGGTAATCTAATTTTTCATTGGCAGATTATTAGCCTAGACCCCTCTCGAGGTAACTGCCAGTAATTCTTTATAAAAGCTGTCCCGAAGTTGGCTTGGGTTCGATTAACTACCCCAGAGAAAAGCCAGCAGAATTTAAGTTATGCTTTAATTTGAGAACACATAATTCAGTAGGCTATTAAGGCTGATGCAGGCAGGACGCACTTGGTGTCCTAAGTAGGTGGTATAGGCACCATATTGGCGAAGTGGAATATAGAAAGAAATAATGTAACCTAATTTGTATTTATCTGAATGTTTGAGATGTTTGTTTCAAATCCTCAAAGTTTAAAGTAAAAACACCATAGAAAATACTCAATAAAATAACCAATAACAATGACTCGTGGCTTTTTATTCTTTTTTCAGTAATTTGGGTAATTTGTGTCATGCAATGTTTAGAGCCCCTCGACGAGGGTTCTTTCTTTTGAAAGTGTTTTGAATTGCGAACTTTGAGACATTCACTTTGCTGCGTCCTTGTGGGCAAGGGCATAGCACGCTTTTGCTGCAAGGACTTTGCCTTCAAGCTGACTCCACGACGACACGAAAAGTTTACGAGTGCCAGAATAGTTGGTTTAATGTTTAACAAAAGACTGAGATTTGTAGTAATATATGTTAATAATTTCAGAACACAAAAATAACTTTTTCTTATTAAACCTATATCGTAACCAATCTGTTATAACCTGTTTTCGTTAAAAACATTATTATGAAGCAAATATTGGCTAATCACTATGGTTATAAAGGGCTTAAAAATTCATTCCTGGAGCTATAAAACAATTCTTGCAAAGTGAATTTCACGAGCCGCCTCCTAAGATTTCGCAAATTATAATCACATATGCCTATAAATATGTTCTTGCTTATGAGCCAACTTGCGAAAATGTGGACATACTGATTTACGATACAATCCCAACTGGAAAAAAAAAACGATCACTATGTTACATCCCTTACCTTTAAATGTACTTAAAATGCTAACAATCATAATTATACTATGATTTTTTGTAATCAAAATATTCTATTCTGAATAGTTATTGCGGTTTATTATTGAGGGTATGCACTAAACCAATAATACAATGGTTATAAGACGACGAATAGATATTATATAATGATATGACGAAATGTGCTATGATCGATTTTTATGACTAGGTGGCAGGGTTGAGAGAGTTTATGACATTACATGATCCTCGATTTCTTTTTAATTTGTTGATCAGGTTAGGTGAGGGGGACAAAGGTGAGGGTGGTGAGGAGGTGAGTAGGCTAGAGGATGGGTGGGATAGACAGGGTGGGAGAGGGGCGAGTGAGGGTCTGATTGGAGTGAGAAGGGGGAGGCGGGAGGGGCGAGTGAGGGGTGGTTTGGGTTTGTCTGGAATATGAGAGGGGTGAATTGTGCGGGGAGAAGGCGTGATGAGGGGGAGTTGGTGTGGATGTGAGTGGGTGTATTGCTGAGAGTGCGTGGGGTTGAGGGGGTGTGGTATGTGGTGAGGGGATGGGTGGTGTTGTGTGCTAACTTTTACAAATTGTTTTGGTCACAGGTTTTTGTGAAGGGCGTTGGTAAGATGGGTGATGGTACTGAGTTTTGATTATTGGGGATAGGGGCATACCTCTTAACTCTTAAATCTAATATGTTGGTCCTGACATTGGCTTACGTAATCGATATGACTTCACGATCGTATGCATCTTGAAAAGATATGTCCAGCGATACATAATACTCAATTCTTACGCCGCAAAACATTTTAATTTTTAAAATATATTTAAATTTAAAGACATGACATTTTAATTTAGTTTATTTTATCGGCTGCTTGGATTCCTCATTGTTTGGGGTAACTCAGCCACAATGAGAAATCAGTCAGTCACATTTTGAAAAGAACTTAGTCAATTTTTTTTTTTTTTTTGAGTGTTCGGGGGAAAGAAAAAGAGAAATTTTGTGGATGAAACAGGATTTTACAAAAATTGAACGGGCCATGTTGAGGGGAAAACTAGTGATTTTTTCGGTAAAATGGCCGTCCCAGGCCGCCGGCTATGTCTGTGACGCCATCGCGGCAAACTCCTGCATCCTATCCCGTATCTCATTGTGCCCGCTACAGCTTACCCCATCTACTTATTTTACTGGTTTCTATCTCTTCGTATATAATTATTATTTACAAATTTATTTGAAAATGCTTTCATCCCACTTCTGAAACCAGTGTAAGACATTTTGTAGGACATGTCCAATTTTTTGAGTAATGGAAGTCTCCTTAAAATAAAGGCACCACAAACATTTCCCTCTATTTATTTGCAAAAGTTAAACACTAGAGATAGTGATTACTTACGAAAGTAGAACTGTCTATCCTGCCGATGGGTGAACTTTAAAGTCACGATGGCGAAGCAGCAGCGCGGAACAGTATTTATATGGCCCCAATTTGAAAATAAAAACATTTATCTAAAACTGTATCACTTATGGTGGAATATCATGGCAGTGTCTGTATGATAAATGTGCCGCAAATTGTTTAAGTTGTTTTTGAGTTATGGTATAATAGCTTTATTTTGTTTAGGCGATGCCGTCCTTTAAAATGATGTACTTGTGGTTGAAATATATTTTAGGCTCGGTTTCACAAACAACGTTGAATTACTGGTTTCTAGCTTTTTAAATTGTTAATGGACACCTACTTTGAAACGAGAACTGTACCTCTCTGGTAAAACTCATTACGTTGTATAAGAAACATAAACTCTGAACTTTTGTCAAAAAACTATAACATCATTTTTGTAGCTGTTTTTTTTTTTTAATTATAAATAGACTCTTGTCGTTTCCCAACTAATAAATAACGCTTAAATAATTTTTTCTAACTAGAGTATGAATATAAACATGGCCTCTTTTTATAAAATAATCATTTGGCATTGTTTCATAGTGATTTCAAGATGTATTTGTGCAAAATATCGGCTCTTGCGTTGAAGGTCCCGATAACATACAATAATGTTTCGAGAGTTGTCATAGTATTTTACTTCGTTACAGATATGTAGCACAAATACGGTTGAAAACCTCTTTTTTTTTAAAGGGCTCATACCTTTCTTAGTATTCGGTTTAGGTATAAAGTGTCTAATATGTTTTCCTTTTACTTTTTCATGAAGAATCACCTCCCGAAGTTTGTCGGTCTAATTGCGAATCACTCTCTATGAACGAAGTATGTGCTAAATGGGTAATTTTATTTAATTCACGGCGGAGAATGTTCGTACTCGAGAACACTAATACTTTAAAATCAAGTAGCAGAGTTTTTTTTTCACGTGCCGACTTTTTTTCACGCGATTCTCTCCACAGCTTCTAGCGAGCCACTTCCAGGGACTATACTCCCACTGGAGCAACGAGGCTTGGCTGCAGTTATTTGGCATATATTTTCGTGGGTGCTGGCAAGGGCGGAGAGGGCAGAGAAGGTCGTTGGATAGCAAGGAAGAAGGAGGACGGATTTAAGGATCCCCTCCCGGTGGCTGCGCGTTTTCGCTCGGCGTTCCGCGCCTCCAGCCTGCCGGAAGACTAGGCCCAGGCTTCATTACCCGGCTGTCTCCGCCGCAATCTCGCTCGCGAGAGTTTTAAGGCGCGCCAGCCGGAATGCCTGCGTCCTCTCGGCGCATTTCCAAGGCCGACAGCTAGACGGTGGTGGACGAAGAGGAGGTTGGTAATTCCTGTTTCTATGCGGGTCTCGGGTGTTTCGTTCGGGGTTGAAAGGCGGCTAGGGGTTGGTGTTGGGGAAGAGGGTTTTCGGTGTGGAGGTGTGAACCACCACTCTCCACCTCCCTCCCTCCCCCCTCATTCAGAGGGGCCAGCAACGGGCGAGTTAATTCCGGTGGCGTGCCAACGGCTTTTTACACCCCTCCCCCCTCCCCCTTCCTGAGCCATCTCGCCAGCCTTCTCTCGGAAGCTTTGAGCAGCGTCCATCACTACCCTGGCAGCTTCTCCCACCCCTGCCCCATCTTCCACACCTCCAGCCCCCCTGCGGGTACACCGATTCTTGGAAAGTTTTAATGAAACCGTTGAAGGGGAAGATGCTATCTCTCTGTGGCGCGACTCGGCGTCTCATCTCACATAGAACGCACTGGTCCACACCGAAGGAAAACCTGCCTATTTTCCCTCCGGAGCAGCCTTCCTCTCCACCACGCAAGGATTCCTCTCGCCGACCTTCCGGAGGTGAGGGCGCATCCTTTCTTAAGTGTTTGTTGTACTCGCCCCGTCGTTGCCGCGGAAGAATGGGGCGCAAGAGAAATTCCCGGTCGTAGGCGATAAATATTTAAATCGGATCCGGGCACCGCGCGAAAGTGTCTCCTTTGGCGCGGCGAGAAAGATGGCAGCGGCAGATAACATTCGGGGCGCGCGAGTCTCATTTTCGGCGGCGTTGTGGCGGGAGCTGAAAGGCGCAGTGGTTATAAACAGAGGAGACACCTGAACGACGAACACGACTCGCGTATTTATAAATTGCAACTAAGGTAAACGGATGACAGGGGATCGTTTACTGAAACTAGACGTGGTGACTACGTATTACGTTTACTTCAGTACCATGACGGTGTATGACTGCTATGTCACTAATAAGACCATAAAATAGCTATTTATCGTATAATTAAAAAGGTCGAAAAATTTTCTTCGCAAATGCTTATAAAATAATTTGGTCACAGGGAGCATTTATCTAGTACGGTTTGTTACATTGGCAACATTATTTAAATTCAAAGATGAATACATAACGTATTTTAGTTTTTTCTATAATTTATCATCATGTAGTATTTATGCTTGATCTACAGTACGCTTACAAATTGCTTTTTTTTTATCGACTGTGAACCGAAAAATAATATTGATTTATATATTATAATTTTAATAATCTTATTACGCTGCCATGTGGTTGACAAAACTGAGGGATGAATTTCAAAATGAGTGGCTGCGAGATTACACTTATCGATGCAGCTGTTTGTGTCACGTATCACTATGCAGAACGTTACGCTGGTAATCGCATTTTGCGAACAAAATATTGCAAAACGTTCAAGTACAGCAGCATAATTTTGATGACATAAGTTTGAGGGAAAATAGCTTAGCTTAATATACCAGACTAGTATTCTAGAATATCTCAGGAGGAAATAAATTTCATACTATTTTATTTTAAATCTAGTAAGTGATTTACGAAATTCAATGAACAACTTAATTCTTTTATAAAATAAATGTAAAATTATCGAAAATCAATTTCCTCAGTACGTGGTACGTATACTCACACAGCCATTTAACAGTTTTATCTAAATATCGTAGTCGTCCCTTTAATTTAATTATATGAATTTGATATATTTTATTAGAATAATATTATTTCAAGCTCTTTCTGACTATGTAATTGAACACCATTTAAAAAGCGGGAGTTCACTGACTTATCTTTACCAAAATAGTTTTTGAAAAAGTGCGTGTGTGTGTATGTGTATATATATATATATATATATATATATATATATATATATATATATATATATATATAAATTATTTATGTAATATTTTTCAGCCGAAATTTACTAAAACCTATCAGCAATTCATTTTCAAGTCGCCAGGTATTGTTACCCAAGATTTCCTGTAATTCAAGTTGGGAAACAAAGAATTTCGTTTTCGTAGAATAAATAATTTCGATTAATTACATATTCCATTAACTATTAATGTCCATACAATTTAGATCGTGAGTAATTAAGAAATTTTTTTAAAATTAAATTTATGTGTCTCTACAATATTGCGTTTTGATCTTAAATATGAAATATAATTGAAATCGTTCAAGTGGCTGTTAAATGGTAAGCTGAGTAGGCGAAATCCTTACGCGAGTAAAAAGTTACCCTAAGAAGGTGGTAACTGATCTCGCACACTCAACGACAGAGCGTATTATGTATGTAAGCAAATTTATTGCAATGTTAGTTGTTGCGAAATAAGAATCGGCTTTTTTTATAAGGAAAATAAACTAAGTGGTTCAGCTATTTGTAAGGCGAATAAGCTGTACTGAACGGCACAGAATAAGAATAGTTCTGCGGAACTCGCTATCTCGTCAGGGTTTAAATTTACGTGAAACAACGATATCATTATTCTCGCGTTTGAACATAACCCACGCTCTCAGCGGAGATTTAGTTGAACAACATGATATCCAATCAGCCTGTAACAGCCAGGCCTGAATGTAACCTACACACGCTAGTAATCAAATTCCTTCACATAACCCAAATACGTTAAAGCCTTCAGCATTATTTCTACGACCACAATATTAATATCGCAAATCGTGGTAATCATTGCGCGTATAATCGCCCAAGACAGAAATTACGTACAGATAATGGGTAATTTAATCAGAAAACGCTAAACTCTAAACCAAGTTAAAGTTGTTCAGCGGATATTGAAATAAATCTCAAAAATTCTCTAATAAACTTAAGAGTTAAAATTTACGTAAAATAAAGTTAATTGTTAAATGGCTTTTAGCAAACAATATTTGTAAGATGACTTTGTGCTTCGAAACTGTAATTTAACGTCAAGGCATCCGTGTAATTACATAAATAAATGCCATAGTACATTATGGATTGTGTGTATGTCTAACTTGTATACCAAGGCGGCGTTCTGAAATATTTGTCTAGAACTACTCTTTCGCTATCCAAAAATACTCCAACTTGGCGATGTCAAAAACTGCAGAATAATGAATTTCTGCGAGCGTTACGCAGCAGAAATAAAATTTAACACCTACAAATAGCGGACTGAAACCGTCGTCAAATATGAACTTCATTGTGGAATGGTTGATGATATTAACCTTAGAAGAAGCAAGCGTGCACCTCCTCACCAAGAATATAAACAACGCAATATAGGCTGTTCACGGTAAAATGAGCACTTTCGAAAGCCATCCTTAAGATCTATTTGTGTACAAGTTGTGTGTTCTTCCAACTTACGTAAAATTATCATTGCCATGAGCCTCCTGCGTCAGTCAAGTGAAAGTGCGAAATTATTATAAAAGTAAATGTTTTAAAAATCTGATAACTTTTACACTTCGATGCATTAAGAAAAACAGAAAGCGATAGAAATAATTTGAGTTTCACAAATGGTTACCGAATACTTTTTATTTACGTTCAAATATGGAACTCCTTTCCCTTTCATCGTTACCAACTTAACTCGGTACATGCCATTCAGTACGCCCGTTAAGATATATGCAGGTAGTACCAGTGATTTTTTCTAAGGTTGGTTTCGAAAGTGCTCACTTTATCGTGAACAGCCTTTACAACGTTGCGGGGACCACATAGCTCTGACGATCCACAATAGCTTCTTCTTAGTACACACCTATTGGTTGTCAATTTAATTTCAAATGTTATGCGACTTTATAAAAGATTAAGTTAATGGGAAACTTGTTTGACAAACACCGCCACTTTGCATAGCTTAGAGCGTGAACTGTACACTCTAAATTCGAATCAGTGGGAAACCACTGATTCACAGTGAAATTCAACTACTCGAATCAGTGAAAATGGCTCCACTTAGAATCGGTGGAAAACCACTGATTGTTTCACTGCAAAATTAGCACTGACTGAATTAGTGACGTGAAATTATTTTACTGATTGAATAAATGACGGCCGACTACAGAGGCGCATTAAAAATTGTTTTTATTGAATTTAGGCAAGTAATTCGTGAAATAAACATATTAACGATATTATACTATTTATATTGCGCAATTTATAGTAATTAAAGACAGTAAACAAATCTTCGGAGGCGGTCGGGATTGAACTCACATTTCAAGACCGTTACCTTACCAGCTGCGCTACTACGCCAACTTTAAACAAGGAGAGGAAAATATATGTTTTATAGGTACGTAGCGAAAACGCGAAGTTTTGAATTGTATGCCCTTACTTTTAATTTTCGGTTTAATTGGTACCGTTAGGATTGTTGAAACGAATAGTGTATAAGAGAGCCCTCTCTTGAACACATCACATGCTGTCTAAACCTTCAAACAGAGCTCTGTGACGATCTACATGAAAACGAAATTGAAGACGTTAAAACGGAATGAAAGGCTGTGTGTTCCTATTACCTCATAAAATTGCGTTATTTCAATTGATACACCTTGTTTAGCGACCATTTTTAAAAATGGTTTGATGGCCATTTTTACAACGCTTTTTAACTGATCCATCAGTCAAAAATAAGCACTGAGTAAACTGTGAAAAAAAAGAAGAAAAAAAAACCGATGAATCAGTGGTAAATGTCACTGAATCAATAAGTGAAGGAAATCTGGCATGTCTTTCACTTGTTCATCAGTTAAATTCACTGAAGTGACTGTTGAATCAGTCAGATACGTTTGACTGATCGAAACAGTGAAATTTTCACCGATTTAGATTTAGAGTGTACATTTAGCAATATGGCACAAATTAGCACAAAAACACTGTAACGATTTTAACGGAACGGAAGATTTAATATCTTTCATTGAATTTGTTATCGTATAAAGTCTAGCACGTGTGCGAAATTGAGTTTTTTTTGTGTTATTTGGGTCTATAACAGTGATATTTAGTCGAAAATTGTTATAGTCTGTGCTACACATCCCATGTTCTGCATTCATAAATTCTCAGTTACTCACTGCACCAAGCTTC
Source organism: Dryococelus australis (assembly GCA_029891345.1). NCBI lineage: Eukaryota > Metazoa > Arthropoda > Insecta > Phasmatodea > Phasmatidae > Dryococelus > Dryococelus australis. Next base: position 108,756,368 of record CM057001.1, read on the forward strand.
AATGCTGAGGTACGCCATCATCAAGCACCAATATGTACTATCTCAGAAACAAATGTGTAGAAATGAGTAGTTGAATATCAGCATCAGTAACAGGAATACTACCACTACTCTGACTACATTTTATTTGTGTATGTGTGTTGCGGATTCTGCGTACCTTGTACACGACTACAGTCACATACGGCCATATGCAGCACCGAATGCCTTGCATTACATCTGCCTATCCCTCTCCCCCCCTATGCGTTGCTTCGAATCTAAACGTATGTAGGTGTCGACCAGCGCATGAATATTGATGTGTAGTTGGGGTCGGGATATAAAAATTGAGAAGCCGCACTCCCCTGTAATTCCCTCTCGGTCTATAATCAAAACAGCTCGCCTCGGCGACCAATACTCATTTGAATAATAATAACTTTCAGATGCCCGCACCCCCTTGCGGTCCTGCCCGCTTCCTATTTGCTTCTTGAGGCGTAATGTCTCTATTGATGGCTATCTGACAGGTTTATGCGCCCTGGTTCTCGTACTCTCAGGGGGTGTTAGAGTAAGGGCGTGGACGTAAACTAAACCAAATTCTTGTCCTATGTAAACACGAACATCCAGCCGACCCGCTGCAAGAGAGATTTAACGATTAGTGCACGCCAACTGGATTGCTTGCGCCTCAGCCGACAAACAATTAATTCTGAAATGTAATCGCCTGTATTACAGGTCTGTTGGCGCTGTAGAAATTAATTTTCCCCATTGTTTACTCGACGCAACAAAATGGTCCTGTAATTAACGCTGGTGATTTTCCTCAGGCGCTTCTGTTGGCTGACTGGCCGGGTAGAGTGGGTAACATTCTCCCATGTCCCAGACCTCAGCAACTCCAGTGAAGCAGAAAGCTCAGTTTTGAAAATGACCCTGAATCCTATTAGTGAATCGTTTTCCAACTATTTAAAATCTTCTCCCCTTATTTATGACTTCAGAAAAATTTGAAGAACATTTGTATCAGTTTTCTTTTTCACAAATATCGTAGCATGTTATTCTTTGCTTTAAAGGCTGTTCACGGTAAAATGAGCAATTTTGAAAGCCCTGATCGAGATCTTCTTATATGTTCATTGTGTATTCTTCCGCCTTATGAAAAATTAACATTGCCGGGGACCTCATCACTTTATTCATGCGTCGCCGTGAGTCAAGTGAAACTCTGAAATTATTAGAAAAGTAAATATTTTACAAATTTGGTTATTTTACACTTCCGATGCGTTAAAAATAACAGCTAAAGCGAAAGAAATAATGTTTCGTTATCACACGTGATAACCTAACCCTTTTAATTCGACGTTAAATATGGAACTAATTTCCATCCACCGTTACCAACTTAACTGGGCGCATGTCACTCAGTGAGCTTGTTGAAATATACGCAGGCAGGGGCAGTGACATTCTTCTAAGGTTGATTTCAAAAGTGCTCACTTTGTCGTGAACAGCCTTTACATTAAATTTATTGTTTCGCCGCGTGTCACATCTTTAAAGTTCTCGGCAGTGGAGGATTGTTCCAAACAGTTTAAAAAACTAGTGTGATAAGATTCATTTTCTTACGGAGAACCAAAAATAGTTTTGAGGATATTTCCAGAATGCATCTCCTTGCTTAATAATTAACATCCCAAACCAATTATTTAACGTTCTTAGATGCACAATTCTCTTCTTCAAGGAAAACTGTATCGAAAATAACTAGTACTCAGTTTTTCCTCATAGCATCATTATCATTCCAGATATTTTAGTTAAAGTTCTAGTTTTACATAAATACTGAACAAAAGCTGGGGCTACACTATTATAATATATAATGATAATAAAATATCATACAAATATATATGCTTCGCTAGGGATTTTTAAGTCGGCTATTTTATTCTCCTTAATGAAGAAAACTTTGTTATTTCAGCCAGCTAATTACTTTTATTTGCGGTTAGGTGACAAGGCATTTTATTGTATGTTATACTGTTCATGTAAATAATTAATTTTCTTCAATAATTAAACAACTCGTAGTGAAACTGGAATTAATAAGATGAGTATAGTTGTCGAGTGAACGTAATGCACTGACTGTCAGTGCGGAGGGCAGCAGAATGTACTGAAAATAAGCTGAAAATATTATTAAATCAGAGAACACCGTCAAGCGGTTTAATAGTTTTTATTTATTATATTCACTGGTCAGCTGTAAAATTTCGCTGACTTGCAGCAGTTGATAAAATTTGAATTATTCTGAGGTCAAACTGCGTCAAGAAGCTCTGTAAAACGATCGACGCTTTTAAACATATCTAATATCCCACAATGTTTGTCTCTTCCTCTCTGTGAAAATGAACATTTTTTGGAAATACATTTAGCTACACTTAAAATTACTTTTTTTTTTTTTTTTTGTACTTTTACAAGGAAACTCCTTGGAAACCCAATTATAGTCCATTCATGATTACTTCAGTCTTTTCTGAAGCTCTGCTAAAGTTCTACTTCCAGGATATTTCTCCGCCCCACGCAAACTAAGCTTAATTAAGCCTGGAGAATTACACCAGAGGGACAACGCATCTCATTCGTGTGCACTCAGTTGTAACAGTATATTATATAAGAACTATTTCTCACTAGGCGCTACCAACATGCCTATTTCTCCCGTGTGTTTTATTCAGATTATTTATAAATAAAGCATTATAATTTACAGATAAAATATGAATAACATTTCAATTTAACAAAAAAAAAAGGCAACTTTTATGAACAGAAGTATGAAAGGCTTGTGATACAGGGCGTATTTAGGAAATAACTAAACACGTCATACATGGGGAGATTTTTCAAAGGTTTGATTAAAAAACGCCGAAGAAACCGTGAATGGACTATACCAAGAAAATCCTTTATAAAACTACATAGTTTTCTTATAAAATCTGCAAAGCATTTCTTTCTAATATTACAAATGGTAGCCTTGTATTACAACTGACATTATTGAGAAGAGTCTCCCTGCGTGAGAGTTGAGATACCTTCACGGTTGCCTGTGAGTTTTGTATACCAGCGACTGCAGTGCAGTCCGTGTCGGCCATCCAGCACAGTGCTGACTGCTGAGTCACCGGTTGCCAGCTACAGATTTCTCTCTGTTAGCTGGTACAACAGAGCAAGTAGTACGGGATTTCGCCCTTGTTTCCGTGCAGGTTTGTTGTATTGGTTTGGAGTCCTCATGGGCGCGACAAACTGTTATACGTTTGAAAAAAATGAATATGTGTACAGCATGGAAGGGAGAATAATCTTAACAGTGGGTTGTTGAGAATATTATTTAATCTTGGACCAAAATTATAAATCGCCGCTTACATTGAATGCCTATGACCTGCAGTTTGAACTTGTCTAGCTCCACAAGAGAGAAATGATTTTAGCAGCAATGTGAGACACTTTAAACTGATGATGAAAATCGCTGGAATCTTTATTGCAGTCAGTCTCAGTAGGATAAAAACAACATGCATAAAAAACTGGAAGGACAAAATCGAAAAATTCCACTAGCTACAGAAAATAAAATACTTGCAGAGACTAGTGAAAAATGAATGCGCTTTAATTTGCCCGGAGCAGCTTTGATTCTGGCGCAATAAAATGGAATAGTATATGTGCAAATATCACTTGAAAAATCATTGAAAATCTTAAAATTTCTTTGTTTTGTGTGACCATATATTTAATGGTAGCAGTCCTCATGAATTTATTTCTCCATTTAAAAATAAAAAATAAAATTTTATGTCTCAACTTTCTATTAATACTTGATCAAATAAATTAAATTTTAAGAATGTCTTTCTCAAACCAACTCATTCGGGAGAACATTGACAGATCAGCAGAGCTCCTTAGGCCACTCAGTTAAAGCAACTTCAATATTTAATTGTCCAAGATGGCGTATCATTTAGCAAATGTAATTTTCGAAATTAGTGATAAAAATTTATTTTGTCAACTCTGCGGTGAAAATGAAAAATTACCTAGCAGGCGAAACTATAATGCAGGAACATCTCGCGAATTCTCTCGCTGGTTCCGCTGGTTCTTCTCCTTAATCGTTGGACGTGCAGACTCTTCCGTCACAAGGCTCATGAGCCTCGGATACGCTACCAGCCCATATCGTACCGGCATAATGTCGCGGTAGTGCGAACTTGGATTTAATAATAAATCGCGTAGATAGCGCGAGCAGATTTAAATCTTGCAAAAAATGTTGGCTCATTTTCGCCCCAATCGGGAAGTGTGCTTCAAATGATCGCATTCGACCAAATAACTTAATCCAATTAAAATTTCCTACAAGGTCGATGACTCACTAGGCTTCGACCTGCCTGGCGGAAACAAGATGGCTACATGCCTCCAAAACTACATCATTATCAACGCTTTCAAATGTTGCGCCGATCACTAGAGGGCTACATCATTTATCACGCATTACGCCATGCGTTACTATGACAACCAAATAACATATTTCTCAATGTACATAACCCACGTGCAATAACCTCGTAGTAGAAATCGGAAAGACTTGCAAACATAGGCCTAATATAAACGTTAGTAAATTTCCTCATCTTACAACTTCTTGCAACTAAAAATAAATATACCAGGTTTAAATAACATTCAGCTGCCACAAAAACAACAAATAATTAATTAAATGTTACGTTATTACAAACAATGAATAAAAGCCTGAATAACTGTGGCAGATAAATTGAGAGGTTTTGATGCGTTACAAAATGTAAATACGCACGAAGTCTAGATTGCCGAGTTATCACGCGGAAATTTTCCGGTCTCTAAAAATAGACCATGTTAATATTTATTCAGTTATCTTATGTGTAAGTGTAGGTCTCCATGTACTGCAAATTATTGGGTGTACAGAAACTTAGGCCTTTCAACCAATCAGGTATACTCGTTATCCCTACCGTAATGTGCACAGGCGGAAGGGCAGACTCATCCAGATATTATCTTAAAACAGTCTACTTTCAGCATTTGGTATTTATACAAAACATTTAGCTCTTAGATAGTGTGTTCGTGTGTGGGGCATGTATAATAGTGATAGAATGGTGCGTATACACGAAGATATTCACGAGTGATATAATACAAGCATTGACAGTTTGACACAGTTTCCACATAACCAAAATATACTTCCTGTTTTACAAATTACACGCACGTAGGACCAACTATTAAATTTGGGGTTGACCAGAACAAAACTACAATAGGATTACTCAGAATAAAATGTGATTTAATGTAATGAAATGCGAGCATTTCCGCTTCGAATACATTGCAACTATGGAGATATTATTTGAGTTTTGACAAATTCGTGCTGGGCTAGATAGAGAGAAAAAAAATTACAAGCTGCCTCAACATCCTTCAAATAATAAGACGAGCAGAATCATTTTTCGTTTCTTTACATGAAAGAATAATGCAATTGCAATTCTGAACATGAATATCTGTGAGTATAAAAACTATGTTAGTATTTGCCATGACGTGAGTTCACCTTGAATTTAGACAACACGAAAACTGAATTAAATAGAGATATAAAATAGTTTATTCGTTTTTGGCTTTGCTGCAACGCATTTTAACAGTTTAAGAAATGTGTTGTAGTGTTCAAGCATATTTCAGCCTAGCAGAGATTAGCATTTTTGCTAATTCCGTTGGTTAACAAGTATTTAATAGGAAAAACATAATGATGGGCCGCTGTGCACAATTTTGACAATTTAAAATATTTCAATAAATCGAAGTTCATCCAAAAATTCCCCGAAATATCTCGCAGTGTATTTAAAGGAAAATAAAATTAATATGATGCGGCCAGGGAAAAAACGCAACTTCAAGGAGTTTCGTTACCGTACATTATAAAGATGCTGACAAATTTTTCTTGAAGTCTCCCAAAAATTTAAACTTTAATTAAAAAAATGTAGTGTTATCTAGACCTCTTTTTACCTGTCCCCACTGATAAACACTTTAATAAAATATTTCGGTCAACAATTTACTCTAAAATTATGTTGATTCGGTAAGAAAAATTTTTTTTCGCATACGCTTGTTTTAAAATGAACCAAATGATAAAAGATATCAAACCAAGCTATCTCATCACAGAATACGATACCGGAATCCCGTTCCCACGTCAGAGATAGGTTTGCTAGACTTCAGCTAGTAAAATCAGTTTAAATAATGGCTTTCAAATTTGCCGCCAAGTCATAAACAGCAAGCAAAACTCTTTCTTGGATAAGAAGGTCGTACAGAAGTCACATTATAACATGAAAAATTGTACTCCGGATTAAAATTTCTAACCACAAACCACGATTGGGGGGGGGGGGGTTCCTACGGGTTTTGGCAAAATAAACTAACGTCCGAAGGACAACATAAACAAAATACATGTAAATATCAATTCGTTATGTAAATTAATATCTGTAATGAATCCGTTACTATAGTGACATTACCTGACTGCGATGAACGTATCATAGATAAAAATAATTGTTCTCTCCTAAATGGAACGAACACAGAAGCAAAAAAGGTCTCCGAGGTTGTTTAAAACGGGAAAACGTGAAACGCTTTTCCTTAATACCGGAAGTAAACCGAAATTTTAAAGTTGTGCGTGGATGGTTGGCATTTTTTTTTTAACTTTCGCGTAAATATATGGATGTCGTTGCAGTGGCACTAACAGGTTGACAATAAAAATAATTATTAGACGTATGCGTGAAATATTTTCCAAGTTTTCTTAGTGCTCTGTTACATTTCCCAGACTCACGTCTTCGTTGACTGGAGATACAAATTGAGACACATTACACTTCAAATGGATGAATAGGCCATAAACAGCCTGGCCAAAGAGACCATCATATTAAAGTTCCTGAAATAGTTTAAATTGTCTATATCAAAACAGTTATATATTATAAACTGTCTACGATATCTTCTAGGGTATCTAAGGACATATGTAAGTCAACTGCAATGAGCAACAAAACTGTCTTGTGATACAAGCTCAAAATCGATCGTTGCATATAATTATATACTAAAATAACTATACGTATATGATTCAAATTTATCCTATTTTCTTTCAGAGTGCATGTCACGAAACATTCATATTTCTTTGCTTGTACGAAATACTGTTCAACTTATAAACAATTCTTGTGAATTCTCTTTCCCTGCATAAAACAAATTTTAAGGTCTCATATTTTTTGCATTACGGCGTGTCAAAATCACAATTTTTGGTGTTTTTGGGATGTACGAAAACGTTACAGAAAGTTTTGCTAGAATGACTGAAAGGTAATGTCTTAATTAATGTTAAGGTTTGCTTCGTAGGTTTCTACAAATGAAAATTCTACAAAAATTGCCTTATTTTTGCAGATTTTAAAAGTGGCGAATACATTTTATAGAATCATTTTTAAGACCTCTTGAAGTAAATCATGGTGTCATATTTAAAAGTGAATTAATTCATTTTGGTAAGTGAGTTAGTTTTTATTATCTGTACGTCCCAAACACACTCCCTCCCCTTCCCTTCCAAAGAAATAAGATTTTGATACGACATTAAGCAAAAATATCTTGCCACAATTTTCCTATGGGTGGAAATATTACTTGTTAAATGCCTATAAAGCGGAACTTTGAATCTTTAAAATATAAATTTCTGGATTTTTTTTATTACAAGCACCCTTAAGTTCTTCCGAATATGATTTTCAATCCTCCTGAAGCCATGATTTTTGTGAATTCCATAATATAGAACGTTGGTAAATATCAAACACTTGCTTGTTAATTTAGACGACAGATCATACTAGTCGAATAAGTATAGAAGACTCTTCAAATGTAATATTTCGTGATGATAGAAAAATTTTTAAAAAATACTTTCAAATATATAAATTAATCAAAAGATTCTGATAATCTACAAAATATTAATCAATGGCGTCTCGTAGAAACTGAAAGACATAAAAATATTGATGTGTCATATAGTTTTATATTAAAAGTATTTTTAGAGTTTCTGATAGCAGTTAAGTGTGTTAAGTAATGTTGAAAGTGTTTCATTTATAGTGACGGAATGTTGAAAATCTCGTAAATGAATTATAATGCAAAACTTCTTTCTGATTACAAGTAAAATAATGAATAATATTATATAATGTTTGTGGTGTAGAATAGAAGTATAAAATAAAGTTATAGAAGGACCCGGAATGTGATCTTAAATACTTTTATTTCCAAAACGATCACTGTAAAGAGTGAATGTTGTACAGAGCATGAAGAAATATTTTAAACATTGAAGCTTCAGTTTTTTTTGTTCCCAATGAAATGCCTTGAAGGTTATAAAAGGGGCAGTGTGTGGATTCTGGTATGCCGCTTGCGTACCTGTGTTTCATTTAATTAGCAGCACATGAACGTACACTGTAATTAGAACGTTCCTCAAGGCCTGGTATCATGTTATCCAGGACATGAAAACACATGTAGATATACAAGTAGCAGTGACAAAAAATCTGTAAGTATTACAATGTCGAATATTTCCCTTTACAGGCACATATATTACGAAGGACTTAGGGGGCATGCTCAGTCTAGTATAGTTACTTTAAGAAAATATTACGTTTTCCGATCAGAAAATAATTTTTCCTTTCAAGAAAGCATGCCTGAAGTCATCAGCTATAGATTGGTTAATTAGTTACCATTATTTATGTAATAATCTTTTTATTTTAGGTCAAAAGTTGGCAAAATTTTAAGGTAGAACATTTTTCTGCGTGAAATTATAAACCTGGATTAAATTGTTTCTTGCAATAGTTTTTAACGTACATGCACTAAGATTCGTGTTAAGGAGCCAGAATACATGCTTATTTCCATATACATAGACTTATGCAAAGCATGCCTTAAAATATAAAGTAGTAAACTGTCATGTTCAATAAAAGGTATTGTTATATTATTACTTATTTCACTTACATTTGTAACCCATATACTTATCTGCTAGGTTTAACAAATATTACCTACCTTTTATACAATTAAATTCAGAACTTTTTCTTTTCGCAGCATATTTGCTAAAACGAAATACATGAAATAATTTATTTGTTTTACCAAAATTTTTAAATTAGTTCATATGTATTTATTTCGAAGGGATTACAAGTCGGCAATATATAAAATTGGCGAAATTTACTTGAACTTATCTCCATATAAGCTGTCATATTTCAGCAGTTGGTTCAAATGTACCCTATTCGTAGGGCAATCAGGTTATTTCGATATCTACAATTGCTCACAATACCGGTACAATAAAACTAACTTGCTCAAATTTTTATCAAAGCTATGAGTTACGAGCGAAATAAAAGTAACTTTTGCTTTATTATCTACAACTATACATGTTTCACGAAATCTTAGCGGAATGTCTAATTTCTTAAAAGGTATAGAAACAGATCTAGTTATATAATAGTTTATTTTGATCACGTAAAGATTGGTTTCCGGTGGTTGATAAAACAATTTAAATGAACTTTATCTTTCAGGTTTTTCTTTTACTGTTCATCAGAAGATTTCAGGTGGCCGTGAAAATATTTTCGCCAGGAATTAAGATTCAAAACAGAAAATGTACATTTGTAGAAACTGTAAATAAAACCATGAACCAAACATAAGTACTTAAATGTAAAATATGCGAAATCTACTAATATTGTTCATTCGTGTAACTTTAAGGATTTGGCAGAATATTTATATTTCATCATCTCATGCCATATGTGCAATGATAGGTTTTCAAAGCTCTGTCTTTGCACAGTGAAAGTTTATAACGTCGTTTCAGTACGAAACGTTTATTTGAATATTTTGGAAAGGTTCCATTCTTGAAGTCAAAGAAAAATATTGTCAAATCGTACATAAAATTGTATATGCTTGAAATTGTAAGAAACTTTTTTTGAATTGTTTTGCAGTTTTGAAAACGAACAGCGGTTTTTTTCAAGAAATTGGGACGACAGCTAAATGTGACAAATACTCTGTAATATAGACATGTATAGGCTGTTCACGGTAAAGTGAGCACTTTTTAAGGCCCTTCTAAATTTTTCCTTTCATACAATTTGCATATTCCTGCTGCTTTTTTAATATAAACATTGCAGTGTGACCAATAAACACAGTGTATACATTTCCCCACCCTCAAAATGTAATACCTGAGGCTGCAATAAGACATATTTGTTATTGGTTGATGCCTGTTGGGAGGACCTCAAAAAGTGCTAACTTTACTGTGAACAGCCTACAGGTTTTTTTGTCTTCGTATTCACAACAGGCGGTGAAATCGTCGGCTTTAATTACTCAACAACCAAACTTCACAATATTATGAAATGAACATGAATATTTTCTCTTTGCATTGACTCAACTTCCGTTGTTTTATTATGTTTTTATAATTACTTTGGTGTATTTTCTGAATAAAAGGATATCCTATCTAATTGAACCGATGTGAATAATTAACTCAGATACGCCGTTCTTCCTAATTTTCAACTGTAATTTCAAGCTTTGCAAAAAATACTAATGCATAGAAACGAAATGTTGCATTTTAAGCTTACAAAATTAAAAAAAAAATCAGTTACAAGTAAATTAAGCTGCTTATCACAGTAGGCCAAAGTAATTTTTGCTGTCGAATTTTTATAATTACTTTATCGTTCTGACGATATCCGAATATTTCTTAGCGGCAGAGACGAACCAATCACTACATGCATGTTACCTCAAAAATATACTTTGAAAAATGTATGTACCTCTTAACTGTAAATTGAAATAAACACTAGAATCATACAATACAATGAGTTCATTGTTTATCGGTTCGAAATTTAAAGTAGTTTCGATAACATATTTTTGACATATTAATGACAATTCATCGTAGAGCAACATTCATAACAATTTTACAGTATATTTATGGATTATAGAACCAAGTGTGCTTCGTAAATATTTTAATGTAAAATAGTTTAATTCTATTACATTAAACAAATAAACTATAAATATTCTATTAACGAAAATACTTTTCCTGGCTTAAGCTCAAGAACCGTACCTATTTAGTTTAGTGCTTTGTCTGGTTGTTAAGATAGTAATATGTGACTTCAAGACCGCGGACTAAGTAAATTCAATGTCTTTTCAATGATGTTCAAGCTTAAGTGTGAAAAAATAACTCCCGTTTATCGCAATTCAGATGAAATTGCGCAAATATCCACTGCACCCCAATAAATCCTTTCATTTGCTGTAGAATAAATATGGAGTACAATGCATCAGGCTGAATTCTCCCCTTTCGAAACATCCGCACTGGATGATGATTTACCGAGTTGGGCTATCGCGTGTTGTGCTCCAGCCCTTCCAGATGCTATTAGCCACACCGCGATGATTTACGAGGAAATTACACTTCCAATCTTGGTTATTTACTTGCCTAACAATGTAAGAAATAAAAAAAACTGAATCCTTTTTTTTTTTTTTCACATCTCAGGAAAAAAAAGAAGGGGTTACATCCTAAATATCGGGAGGTGCTTACAGCCCTACAAGAAAAACAATAAAAAATGTGTTAAAGATGGGTTTCAAAATTTATTGATACCGACAAATCAAATAAAATTTTCTCACTAAAATTAAATCAACGAATATTGCTTCGATTCAGTGAGATCTAACTGAAAACTAATACAAAAATAGCTTCTGTCAACTATAATTACAGTAAACTAGTGCTACTGATTCCAATTACTCGCCAGATGGAAGCACTTTTTTTTAAACTGAATTATCAATGATTATTATTTTTAGGCATGTGTTTTTGATGCGACTTGGACCCTTCAAGCTCCTAGCTGATTGATAGATCATTTTTCAAAAATAAAAAATATTTTAATCCGTGCCGTACAGAAATATTTCTAACTTATTTTTTTTTATCATACCTACCGACGAACTCTGCATTACTTTCTCGGGTATGGTGACACAAGACATCCCTGAACTACAAATGCAATATGACTTACGAATCAGCTATTATATGGGAAGACACTTGCAGCATTAGTCACTGGGCCTTTATTTCTATAGTGTTGGCAATAAATGACCGTGTACAATACATAAACTATCCTGGACATTAAGAATGAATATGGTACGCTCTAAGAAAGTATTTCTAAACTTACCTTATCAGTGTATACGTATAGTGACAAAGCGCAATTTGTTAAATTATATATGCATTGTAACGTTAATGCAGTTGCTCAGGAAAGAGTCAAATGCGTAGGTTAAGTTCCTAACTTTGTAGTAGCAATGCTAATCATTCCCATGTTTTCAGCCTGATACGTAGTACTGTTATCATACACTGTATAGGTTAAAAACTTCCATTATACTTTAGGAAGTTTCCCAGATTTTTTTTTAAAAGTGTAGTGTGGACACGTACTGCGTAATTTCATTACTATATCCTGAAAAAGTTTCCTGATAACATACAATAGTTTTTTTTTTTTTTACAAATTTACATTTACAAATCGATAACACTTTCCATTTTTAGCTGGCCTAGGCTATATTTGCATTATAACTATGTAAAGTGATTTACTGCCTAAAGCTTTTACGGAGGAAACATCACATCTACATAACATAACAACAGGAAACGAACTTAAATAGACGGATATCTCTATGCCAGAACAACTGCGGTTCTTTATGATGAATAAAGCCTCGTCTTAATAAATAAATAAATAAATAATTAAATCTTCGATAATTGGGTCTGTGTAAAATACGTCTGTACACGAGAAAAAATCATGTATCCCAAAGGGGAAAAAAATAAAAGTTTCGGTAACAATTTGCATTAAAAGCAGGAAATGTTTAAGAACCACCACAATGATCAGAATGTCCACGCATATAAACTTAACGCCATTGAAATATTTCAGCGTGACGTGCTGTTTCACTATCATTGTTTTACAATAGCAAATACAAAAGATTTTATTCCTCCATTCACCGAAAAAATGTTATATTATTAGGCAACGAAATAAAGTAGGTCTGTCGTAAAGTATTTTTATGTAGTCAAGACCACACCTACAATTTGTAAGTGTAACAAGTATTTTTATAATTATCTGTTTTTGGAACTTAAGTTCAATGTACAATGTTTTTTGAAGGTAAATGCATGTTTTTCCTTTCTCTCTTTGTAAACAAAGCGAGATTGCCTAACTGGTACCGAGGAGGGAGTTTCAAATTAATGATTCAGATTTCAACTTAATTAATTGCGTCCCATTAACTCTATAGGACCTGTAAATAAAAACAAAAGCCCTTTGTAGAAGCATCGTATTTAGATATTACAATAATCATAACTAGCATTTTATTAAATAGGCGCACGTTACATCTGCTGATAGTAGCCTTAAGTGTCAGTCTCCTAAAGAGAAGTACCAACGTCTTCTTGGATTTACATATATTTATCCATAACTATATGTGCAGAATCAGTTTTCAAAACCAAGCTTATGGAGGCGCACGGAAAATCTTAACAGTTATTTTGAAATACAAATTCGTATTTAACATGCTTTGTTTCACATCTGTGACATTAACCAAAGATTTCCTCATTACTTAATAATGCCAGTCATACACAGGAACATACTGATAAAACTGAAGCAATAACAATTTCGTTTACTAGACCTGTATGTCTGGTCAAGCTTTGATTTCTAATGTTCGGACATAGACTTTAATGATATAGATTTGCTTAAAATTTTCTAGATGGAAGGAAGCTATGATGTTAATTAATTTTCCTACCTCCAAGAAAAATTTGATCTCTCTACTAGCTAGAGTAATGACTGCATTTAGACTTCGTGTTTAAACTGTGGAGTGATAGTTAAAGATAATAGAAAATGTTCCATTTGTAAGATACAGAATGTAAACTATATATATTAATTTAAAATGTACAACCAGCTTTCAATAATTTTGTGGCCAAAGATAATATAGTAGAGTATAATAAATATTCAAGTTCGAAAATGCTACATACAGTAAAATCGTAAAGTTGTGGTACGAATATTATGATTGTGGGAGTTCTGGAGCATAGTTTTCCAGGTGTATATTAATGCCTAAGATAGACACAATTGTGGTGTCCATGTTGAACGAGTTTGGGTGGTGGCTATGTTGAATGTTTATAGTAATATCCATTTAGGGAAGTTGATCTCCAAAATCCTTGATACGTCTTTGTCCTTGAAAATTAAAAATAACCGTAATTAAAAAATTTCCTTAAAGTTAAAAAAATTAAAACTTAAATTTACACAATCCGAATAACTTTAAAAACTAAACATAGAAAAATCAAAACTTATATTTAAAAACATTTTAACATTCATTTTGAAGAGAGAGAGAGAGAGAAAAAAAAAAAAAAACTTTACATACAAGATTTAATCACCAACCCAGCAAATCCAAACATGATGGAGCACACCATATTGGTGTCATGACTACTGCGTAACTGATAAAGGTAAATTAACTATCGCATTACATCACAAACCCTACTCATACCCTCACCCTCTATCACATGTATCTCCATATTTCACCCATGCTTTATTTACTCATTGTTGTAGATAAACCTATATTTCGAAAATAAGGAATTTGTTGTCCATCCTACTCCCCTTCCACTGACTTTCATTTACTCATTCTAGCTCGACCCCACAACTTAATTTTCGGCTTTACATTTCAACCTCTGATATTGTTTATTCTCCCTTACCTCCGTCGTGAATGTCTGTTGGTCACATGACATATCAGTCTAGGCTGGTAAATACAGAATGTCCCAAATTAATATTGGAACTATGTTAACAGTAACAACAGAGGAACTATAAAACACTATCTTATGGGACTACTTGTATTTTATGCAAATGAAAACAAATCATGTGTGCGAATGTTAATAACACAAATGCTTAAAATGTCTGTCACCAGCAGTGCTGCAGAACAGAACAACAAACAGTAGCTATGGTTTCCAAGTGTAATCACAGGCAGCAAACAATTCTGTCACACGTGGCATCCAATGACCATGGTTTTATGGGATACACAGCATTCTTCGCAATTAAGCGCAAATAAAAATGTAACTGTTAAATCTGGAGATCTGGATTGATACTCAACATTTTGTTATCAGTCTAACTATCTCGGAACAAATGTTGCGTACAGGACCGGCAGTATATCTGGAGGGTAAGGCAGCAGTGTGTAATTCTGCTGGAAAAATCAGACGTAATCTGGGTAGAGTTGGTGAATAACTGGCCCGATGTTCTCCTGCAACATGTTACAGTAACTTTCACTTGTCACCCGTTCATCTAAGAAGAATGGCCCCACAAGTGTTCTGGCTAACATTCCACTCCACACTGTTAACTCAAGAAAATTAACTGCTCATAGGCCCAGTGCAAGATTCGGCATGCCTATTTCAAAGCATGAAGTAACATGAGAATCTGGACATTACACTTTACTTGCATTGAAATGTGGTGCACTTGATTTGCTGACACCTGTCTCACGCACAGCTTGCCATACAGACTTCGACTACTGTGGGAATATGAAAACGCACACAGCCGAGCCGCCGTATTTCCTTTGGCCACTGTCACTATATTTACTAATCCAGCATTCATTGTTCAAATCGTACATAGTTATATTCCATTCAAACCTGTCATAAAAGCTTGCAGTAATTGCTGCTCTTGGGTGAAAATGTAACTGACGACAGCAGAATGGTTACATGAACTCGTGCACTTTCAGTGGTGTCCTAATTACGTCATACAAACAGTCCTATCAGGTTTTCTTTAAGAGTTTTGCTCTTATTCACATTCAAAAAGTGTAAACATTAATTCGGGATATCCGTTAGTACAGCTAATTCCGGTTTGGTTTTTTCATTCTGTCTGCATGTTATTATTAGGAGTGCTCATAACTATACATATATTTCCCTCACCAAAGTAAACATGAACCATATTTTTAAGTTACTGTTAGGAAAAGCGAGTCATTGGATTATAACCACATAAAATATATTGGAGGGTCATCAAAACTTTGAATTAAACTAAACTTAACATTACTTTGTTTATTCTGTGACACTTACTTCCTTTCCCATGATTATATGTTATATAGTGTTATATATTTGTATTTTTATTGATTGTCTAGAAATCAAGATAATGCAATTATTTAATGGTGAGCTCACAACAGAGGTCTCATCATCACATTTGCAAATTCTATCACTGTATTTGGCTGAGTTGCCTACATAATCATTGGGGTTATTAATGCCATACACATCATCTTCAGATGTGTCAATATCATTTGCAAGCTTGATCGTCAATACTAATGCCACGAAGGCGATGTACCATTTGCATTCCGACATGTTCGAAGGCATGAAAATATTTCCGTGGAAAAAATACAGGGGAGAGGGAAAATTAGACAAAAAAAGTGAAATGATAGCTTGCAGACACTTGTAAAAACCATCTAGGATGGGAATAATTCACATGACGAAATGCAGTGTGCACAGTGTCCATTGCCATCTATGACAAGAGTTCAGTATGTTAAAACATCATTGTGCAAGCAACCATGCATGACACCTTAGAAATGTGGCCAAATCCAGGGCATTTATCATATATGGCTCATTAGAAAACATATTTTCGAAAATAATGATATTATGGATTATATTTCCTCACATGCGAAATAAGGTTATTTTAGATTATGGAAGAAGTAGGCGAATAGGCACCGTTAAATTTAATATTTTGCTCGCGTGTGACTACAGTAAGTCTGAACTATTAGATGAAGGTATACAGATGGGCGAATATTTACAACAAAGTAGGAACTTATATGGGATACCACTGCAAATGAAGATTCTGTAATATACTGTATAGAAGAAGTATGCCTTGTGGAAGAAATGTAAAAAAATATAGTGTTCAGGTTAGGTATAGTTAATGGTGAATCATCTACAGCTCTGAATCAACAAGCTGAAACATTCCGTATCGCCCACATAGAAATAACCTACTTGATTAAATGAAAAGGAGGCATTATCAAACTAAAAAACTACCATTATCACATGAGCATCTAGTAGGCATGTTGGCGAAATTCTTGTAAGGGAAACTCAGCGTACAAGTATTATTAGCAAGGTTCTCTGTTTGCATGAAAAAAAAGTTGATGTTTATTGACAACTCCATAACCCCATTGCACGAGATAAAGTTTTCGGATAATAATTTTCCGGAGTGATCGTCAATGTGTAAGCTTCTGTTTAAAACTAGAAGGTCATACTTGTGCATACAATGAAATTAAAAAACTGATCATTTAAATTGCTGCTGTTTACTGCGTAGAATAATTGTCACTGCTGCTACAGAAACGACATTTCCCTACTCCTGAGTTTTTAAATTGATCACAAGATTGATACTTGAATGTGGTGTTCCCCCTTTTATCATGAACTGAAAAAAATTCTGGACTGATGACACAGCAGTGTTTAGAATACATTAAATAGGGCATTCAATATGCTCTAGTAAGATCTGACATGCTGCAGTTAGAGAACGATTGTAGGTTACCAGTACTAAAATTAAAAATTACCATCTCGTATCTGACTTGTCTATTTGTGTGTACATAGACCTAGACCTGTAGACATTTACAAAATCAATTTTACCTGTGAACTGGACTTCAACCATATTGTCAATCAAGTTAGACATTTGCACTACGTCTATACAGATGGCATCAAATCCCCAAAAGCTAATCGTGTTCTTCTGTAACCTGTGTTATGAAAGAATTTTATGACCAATCACCTGAGATGCAATAGAAAAAATCATTATCATCCCCAAACACAAAGAATGGTCACCTTATCCAAGAAGCTTGGCAGCATATTTCAGATAGGCAAAATCGTCATGTGGTGGGAAAATTTTGATAATGATATTTGCACACAATCTTTCCCCAGCTGCAATAACTTGATTCTTAATAGAGAAATTTGTTTCCCGTATTTCTTGTGTTATTCTAAACACCGCTGATCCATGAGTATAGAAATTCTGGCAAATCATGAACAAATCGTGAACACTACTTATAAACATGGATCTTGTGAGCATAGGTTATCAGGACCTGATGAAACGGGAAAGAATTGTTCTCTGTACACAACGGCAATTCGAAGTCATTAGATTTTTTCCTCGGCACATTTGCAGGCTCACCTTTCTCATTTTGTTGGATAGACATTCCAGATTTTTTTTTTTTTTTTTTTTCCCGAAAATC
This sequence comes from Dryococelus australis, assembly GCA_029891345.1. NCBI lineage: Eukaryota > Metazoa > Arthropoda > Insecta > Phasmatodea > Phasmatidae > Dryococelus > Dryococelus australis. The sequence continues at coordinate 108,774,383 of CM057001.1, forward strand.
TAGGTTGTTGTGCAAAAGGGATACAAATGCAATTCCAGAAAAATAAAATTTTGTTTATAGCTCAGTGCAGAGTTGGTCTAGATGCTCCGGATTCTAACCTTCCCCAAAATGATCCAAAATCGTCCTCTTGAAGTATATATGGTCCCAGCAATTTTACAGGTTGTTAATAGCTCCTTTATTACCATCCCAGAACCTGCCATATTTATGGGGCTTAATTGTCGCACGTAATATGACAATTAAATTCAAGTAATATATGTTCAGCGAAATAAGGTTAATAATGTCGTTCGATTTGGCAGTGGAGATTATAAGTGTCACCTTTTGAGAAGTGAAGTATTTAAAGTTCTCCAGGTTTTCTCACATCTCTGCAAGTTCTTCATGTGAAGTTTTCGCTACAATTCTGCTACTAAAATGTTACCCTATCAGTATTTCACAGCTTCAAACATTCAGTCTTCAAGCACCTTGGCTGAATGCAAATGGTGGACTACAGTAGTGACAAATGTATCGAGATCTCGACCCTGGAAATAACACCAACACGATTGAAGATGTTGATGGGCCAACAAATGGTGGTTCTAATACTGAAGCAAATGATGGAGTCAGTCGTCGATGTACCCATTGCTGCACCAAATGGCACTGCTGACGAAATAAGAAACTTAGATTGACTCAGTGGTAGCACCTTCTTCAAATACAGTGACATGGTACCAGTCATGGGGAAACCATCAAATTAATGCTTCATCATGATTTCCATGAGGCAAAACAGGAAATGCATTATTTGTATTTTAAAATATTACATGAGGAAGTCACGCAAATCATAATTTTATTTTTGTGGTAAAAGGAGTTAAATTTAAATCGACTCAGCTAATAAAATAAGCATTCGATTTATTATGAATATAAATAACTTTGTATGAGATTTATTATAGGCACTTTTCTCAACGAAGTTTCACAAGTGTTACGCAGAGTATGAGATCACGACGAAGTAGAGAGAGACAGCTACAGATCAACACGCAGTTATTCCAGTAAATAAGTAATCGCCAATGTGAGCGAGAAGAAAGGAAAATACAAGACTGCTGCGAGCATTTATAGCTCAGAGCATTGGGAATCCTGCGTACGAAAGTAGGTAAAAAAAAATAAAAAAATAAAAAAATAAAAAAATAAATAAATAAAAAAAAGTAAAATACAGTTGAAAATTTAATAATTTTGGAAGAGAATTAAATATTTAATTCGAAAAGTTTTAATAACTGGAAACGAATATAACATATGTTTGTAGTAACTACGGATAATTGGGTAATATATTTTGCAAATTTATATTATCTCGTTTTAAATTTATCCGTTCTCCATAATATAATTGTAAAAACATTTAGTAACTCCGTCTAGCTTTATCGGTGATTATGGTAAGGATTTTAAATTAATTTAACACTCTAATATTTTATCAAAATGTTTACAAGGAATATATTACAGAGATTAGGTAGTCAATGATGGTAGAGTAATTACGTATGACTATTGGCTTCCTAGATTCTTTATGCGAATAGGTAAATAGTTGAAATTTGAACGTGGAAGGATGAAAAACTATTATTAACAAACGAATTAGAATAAGGTGGTGGCTTATGGTACCTTAAAAGCAGGCATGAGAAGTATGTGAGTCTTCGGTCGACATAGTGATAGGAGATAACAAACTACTCTCATTGTATTATGGTCACTACTGCAGTAACGCTGCAAAAATGGCGTTCTAACATGATGAACTTTGGGTCACACTTGCGTCTTCGCATGGACACAAAAATTTCGCCTTATCATAGCGGTTTTGGACGATACTATAAATAGTTCTGTAGCACTCGTGCATCTGATCTTTGCATTTCGTATGGGTATCATTAGTCTCCTGTAAACTCAATTACTAATTTGTCTTTATAACAGCGCCACTTTCATAAAGTTCGAAAAAAAAAGTTTGTCTATAGTTGTTCACAATATAGAGAAAAATACAAAGATATCAACAAACTTCCATGCAGGCATACAAAATTTAAGTTGTAAATATCGCAGTACATAGTTATAAACTTGAAAACAAATTTACGGATTTAAATCGATGTTTGATGTTTAAAAAATGGGGATAGGTAAATAGAATGGCGCCAAAGCGCCTTCAATTTCTTGTTTTACTAAATTGTGCTATCGTCAAGGATTATAACTACTATAGAATTTAGTGGAATTTCAACATTTCATAAACTGAGCAATTGTTTTTTATGTCAACGTGTTTTCTTTGATTACAGAGGACAAGGAGTTTTTGTAAATTATTTTACGAGTCAATAAGCGAGTGAAGAAATTTCGGTGGCTCTTAAAATCGAGGTCTTGAGAGCCGAGATTCAAGAAGCTATAAGATTGGATCATATACCACGGCCGTTCTGAAGATCTGCGACGCGTGTAAGCAAAGACAGCTCGGTTTTAGCTCATCCATGCGACGCGCTCTCTCTGTCTCTCTTGAACACTCAATCAACAATGTCGACCTTTGTCACGTGGTGTTTCATATGCCGATGCCCGCTGGGCTGCGTGCCGTTGATGTCTCTTTCGGGCCGGGGTCACGAACAGTCCAGAGAATATGTGTAAATATTACACGGTCAGCCATATGTTGCGCCAAGCACGACTTTCCATTCCTACAACTGTACCCATTCTGGGCATTGTATGTGTAAGACTTATCCTTCACGTTTATTGATTTTCCTCATGCCCTTGTTTTCGCCTATGGCTTTCTGTCAAAGTTATATATTTTTATGTTTCTTCTACATATTGCGTGCAATTTCTCACCTAAGTGGATTGGCAATTCTATTACATTAGCAATTTAATTTAGTGATTCTTCTTGATGCTTGTAGTAGGAAGGTGATGTGATCCTAGATAATGTATAACTGAATTTTGCTGCCACTAGCGGCGAGTCAATCACTTTTTACTGGCCAGTCTTCAGTAAAAGTAGGTTTTTCTTAGTTGGTCATGCAGCCTGTCTAATGTCAACCTTGCAACCGGGTGTCTGCTGCAGTGCTCTTTCATATGCGGTACCTATTTAATATCAAGTTAAAGCGTAACATGCAACTACCAATTATGAGAGTCTAGAATTCAATTATTGGTATTTCTGGAACGCTGTCATTGAAACAAAGTTATTATTTCAAAATCACAGTTTTTTGTTCGAAAGGAGTACATTCATTACCTAATATTGATTAATATACAAATGAAAACTGTTTCCTTGGTCAGGATTAGGTGTGGCAGTGTACCCACCCTGTAAATGCAGAGTGGGATTTAAACTTCGATGTCGCAATTCTGTTAAAGACAGCCCTGTTTAAAAACAATTCTTTAAACAGTAGAACTACTGAGATAGAAGTTTTGATGTATTCTGCCATGCTAAGAAACATGAGCTTAAGCCAAACACATTCAACCTGTGCTGATAATCCGATACACTGGATCTCAGAACAAAGACCGCTCTTTATTTAACAGTTTAAGGCAATGCTTTTCACCATTCCAGCTTAAGGGTGGCTGTCACATTTGGTAGCCTGGTTGCAATGACATTACCCTCCTAATTGTCCGGCTTCCATTTGGAAACGCCACATATATATAATATGTATGTAATTAATGCATCGATCTTATTACAAACACGTCATATATAAACACTATTCGCCAAATTTTAAACACTTGACCAAATAACTTTACAATAATTCACACGGTGAAAACTTATGACGAGAGTGTATAACACACAGGACATAAATTTCCGGTAAGCACTGTGCGTGCGGTGAGACGGTGAGTCATCTGCGGCCCAATATTGTTGGAGAAATCTCAGGTTTCTCTCAACAACCACCCACTCTACTCGAACTGGCCGACCTGGGCTCGCCTCCTCCGTTTCATCTCCTTGGCCAGCAGACCTTCTCGTCGCCTCGTTCAACCTCTCGAAGCTCTTATCTCAGGGCGGAGTTCCTCTCTCGAGCGCGACGCGACAAGAATAATTGAATCCAGGGGTCAAGACATTAGTGAAAGAGATGTTCAGATGCGATCAATCTTACTCCCAACAAGGATGTTGCCCTCGCCAGAATCGGAGACGAGTGAAGAGGGCGGGGGAGAGAGAGAGAGGGGATAAAAAAGATGGTACAAGAGGAAGGAGGGGGTGTCAGAGATCTTCCTGCTCCTGGAAATGGCCGAACGGTAACAGTGAAGAAGACGTATGAAACGGTGGGCTGCCGTCACAGACTTAATTTGGCAACAAGAAGGTTGTATGAAAAAAAAAGTACTATGTCACACATCACTAACCTGAATAATTACATATAATTGTGATTTCTTTACCCACCCGATTTAATATATAGTGACTCAAATGTCTCGTTTCAGTCACAGATAGTGTCATTTAGTACCTACGATGATGTATAAGGTGCAGTGGCCACGATAGTATTCAACGAAGATAATCGGACGCAAATTGTAATTCACTGAGCTTTTACGATGACTTATTCTCGAAGTCACCCCATTATGTAAAATTATTCATGGTCTAGCGGTGGACTACCACGCATCGGCAGTCCCGTAGGTCGGGCGGAGGTATGCCAATTAGGCGCCGCAGTGACGTCTTTATCGTTCCTGATCACGACGTGAATCGTGGGATGCAACGGGAGCGCCTTGTAGATTGATCGCCGCGCCTCGGGTGGGTGTAACGGGTAGGGCGAAGATCAAGCCCAGCATCGCGTCGTGGGCGCCTCGATGAAACGTCGACATTAATCCTAATCGGTGGAGACTTTAACCATGTTGTAGCTCCGGTCGTCGGGTTAAGGCCACGATCTCGCATTTATACAACTTTTGGGAGAATTAATTTTTTTTTTAAACCTAAACGAGAACCAATATTGTAAAATCCTCTCACATTTTTGTTACAAATTATTTTTATTACGTATTCTAATTTTTCAACACAAAATAATGTGTAATTTAATTAATTATTAAATGAACAAAATTTTCGTTAATTAATTATTGGATAAAATTATACAGTTTTTTATGTTGAAAAAGTTACACTTCATAATAAAAACAATTTGTAACGAAACTGTAAGAGGATTTTATAATATCGGCTCCCGTTTGGGTTCAAAAATTAATGCTCGCAAAAGCTGTATAAATGGGAGACCGTGGCCTTAAGGCGTGTAGTAAGTGCGTTCTAGCTGTTATCAGATATCTCAAGTGTTTTCAAACTACCGCGCGGTCTCTAGACGAGGTAACTTGCTTGAAGAGTGCTCCTTGGTATTTCATGCTTCAACTTCTGCGTTTCACCTGTATCATTATTTTTTTCCTTAGCGTCTGTCGTTTTAAAGTACAATAAATCAGCCAATATAAATTATTTATATACATATATACACTTAAACGATTTTTTTTTCGGTGAAGTGCCTAATTGCAGTGAAAGATTTTAACCATTAGGGCCTATATGAAATAAAAATCTTACAATACGTCTGGCTGTAACTAAATAAATGCTACTACGCTCTCTTTGGAAACTTCCCTACGTATTTTAATACTTATGTCCTGAACGAATGTAGCAAAAATGTCATGTATGCATGTAAGGGAAAAAAGTTGTCATTCGTGCTTTCTCAGTAGACATATTCAATTATGTGGTAAATTTGAAGAAAAAAAAATTATAATTAGTTTATAGCAAAAATTAGCTTTATGCACTATATGCGCTATGATTATAGTGATGGGGGTCGTGACTGGGAAAGATTGTTTCCATTCTGAACCACATACGGTAATATTTGTGTAAGTATCCCCTCAGAAAACGTCGACTATCCATCATGTGTGGCAGGGGTATGGCACTTATTCAAGACAATCCTCATTAGCATCGCCTCGGAAGCAAACACTAAAAAGGGGAACTGCTAGAATGTGTAATCTAATTATCACAAAACCACTGACTTTCGCGTTTAAGGAAATGTTATCACATTATAAAATTTGTGTTTACTTGCGTTACTATATCGACGGCTGGTCAAGTGTTGTGATGTACTATAACACATTGAGCTGAAGTATTGGAAATGTAAACTTCATATTCCATGAGCAGAGGAAGTATTCGATACATCACCTAATCTTAATAGCCATACTATTACAGTTATAGCTAGTGAGTTCTTTTGTGTTACTTATTGTGCCGGAATAAATCTTTATTGCACCGATTTGCAAAAAGCTTTCGTATAAATAAATACGTAGTCTGGAACTTTCAGAAGTCTCACACTAACCAAATAGCTCAGCATTGTCCTGTAATTTACTGTAAATGTGAGTAATTGCGTGTAATGGCACAATTTTTGTTTAAGTTACGAATTGCATTGGTTTACTCCTGGTAATTAAATAGAAATCGAAAAAGTTCGATTCCCGGTGGGGTTGCTCCCTGATTTTCGCTCGTGGGGATCGTGCCTAATGATGGCGCTATTCGGTGACTTTTTTCGGGGATCTCCAGTTTTCCCCGCCCTTGCGTTCTGGTGCTGCTTCATACTCACGTGTTTTCACCCTTATTGGCTCTCAAAGACTCCGATGTGAAGAGCCGCTTAAATCTTCCCACGCTCTACCCGCTGGGACTCGCCATACTGTACGGATTTTTATGTACACTCTGAAATTATTTTAAATTATTTCCCACACCTGCAGTGTTTTTTTTTTTATCTGCGGTACGCCTTTTCTTAGGGAACTGACCTAAATGTGACATCGCTCGTTTCTGATGCATAAGAGATGGCACATGTGTTAACTGTACCTTTCTATACCAAAACATTTGTGCATATCCGTACTTCTAAAAACTGCCTAATTACATGTCTAGCGCCAGTCCTATACAAGCAGAAACAAGAGACATCGGACAAGATGAAACGTTCCCAAACATGAACAGTTCAGTGTTTCTGTCACTCAACCCAATGTAATCGTACTACTTTGTGAGCAAAAGTTGACAAAGCCCTTTTGCGTCCCATTATGCTATAAATAACGTAGCATTAAGATCCTTCCTAGGTATTCCATCAGAAATTTGGTTGCGAAGGACCTGCATTGACTTTCACTAACAATTGTTACGTGGTAGAGAAGCGATTTTATTCACTACTCGTAAAAAAAGCGCTGGCGTTCCTTTTTTTTTTTTTTTGTTAATGTTATACTTATCCCACAATTTTGACAAATTCCTGTAGACTGGGAATCTTGCTTGTCCTAAGAGAACAGTAACTTATGCCCGCACTCTTCGATACATTTGGAAATTCGGCTACTTTATTTACGCAATGATCATTGGCACTCCTAAACACAACCACTCGTTAGCATGTGACATTTACTGCAATGTACCATCTCTTCCCATTATATGAAATTGTAGCAAGCCACGCACGTGCTGATAGTTCAACCACTATCGTGAAACACCTGCATGAGGGTGAGTTTACTACCACCTTTAACACGCAAGTTAACTAAATTTTTGTCCTGTTGGTTATGTAAACTTAATTATTTCTGACGTTTTAGTGTGTAGTCGGTATACCATTTTAGCAAAGTTCACAGTTATGCTATGGGCTTTTGATGCCAAATGCTTGAATAGAGCAGACTATTTCACAGTCTGCCTAAGGAGTTTGTAACTGTAGAAATCCATGTTTGTCTTTCGAAAACAGTGTCGGAAAAGAGGCACACAGTGTGTGTATATATATATATATAAAACGTTATTTAATATGTATTTCATTTGTTTTGTTTTAGGACAGCGCTAACTCAAGAGGAGAGCATCACGCCAACGGATTAACAGAGAGGATTTCAACTGCATAACTGCAGAGCGAACCCAATTTCGCGTACCACAGCTGCAAGACGGTTCGAGAAATTTAAGCAGACCAGATCTGTCACAGATAAAGTGTGTGCTGGTCACCCAAAAACTTCGTGAGACGAATATTATATTGCCACTTGTTTCTTAGACTCCTTGAACGTCCCTGCAATGTCTGTCCGCTGAAACTAGCATCAGCAGCGTTCATCGCATCCTCGGCATCGAGAGTGGCACCCTTAAAACCGTAATTACGGCAAAAAAAGAGAGAGAATGGTCCAGATTCATTATGGCAATGGCAGGACGTTATAATGACCCAAAGTTAGTTAAAATCACCTTGTTTTCCAATTAAGCAAATCTGTATGTCTCAGGGGAAGTTATTCGCCACAACAGTAGTTATTGACGATCTGAGAACCCACTTTTGTGGAGAGCGGTGTGAAGAAGTTTGGTTGGCTCTGTAATATTTGGGTTTTGAGAGTCGGCGAAGGTGTAAATGTTGATTGATACACATATACTAACATGGAAACACTAGCGGCGCCCAGATATAGGGGGCTGTTCACTATAAAATGAGCACTTTTGAAAGCCCTGCTTAAAATCTACTTGTATTCTGGCGCGGGCCTAATCACTTTACTCATGCGTCGGTCAAATGAAACTGAAATTATTAAGAAAGTAAATACTTTACAAATTTGCTTATTTGTACACATAGATGAATTAAAAAGAAACATAAAGCGAAATAAATAATTTTAAGTAATCACAAATCGTTACCTATCACTTTTTATTCGACGTGAAAACGTGGAACTACTTTCCATTCACCGTTACCAACTATACTGGGCTCACGTCGCTCAGTGCGCCCATTAAAATATATGCATGCAGGGGCAGTGGTGTTTTTCTAAGGTTCATTTCTAAAGTGCTCACTTTATCGTGAACAGCCTTTAACTCGCGTTTATGATGCGTCACTTCCTTTCGCCTTCGTGATATGCAACTCACTCTGCTCACAGGTAAGGGTAATTGCGCTCTCCCAGAACTGTCTCACTAACTTCAATTTCAATATTAAATTACTAGATGAATTTTCCGAACTTTTTTACTGTGATATATTGTTTGTATTAACCCGTATATGCATTGGTTTTGAGCTGTGCCGGCACAGGTCTCAAACTGGGTTGCTCTGTGAGGAGGTAAACACTCTTTAACCTAAAGCCTAACTTTCTCTCCTGAGATCTGCGCCAGCACAAGCACATTGTCTTTGGAATTTTTGTTATCATTACCAACAAGGCATTTATTAGATAATTATTTATATATACTTCTTTTAAAAGTGTCATACCAATACAACAGTACAGTATACAAACATAAAAAGCAATTATGTAAAAATTCTGTCGGCTGACAGCTCTTCTACTTTTATGCAGGTTAATATAAATTTTACATTAAAACCACACAATCACACACTCATATAAAAATTCATCAACAGGTAGCTACATAAAAAAAATATATATATAATGGCTATAGCTGTGTATAGATTGTCTGGATACCTTTTTTTCTGTAATATTGTCCAAGAAACCTCATTTTATTTCTACTGACAACAACGTGAAGTGATCACATTAGAGTACTTTTCGATTTGTCACAAGCCAAGGTCGATTGAACACAATTACTTGTAAGTTAAAAGCAGTTACTTGCTAAGCATACAAAAGGCGATAGCTCCAACACCACACAACCATAAGTTCAAAATACAGTACACAACCTTGTTTCGTTCGGTGGATATGGTAGAAGATAGTTTTTACCCTTTAAATGCATATGCCTGACAAAATAGTGAATGCTCTGCCGTTATGGACAGCAGAACTCGCCGGCAGCTGGCAAGCATTCGTTGACAAATGAGGCGAAGCGAAGTTCAGCAACGGGGCAACCAGGCCCCGAGGTACAATTAAATCTTGTTGTCCATGGCAAAGGTCCCAAACAGCATTGTGAGGACAGTTCACTTCTATCAAAGCGAAAAACAAAACATTCGACGATTGTCAGATTGTCTCACAATCCCATTTATACTTTCTCATCGCATGGCTCTTTAATTTCACAATACAGGCCACATATTTACTCCGTCGTATATGATACGCACTATGAATCCAAAGTCAATTTGATATGACCGCTTGGACCAGGCCAACTATCCTATGCCACTGTCTAATAACCGAGCGGTAACATAACATCTAGCCTGCCGCGTGCTCGCCGTCCCATTCTCTAGCTCGCAGGCAAGTCCCCCACCACACACAAATGGCAATATGCACAGACTCGCCTAGAAATGAAGCACCTCTACTACTTCCTGTAGTGGAGATTCCAAGCGTCACTACATTTCATATGCTCAGACAGTTTTAGTTTAAGAACTAGTGAGGATTCATGAAATTTAGTATGAATGGTCACTAAATACGAGGATACAAGAACTCGCCCGAAGTTAATGACGTCAGTAGATCTCAGCCAATAGGAAGTCGGAGAAACTATGACGTTTGATTTTTCTAGTAAGAAATAAAATGAAGAGGTTTGTTTCTAGAAATACGTATATTATTGAAATACTGTTTCAAAATTTCATTTAAGCCTATATGCTGAGATCAACAGAAAACGCATGTAGAATTATAAATACTGCCCGTCAACTAAAAAATATATGCGGAATTACTATCACATGATGTAAACGAAAGTTTATGAAATAATGTTATTACGAGACTTTTTGAAGGGAAATATGATGTTACGCATTACTTAATTACTAGCAATACTTCCTTCACACAGCTCCAGCGCCAAACATATATTATTTTATTGCCAATTGAACTAATCGACGAAGTTTAAAAATCATAATATATGCATGTACGATTCTCTAAATATACTTTGCAAAAACGTTATTGTAATTGCGTAAATGTGCTTAATGTTATAGCAACGTAGTTTATTTCGTAAAAGTAGACATTCTGTAAACGTTCCTATTTTTTTGTATATTAATGCGTATACATTGAAATAATTTACACGTCCATACAAGAACAAATAAAAACTATAATAATAAATACAATTTATTAATTTAGCGCTATCTACTGACGATGTCGTGTTTATTACAGTTTAATACGAATTAACACGTAGTTTTTGTGAAACGAATATGGATGAAAAATGACAATATAATCGTATATGCAGTGTTCGAGTTCCATAAATACATTATCTTAACAAGAATGTGTGAATATACAACCGCGTACACATTAAAATCATAAAAACCTCATTCAAATACGCATCTTGTTATCGCCATTTTGCAGAAAATTTCCACTAGTTGGTAATTTAGGAAGGTCTTTCGGCGACTAGATTTCTCCATTAAAAATGTAAGGACCACTACAACTGAAAGTAACTGAGCATACACACAACCAGTGATCAACTGCCGATATCGCTTCGGCTCTGGTACTAGTGGCGACTAGATTTCTCCATTAAAAATGTAAGGACCACTACAACTGAAAGTAACTGAGCATACACACAACCAGTGATCAAGTGCCGATATCGCTTCGGCTCTGGTACTAGTGGCGACTAGATTTCTCCATTAAAAATGTAAGGACCACTACAACTGAAAGTAACTGAGCAAACACACAACCAGTGATCAAGTGCCGATATCGCTTCGGCTCTGGTACTAGTGGCGACTAGATTCTTCTCTGCATTCAGCCCTTTTCGACACTTTACAAACAAGGATGACTAATACTAAATGTGACTGAGCATACGAAATTAGCCATCTAGTGACGATTTCCTCGTGTTTCTAGTGTTAGTGGCTACTAGGTTGTTCTCTGCATATGGCCCAAAGGTGCGCAACTCCCAGCTCAGTACAACGCCCCAAGCGGCCGCGAACCCTAACCAACTTAATACATGTCTATCCTAACATATAAATGGTACATACATAACAATATTTATAGAATTATATATTCATATGATTACATAGACATTATTAATTTCACTATTGTATGTTCATTCCAAATACACAATAATATTATTCATTTGGCATTTACATTTCCAAAGAGCTTCAAATGGTTATTCTAATCACAAGGACGCAGCAGACGAATAAGCAGTTGGTTTAGTAAGCAAAAACAAAGAAGCATGACTCGTCACCACGCAAATGTGACAACCCGTCACAGTTTGAATTTCGTCTTTTAGTTTAAAACCATCCTGTATACCGAAATGTAGGATTTCATAACCTTCCATGACCACGACATGACTCCAACCCGAAAACCAAGGGACGTACGATTGGGGAAATATTATGGAATTGGTCAAGTCATCATTAGCATATGTTTGGTTAAAGGACATATTTTAAGGTATGAGTCGTAGAGCTAATAACGTTAGAAGCAAAACAGAAGATGCTTTCTTTATTTCTATGGAACCACCTCCTTCGACTAGATGGTTAAACTGAAATATTTGAAAAGTTGGAAATATTACGTGTAGAAGAATAACAAGTTACTGATATAACTAATGAGACTTCTTTCCTAAACGTGGATGCAAATAATTTTTTAATAACTTCTTAAAAGCCGAGTTTGTAGAAAGGAATTGAATTCTCTCTGAAAGCAATAAATTTGGAAACGAAACCAGGAAATTAAGCAACAGATGTGAGACAATTACAAATATACTCTTTCCTTGCCGAGGAAGAAAACGTCTTACTATAAGCTAGCATGCAATCCACTGTACTACGGATGTCCGATTCGGAGCATCAACTTCGGATTTAATCAGTCTAATGTATCAAATGATAGGGTTTACTTAACTAAAATATTTGCAGAGCCTTTATCTTGAAAATAAGTAAGTGAGCCACTTAAGCATGTAAGTTGACATGACATACCGTAGCACTACTTTGTGAAGAATTTGATGGAAATAGGTTGATTGGTTCCTGAGATATGACATAAAAATCTTAATCGTCTTATTTGATACTATCGTGTTAATGCCAGAAAAAAACAGGCTCTGTATGTGATGCTTCTGACTTTAACTTTCTACATACAAATTTTTGTTTCACTTGGTAAAACTGTTTAGTATAAATGTTATACTTGTCTTATTGATTAATGAAGCAGCCAATTTTAACATCGTTGTCTGACCCATTTAAATCACGAAATTTTTCATGGCCTTTTGTAGCATTACGGTGTGCACAATTTGATACAAATTTATTTGAAATGTTTCAGTGTAACATTTGGTGAGAATCGGTTGATTTGTGGTCGAGACATGGCATAAAACCTCCATAGTTTTCATGTAGCAATTTTCATAAATGGAGGACAAAAAAGTAATGCAGTCACAATATCGATGATTGTATACTGCCAATATACAGAGCTAAGTTAAAATTAATTTAATTTTTTTGTAGATATCGCGCACAAAACTTAAATAATTAGATAGTTGCCATTCTGATAATAAGTGCCCCGCACTACAGCACCTTCGCCAAATTTTATAAGAATGGGTTGACTGTTTCCCGAGATACGAGTTAAAATAATAATTTTTTTATTGGCAGGGCTATCTTTCAAAATTACAGAGAAATTAGGCTCTGCAAAGACATAATTAATGGCTATAATAGGTACTCCACGCATACAAAGTTAAGTTGGAATTTATTTCGTTACTGAGCTAAAATATCTGTATACCCACCATTTTTAAAATAAGTGCCTGACCTACATAAAACATACTAATTTACCCCACCTGCTGCGGTACTATATGTATGCCAAATTTGGAAGAAATCTGTTAATTGTTTACGGAGATATGACACAATTCTTTTTTATTTACTCGCATGGCACTATCTTACAAAATGATGGAGAGAAGATGTTTTATGTAAATAAACTTGATAATTATAACATCTACATCCAGCATACAAAGTTTAGTTGAAATTGGTTTCACTGTTTCAACGATACAGCATTCTAAGTTAAAATGGCTATATGGCCGCTATTTTGAAAATAAGTGCGTGACATGCTTAAAACGTGTCACTTAACATCATCTGCATCAGTACTGTTTGTTTGTCAGATTTGGTAGGAATCGGTTATATGTTAGTAAATATAGTGCTTGTAATAGATTCCTTTAATATAAACAATTTGTTCGAAATTGGTTAAATGGTATGGCAGCTATACTAAATAAATTTTAATGTTTTTATGGCCGCCACTTTAAAAATAGTAATTAATCAAGTTCAATCACTTACGTTTACTGGGTGAGAATTTGTTCAATAGTTTTCTAGATATGATGTAAAATATTTATTTATAAATGCGTGCCATTTTTCAAAATGGTGGATTAACAACAATGCCCATCTCAAAATTTAGTGCTTACACGATAATCCGCCAGCATACAAAATTTGGTTTATATAGGTTGAATGGTTCGCGAAATATTATATATCACCCACCATTTTAAAAAAAATGGTCGCCGTTTTGAAAGTAAGTGCCAGACGTGGTCGAAAACTATAAAATTCAGGTGTCCGTACTAAGTATTATATATGCAATAAGTTAGGTGAAATTCGGTTAAATCAGTCGAAAATTGAAAGTGTGAGACCTACACTCACATACATACAAACAATATATATATATATATATATATATATATATATATATATATATATATATATATATATATATATATACACACACACACACACACAGACACAGAAACAGATACACAGATAGAAAAGTATTCTTATAAGTCTTTCTTTCCTTCGGAAAGAAGGCTAGTAAAATAGGATTTTAATAAAATATAATGGTCAAAATTTAAAAAAAAAATATATATATATTAACTTTTATTTTAGTGGATATTTGTAGCATTGACATTGAATTTATACACTTCCCATCAACTAAGATCAGATATGTACGTATTACATTGTTCTCAATAAATTTATATTTGCTATGCATGGGAGAACAGACTCTAATAGACCGCGAAGCTCTACCTAATTCAGTAGTCGCATAAATTACATACTGTGAGGATCAATATCGAAGTTTGCTACTGTAAGTGATACGAAATGTTGTCATTATTAGAAGCGTAACAAAAGCAGTAGCTATCCTGGCGACAGTATTATACTTCACCCCATGCTCCCAAGTCTAAGAAAGCGGGCGGAAATAATTTTGTTTCTGGTAGCGCTCGCGGGTGTACTTACGAATGTTTTAATATAGTAATGTCGGTAGACCACGACAGAACACTTCCGCTAAATTAAGCAACGCAATTTGTACAACTCAGGCTGCGGAAGTGAAGGAACGTGAAAAGGAGGGGCTGAGGAAGGGACTAATGTACTCTCATCAAAAGCTTCCATCATGGCGTAGAAGCATCGCAACTCAAGCGGTGCCAGACATCAGCGACCACAATGATCTTCTGAGAAAGATGACAGCCAAGTAACTCAACTCCAAGTCTTGAAGAGTTGAGACGCTCATTTTTTTTTTTAACATCATCGTGCAGAGAATGGCTGAACGCTTTTGTAAAGGAACTTACAAATATCTCCGTCAATTATTCGTATCAAGACCAGTGAACATACTGAATACAATGTAAATGACGAAGCCAACACAAAGGCGTAGCCGCTTTTTATATGCGCTTGTCTTCTGGCTTGACGCAATGCGCCTGTGTAATCGTTTCCGTACGTTCGAGTGGACATTGTGTATGCTCACATGCAGCATCTGGAATCCATCGCTCCTTCTCTTTTCTGGTAAACTTCCAAAACTTTTAAGGAAATTTTTAACCTATACAGTGCATGGAAATAGTACTACTACCTGTAAGGCTGAAAATATGGAAATATTTAACATCGCTACTGTACTAAGTTGGGAATTTCCTTAAGGATTTGACTATTTCCTGAGCAATTCTAGTAACGATACCATGTGTATATATGTGAAAATATTTTACCATTCGCGTTTTGTCACACTATGTATACACTGATATGGTACATTTACAAATAATATCTTAGAGTGCAGAGGGAATATGGGGTAAGGTTGTCATGAGAACTGCGCTGGAGGCACTGTCCGTGTTTCAACATTTAACTGCGTTTCTGCCAACATCACTGTCAAAACAACTTCGACAGGATTTAAGGTAAGAACAGTTTTAATGTAAATCGGTGCTTCAATATGTATTTGTACACTTTCCCCCCCCCCCCAAACCAATTGTAATGCAACTGATGTATATAATATGGGTATGTTGAAAATTAAAACGCAAACAAACCCATTCATTACTATTGGACACATGACATTGGCAGTTGTATAAGCGACAGGCTAGGCCACGTTAGGGAAATGTGCAGAAGACGAAAAGCAGGGAACCTCTTCTTCCTGGCAGACCTATGTAGCGTATCATGAGCCGACTACAAAGCTACCTTATGTCAAATCAGGAATTTAGAATAAAGATGCAGTGAATTCTTTTCTTTGCTAGAGCCAAGGAAAACTTGATATTTTCTGGTTATATATTAAGATTTCGAAAAATTAAATATAATTATTTAGACGATGTTATCAACACGTTTGTAACATGTATACATAATATAATATGATCTTTATACTATATTAAAAATATAAAATTAGATCTTACAGTAATTTCATGGACCATTAATTTCAAATAATCTTATCTTAAATGTACTTTCATATATTGAAGCCACATTGCAAACAGCTCAATCCAACACAGCTTAATTAAAATGGACACTTATTTTGGTATCAGTCTATGTTTTACAATAGCTATTTTTCTACATATGAACGTATACTAACAAACAAATAATATTTGCTCTCTCCCATTGTTACGATCACCAGGTTGAAATATACTGTAATAGCGGGTTAACGGACATGTACGATGTACCGACTGCCACAAAGCCCTGCGCAAGGGCACTAATATGAAATATACCTTATATTCCATATAAATATGTAATATAGTGTGTAGGGAGCTGTGAAGAACACACACAAGGCCTCCTAGTTGCAAGAGCCACTATGAGATATAATCATATTATATATATATGCTGTTTATGGTATAGAATTAGCATACGCAACAATGGGACAACACATATAACACTTGAGTGACCAGGCTGCACAGCTGACTTGCAATAAATCAGTGGGAAAGGATGCGATCTTACCTAGGCTACCTCTGTATAATTACCCGGTGCAGTCCTGGGCTTGTAGGGGAACAAGTTTATTACAATTAGCACCCTCTAGAAACCAGCATTTGGCGCGAACACAATTTATGTACATATGTCAAAATAAGACAGTCAGTTGAAAACTCTAGTAAACGCATATGTAAGACACTACAGTAGAGAAAACGACAAAACAGATACGTCCTTTGAATAAATTTCATTTATTGTACTTTTCATTTCCTTTTGTACTGTAATTCTTTAAATAAAAAATAATTAAAAAGCCTGATGGTAATATGAGAAAAGCTATAAAGACAACACACTATCCTAACAACGCTAAAAGTGATCATGTCTAGCCTACTTGTATCCTTTTACGGTTACGTGACATAGCTTGCCAGAGTGTGAATATACTGGTTTCAAAATTAAATTAATTAAACTGTTCTCTGTAGTAAATATTACGTTAAAACAAATTGTGTTCTCACTAAACAGTCTAGCTTTGGTAGAAACTAATCTTATCACAGGTTTTGCAGTGGGGGCATGTGTGCTGGAAATTTATGTGCTTATAAAAGTCAAGATGGCGTCGCTTGTGTATTGATGCTAACGTACATCGAGCTGAATCAAACTGCAAATAAAATTAGATCCAGATGAAAATGTCAGATCTTTTGGTAGGACTTATCTTTTAATCACCAAGCGGATTGAAGGTAGGATGCTCTTGCAGGATTTGGCGTAGCAGGATTAAGGTGGAGATACGTGGAGCTCCGCTCTACACTTACGTAGACCGCATGTTTAAACTATCTAGCTCCTGACCACTTAACCTCGCGAATAGGCGACCATTGACACAAGCTACATTGCTAGTTACAAGTTTATTTGAAAGTTAGTTCAGGGACACGTCTACACACCATAAAACTAATTTAAAGTCCTACCTATCCGTCCACTTCAGACGGGAGGTCCTGCCGTACGTCTGACGTCGTTGGAGGCTGCTAGCGAAGAGAGCATTAGTCTCTGCAGGCTGACGCTAGCTTAAGGGGGCCTATAGCGCCAGCCAATCAACAATCAGGATTTAAACCTGCTGGCCAATGGGGATCAAATCTATTCAAATCACCCACATGAACCACTTCTAACTACCTAAATGAAGAAAAACAAAGAATACGTGATCTGAGAACTGAGATATAAGTCAAAAAAAGTAAAAAGACTTACAAAATTGAAATCACAACAAAAATAAATATTAATTTTATAAAAATTAATAAACAATGAAAAATTAACTAGCCTATCAAAATTACACATAATTATTATGGCAACCATACATCTAAGTTTTAAAAATCTTACGTGTTAAGAAAAATAAAATAAATAAATAAAAGTACGTAGGCAGTTGAAATCATATAAGTGACATATGTGAAAAATATTACATTAACTCTTTCATGACAATATGTGTAGCAATATGAACATAAAAAATAATATAAGTTAATTGTATGTTTAAAAACCATATTTTCATGGGCGTTACAAGGCTGATTTCTAAATTAATTACATCAGCTATATATATATATGTGTGTGTGTGTGTGTGTGTTTGTGTGTGTGTGTGTCAATATTTGTATAAATTTGCGTATTTATATTTGTCACCTATGGAATTCTACAACCTCGAACTTAACGAGACCAAATTCTGCAGATATGTGTACGTCAAAATGAGCTCCGGTCCTCCACTGGGTCGGAAACCCCCTAATGGGAATCGTGTACCGTATCTTGATTCTACACGATTCGTGGGTTCTGGGCAGCATCTGGCTGATATATACTTCAGTACTCAAAACTCGAAATAATGTGTGGGCCAAAATTGCCTCCGACCCCCCAATTGAGCACGAAACTAATAAAAACTCTAAAACCGATTCGTATATTTCAATTTGATACCTTTCGACGGATCGGATCTGGACTGCATTCGCTAGCAATAGACTTCAACCCTCACCTTAAAACATCCTGTAGGCCAAAATGGGCTCTAAAAAGGTTTTGTATTTCTTTATTTTTACAATAAGTTGAATATAAAATACATTCCTATGCATATTCAAAACATTTTCCATTTTTTGTGTAAAACATTTAATGCATTACTTATTCATTTTCAACATTAACAAATTATTTATTATTTTAATAAAATTTTCTACTTATATATGTGTGTGTGTGTAAGTTACACATTTAAAAGGGCAATATTTGACTGAAAATAATATTAATTATAGTTACGATATCATTTGAGATGTCATATATTGTAATATTTATAATAGTACTTATAAAATTAGAATCATTAATATGATAAAGTTTGGATTATAATAACGTTTATAGATTGGAAATCATTTTTATTGATTCTTCATTGTTACATATTCAATAAAATTTTGTTACACGTTCTTATTTTAAATAATCTCATGGTTTTATTTTAATTTTCTTGATCGTTAAAGTTAAATCTTTTAATATTTATACAGTCATATATAAATAAGTAGCTAAATCATTTCGTGCTAATTTATATGCACAAATGGGTTTCACTACCATTTCTGTACTACTTTTTCGTTATCTACTTTTCTTGGTATTTTTTAAAGTTAATCACTTCATTATGAATATTTTGTTCATTCAGTGTACTAAGATACAATATTTGTATTTTCTTGTTCATATACAAAATAATTCTATAAATATTAGCCGGAGATAAGCGCTTAAGGCGTGCGGTCGCTGCACTTTTGAGTTTCTGTCTCTAACTCTGTTACCTCGTGAGCCGTGACCCCAATTGCAACTTATTTTCACAGACGTATGTTCTGTTTGTGATAAACTATTTTAAAGCTGTCAGAAATGTACCGCTTGTGCGCGCGATTCTTCCGCAAACGTCAGTAACAGGAGCTCGGAGCAGTCCGCAGCTATACCGCTGAAAACAGTTGTTGATGCTAAACATGGACATCCAGACGGTGTAAGTTTTTACAGAGGCGCATTCTCGCCGTAAACAAAAAGAATATACTGTAAATGAAACTTCTCGCAAACCTGCGCGGGCATGTAACGTAACAGTGATAGTTTGAGAACAGTTTGCAAACCTTTCAGAAGGACTAATATATTGCATGTGTGGAGCGCTTTTTCACTGAAGTAAATGAACAAGAATTAACAAATAAAATGAATAAAGAAGTCTGCCTTGGACAATTTCAAGGTACGCAACTGCGTACAAATCACGCCTCGTATTCTTCTTTCCACGAGTCAGTTGCTGAACAATATTTCGAGCGCATTAACAACGCTGTTTTTTGACCTGCAGTATACCTAATTTGTCCTTTCTTTAGAGATCAACACCTTACCAAGATTTTAAAGGCTGCTCACGATAAAGTGAGCACTATGAACCTTGGAAAAAAGTCACTGCCCCTGCATGCATATATTTTAATGGGCGCACTGAGTGTCATTTTCCAGTAAGTTTGGTAACAATGGATGGAGAGTAGTTCCATATCTTAACGTCGAATAAAAAGTGTTACGTAACAATTTGTGATAACTTATAATTCTCAGTTTCGCTTTCTGTTTTTTATTGCATGGGAAGGTAAAAATGAGCAAATCTGTAAAGCATTTACTTACTTAATAATTTCACAGTTTCATTTGACCAACGCATGAATAAAGTGATGAGGCCAATGGAAATATTAATTTTACATAAGATGGAAGAATACACAACGTGTATGCATGTAGATCTTCAGCAGAGCTTTCAAAAGTGCTCATTTTACCGTGAACATCCTATACACGCAATCGAGCACGTCAACAATCTCCCATGCATTTCAACAGAGCAGTCTGCAGTTATCCACACCCATACTAAAACAGTTTCCTGTGTCCAGCTGGAGGTCCGCTGCAACATGTAAGTTATGGCAGCCCGCTGCACAGAACACAGCTGCTGTATTCAAAATGTTCGCGGACTGAGATTGTTTTGTTGAAAGCTAATTAATAATCAACCATTTAAATCCACATTACCTTCCTCTCGATCATGCGGCTGTTCAAAATGATCGTGATTTGAATGCTTTGTCACTAACCAAAGGCTATGGATAAGAATAATTATCATAAAAATACCATGAAAAATATCTGATTTATTTAAAAAAAAGCACTCAATCAGGTTATACAGAACTTTATAGAACACCTAGTTAGAAAATATATATTTTATACGTCATATTAACGTGTCTACTTTTCAATGTTTTGTGGATTTTTTTAGAATCCAAGTAATTATTTCCTCGTTAGTACTGTTCATTTTTCAGAAACTAATTGGTCGTTCAAACATGCACACATGTCGCAATAAAAAAAAATTAAAACGCAAATATTGCTGTTCTAAATAAATTCCTTAAATTTTAAAACAATTGTACTTTACAACACGCACAGGTATACAGGAGCTCTCTGTTACCACTGAATGTTATAATGACCTAGTCAAGTTTGCTGGTCTGATTGTTAATGTGCATAGCTTACATTGTGCATTGTTATGTGTTTTGAATATTAAGCATGAGGTTTTAAATTACATAGCCGGTTAGTATTATGAAGTGTAACCATGCCTAGCACTTTATTCCGTTCACCCAATTTAAGATACTAATAAATTTACGTAATGGCACACACGATTAAAAATTTCAAACACAGTCTGGTTTTCTGAAGATTTGATTCTACTTTTAAAAAGGAAACTTATTTTTAAATTATATAATGACCCCTATCTGGTATAATCATTATGTAATGACCACTATCTGGTATAATCATTATTTTGAACATCAGAAGCTCGTGTAAAACATATTAACGTTCCATAGAATGAGTTGATTAACCAGTATCAGCTACAAAATAAAGGCACATCTGGAGAGATTTTGGAATTACGTGAAAACAAGATAATAATCAGTTTCATAATAATATAACCATGGAAATAAACTATGAATTAGTTGATAGTGCCAATTTGATTGCTATGTTTTGGTAATTTTTTCAAAGTATTTGTAACATCTGTATATAATCTTATATCTGTTGATAATTTCACTAATGTTCACAATTGTTCATCATTACCAACGATCGAAATAATTCGTTTTCTCTGAGTTATAAAAATACGTATATCAACTAAATAATTTGTATTTGGTGAAATATTTGCTTTTATTATTAAATTATTTACAAGTGGACTTACCTAAGGACTTACCACATATTTTGCGGTCTAGTTTGCATTGGTGCAAATATATTTTTTACTGATATCTGGAAATTGCCAAACAATTGCACCAATTCACAGAAAGAGTCAAAAATAACTATGATTTGTATACCCATTTCACTTTTCAACTGATTTTCGAAAGTTTTTAAATTATTGTATATATACAACTTTCCTTTCAAATTATTTAATACTTTTCTCGTCGACAAAATTGTTGATTCTGGTCAATCCACAGCAACAAATTTATTTAGCTGTGTTCGTGAAATACGTCTTGATATCAGAACCAGAAAGGAAAATGATATAGCATAATTTGACACTTTCTGCCCGAGGCTTCGCATGCGTGTAGCACACCAAGCATCTACTATTTCCTTTACCGCACGACATCTTGGTAGACAACGCAAGGGGTTCTGCACTGAAGTGGTAAGATTTCCAGTTACTGCTATTGCAGTGTTTTGGCAAGTTAAGGTTTCGCGGTAACATTACTTGAGCTTCGAATTTGATTGATCGGGAGAGTAAATGATGATAGTGAACTTAACAGGATAATGGACAGCATCATCCATTTTTAGATCTATGCCAGCAATTTTATATTCCGTTCTAACGCCTTCAAAAACATAAGCAAACTATGCAAATTATTTACTACATTTTTAACGATATGGAATCCTCGTAATATACTCTTCTACTACAATGCTTTTTGAACAAATTGTTCCACTTTCAAAGTAAAGATTAATTAGTGGATGAACTGGGTTTTTGTCTCCTGAGCATTTCTACACTGTTATTAACACTACCGCAATATATCCAGGTTATGTTGTATATAATTTTCGTGAACTGAATTCCTGATTTGTTGGAAAAACCTAATTTAAACAAATGCCCTCGCCATTGTTGCAGTAGCGTACGTAATTTCGACAGTTCTCCCAGCGATTCAAAAGTTAATAGTTCAGATATTTCTGTTTTCAAAAACCGAGAGATGAGTTACTATGTAGCTAGCATTGGCATTATAGTGCATCACAATTCATTTCTAAACGTAAGTTGGGTACGAAATTATTAACCGCAGTAAAATAGTGTTTTAAACATATATGGTTGCAGTCATCCACAGCTCGGGCTGGCAGGAAACCTTCAATCGTGCGGGGCTGCGCGACCTCGGCAAGCCAGCCCAGCTGTTTATGTATTATTCCCGGGGGGAAGAGTAACGAGACCCGGGCCACGGCTATATAAGTCTGGAACAATGGCGGCTCGTAGCCATCTTGATCCAGCCCGCCCGAGCGACACCTGGAAGGAGGACCACCGAGCCAGTGGTCCGGGATCGACTCTGTCGTCAGCCGCCGTCGAGAGGGTCTTCTTGCAGTCGTCTACGATACTGTCCAAGGTAAATATAACTCCCATAGCGGCGCACTAGGGTGCTGAGACGAAAGGATAGGAGAAGACTCAGTCACACTCCTTAAGAGTCAGAGCACGTTAATTGAGCTGCTAAACTAGTCCTTCCAGCTCTTGCCTTATTGCATCTTGTTGTACGGATTATGGTATAATTGAGTCGCGCCTCAGAGCGGCTCCTGTGTAATTATCGTGGGTTGAATAAAAATCGTGTTTTCATATATCTGAGTACTTTACCTCTGTATATTAATTTCCCAGTAATAAGTGCGTGACCTCATCCCCTCTGGAGAGGTCACAACAGTATGCAGAATCTCATGAGAGAAATAACAGCGCTATACATTTCATTTCGCTGACCACGTGATTTATGAATCTTTATTCTGCTCGGTTCTGGAAAAATTTTCTCTGCCACTGTAGGAAACGGAAACATTTGTTTTACAGTAAGAGAAGGGTTTCCTTTGCATTCAAAATATCATCGTTTAATACGTTTTTATAGAATATGCTGGTCTATGTACAGGCAGGGAAACGATTTTATGTACGTAACATATCATCGAATGAAAACACGTTTTACTACTTTGCAACTTGTTTGGTAGTTTGAATATGTTGAAAAAAGGAAATTTGCTTTTCACTGCGTATTTATGTTGCCACCTTTTGGACGCAAAGACCATGACATTTTCTATCGGGTTAAGGAGCTGTTGAAAGATTTTTCATAAACATACTGTAACACTTTCCCACCTATTATGGGTAAAGTTTAAAAAATTCTGAAATTAATTTTTAGGATTTTTATGTAGCCAGCCTTTTTAACAAAGGGGAAATATATATTATTGTATAAATGAGCTTTTGAGGAGAAGTCGAAAATATATTTAACCCTTTTCGCCCTATTTAAAGTTCGAGTTTAGGAAATACCTGAAATTTATTTACAGGTGTTTATAAAGCCAGTCTTTGGGAGCTATTGAGGAGTCTTGGAAAACATATTTTATCCCTTTTCACCTCTTTAGGGGTTGAATTTATAAAAAATTTCAAAATAAATTTTTATTTAACTTTTTTTGGAAGAATCTTTTCTAAGGGAAACAATTCCGAAATTTTCGCCCTATTGCAATTGTTAGCTTTCGGACTAGATCCAACCTATGTTTAGTATATTCTTAGTTATTGTAATCGAAGAATTTTTAAGGATAAGAATTATAAATGCATTTTCAAACTGTTACTCTCTGTATTCTGATATTTCCGCACACTTATATGGGGCATATACTATTAAAAGTCATACACACAAATAAAATATATATACTACGTAAAATGCAACAAGTTAAAGAAACATGTAAGCAAAACTTTTGACAGCTAACACACGAGCAAAATTAATGATATTACTGATCATTCAGTTCATTTGAAGTTGCAGTGCTACATGCTAATTTAAGTTACTAGAGCATATAACTCGCTGTCCAGAAATTAATTTATTATCCTGTTATTAATTTTTAAATAGTCCTTCACTGCTAAAACCCTTCTTTCTCTTGCCACGCTAATAACTTCGTTATCGTGAAATACGCTTGCTTGTTACAAAATACTGCATATAATAATTAATTTCCACTCTGCATTATTTAAAATGTAACACAAGTTCAACATAAATAAAGCTAAAATTTTTTACAATAAATAAGATTATATAATTTAAATATGATAAATAATCAAATAATATAACACAAATTTCATTACTTCATTTATAATTGTCAATTAATCAAAATACTTTATTTGAATGTTTTCTGTTCCGTTAGCATCTGTGTTGGTTGTATTATTAGATTAAACTGAAATAAATTTGAAGGTTTTTCTGATCAATGTTTGATATAAAACTTATATTGAATCATAATTTAAGCCGAAAGTAAAATTTATTTTAACGTCTGTCATTTCCACGCTGAGTATATTATAATCGTGATCATGAAACTATATATTTTAAATAGAAAATACATCCGAGCCTAGCGAATATTAGGTCCATATTTAATGCTTAGAACTATTTGTTTATGTTAATCATAAACTCGGAATTTTCATATTGGAGCCTGATATGTAGTAAATTTTTCACATTATATATAGGTTATAACTTTCTATTATAGCTCAGAAGATTACTGAAAAAAATTTATAATGTAAACCTTATTATCCATATTGTGTGCTAATAATTTTGTGTATTATAGCTGTGAGTTTTATCTGCTTTCGGTTTAATATTTTGGCATTGGACATGTTTGGTTTTCGTTCGGTTCAGATCGCAGCAGTCGTAAGTGCTAATTGGATCACTGTTACAATTACTGTCCTCACGTTCTCTAGGAAGAAAGTTTTGCTACCATTTGCGACTAATGTTTATGTATCCAGCGGTAACAACAGTATCCAGGTTTAAATTTACACAGTCCTGCGGTGCACTTTCGCTTTGCTAATTACACGTTGATAGCTACCACACCTGGCCATGTTTGTTGGCATACGCAGAGCCGGTTAGAATATTCGTTATTTTATATTTTTTGTAAGTGTAAGGTAAACCAGAAATTTTGTTTTATGAACGAGGCCATTTTGTCTAATGGGCACTGCAAATCTGATATGAATAAATTTTTCTTAAAAATTATAGTAATAAAAATCATTCTTAAATTAGTTACAGATTTTGTTGTCTAATTTTTAGATCACGCTATAAAACATTATATTTTTGAAACTTTTCTTGATTAAGCGGTGAAACATATTCTTGCGCCTACGAACAGTGGTGACTTGTATTTCTATTTCAGAAAATATATTAGCATAAAGTATTGCAGTTAAATGGCGTATAGTAGTGAACAGTGATAACATTGTAAAATGAAACAACTTTAATTAAATTTTAAAGCATAGTTTGAGAATTAAATGCAGCTTAGATCAGCTGTTAAGCCCTGGAAAGCCGTTTACGTGTGACAAAAATTCATATATTTCTAGAGCATAAAGTAGGCTATTTACATACATAGTTTATCGGTATATTGATGTTACCGCTACCAAATGTTGTATTATGCTAAAACTATCAGGAAGAACAAAATATTTCGTGTTACTGAAACATTAAAGAAATTTCCGTTACACTGACCTGTCGTTGTTAAATGACAGATGGAAGTGAACGGCAATAACCTCGTAAAATGAAACCATCGTATTTATATATTAAAGCATACTTTGAAAACTGAACTTGGTAATTGTTAAGAATAGCGACTTTTAAGAAAATAAAGATAAAAATCACGGAAAGTGATATAACTCCACTCTACTAATTCCACAGAACACGAATTTGCTATGGGCATTAACGTGTTATCAATAGAAACCACAAATACGTTAGTGGAGAGGGCTATGGACATTGAGGAAATTGTGAGGTAAAACGTGTGAAAAACGAGTACGTTTTCGTTATATTTTATCACGGAAATACGTTAAATGAAAAAATAAAAATCCGAACAATACCACTTACTTACTTACTTACTTCGTCATGGATAGACTGTTCCGACCTCAGATTTCAGACCATCTTACATAGCCCGGCCAATATTTCTACTTCCAGTAGGATGGTATTCTAGGGCAAGCTTCGGAAATCTGGTTATCCATCCTTAGAACGTGGTCTTTCCAATGTACCCATTTGGGGGGGGGGGGGGGATACTATCATTCGAAGAAAATATATACAGTTGTCTAATTTCTTCATTCCATCTTCTATCCTTCAGGGAATAAATAATCTACCACTGATATAAGGAACTTAATTTCGGATGATTTTTTTTCTGTATTGTATTTTATTTACCCACGTTTCACTACCATACTTCAGAGCCGGTACAGCCATCGTTTTATAAAATTTTAGTTGTGTTTCCTGTGGGACTTTACCTTTCAGTATTCGTCGAATTGTTCCACACATATATGGAAATCGGTGAAGCTTCTTCTTCACTTAGTTATCTTCATTAAAGGATAATTCACAACCAAGGTAAGTGAAACTGGAGACTTGTTCTATCGGTTGATTGTCAATCACTATTTTAGCTCTGATAGGAAACTTCCCTTGCCATGCCATAACTTTTGTTTTTGTACGAGATAATTGCAAGTTGTAATCTTTACCAACAACATTTAATATACGCATTGATTTTTGAAGTTCATCTTTCATCTTCTTCATGTAGGATAAATTGATCATCTGCAAATAACATAGTATTAATATATGTGTTATTATTTAATTTTATTCCAGGATGAACCTTTTCCTTCCATTTCTTAACTACGTCGTGTTAAGAGATTGTTGAAAGTGTTGCAGAAAGACTACGACCTTGATGAACTCCTTGGTCAATTGATGATTCTTTTGTTAATTTATATCCCACATCTAATACAATTTTTGTTCTTTTATACATATCTCGGATAACTTGAATCAAATGTTTTGGATATCCGTTCTTTCGCGTTATATTCCATAATTGCTCCCAATTTACTTTATCGAAGGCTTTTTCATAATTGACAAAAGAGATATAAGTATTTAAGTTAAATTCTCTTCTCTTCTCCAGTATTTGTTTGAGGCAAAATATGTTATCTATACAGGATCTTCCTTTTCTAAATCTACATTGTTTTTCCAATAAAAGATCATGTGTTATTACCTTAAGCCTGTTGTTTATAATTTCTGCATATATTTAATATCCAGATTTAACAAACTAATTCCTCGATAAATATTACATGAACTTCTATCTCTTTTTTTTAAAAGTGAAATGACTTTTGCCTTCCGCCATTCTTCTGGTATGATTCTCCTTTTCCAACATATATTAATGAAATGTAAGTATCTGAATTTTAGAATCATTCCCCCATATTTAATCAGTTCTAAATTAATTTTATCCAGCCCTAGAACTTTTATATTTTTTAATGTTTTCAATGCTACATCAAGTTCCTCTGTATCTATACGATCAATTTCTTTAATATCAGCATTTGTACCTTCATCCTTTTCTTTCTCTCTGTGATTTACACTATACCATAATTATTTATAGTCCTCTATCCACGATTCTTCTTCAATTACATTTATGTTAGCGGTTCCCCTTTCCTCTTTGTTAAGGTGTTTCATTAGATTATAAAACATCACTTGCCTACCGTGGACATCGTCTTCTGTTGAACTTAATAATCTGTCCCATGATTCTTGTTTCAACTTCTTTGTTATTTATTTAACAATATTTCTCCTTCTTTCATACTCATCATCATTTTCTAGGGTTCGATCGTGTATCATTTTAAAATTATATATATATATATATATATATATATATATATATATATATATATATATATATATTCAAACTGCTTCTGAAACTTCTTCATTCCATATTTTGTCATATTTTTCTTCTGAATTTCTTTTTCTTTCCCATGGTTTCATCCGTTGCTTTCAATATTGCTGATGTTATAATTTCCTATTCTTTGTTGACATCATTACTTGTTGGTTTTTCAAGTAAGTACTGTTGTAATCGGATTTTATATAGGTATCTTATTCCTTCATCTTGTAACAAATAAATCTTATTAACTTCTTTATCATTTTGTACAATTTTGTTCAACCTTTTCCTTCAGTTAGTAAGAATTCTTATTTTTGAGATGACAAGTTAATGATCTGAATATACATCGCCACCCCTATGCACTCTGGTGTCTACTACATCGGGACCTAAGTTTTTATTGACCATCACATAGTTAATAATATATCGTTGTCCTCTTGCTGTCCATGCAAACTTATGAATATCCTTTTTCTCAAAGAACCTATTGGTAATTTTTAATTGATTGTAGGATGCGAATTCTGTCAATAATTTGCAATTTTCTTTAATGTGGTTTCGCCTCTATTTCCCATTACTTCTGGAATTGGGCAGTTTCCTACCCGAACATTAAGGTCACCAGCTACTATAAGGAAATAACGTTTACAGATTTTATCCGTCTCTATTTGAAGGTTTTCATAAAATTGTTCAGATTATTCTCGTTTGTTTTCTTCTGGGGCATATACGGCTATCAAAGTTAGGTTTCCTCTCCTAACTGCCAATCTAAGAACCAAATTCCTTTAATTTATAATGTTGTAACTTACTATATTATTTTTCCATTTTCTATCCAATAACATTGCCACTCCTGCTGCAGCACTTTCTTCTTGTGCGACTCCACTATAAATCATTGTATATCTATGAAATTTCTTTTGTTCCTTGCATTTCATTTTTGTTTCTGTAACTACAGCAATATTAATTCAATTTCTAGAGAACTCTCTGTAAAGATCTTCTTCTTTGTTTTCTATACCTCTTACATTCCACGTTCCCAGTTTCAAATTATCTTTAATTCCAAATCGTTTATCCTTTGTCCTTGCCTTTGTCACCATCATAAAATTCATCCGAGGTTTCTTCTTCTTCTTCTTCTGAGGTTTATGAGTGGTATGTGTTTTTCCGTATATGTAGTCATGTTTTTACATATACAGCACATAAAAATACGTGCCGAAACCATCATTAGCACTCTCGCGCAGAATCATTCACCCCTGCGATTCGCCTATTGTGAAGTTCGGTTTAATTTAGTTAGATCTGCTGCATTTTACATGACAGTACATACTGCATGCTAAAACTCTAAATGTATTACGTTACTCACCCATTCAAATGGAATTAATACGTCGTAGACGATTATGCACGACACATTAACATGTATTCAATTTGTAGAAACTCCATAGACAATCAAATTAACGCACAAATATTATATTGCTACATTTCCAATATTAATAATCACACAGAAACACTCGTATTTTTGGCACTATTATTTGATTCACCGCGTCGAACAGAATGAATTGCAATAAAACACGCGTACCAGCACGCGCAAATTACTAAACCTCTGGACAGTCAAAATTCAGACGTTACACTGAAGTGGCGGGAATTCCCATAATGCAACTGTGACGTGAACCAATTTCGATGCGCATTTGTTTACTGTCTCTTGTGCATCATTGGCCACCGTGTACATGGCGCTACACGGCACCTGTTTATAAGCACCGCCTGTGGCGACGTTTTGTATGATCTACAATATTTATATTTATTCCACTAGTAACACGCTACACAGTACAATGCTCTCGTGTATACAGACAAGGTAAGCCTTGAGTAATTCAACAGAATTACATGATGTTCCGGCAATGTTTGATTGCTGTGTTTTATACCTGTATAACCTTAGCGCCTTGGCATAAATATGCCCTGTAAATGATGTTTAATATATTAAAGTTCAGTCGCAAAAGGTGTTCTCACATTTAATACAATTTATTCACCTGGTATAAATATATTGAACGTAAAATATACACGTTTAATGCATAACACCGCAATCTTCACTGTCCTCCTTGCTATCGTATTTCATTGTATATACTGGAAATTACGTGAAGCCTTACTTAAATTCGTGTTCTGTGTAATTAGTAGAGTGGAATTATACCTCATTCCATGATTTCTTTCTTTTATTTTCGGAAAACCCGTTATTCTATAACACTAAATGGAGCTTAGATCACCTCTCAAGCCTTTTAGAACAGTACACGTATGCCAATTATGCTTACATTTATAGAACATAAAGTATTTGCGTGTTACGAAAGACAGTTGCGATTTGTCGTTTAAATTCTATTTAATACTCACAATATGAAACAATACGGAATTTAGTTTAACTCGTCAAGTTACGTCGGATTTCGTGAAATGGAGAACGTAAAGCACTCATTGCGCGGGTTACATCCCCCCTCCCCCAAATGCGTTTTTTTTTCGTTGGTAATATTTTCTTTTTTGAAAAAAAAAGTACTACTTAATTTATTTTGCATAGAAATGTTATATTAAAACAAATAAAATACGGGAAACTTTTAACACAAATATTAGCATCTGTGCAACACATAATTTGTTTTGCTGCAACATGAACACCACCTTAAAGTTGACGGTACAGAAAGTGTATAATTCTGTTGCGTTATTAGTTTAATGGTACGTTAACACAATAACTTAATAGTGCATTACAGTAGCAGCAACATTAGTTACTGACGGTTTACAGGTAACAAAAACTTACTGTTGCAGTAAAACATTAATCCTGTTGTACAATAGCGGTTAGTAGTGATCAGCGATAACATCTTGAAACGTAACAACAACCGTATTTAAATTTTAAAGCACAATATGAAAACGAGGTGTAGCCTAGACCAGCCCTCATGCCTTGCAAAGCCGTTTACGTGTGCCAAATAACCATATATTTATAACACATAAATAATTTCCACATAACGAAAATGAACTGCAGTTGCTCGTTTAAATTAATTATTAATACTTTTAATACCCACAATATGAGGCATTACCCGATGCGGTAGGGTAGAGTAGTTGGTGGGGGATCGGGTTCCGTAAAGCACAGCACGAGAAATACGTAGGGCATGGGTTCAAGTCGCTTCTCTGTCATGATTTTTTTTTTTTTTCGTTTTTAATATTTATTTTCGTGACAAAATAACCGTACTTAATTTACTTTACACCAAAACGTTTATTTTAAGCAAAAAATATACAAGAACATTTTGAATACAAATGTTAACATCAATGCAACACAAGATGCATTTTGCCGCAACATTAACACCACCTTAAATTTGCCAGTACAGTAAGGAGGCAATGTTGTCACAAAAGTTCTTAATTTTACAGTAAAATTAATAGCTTAACATTATATTTCATTAACAGCGACACAAGTTACTGACACCTCACAGATAACACAACAAAAATTAATTAATACTGTACCCAAAACATTAGACATTTCTCTGCGTGTGCCCGTTAAAATATGTGCAGGTATGGAGAGTAATGTTTTTGAAACGTGCTCATTTTACCGTGAGCAGCCTTTAGCATACGTGGTTCACGATAAAGTCGGCACTATTATAATGAACCTATGAAAAAGTAACCACTGCCCGTAACTGCGTATATTTTAACGTTAGCACTTACTGCAGTAGTCAAAGTTGGCAGGGAACTACCAGAAGTAAGCGAAGATATTTGGGCGGCTTTCAACAGCGAGGTGTTCAGAGCCAACGAGGGTAATTGAGGTGAGTATGGAGCGGCGCATGAATGAAGGGGTGGTGGAAACGGGAGATCCCCGAGAAAACCCGCCGACTAACGCCATCATCCGGCACGATTCCCACAGGCGGAATTCTGAGGGTTGAATCCGGTTCGCCTAGATAGAGCAGGCGAGCAGGGTAACCGCTCAGCCACCGCCGTCCCACTACCAGAAGTACATAGTTCCATGATTAAATTTCATACCAAACGTGAAATTAAATTTATTTCTACCTGCAGATCAGTTTCTTTTTATTGTATGCAAAATAATAATAAAATTTGTAGTGTTATCTAACACAATTATGTTTATAACACTTTCACTTCGACACCTGACTGACGCAGCGTCTAACTTGGCTGGTTCATTGTTTCTTTTTTAATTCCGTCCCTCGCTCTTGTGTTAACAAAATAATATTCCGCGACCAACGTGATTATGAATGTCAGTTTGTAGCCCAGATGTCAAATATTGATTAACATTACAAATAAAACATATTTATATCTGTTCTGTACGAAGTGGCGTTGTTTCATATTGCTCTCTACGGTGTTTACACGTAGTTTCTTGTCCCAGAAATTTTTGTAAAGTCATATTGCTGACCTGGGATTATGTACTTCTTCATTCAGTCGGTTGTAATAAATTTTGAAACTCGCATGAATCTGAAGGGACTTCGAAAGTGTGTTTTGTTATATTTGCGATCTGTGTTCCTATTGTGAAAGCTTTAATAAATGCGCGTGTGACCCATGTTATTTACGCAATTACCAGTTTACTAGAACACCTCGACACACATGTCGCACGTTTTGATACAATAACGATATGAAAATGTTTTATACTGCACGTGAAAACATTCCTTGGGTGTTAGGAATACGTATAAACAGTATTAGAACGTCTGCTTGAACGTTGAGGCCCTTGCTTAGCCCTTGGGGTAAGTACGAAGCAAGGACACTTTATGCAAAGACACATCAACGACAAAGTTGATAACCAGCAGACGTATAAATATTCCCTACGTGCTAAAAGCTTAAAAAAAGGCGAAACTAACTAACTACCAGGTAAACACACACGAGTTCAGAAAATTTCTATATTGAAACATTTCATCACAAGGTTCTACAAACTCAAAATTTATATGCAAAACATCTACATTTCAAACCCAAAAGAGAACATTCCTGCCATACAATAAATACGAAAGATCTATATAAAATTTCTAACATTTGATAATCTTATAACAGGCTAAACGTGAGAGTATAAAATGCCTCCGAACACAATACCTGACAATTTTGTAGGCTTTTAAAAACAAACCCACTATAACAGTCAAAGTTTTTTTTTTTTTGGGTATTCACATTGTATGTGATTTCAACTTGGAATAACGTCCCTTATAAAAAAACTATCACCTCAATATTTAATACTGACAACGGTATCTTTATGCATTGTAATTGCACAAAAGCTTAAAGAACTTCTGTAAATTGAGAAATGATTAAGAAGTTAATAAAATATCTTACAAAATAGTTGTACATATTTTACATTCCCAGCAAAATATTACATAAATGAGCAAATATTTTCAACTTCATTTACTCAAATCTTTAAACATCAATGCATTAATATAATGCTTTGGCTTAGTTACACTTCCTTGATAAAAGACCATTTTAATTTTGAGATAGCAAAAGTTTATGTTGGATTTTACATTGGTAATTTATTTTTGTTCATAAATTACTTACATGTCACCAGGAAATTTCAAAATGTCTACCAAATTTACAGGGTTACAACACCCATTTCTACAGAAATCTGATCCTATAGCCCTAAAGTTTGTTATTTATCTCATTATCTGCAGTGTTGACTGGTCACTCCCAACGGCCAGGTTTCTCTGCCCGACCAGCCAGCTGGAGGGACTATTTATAGTCAATAATTAACAGGGGAAATCTTCCCCACTAAAATTTATTATTGGCTTAACCTGTCCTCCAATCAAAAATAATTTCCGGCGAAACTAGCGCCACCATTATCAAAAATACCACTCAGTACTAGTCTCTACAAGTATAAAATTTTCTGGTGATCACATGGTTTCCGGCACAGTAGCGCTCTCTTTACCGCTGTTGCTCACAAATGCCGGCCGTCCAGGGCTCCTAGCGCCCCAAACGGGAAGGTCAGTAAACACACAGGCAAGGAGCGGCGGCGATTTTCAGTCCTACACGAGTGCGCGAGCCAAGTGGTCGCATGTCTATGCATTGGGAAATGTCACTACAGCAACACGTATTTTTTTTTCACGTTCTGAGTCAACACGTATCATTTCTTCAAATGGTAGAGTGTCTTAGTGTAATTAATTAATAAACGTTTCATTTTAGGAAGTGTTAAATGTAGAAAAATGCGTAATATTGATGAAAAAAGCTGAGATGGCGACCAAGCAGGCAAAATCGTAGCGGGGAGGAGAGTTGACGGGAAATTTGGAGTGGCAAGCAGGTGCAAAATTTGTAGTCATGAGACTCCTTGTCTCACTTTATCGCGAACAGTCTTCAACACGAATCATCATTAACCAAAAGTATTAACACTTTTAAAAATCAAGGATATAAATTTGGGTATTATCCTTTGCAGCGTTCGGTAAGAAAACACTTCATTTAAGTTATGTACGTAATCCTTTGTACTTGGTCTGAATGTGCAGACGAGGTTACCGATACGATGGTAGGCCTGAAATGGGCCAGATATATTTCAGCTCGTAATACTTCACGTGAGTTTCTTGGTATACAGAAGTAAGTAGTAGCATGTAGTTCCTTCGAGGACACTGGGAGCTGGGAGTGGCTCGGTGGCTTTAACCGCCATGTTTGATTCCAGACTGCCTGCTCTGTTATTCCGGCCACATATCCACCATCTTGGATTCTGCCATTTTGCTCACTGGTGCGTCACTATCTTTTAAGTCATCTTGGGCCACCATCTTACAAACCAGTATGCCAACATCATAAGTCATTTCCAAGGGTTTTCTCAAAGTGCTACCACTTTTTCTCTTTTGCATTCTTTCTCTTCTCTCACTCTTCCTCCATCTATTGTTAACATTGGTTGTTACTGGAGGCCGCCATATATGTATACATTTACATGGAGGCCATCAATCTTGGTTTTTCGTTTGTTTTCCCCATTAGTTCTGGCATTAGCCACTAGGAGCACTAGTGTTGCTCTCGTTCGAATAGTCATTCGGCCACCATATTGTTTCTTAAATCGATTGTTATTTTGAGAACTCGAAATACCATCTAGAATAATGCGGGATCGAACTGGCGGACCTTGCGTCGCCATACTTACGCCTTTAGACCACTCGGCTATCACGACATGCTCTGGGGCAAGAATTTATAAGTAGTATATAGCTTGGAGATGACTAAATAATATTAACTTGCATCTCATTAAAGACATCATATTTTTAATTTAAAGTTTTTTTAAGTATTAATTTTTCATTTCATTATTTTAATTATTTTTTTAATTATTTTGGTTTAACTATCATATATAATATTTATTTTTAACTTATATACTTTTTCAAGTATTTTATTTTTTATTTTGAGTTTTTTTTATTATTTATTTTTTGATTTTAACTTTTTAATTTTTTTTATTATTTCGGTTCAACTTACATATATATTATTTAAGACTGAACTTGTTCGTTTAGTCACATTTGCTCCACTGATAACTTATATATTTTCCTTGGTTGCATTTGCTCCATTCCACCATCTACATAGTTCCTTCATCGTCTGCTAGAGTACGCGAATCGTCAGTGCGTATATTTATTTACGAATTTAAAGAGATAATTTTCAATACACGCAAAGGATTATAAAATGTATTGTGAAGTACATTCCAGGCAAAACTTTGTAAAACATGTTCGATTTTCTATACTTTATATTTTGAAAAACAATATTTTGTCATAATATTTTACTTCATTCAATTCGGTTGTTACATTTGTCGCCCAGTCCTGTAACCACATATGCACACACTGGTAGGCCTGCGACTCAGCTGCGACAGATCCACCGGAACAGATGTGTCTGAAGCGACTCGCCAATAGTGACATCATCAACATGCACGAGCAGCGATGTCAGCTGCAGACGTCGCGCAGGGAAGGTACGGAGTATAATTGACTGTGAGACAAGTGCTTGACGATCAAGCTCATAGCAAGTCAGCTGCTTAAAACTTGTAAATGAGTTGCAAACTTAGCAGCTACATTCCCTCGAACAGTTACATATATATTGTTAGTGAATTTAATTTTTTTTCAACCAGTCTATAAATGGCTTATGAATAATATATTTTAGAGCAGTTGTTGTGTAAAGCCGCGCATTGTGCTGTATATTAATATCTCCTAACTTTCAGTTGGAGTCTGAATTCTTAAGCTCACATGCAATTTTTTCTCGTATATATTCTTTTTAAAATAATCATGTAGCAAGTCGGGCTGTAAGCAAGTGAATATGCACAGACATTTCTGTAGGCAAATATAATTTGCGAACTCTTAGAAAGCTGGCAGTCTGGTGAAATTCAGTTTGCAAGTAAAATCTCTAACACCCGGGAATTTATTTGTTAAAGAACTTTATAAGCATAGAGACTAGCTTAAAATAATATTTGTTTTTTTTTTTTTTTTCATCTAGATCTGTTTATAACAGACTGGTTATGATACAGGATTAAAATAAGATAGTAAAAAACTGTATTTATTATTCGATTTTAATATTTAATTTTTTTAAGTTGTACTCGAATTTTATGTAGAGTATCGCAAAAAAGTTTTCTCATCTTCATTTCAGGACTTCTCTCTTCAAGACTAAAAACTATGCAATGTTAATTATTTAGTATCTGAAAAATTTTTGGTAGCCTAACTATCCTACTCAGATTTTGACTCAATGTATATGTATGAATAACCCAAGCACCATTATATATATATAGTATGATACAACATCAGCCAGAAATTAAAGACTTTTTTTCTTTAAATATTTACATACTTCTGATTATAAACAGAATCCTTAAAATTTCCAACGCTATTCAAATAATATCTTTACAGCAGCACATATTTAAAATAAAATGCTTATGCACAGCTCAAGACAGTCCATTCTTCCAGCATCTAACTAGAGCCCTTGCCCATATATTCGTTTCGACAAAGTTTTACCACTGCCACTGTCAAACTGCTCCATAAAATGAACCCAATGGCAAACAGGAACTTTAACATTCAATGTTCTACCCACTGTAACTCATGCATGATATCTGCTCTACCTACCAACTCATGCATGATATCTGTTCTACCTACCAACTCATGCATGATATCTGCTCTACCTACCAACTCATGCATGATATCTGCTCTACCTACCAACTCATGCATGATATCTGTTCTACCTACCAACTCATGCATGATATCTGCTCTACCTACCAACTCATGCATGATATCTGCTCTACCTACCATCACCAAACTTATATAGGCCAGCAATACGATTTTCCTTTCAAGTTAAACATCTGAAGTACTGGTATGTAGGGAATTGTACCCTATGTTGAACTTAAAAATATTTACTACTCCTATGTAATGTAATTCCTGTAATTTTTTGTACAACATGACATCCCATAAACTGTTCATAATCTACTTCACCTAACCTAACATCACCTTACCTAACTCAACCTAACCTAATTTCACCTAACCTAACCTAACCTACACCAACCATACAATCCATTTTACCCAAGTGTACCAAGCAAATTTATAGTCAAAACCAACCCGCAACATAAACTAGCTTACCATCTGTCAAACTCAAATAACATAACCTACTTAAGCCCAAAAAAAAAACCTAACCTACCTTAATCTAACAAACGCCAGAAAAAATCTGAAATAACCTAACATAACCAAACCTAACATAGTACAAAAAAATTATACTTATAATGTTAGTAGTAGGGCATGGAGTGATCAAGAACAGGATTTATGATATTATCGTGGCTCTGTCAGGGATCTTGGAATTTATCCCTATTTTTCTCTCAAAACCATACGTTTTAACCCAAATAACCCTCGAAATTTCTCTTTTTACATTAAAAGATTCCCCTTTCTCACTAAAAAAAAAAAAAAACATACCCTAGAACATAGAGTAGGAAGCCACGAAAATCCCAACTTTAGAGCAATTTTAAGATTTGTGTGGCTTCCTTTTTACCCTCACAAAGTACCATTTTCCCTCGAAATCACCTTTTTTTCTGATGCTGGATTCACGATACGGAACTGGAGCTACAGTCACTATCTTAGAATTATCTCTCAAAATCGTTTTTTTTTAACCCAAAAATTGCTTCAGAAATCAATTATTTTACCCAAAAATCGATAATTTTCCCTAATATATATTTATATTTCCCTTAAAAAAAAAAAAAAAAACAAAAAAAAAAAAAAAAATGTACAAAATTATAAAACATTTTTAAAAATTAGTTACAAACCCCGGTCCCCGACGGTCATTTTTCTTTAACAATTTCATGTTCAGAACCATTACGAAAAGCGTCGACCACCTATTTCCCAATGCCCAGTTAGGAAAAATCAAGACACATCACAAACATATATATATATATATAAAATTTAAAAAATTTTAAGCTGTAAGAATTCAATGTTATATCACCGGACTCTAATTTTCAAGGATCATACGATCGTGACGTCATATCGATTTTGTAACCCAATTACAGGACCACCATTTTTGTGATTTAAGAGGTATGTCCCTACCTGCTGCCCAGCACCTCTTTCCACACTGCTCGTAGGTCCTTGAGAGTGTATCGACATGCTCGCGAGGCACTCGGCTGACCAGCCTTGTCACATCAATCATACATCCAGGAATCAATGCATTTATACATAATTAGAATTATTTAATTTATATCTAGCATTTTAAAAATGTCGAAATCATAAAAAACAGTAAAATGTATCGCAAATGTATTTTTTTTATGCAAAATAGGTTTTAAAATTTTGAATGGTGTAAATTTTAAACTTTCGCATAATAGATGGTAACATTAAAAAAATTTCGTGGAGACATGGAATTCGAACCAACGACCTCAAGAATAGAAGTCCAGAAGTCCAGCATGCAAACCACTTTTTTTTATATGAAGTTGTGACATTTAACGCTGACGAAGCTCTAGTGAGACCAACTTGCTGACGAATTCTCAGTGTTACAAGCGAACTGAAAATCTGCCGCACGGAGGGGCCAGAGGGCGGGGGGAAACTCACAACCTCGCGACTGCAAGTCGGCCACCCTAACATTACCTAACCTGATAAAACCTGACCACAACTGTTACTTGTAGATGAAGCGAAGTCATTTATTCAAACAGCCAGTCGCGTCACGCGTCAAGCGCATGTGCGCCAGTAATGTTGAAGGTCCTGTTTCCAGTGTTTTAACGAACCGCTTAGTTTGCTGTTGGGAAGAATTATATAAAATCCCAATCTCGTATGTCAGATATCCTTTTTTGATATTAGCCATTTTTGTCGCTCTTGTATACTGTGCATTTTTATAAATAATAAGATCGTTGCCCAAATTGACTTCGTTTATTTGTATACGCCACAAAGTTTCATTTTCTCGCTTGCCACGATCTTAAAAAATGGTGTGCTAAAACGGATTATATATGTATATTTATGCTTCAAATGGATACTGTCAAAATACAAAGTTTGGTTGAATTTCGTTACATTTTTGATGGCTATAGCATACTAATCTAAATTATTTAAACAGTCCCAAATTAAACAAATTTCTAACCAATTTAAAACATGCAAGTTTATATGGCATGTGGCGCCATTACCTTTGTGCGAAACGACCTGTGAGAAGACACACCACGCAGAACCAACTCGTCGCTGTGGGATACAGAAGCTGCCGCCCCACTCGTATTGAAGTGATCATGAGAGCGAGTGCAATGTCGCTACGAACACCCGTGTCCTCATTCACTTCGGAACCAATCACTTTGTTGCGACAGCTGGCCAGTGTCGCTTGGCTACGTCTTCCCTCCTCCATAGCCCGGCGTCGGCAGCGCCGAAGTTGACAAGCACGCAATTCCTGCTGAAACCAGCGACGTGTGC
Organism: Dryococelus australis; assembly: GCA_029891345.1. Classification (NCBI taxonomy): domain Eukaryota; kingdom Metazoa; phylum Arthropoda; class Insecta; order Phasmatodea; family Phasmatidae; genus Dryococelus; species Dryococelus australis. Next base: position 108,814,587 of record CM057001.1, read on the forward strand.
ATGGGATCGCCGCACCCGATTTTCGTGCCTACGGCGGAGGAGTTCTTTGCCGACCGCCAGCGAGGGAAGAGTAGAGCTTACGTCATCCAGGTAAGGAAGAAAAAACCCCAGCGGGGCGAGGGGCACACAAAGAAAGTTGAGGTGCGTTAGTTTAATAAATCGTAATTGTTACAGAAAACGATCACCGGAAACCCAGCGGTCCGCTAGAGCGATGCCTGGACGGGGTAACAATGCGCGGAGTGTAACAGTGCGAGCTGTAGATTTCTTGTGACTAATGGCGACAGTTGGCACCACTGCCGACGCTCTAGTATCTCCGAGATATATGCTTGTGAGGAGGCGTGAAGGAAACGCAGCGGATCTTGTTTACTGAAAGTGAGGAAGTGACCTGCATTCCACAGTTTCTGTTTTTTTTATTTTATTAGTGTGTTGATTGGGCATCTTATTGGTGTACGTGGAGTTATTAATCAGCTGTTATCTGTAACGAAAGCTTGTTTCGTGCTGCGTCCATTGTTGCATAATGGCTGAAAGTGCTCCGTAGTAATGAAACGTCAATTTTGTATATCTCATCATACAACGTGGGACAAGTTAGCGCATATTTGGCGGGGCACGTCTGCGTATACATAGTCTTACGTATGCGCAGTCTTACTGCACAGAGTAACTTCCATCTTACTTGCCGACTCATAATAACAGTAGTGTACACTATACATGAAACAGTGGCGTAACAATAAAGGGGACAGGCAGGGTTGTTCCTACACTCACTCACATGTCAAGAAGAGGTGGCTAATACGTACATTCTGGGATACAAATATTTTAATTAATTTAATTTCAACGCCTTTAACTAAATAATGATCATACAAGGCCTGTTTTTTTGTAACATACTACTTTTTCACATTTTTGCACATTTTTCAGGGGTGTCATAATTCTGCTCACAAGTATGACGAATGTCTGCAATTATCGCATTACACTTATTCTTGTGTATAATAAAGACAGTGTTACGCCACAGTATGAATGTGTAAATTAATACATTTGGTAGAAAATATAGTACTGCACATTTAATTTTCATTAAATAATTAACTTTATTCTTCTGCGTCTAATGAAGATGTTATGGAAATTCAAAAATTTCCCTCCCTTTCCACAATTAAATTTTTTTAAAGAATGATAAAAACCTTATAGATATATTATCTTTGAATGAATAGTGCAGTGGAAGTGAATGAGTAGATTGTGATGGCGAATGTCCAAAAATCTCCATCCATTTACAGTTATAGTTGTACAATCTTATGCATAAAGGAATGACAGTGTTTTTCTATTTCGAATGAATAGTGCAGTGGAAGTGAATGAGTAGATTGTGATGGTGAATGTCCAAAAATCTCCATCCATTTACAGTTATAGTTGTACAATCCTATGCATAAAGGAATGACAGTGTTTTTCTATTTCGAATAAAAAGTAATCGCAGCATGGAAAAGCTTAAATTTTATATTATCTTATAACACCTCTTCCTTCTCATATCATTGAAGCTTATTTGTTTCTTTTTTCACCTCAGAAATATGAATATGTTTACAATTAAGTAAATACTGAGGCAAACGATATCATATCTCATGTTTTATTCAGAAATATCTTATTTATTCCTCCATGTTAATACCGTTCTCGTGCAATCTTTTTCGGTTCCATTCATCTTACCTTGTATGACTCGACCAACCTGAGACCTATATCATATAGGCTAATTTAGTGTTTTTTTTCCAGCCTCTACGACCATGGTATACAATTTCCCACGAACACTGAATATAATTAATTACTCTGCAGCAACACTTCAGGAAGCTAGAAAGAGAGAGAGAGAGAGAGAGAGAGAGAGAGAGAGAGAGAGAGAGAGAGAGAGAGAGAGAGAGAGAGAGAGAGAGAGAGAGAGAGTTCAGCGAGGAGAAAGTAAAAGTCATGTAGCAACAACTTAGAAATGGCTGATCCTACTTTCCATTTAAGGCTGCAAACAGATCAATTGTCTCATACATTGTGTAGTTTTACATTCTACATTCTCTGCTGAGACAGAGGAAGAGTAAGTACGTCGTCTCAAATCTGTTGATATTATGTTTTATTGATTTATAGTGAAAAACCTCCAAGAATATGTTTTCTAATTTGATTTATATTATATATTACTCTTCTCTTTGACTAAACTAAGCAAATGGCAAGGAAGGATTGGGACTACGGTTTTTCCGAAACATCGTCTCGAAGTTTCTCTTCGCCAGCCAACAGCTACAAGAATTAATCGAGATTTGTTTTAATAAGGTGCAAGTAGATAAACATTTTAACATTCTACAAAGTATGACGTGAAGATTCAACTTCTCACCATCCCACATTTTTAACATAGATGATACTTGCAATTAGCACTGTTCCTTCAAAACCTGCGATGACTATAAGCGTGAAAGGAAAGAATCAGTAAACAGTGTCGTTAGTAGGGAACTTGGGCAAACAATATGTGTCGTATGCTGCGTGGGTGCTACGGTAATCTTTGTTCATCTATCATTTATTTTTACACGAAAAACAATGAAGTTTGAAATAGTTTATCGAGCTCCTCCATATTCAGTACAAATTGTGTCCGAATCAGGTTTTTTTTAAACAGAGTTTTTCCTTCATGGCTTCAATATTACCAAAATAATAATAAAACACTTATTTGTTGTTGTTGGGCAGTTATACTTCTCACATTTCTCTCTCGGCAATTGATTACTGCAGGAAACTTCACATTAACACGTTGTCTCCACTGCCTCACAGCAGGCATAATGATCAACCCCTTGATAGAGATTTCATTGAACCACACAATAACTGCTACTCTTCAGAGTGTGATACCGGGATCATTCTGATCACTCAATTACAATTTATCAGTGGACTTACATTTTCACAAAGACATTATTGAAGAGTAGCTACAGTCCGAAACGCTTTGAAAAGGTTCTATGTGTCCATTTAAAAGTCTGTCCATTTAAAAGAAATACTTTTATTGGTGTTGATTTTCTTCTTCCGAACGTGACAGATGGACTTGTTGATGCTGAGGTGAATGAACATCCCTCTCATAGTGCGGAAATCGACTAACTCAAATCGTCTGAGTAGATTCATATTCAAATTGAGAACTATCAATCAAATGTGACCAGATTTCCAGCTGAAACATCTGATAAGCCTTTGATAAACATCGAAGTTAGTTACCCGGTACGATCAGGATACGTTGCTGTTAGAGAGATATCACCCATTCCATGAGCGAAAAATGTTCAATGCCTCTGTCGAAAGGCGAAGAAGCCGGAAGGGTCAACTACACCGCCAAACTACCCTGGAAGTTCACATAGGTGAAAAGAGTAGAACTCTAATCCGCAAGGAAGCAAAAACGAATGAGCTTCACCAGAGAAAAAAGGACGCAAAAACAACAATAAGACTACAGTTGCCCTGGATGTTCTGAGAAGTATAGAAATATCCCCCCCCCCCCCCGGTTCCGGGGGGCCCTTCTTTTCCAGAGGACAGGATTTAGTGGGGAAATGCAAATAAAGATGGCATGAAAAGTGCACATTATATGGTTTAGAAACTATCACTTGTGATTTATTTTATGTTTTGGAGAAGGCGCTGTCTTACGTTCGTGTCGCGCGGCAGGTAGGACTGCACAGTGTCATTGCTATGCTTATTCTGAATCCCCACCCCCTTTACCGCGCTTCATAATTGTTGTAAGTCAAGTGAAGTGAAGAGATTTGGGTGGCTCTTAACAGCGACGTCTTGAGAGCCAATGAGGGTGATTGAAGTGAATATGGAGCGGCACCGGAATGAAGGGGCGGGGGAAATGGGAGATTCCCGAGAAAACCCGCCGATCAACGGTATCATCCGGTACGATCCCCACTTACGAAAATCCGGTAACCCGGACGATTATTGAACCTGGTTCGCCTTGGTGGGAGGCTAGCAGGCTAACCACTCAGTCACCGTGGCCCCTACTTGTTGTAGATATCTTAAAAATTTAATATATCTTTGCAATAGTTAGTACAACGTGTATTGATTTTTTCATTGTTTGTACTTCATTACAGCATCATAAAAAATTCCGGACAACTGCGCAGTCTTGCCCCACTTTAACCCTTCATGGTAAGACCTTGCTTTGTAGTGGTGGAGTCATGTCGTAAGAATAGGGATTCTCCAGGTGTCTGCGTTAAAATTTATAGAGGTTTTGGTCTAATCTAGTTGCGATACTTTGAAGTTATGCTTAAATTAATTCTTTTATCATTAAGTTAGGCTAAATGACTACTGGGAACTCTCACTGCCAAGTGGTTTGAGATATGGCATTTTAAAATGTATGAGACCTTTAACTACGTTGACTAAAGGGTTTTCAAATCAATTTAGCCTAGCTGGAAATGTAAATGAATGCGAAATTCTTTGCGAAAGCAATGATCACTGACTCGTGGTTGAGAACGTTTTTGGTTTTCTTAAATGTTGTGATATGAGTTGTTTTTTTTTTTTGTACTGTTTCTTAAAAATTTTCTGTATATTTTTATACGGTTAAGGTTCTGTATTATTTAGTATGTTATTAAAAAATGCTCAATTTTTTTTTCTAAAATTTTAGTTCGTATTTTAATAACACAGTTAAGTTCTCCAGTTCTTGAATTATTCTCATTTCTGGTTACTTTTTGGGTATTTATTTCCCAACAACAAGTAGAATTTAGTGAGGAAGTAATATGTCCCCCCATAACAACAGAAAGTCTTGTATGGGACTAAGCGAATAGTTTGGCCACTGGGAAGATACCTCCAATTCCTTTTCCATCTCATATGCCTTTAGTTAGACAATCGAGTGGAATAGTAGTCTAGTACGTGTGGTTTCCTATCCTTCAGGTTACTTCTTACGTCTTACGATATTATTGGTGTGACAATGTAAGGTCTATTATTTACCGATAATCTTCTCATATCTCGTCACTTCCTGAATTTACTTACGTGTAGCCACACTCAATTGTTAGGTTATATAGTAAAACTAGCTGTTACCTGCGGCTTCAACCACGTGCAAAATTCAAACCTTAATTATAATGACCAAATGCTCTATCTTAATTGTTCTTCTTTATTACTGTAATATTTTGGATTAGCACATAGGATACTTTTCATCCCGGAAAAACGAGCATTTCCTTAAGAAATATAAATTACACACCACCAACCAGCGCCTATTGAAATGGTTTTTATATATTAATTTTTTTCCGGGATAAAAATTATCCTCTGTGCTATTCCAGAATATAATCTACTCATGTACCAAATTTCATCCAAATCCGCCGAGGCGTTGCGACGTGGTTGAGTAACAAACAAACATACAAACTTTTGCATTTATAATATTATTATTATTATAGTATCATGACAAAATGATTTTGCACACTGTAAAAGAGGTCATAAATATTTCGGTTTAAGCAGAGAATGTCGTTGTAAGTTTCGAGGTGGAACGTTAAATAAATATAACAGAAAAAATCTAGTATTTGAACTGGATAAAGTTTCTTAATATCCAGAGGTGCAATTAGTGTTTATTTTCTTCATGTGACTCCAAAAACGTAACCTTAAATTTTGTACATAAATTGAATACCGATATTAACGTACAAAATTTCACAAAATATTCTGTACGGTAAAGGAAAAAGAAGATACTAGAAAGTGCCCACTAACTATGGGTTCAACACTTTATTTGTATTGTTAGTACTTCAAAAACAAAAGCGAATTCTCAAAAATGCATAACTATTTCTGTTATATTTGCTATAACATCACGATATGAGTGCTATATTTATCCCCAATAAGTCATTGAATTTAAAGAAAACATGATTATTCCATTCCCAAACATGTGGAAAATACATTTATATCGCCATTTCAGTTGACGGCTAAAGGCAATGGTGCGACTGCTAGTGTTATGTTGCACCTTCAATAAGGTTAACAAAACATTGTGTGAAAACGGTAGTGCTACTTAAGTGCGTACAAGAAACTATGCGATTGATTAAAGTTCTGCTTACATAAGAATAGTGCACACATTTACCTTAGTTGGAGACATACAAACATTTCTATGAGCTAGTGTACAGAAAAATGAAGAGAATCTCTAAAGTGGTTGTCATTTTAACTGCAGTTCATTTTATTTACACATTTATAATGAATTAATGACTCTTTGTGCTATCGTTGGTTTGCATGAACAGAAAACTTTAACAACTAAATTAATAAATCAAAGAATTTGTAGAAAAATAGTTTTGCTTCTGGAAAATATATTGCGACGGATGCAATATTAAATTCATTTTGGTGTAAAATATAGATTAGGACAAAGTTTAAATATTCGTCGACATTTTATACAATAATGTGTGTTAAATAAACACTAAAGCAGAACATATGTTGATGATTCAATGCTTAACATTACACTAGTATACTAGTTCACGTATTACATGTCGCAAAATAAGTAAATTTATTGTCTGTGCTGTACAAAGTCAGAAGCCGGCGCTAGTAGAGACATATTCCTTTTTGCTGCTAGCATACACCAAAATTATATTATTGGCTGCTGCCGGGGCCAGGAACTTCTTTGTTTCATATGTAGCATTGTATATGTTGTCAAAGCAAGAATCTCCTCTTCTGCAACACCCAGAACAAAAAAATACGTGTAATTATTGTAGATGACAGTTAGAAATAGTAAAAAGGGAGCTGCAACTAATTTTTCGTACTTCAAAATACACTCGTATTTATTGATTATTGGATAATTCCTTAGGCCACTATTTTAAGAGTTACAAATAAGTCTATTTTATCCGGATTCACTAAACAAGATGTCTCTCGCGGCTCGAGCAAGGAGGAACCACCAGCCAGTCGTGACTCCGCAGTGTTGCCAGTGGTGACGCTGCAGTGTTACCAGTGGTGATTCCACAGTGGTGTAACTCCGCAGTGTTACCAGTGGTGATGCTGCAGTGTTACCAGTGGTGATGCCACAATGTTGTTAGTGGTGACCCCGCAGTGTTACCAGTGATGACCCCGCAGTGTTTCCAGTGGTGATGCTGCAGTGATGCCAGTGGTGATGCCCCAGTTTTGCCAGTAGTGATGCCGTAGTTTAGCCAGTGGTGGCATCGCAGTTTTGCCAGTGGTTCCACCACATTGTTGCCAGTGGTGTTGCCACATTGTTGCCAGTGGTGACCCCGCAGTGTAGCCAGTGGTGATGTCGCACTGTTGTCAGTGGTGATGATTAAGTGTTCCCAGAGTGAATGCTAGTGCAATAGTTGCTCCAAATATCGTGCCACAGCCACGTGATTGCTGATCTTTGCATAGTCTAGGGCGGTGTGACCATCTTCATCCGTGGTGGATGTGCGGGCACCAGCTCGCACCAGCAGCTGTGACACACCCAGCTGGTTCATGACGGCCGCCCTTATCAGCGGCGTCCAGCCTGTGCCCCTGGTGTTAACTTCGGCACCATGATCCAGCAGCAGTATCACCAGCGGTAGATTGCTGGTCACTGCTGCGCCGTGCAACATGGTATCTCCGTCATCGTCAGCCAAGTCCACGGGAAGTCCAGCGCACAGTAGCAGTGATGCCAGCTCCATGTTGCCGCTCTGTCCGATCGTCCACAGTGGGTTGATAACTTGGAGCTGTATGTCCCGCAATTGGGCGTAGGCCTTGCTGTCGCTGTCCAGCAGTGGCAACAGTTGTCTCTTCAAGGCTGGCCAGTCCCCACTGCTGACGAACTCCTGAACCTGCAACCACAAAAATGATTGTAGTCTATTCACGGTTACTTCACACTTTTTGAATCAAACATTTAAAAAATCAAGCTATTTATGAGATGTTCGATTTTTTCCTGAACATCTCATGCATGACAAGCATTTTGTTCTTTTTAAATATAAAGATAATTTTTTTTGGTTTAATTTAACATTAAATTACATTTTATCGAGAAATTATAATATTTAATTTATAATTGATGTGAATACAAACAAATAGAAAATATGTGTGTTGGTCATATATAGTAAGAAATAGTTCTTATGTAAAATATCATTAAACTGAGCGTGCTCACTTTGGTGTAATTTTCTAGACTTAGTTAAGTTTTTTGCACGATATGGAGTAATATCCTGATAATAGAATACAAGCAGGACTTCAGAAAATTGGGAAGTAACAGTGAATGGACTATAGTGCTCCTATGTGCATAAGATGGCAGTGAATTCTAAAAAGTAATTCTAAGACTTGAAGTTGTGTGTTGAAGTGTAGTATATAAATTCATTGATACTGAAGTCAGTAATACTAGTTTTATTCATGTAAGAGTATGAATCTGCATATTATTATAACACATACTTACCTGAAAAATGCAAGGTTTCACTTGGATTATGCATGATTAAAATGGTACAATTCATGGCAATTCTAAATGAGAAGAAATTTACATAGATAGCCGAGGTTTCAAAAGTGACTTTTTAACTGTGAATAGCTTGTAGTTTGAAACCATATCACATATTATCACGTCTCTTCGCGGTTGGTGCAGCACTTTTAAAAGACCTGCATTGGATCTACTTTTACTTCTAATTTTGTATACATCCGCCATATGTAATATTAACATTGCTGTGGTCCCATTCACTTCACTAATGTGCCACGCAAGTAAAATAATGGAATTGATATGAATGCCATTATTTTACAAACAAAAAAATTTATGTTCTAGTGTGTGTCAAACATGGATTACTGACTTCATTGACCAAAAATTTCAACATTACACTCACAAAAATATGTCAAATGTTAAGAATTATTTTTATAAACTCGCTACCAACTTACCACAGAGCCTTGAGCCTGCACGCCAGTGGATAGTACTCACGTAGTTTTAAAAGTAATTTTAGTCACAATTTTTAATATATTTACCAAATGCAAAGTATTTAAAATTATAATTATCAAACATATAGTGACAATGAGTGTCTTTTTTAAGTTTTTTTCAAAAGTGCTCACTTTATCGTGAAAAGCTCTTACAGCAAAATTTTTCCGTGCTATTTGAAAACAATTTACTTTTTAAAGAAAATGTCTATATCTTTTTCATATTGTTAGTGTATGTATAATTTCTTGCGTATCTTTAATGTACATAATAAAATTCACTTAAAATCATACATTAAGGGGAAATGTTGATTGCTGTCGTCATTTCGACCCAGAAGTGGAGGTGGGGAATGCCGTCGGCATGCTTCTCCAATGCAATGCAGTAAAAGGAGACGGGGAAAAGCAGCATTAACAAGTCAATGAGTTTATATATGTATAAGCCATTACTGAAATTTAGGATTACAAGTAACTTCCTTTCTGTTGGAATTATTAGATGTTTTAAACCACTACAATACACTGGTGTATCTAATCCAGTATATTTTCCAACCGCTACTAATTTTCTTAACAAAATATTTTTTAAATAAATTGCATCTAATATTTTGAAAAATAAAATTTTGCTGGATTGACGTATACGGAATAATAAATTACCATCTTATTAAAATAATCTTTTTATATCTCTTAATTGATGAATACAATTTTATCAAAATTATATTGATATTGTTATACATTTTGTAGTACGGTAATTATCTCATTATTATTTTGATAATTTCATATTAATAATAATAGTGAACAAGTAGGTTAATTAGTATTCGTTTTAATAGTGTTACTTAAGTAAGTTTTAAAATAATAAGTTATACGTAACTTAAAACCATTTTATCATTATATTAGTTAATTTTATATGTCCTGTGGTTTACTTCTCATATTAAGTAATTAAAATGTTTTGTAATTTCTGTTTTATTGATATTTACGAAAAGGAAATTAATTAATTTTAATGATATTGTGAGCAGTAGTTTACATTACAATTTGCGTGTATAACTGCCAATTTTATGGTAAATTGGCTCATTATTTATTAAAACTCGAAACACATGTGTATTTAAGTGTGCTCTTTATCACTTTCTTTTTATGACCTGGGCTACAGTGGTGTAGTTGTCAGACAACTCGCCTACCACCTTAGGCGAACTAGGTACGATTCCCGGATATTCGCATGTGCGAATCGTGACGGACGATAGAGTTAGCGGATTTCCTCGGAGATCTCCCGTTTTTCTCGCCCTTGAATTTCGGCTCTGCTCTATACTCACCCCACTTCAACCTCATCGGCTGTCAAGACCTCGATTTTAACAGCCGCGCAAATATCTGTACTCCATTAATATGATCACTATCACTTCTATATTCTGCATAACAGAGCTTACATATACGGAAGTATTTTCCTCTTTTATGTGGTATATAATCTATAAATCTACATAATTTTCCCAGCCTTTAAATCGTATCATATATTCCCGTTATTAAAATTAAATTCATATTCATGTGATATTTAAAAATTATTTCGTCAAAACTTTTAACATATTTACAACTTAAAACGAATCTAAAATTACATTTTTCAAAATGTTCACTTTTATTATATATTTATGACATATATTGGTAATTAGAGGTGTAGAAGATCCATTGTCTCACATTTTCCTTATTGATGATATTTATTACATTCTAAATTGTTGTCTATATTATCATGTTTTCATTTCCTTACTTTTGTAAAATTTTTACTATGGAGCTTTTATTTTATAAAGTTAATTTTTATTTGCTGTAATGTATCACAAATGCATTTATTGCGATCTCAGATAATTTTTTTCTGGGGATTTTCCCATAGTATCCAAATTTTCTTTCATTGTCTATATATATATATATATATATATATATATATACACACACACATATATACAAAATAACATTCTGTATAAATATGTGAACACATCACTTGTGTGTGTATGACTTTTTGAAATATTTAAATATTTCGTTTTATGATCTTTTTAGTTCTAACAAGTTCATCAAACTAAAGTTGACGTTAAAGTTTAGGAGATTTATTATTATAATACACACGAGGTTTGTAATTCGCAGACACTGGATGCACCACACGAATATGTGATCAAAACTAAGTAGAAAATATTATTTGGTAAAAATGCGTAAGACTCTTTGTGTACAAGAAAATAACATTAAACTAAATAAAATTATAAACATTCACATTAAGCACAGCATGCAGTATGAGCATATAAAACGTCACAGCCTCATAACATGTGTTTAAAAATTGCTCTGCCCATTGCAATGCACTTTTCCGCATGTTGGATGCATGCAGCATGCACGGAGCTTGACCACGAATGCACCCATTGCCATTGATATGTCCCAGTCTTCACTGCATGTGAACTCCATGGTCTCTTTGTCGCTACTGAGTTTGGCTCGTTACCTTACCGTATGTTTTACAACCGACACATTAGTTGCAGAATTGCCACATTACCGCACCTTTAACTAACTGGAATACCACACGTTTTCTACAGCGGTTTTTGGTCCTTACACTTTATTTCTCTTATGCGAAGGGTATTATGCATTTTTGCCAAAGGGTATTTTATACTTCGTATTGATCGCAGATTCGTATGGTGCAGTCTGTATCCGCAAAAGACCTGACACCTTGTAGCTAACATAGTCAGATATTAATTTAATATATTTACTATTGTACGTCTATTTTGTAATATTCATATTTATCTAAACAATAAGAATTATGTAAATAATTGTTGTTTTATTTTCAACAGGTTTGCATTTTGAAAATTTTTTTGAAAGCGTTGTTTCATTAATATCAGTATATTTTTATTGTATGTTTGCATGCTTAAATCAAATACATTATTTTAATACTAAAACACTAATTGATGAATCCAAATGGATTCTTATCTTGAAAGGTGAAATTAATACTCCCCAATTATAAAACCCTCTGACATAAAAATGACACACATTTAATTTTCAAACCGAAGGTATGAATTGTAGTAAAGTATTTTCCATTTTAATGAAAAATTTTAGGTTAATTACCCGATATATATACAATAATGATTTTTAAAAATGTGATTTGAAAGATATGAGTTACCAAAGTGCCATCATATGTATAAAGAGTGAAAATTATATATATATATATATATATATATATATATATATATATATATATATATATATTCCACAATCATTAGAATTTTCTTATATATAATGCTTATAATTATTTAATTAAGGTGGTATATAAACTATTGGGTTTGGATAAGATTGTTTACAATTGTTACGATAGTACAAAATCATTGATTTGTAGCAAAGGTTACAGAAAAAAGGAGAAAACATCTTATATCTAATATTATCAAGGGGGACAAAATTATTGTTTTAACTCATTTAATGTCGATTTCTTAGAATTTGTAATTTTTGATAATGACTTAAAATAGAAAAATTCAACTCTAATACCAACCATTTTTATACTGTTATATTAGTTAAAATTTGAAGATATTTTCTGTATTGTTGTTATATTAAATTCACAAATTGAGTAAGTACATATATAACCGTAAAAAAAAAATTCTGTGAATCTCCGACAGGAAATATAATTGCTTGCAGATTAATTTGTCCGATTTGCATTGGTTATGCGTAAACAATGCACATCAGAAAAAGAGTCTCTTAGTAAATGTTGTTTCCTTCTAGAGTATATCCAACAATACCTTGTCGGAAGATTTATTTTCATAATTTTTTTTTTTTTTTAAGTTGAGTTGATGTTAAAGTAAGACGTTGAGATGGGCGTGCGGAATCCCCGGGCTAAGTCACCATCGGTGAAGCAGGTAATGTACGAAATAGTATTATGGTACAGTGTTTTCTGAGAACTCCAGAACGCGCTCGCTCGCACATCCCGACCTGCAGTTACAATATGATAGTATATTTAATAAACGTGGTCGGTATATTGGACCAACATGAACCAACAATAGCTTATTGGAAAGCTGGGGATGTGCATATGCTATTATGGTACGAATGTCTAAACCATCGTACGAAATACCAAAATTATGGTCTGGCATACAATAATTATGATACACGAACAATGAGGCTGAGTGATTTTGTACCATAACTATGGTAAGTACATATTATAGTCCCTACTCATGGTAGGGGAAGTTACCCAAAGGGCCTAAGCGTTTTATGGATGATGGGTGCCTTAAAAATAAAGGAAAATACAAAACTCCAACAAAATACGATAAAAAATGAGTCAATTTAACACCTACAGAAGGCAAAAAATGGGAGGGGGAGAACAATTATAGTGGGGTTATGAAGGTTTGAAGGGCCTAACTTTCTACTGGGAGAGGCTGGGGTATATAAATGTAACCCTCCTTTAAATCCCACGGTAATCGGTCGAAAAATGTGCCTTAGAGGCTGAAAATATGGTGCAAACAATAGGGCAAAAAACTCCCCCCCCCCTTCACCCTGGTAAAACAAGTTACCCAAAGGGCCTAACCTGTTTTAGGGAGATAGAGGAATTGACAGGAAAGGAAATTACCAAATTCCAACCAAATATTATACATAATGAGCCATATAGCACCTACAGAAGTTGTCAAAGGTTGGGAGAGGAGAAATTTTGAGGGGGAGTGTGACAGTTCGAAGAGCCTAACAGCACATTGGGGGTCCTCGGGGTCAAGGTCAAGGTCACGGGTCAAAGTTTATGGGTCAGGGTTTAAAGGTGAATGACTTCCGAGATGGCGGTCGGGTGACATAACAACATGACGGCAGAGCAGCTCCGAGCTCTCAACGCCCCCGCCTTATGCCTCAACCATCATTTCCCTACTACTCAAACATGAAATGTAAAACATTAAATGGAAATGTAGGTCAACAAGTGGTTCCTACAGCTTAAGGAAATTTGCGGATAGAGAAGGAAGATCTTTTCAGTAATATTTCAAATAGGACTTCCATCTCGCCAGCGTTGCAGGAGGCCAATTCATACTTGATGAACAATTCTTGTGACTTGCAAGTCCATCAACAGTACCCAGACAAAAATAAAGGCATTTATATTGTAATACATCAATGCCTTCTGGTGCTCCAGTAGCACGTCTTTATTGTGTTCGTAAATATGTGCTTGCTCAAAACTTTTAAATGAACATTTTAAAACGCAATTGTTCTCTAAAACAAATTCAAAATTTTAACTCTTACATATAACTGCAGTGGCGTACATATTTCGATTGGATGTTTATTTGTACCTTTTAACATGACTGACAATGAGAATTAAATAATTATAGTTCAATATTGAATTGTAATCCCTAAAAGACAGTTTAAAAGTGTGCCCTCCTTTTTTAATACAAACTGTGTAATGATGATCCGTTACTTGTCCTACACTTTCAGAGATACCGGGCACGTGCTGTAGAGCACTCGAGCGGTGAGTTCTTCCTCCAATTCAATTTTATCCTCATCGGAATACGTAATATTGATTGTTACATAACAAAAATGTTTATTATTGTCTACTGTCATACCTGCAAGCTTGAGCCTTGAATTTTGTTACATTCGTCACTTAGAAATAGTTTTGAAACTCATAGCGTTTTCCAACTCCAAGTGGCACTGAAGAGTAATTGTATTTACAATTTTCCAAATTACATTATGTAGATGTAATTTCAATTATTCGGGACAAATCCGTTAGCTTATTTTAAAATTAAATATTTCTTGTGTAAACTTACTTATGGACGCTAAAGAAAATATTGCGTGAATTAAATACCATGCCTTCTAGCTGCAACTGTGAAATTTAAATAGTCTTCTTGTTATGATGGCTACATCTTATGATTTCATGCGACTTCTTAGATAACTGAAATACGAGGTATAGGCCCAAAAGTTATTTTAGTTTTATGTACAGAAGTAGGCAAAGAACTTTCACATATTATGGATGGAAGTAAGGTGTTAGTTTGTGGAAAACACACACAGACATATATACACACACACGTGTTTGTTGTGTAATAAAGTGACTATTCTGGCAACATCGAGATAAGGAATTTTTGAAAAATATTCCTCTTGTAGACAACAATTAACACTGTGCAGGCATAAATATTCCACTCTACGGTCAATACAGAGGGAAGCAGTACCAAAACGGCAGTTGGTCTACCTGCTAAGGGGAAACTCTATGGTGGTTATGAGAGATACATGTAACATAAGTGTATACAAGTTATGTGGAAACTAACTGTCGAAATTCAAACCACAGCATCTGTGGGAGAATAGAAACAAGAAACTCTTGTCACAAAATGTTCGGAAAGACCATTTAGTATGTTTAGATTTGAAGTGAATTTCGGCATATGATACAGGTTGTCCGCGGCCTATCTACCTGAGTGCACGACAAGTTGCGTCACACGAAAGCTAACTGCGGTGGTGCGACATGCGGCCAGCGCCTGTACATAGGCAACCATGACCTACGAAAGCACACCTGCCAGTGAGGTGACGCCTCTGTGTAGGACAGTGGCAACCCGTCCTACCGACAGTCGGCGTCGAGTGCCGCGTGCAGCACTGCCCGTGTGCACCACACGAGGGTGCTACTGTACAAAAGAGAAATAACATACACTTGATACTGAAGTCCTAAATTGCAATATTAAATTTCATT
The DNA here is from genome assembly GCA_029891345.1 of Dryococelus australis. Taxonomy (NCBI): domain Eukaryota; kingdom Metazoa; phylum Arthropoda; class Insecta; order Phasmatodea; family Phasmatidae; genus Dryococelus; species Dryococelus australis. The sequence continues at coordinate 108,829,981 of CM057001.1, forward strand.
GAACAAATCTTTGGCCCTTTTCACAAAAACTGTAATATCAAAGTTTCCAATAAATCATAACCAGTAATTAAAAACTTGATTAAAAACACTAAAACATAATGATTTAATAATGCAAAATACTCATGACTGGAATTCTGAGGCTAAGCACTCTCTTTATAAAATGTAATAAATTAAAATTTATAGTACCAAAACATTTGTAATTGTTTTTAATACAGGAAATGCTTGCGCTGGTAATGACCTTGATTTGTTTGCGCTGGCTTTCTACAAGTATTTTGCACCCTGAGACAGTTTTACGTGTCTCACGCATATTACACATTAAGTCGACTCGCCAGTCCTATCAAGTTCCAACTCCATCCTTAAAAAGGGAAAGAAAACCCTTCAAATAAATTAAAATTCAGTAATACACTCACCAACTACATCTCAAAAGACCCTCAAGTCAGTAGTACTATAGCAATTAATTATTTCATGCTCCAAGTTCGCGCCAAACTGCGAGACTTTAAATTGGTCTCAGCACCAGTGCCTGAAAAAACACGTACGAACAGCTCCCAAATAGGCTTTAAAAATGAAAGCATGATTAATCAGGAACACTTTAGTTAAATTTAAATCAATATCTTCGATTAATACGTGCGCTGCAGTCAAAAGACCCATTAAAGAACGCAAGCAAATAACATCACACATTAAAACTCTATAAAAGCGACAATCCCTTACGGTGACGCCCCGCAATAATTAGCTAAAAACATTCTGAAAATAATAACGGGGTCAAACAAAGCACCGGACTGAAAAAATTTACATACATAGTTAAAATAATATTGTATACCAAAGCTCTTCCCAGCACGAGTCTGGACAGCTAGGTCCTGATGCACAAAACAGCAATGGGCCAACCAAATAGGGCAGTGGCAAGCCACCTTACAGGAATATTCATAAAAAGCTTCAAAAATACCAACCAAGCAAATATGTGTCTATTTCATAATAACGTACTGAAACATCAAACAAACCATTTACCATTAATGCCGCTCAAACCTCCAACTACTCTAGATATTCGAACTAAATGCACCAGAGCCTCTAAACACAAATTACGGCCCAAAATGATTTGAAAACCTGCCGTTCAGACTCGCCACCTGTCGTGGCCACCACTTATTACCCTTAAACACACTAAATTTATGAAACAGCATTACTTTTCAGGCCGCACATCAGAATCATTGGCGACGACTAGTGTCGTTGAATATTCCCGCTGACGTATGTTCCATCTGGAGAGCTGGTGAGAGGCGAGGTGCAAAGGTGGGAGGTCGGTACAGCAATCAGCTTACTGAGGTGCGTGGCTGCAGTGGGAAGCTGGCTGTTGGCGGGGCGGGGGGTGGGGGGGGGGGGGGTTTACCAAGGAACGAGGAGTGGAAGAGCCGAGCTGGCCATAGAACAAGACCCTGGGTGCTACCGACTGTACGGTGACTGCGGCGGCAATATCCAGTATGGAGGGCAGCGCTGCTGCTCGTGGCCTTCGTTTCATTCAACTTGTTGTGCACCTAGTCGCATACGGCTGCGGGCACCCGCCGTCGTCTGTCGAAATTAAGCTTCAATTTACACGTACTGACTGGCCTCTCCGAACATTCTAGAGCCAGAGTTTCTTGTTTCTGTTCGCCCACAGATGCTGTCGTTTGAATTTCGACAGGTTAGTTTCCGAACATCTTGTATATACCTATGCACATGTGAGAGCCACAGCGCGCTTAGAATTTTCACAGTTATTTCTGTGTTTGCCCTAACTAAGGTTTATACGAAGCAGTTAAGGAACAAACCAATATTTCTCTTCGGGAAGTTTGGCAGAAGATAATTTCCGCCGCAAGGTGCACTGGTGTTCCAAAGAGGTCGCTTTTCATCTAACGGTAAATGGAAAAATGTTATTTATTTCTATTAAAAGTACGTTTTTGGCTCTAATGGTCATTTATATTTGCCTGAGCCAAAATATTAGATTTATTTCGTAACTATTTTTCATACCCTCCACGGTGTCTACAAAAACAATAAGTAAACGTTCAACTGTGTTTTACATCGAGTGTACATAAGCAAGCTTATTTTAATGTAAAAACGTTACGAATATATTTACGAAATAAATATAGTTGTCATTAAAGTGAACTTTGTACATTAGTCCTAAAAATTATATTTTTAAGCATTTTATTATTATTTATCGGTTCAGTTGTCGTGTTTAAATAATGTAATTTTGTATACCAACGTTTTGCTAAATTCAATTAACGACAGAATATTAAACAACATGTGAACATATTTCGCTCTATTTCCACTCTCAGAGCAAAGAACAAAGTTTATTCCTTACGTAGTTGTAACACATTACAAATCTGAAGATTTTTAAACTATTTTATTTCATTTATGAAAATTGCAGTTTTATTCACGTACAAGACGGAAAATTCCGATACACACGCGACACCATTGCTATTGGCTGTTCGTGGTAAAATGAGCACTTTTGAAAGCCCTGCTTAAGATTTACTTGTATGCACGTTGTGTATTATTTCATCCTATGTTAAATTAACAATGCCAATGGCTTCATCACTTTATGCATGCCCCGGTCAAGTGAAACAGTGAAATCATAAGAAAAGTAAATATTTTACGAATCTGCTCATTTGTTACACTTCGGTGCATTGAAAAGACAGAAAGGGATAGAAATAATTTAAGTTATCAAAAATGGTAACCTAACAATTTATATTCCAACGTTAAGATATTGGACTACTTCCCATCCATCGTTACCAACTTTGCAGGGTGCATGTCAGTCAGTGTGCACGTTAAAATATATGCATGTAGCTGCCGTGTCTCCTTTTTAAGGTTTATTTCTAAAGTGCTCACTTTATCGTGAACCACCTTTACCTTTAAAGGCGAAAATTTTAGTTGCCAAACCGAAAGCATTGAGCTTCCCGACATGAGTAAAATAAAGCTTAACGCTGGCTCTGTTTTACGTCACTTCCTACTCAGCATTACCAGTTCCTTGATCTCTCGTTGGTGATGCTGCGCGCATCCTCCGGTCGTTTCTGCATTGCATCTCTGAGACGCTACCTGAAACACACAGCCTGAGGAATGAAAAACTGGTTTGTGTATTATGTTAAATAATATAGATTCACTTAATTTCGACAACTTAAATTAAATATTACTCTGTTGGATCTTAGAAACGCTGTAGAAAACCTGTGTATAAAAAAGGCAATTATTATTTTTTAAATTTTACTTTCTTTGCTAATTATACACTTATAATAACAAACGAATTTAAAAATCCTTTTTCATGACATGTCAAAATAATATAGTCAGAATTATTGTTAAATAAAACTGTGCCCATGTCTCAAGTTTTGCCTTACAAAACCTATTATATTCTTTTAAAATTAATAAAAACATATTTTTTCTCTAACACTAAATTGAACTATACGAAATTTTGAATGGTTTCTGGAGATAATCTTCTTTTAAATATTTCTTTCTACTAAAAACAAATAATTTTGTTGCGAAACATGTAGATAGTTTTTTTGGAACACAACCCCGTTTCGTCAGTGGTTGGTTTTAATATGCACCGTAATCGTGCTTCTTACAGAATTCTTAAAAATATTTAACACGATTACCTACGTTTGTTGTAATAATTCTGAGATTATAACGTAGCACTCCTGGGCGTAACTACATACTATATACACAGTTACCTAACGTTTGTACTTTGCATCACAGCGCACAAAAAAAAACTAGAATAATCAGATACTGTGATATTCCGTGTAGACTTAAGGAAACCTGACGTTTTGAAGTCGCACGCATAAGATGAATCATTTATCTCAAGTCACTTACAGTACGTACGACTTCCGAGTTGTACGACACAAATCGGATGCATAAATAAATAAATTTGTTAGTTTTTACTGCTTTTATTGTTTAAATTAGTTAGTTTTTACTGCTTCATTATTTGCATTGGTTTCGTTTGCGAAGATACTGAAGGGGCAAAAATGTTTTTAAGCAGCCAGACAAGACAACGCTGTTTTAATGTGAAAATAGTTTGCTGCAAAAAAAAAAAACCCATGCAGTCAATACGATGTCGTGGATATAAGTTAAGCTACGTTTCCTTCCGAGGATTTTTAAGAAGGATTAAAGCGGAAGTAGGCCGCTTTTATGCATCCGATTCGTGTCGTACGAAAACGTCGTCAGAAGTTGACCGATACAAAATCGTCCGGTTTTTAGTATTGCCAACACGATCCACTGCCCGGAATGTTGTCGTTCCTATAGAAGTCACTGTTGGCAGCACTGTTCACTACAGTCCGAACGACTCACCAAGTCATCCGTTTGCATAAAATGATCCATTGCATGTTATGTACATAGAGAAGTCGTACGATTGTAAAAGTCGTGCGTTTCCTAGGAAAGGGCGGGATGTCTTACAAATTGGAAGACTAAGAAAATCGGACGTGTTCAAATCGCATGCATAAAATTAATCATTTCTCCTTACATTACGCACGAATTCTAGTCGTGCGACACAAATCGGATGCATAAAAGGGCTCTAAGTGCCCGGGCAGAAATCGTTAAATTTAAGCATGGGATTTCAAATTTGTCCGCTTTTCTTACAATTGATCGTTTTATGCAAACGAACGACTTGGTGAGTCGTCTGGACTGTAGTTAACAGTATCTACTATACGAACGACTAAATTCAGTGCAGTGGATCGCGTTGGTAATACTCAAAAGGGACGATTTTAAATCGGTCTACCTTTGTTGACTTATTTCGAGCAGTCCGACTGTCGTACGACACAAATCGGATGTATAAAAGGACCCAAAAGACGACGGGAAGTGCATGATTGTAGTTGGACGCCAACAGTTGGTAAACGCACTCTGACGTTCTGGTTGGGTGCGGTACAGCGACCTCACCAGATTGGAGTCATACCTTTCCCGCCTAAGTCTGTCCAAGAGCCAAAAATATCATTCTAGGTTTTGAATATTTTTCATTGTTTCGTGACATTATATTTATGGCACTTTAATTAAAATATCGAAACATTTAAAAACCAACGTTCGGAATTTTTTGTAAAGCGTAAATAATAGAATCTGATTTCTTAAAATCTTGATACTACAAATTTCAGAAAAGGAAATTTAACATAAAGTGTTGTTTCCAATCAAGTGTACACGAAACACACAGGAACGGTATGTTGCAGTTTATTCGAAATCATACATTAGATTCACCTTTGGTACGGGGTTAGCTTTTTGCAATTTTGGCTTTAAATTTTGTCTCAGACTTTTTAATTGAAACACGGGGGATCCTCATTCATGACATTCTACTAACATAAAAAATTAATTTGATTTTTAGCCTAACGTATAAATTTTGTTATTATTTATAAATTTAATTTTTCCAGTGCCCTACTTTCTTCAGACTTCCAATCATATCATAATTAAAACGTGTGTTAAATGCTAGTACTGTAAAAAATAAATCTAACATCTTGAATTCCATTTAACCTCCACGGTCACCGACAAACCAGAAAGTTGATCACGTGCCGGGCATGTGTCAATAAATACGCAACAAATGTTACATTGAAATTATAGTTACTAATAATTTGGCATATAAGATAAGCCTATTTCTTAACATTTGCTGTATATACCTTAATTAAATATAAGCTAAACATGCCAAACAAATGTCAACAATGCAATTTTTTTTTTTTCAAATTGTTGGACAGTTATTGTGTCAGTAGGTATTCGTAACGGAGTTCGCAATGCACTCCAGCAGGACAACTTAATAACTTTATAGTTAAAAAAAAAAAATGTTAACGAAAGGAGATAATTTTTTTTTTTCTGCGTGGAGGATTACTGTTCTTACATTACTTTTGCATTTTAACTCTTATGGAGAGTGGACCGGCCTTACATAAGTATTTCAAACATCTGGCTGCTTTCTGTAATCGAAATTTTATGAGAGATCTGGCACTCACGTTGTCGTTAAGTCGCTGCACTGTTTTCTCCAGTTCTTCCGTTCGACTATGGGATTCATGGAGTCTTCGTTCTAGATCCTGCGCCTGTGACACAAGAAGACAAAAACAGTCACTCGCGTGCCATTGCCAGCACAGGAACTTCATAGAGCCCTAAGTGGCATCTCGAATTTTAAAGCGAGACCCATTGTAAGCAGCTCTGCGTATTCTAATTATTAAAAATTACGGAATACTTCAATGTTAATTTTTTAGGGCAAGAATGAAAGGCAGTATATACAAATTTTGATATTGAAACATAAATTTAATTTTGTAAGTGTGCTGAAGTCAGCAAAAACTTGGCGTTAGTAGTTCTCTGTTTGCCATATTTATTCTAATTTAATAGATTTTTAAGTATAGCTGTATTTTTCTAAACAGATTGCTGTATTACAACCCTAGTATTACCACTTAAAAATTCTGAGGCAACAGAACACACGCGAAACTTGTCTACGATATTTTCTATCGGCGTCGCTTTGCTTCTTCATGGACGGACGTGAAATTGAGGCTTCCAGAATTTTTTTTTCTAGGTTGTCTCCTTGAAATGAATGTCCCCAGCGGTGTGAGCACACCTTACGCCATAACCCATCAAGTAACGAGTGGGCGCAGTCTGAGCTGTAAACTTGATAGGTTTATTTAAACATATTGTAACTGACGCAGAGCAGCATAGCGCTGAGGTAATCATTGCACGAGAAGCAGGTGGTTTAATAATAAGCTACAAAACAGGTGGAGTTCTTAAGGCCGGCGGAACAAGGGGCGGAGGTCTTACCGCAGAGAGCCGCCGTCGGGTTAAGATGGGACGACGACAGGGGGGTCGTCCGCCGTAGCGGCAAAGTTGACCACCCTTCGGCAACATTAAGGTGGCGACGTTCCATATCGAATTTAGACTGTTTAGAGACATCCCCGCGTGTCCTTATTAGTTCAACTATACATGCTTAGCTATTGCAACTAAAAGAGTAAATCATATATGGAGATCAAAGAAATTAACGTAGCGTAATTGAAAACCTATTGTAAAAAATAATGTAACAGCTGATCATTTACCTATTTTAATATATCAACGTGGTAAATTAATATTCAGTTATTCATTCCGAGTATGCTTCTCCCACTAAATTTGAACGGCTTCCCATGTGGAACCGTTACAGTATGAATACTACGGTTGTGAGTACAAAAAATAGTTCAGAATAAATTATTCATTAACTGTTTGGAGGCGCTTGTCGAGGTGTTCCCATCTTCAACGAAAACGTAAACTGGGAATCGAAACAGCGCAACCGCTTTATAACACGATCGCTGTACGAAAGTTGGCGGAAAGGCAGTCGTATGCGAGGATTTATTTACTCAAAGGCAAGACCAGAATATTCCATTATCGATGAGCTGTACTCGGTATCACTGCGATCAACATAGGGTAAACAACTCAGAACTGTCTTGCTGCTTCCTCTGAGTTGAAGGACAGGGTTAAAAAAAAATGACGATAGCCCCAAATTATAGGTCAAGTACTGACACAAAAGTTGTCGGCACGCTGTCAAATGGCTACTACGTCATTGCCGGGGCCCTATTTTTCCTTACTGCATAAAATAATAAACCAAATATTTGTTTTTCAGAGTGTGTATAAAGATAATATATAATGCATGAAAACGTCCCCCCATATTTGCATATATTTATATGCGAACACGTACCCACATGAATAAATTGCACTGTTTATTTCAGCAAAGTTTATCTCTAATATTTTGTGAGACTTTTTCTTTCATATTTATGTCTGTACTCGCATAACCTGTTGAGTAATTCTAAACGGTGATTGATTATTTAATTAAGAGACAGACTGTATTTTCATGACCATAAAAATAGCATAGGAATTGCCAAAAACTGTTACTTTAGAAAACAACCTTACAAACAATAAAAGTACAAATAATGTGCTGCGTAATTAATATTTAATTACATTAATGAGAGTTTTCGTATTTTTATTGGTGCATTCAAGGCAGGCTTACGGTTGTGTATGTCGATAAAGTGGCATGCTGTGTGGGCCACGAGATATAGAATAAAAATATTAATCATTACTTAAGATTACTACATCACAGCATGTTGAAGTCAAGTCATCATCAGAGGCTCATCATCACTTTCTGATAAGTCGTAGTGACCAAGTAGCATACAGGTGAACTGTGGGGACAATTGTTGACCCCGAAGAACAACACGGAGACATTAAAAGACGTGTGTCAAAAAATGACTACTACCCATTATAATTATGTACCATGAAATTAAGCACTTTTAATTTCTATATAGTGATGTGACTCAATAAATAACTAATTGTTTCTCCGTATCTGCAGAATCTGTGTAAAACCAGTGTTATTTAGGCAATGAAGGGGTGAACAGTTCTTTGGAACGCCGAAGAATGGATCCGTTTCAATATCCACACTATTACTTCCAAAGACAAAATGTTTTTGCATGTGTCATTGAAGTGATTTCAATTTATCAATGCCTGAATAGTATCTTAACGAAGCATTAAAAAAATATACCAATAATTACGTTAGTACTGGAACAATCTATGCAAATATCAGGAAAATACGTACATTTAGAGATAATTGTATACGTGTTAATGACTAATACTAATTATGTAATTGTCTCACGATGGCTATCTACGTTGAGTTCAAACCTGAAAGAGTTATGTACGTGCCTCAAGTTCTGGTGGCCCAACTCCCTATATACCTGTGCTTGGGCCAACAGTACGGCCCTGCCAGATGCAGCTGGTAAAAGTGACGACCCGGCTGTGTACGAACTGTTACAAAAATATCCGGCGCGCATCGACCTACGCGCACAGCATTGTGGCTGCTGCAGGCTGCACGCGCAGCTGACTCACCCTTCGCTGGCGCACCACGATCGCCATAAATTCATCCGCCAGAACTGGTGGCCCTAACAGTACAGTCTATACCTTGTAGGATTCTTATCTGCCCAGTAATATAATACAACATTGCATTATTTTGTGATAGTGGTGTATGTACGCTTGTTATTATTCATATGAAAGCTTTAAAGAATCTTAAGATAATACCACATCCTTACCTCATAAATGTCAATATCAGGCAGTCAAAACATAATGTTCTCATTATATAGCCAGGTATGCTAGTATTCAGAAAAGTAACCACTACTTTATTTTCTTATTAAAAGTGGATGAGTTGTACAAGTAAATGAGTACACTTACCGTAATGTTGAAACGCTTCTCGTTGTCATACAGGTTGTTGACTAGTTGACGGGACTGTGCCAGCTTCTCTTCCAGACCTTGCACCTGCAGATACGTGACAATTTATTTAACATACAGGCAGGCTGCGTCTGTATGACGTATAGTATAAATTTTCACTTCTAATAAGAAGATTATTTACGCATGTAGATTAAAAGTCACAGATAACAACAAAGCCTGGAGCTGGAATTGGGTGCAATAAGGAGCATGACAAAGAAATGACAAAAACGTATTTTAATAAATGCTGGAAACAATTTATTGATTTTTGTCTAAACTGGTACACGGCTGTTATATAATAGCATTATACTTCATCCGTAAAAGTGGTAGAAATGTAGATTTGGAAGCATTGTCGTAAACATTTCTTAATGCATTCATTCCACACGTAAAATATGTTTTGTGAAACAGTGAGAAGAGTAAAATTGCCGTATTTTAATGTATTAGTTTGTAAATATTGTAAAGTTATTTTTAATCAATGTTCGATAAAATTTACTGTCTCATCCAGAACAGGAAAAATAAAATAAAATAACAATTTTGAAAATTGGTAAATGCGTTTTAGACTTTAATACTGTATTCAAAAATAGCCACTTTTTAAAATTAATTTAAGTAATACTAATATACGGCTTATGATGCTCCATGGACAAGAGATGGAGGCTGCGTATTCACGGATTACCCATTATCTTTGATTCCACTATCTGGTGTCGACATTTGTCGAACATCTGTTTCCGTACACAATCTTGTACCTGGTCGCCATATTTTCGCTGTCCACCATCTTGTTTATAGCAGTTTTCACTTCATATTCACCCATTCCATCTAGTTTCTTCATGCTCTGTTATTCCATCTTGTTACTTCATGATGCCATTCCATCTTGCTTTTTCATGATCTGATATTCCATCTAGTTTCTTCATGTTCTATCATTCCTACTATTCTCTCTCATTCCTTCTTCCCTATCTCCCGCCTCTTCTTTCTCCCGCCCATTGTATCACTCTCAATTGTTCGATCTGTCACCTTCGTCCGACATCTTCTATGTCATATGCTGTAGTTGCATCGCCGCCTGCTAGAGGCGCTGGTGTAAGCCATTATTTTTGTGACTGCCAGAAATTGCCACTATCATCAGCCATATTGGATGTTGTCATCTGTAGTTTCCCCGAAACCTTCGTTCAACTGCCAGCTGTAAGGGGCACTGGTGTTGTCCATCCTTGATTATGGAATTTAAGTCGTCGAGTAACATCCAGGAACACTGATATATAATTTTCGAAACTCCAAAAATGTTGTGGATGAACTGCTGAACATTACATTTAACTTTTAAAGACAAGTGTATCGAGTAATGCGTCTACAGATTCGTATTTTTTAGACAAATAAGTTATTAGAAAATATGATTACATGAGTGTGACTTAAGCCATATTGGATTATATAAGCATATAATACTATATATTGGTTAATTTGTCATTTCGTATGTATTTTCGGACTTGTGTTTCTAAGTCCAATGCTAAAGAAACACTGAAATTTGATTATTCGCACCTGCTCGATGTTATATTGAATTTAGTAGGTATAGGCGCAATGTTTAACATTTTAAAACTAATTATGTAACCAGACCGAACTGCAAGTACAACACAGTTGTTGGCTTGCTAAAGGTGATTTTTTTAATGCTGTGTGCCTATATCTGACCCCATGGAATTATAAGCATAGTTGGCCATCATTTCCGGACTGTTTAAATTATAGTCACCAATTTCAGACAGTAGGTACTGCTACTAACACTGATCTATGGGAAATGGTTCATCATAACTTGAGTCTTCTGGTACGAATAGTTGGTGGCCATTTTCAAAACTATTTAAGATACTGCCACCAAATTCATATCATAGGCATCGCTTCAAACATCTATCAGGGTTGTTGGATAGATTATGCCTTAAGCCCACTTATAAGCATAGCATTTTAAAACTGTTGAAGTAATAGCCAACAAATTTATGTAATATGCATCACTCGCTATGTTGATCTGTGTGGTAGTTCCAATTTTGCCTCAAGCCCTTTTATAAGCCTGATTGGCTGCCATTTCCAAGCTATTGAATTTATAGCCACTAGATTCATATAATTTGCTTTGCTCTCGACACCGATCAGAGTGGTAGGGCAGTTATGCCTTTAGCCCTCTTATAAGCATTAATGGGTGCTATTTACAAACTGTTGAAATTACATGTGCCAAATTCATTTCATTATATCACTCTTGATTTCCAACATGGCGATATGGGCACTTATGCCTTGAGTCTGATAAAAGGAGATTTTGGTCCACCGGGTTTGGGTTACACATCTGCTTGGGTTTGTTGAGATATTTACTTATACCATGTAAACAAAATAGACACAGCACCTGAGTTATGCATTGTTGAGACGACTTCTTCAGGAAGTAAGTAAGGAAGTGTAGGATATGTGTGAAATAGCAGAGCTGCGGGTGAAGGCATGTTCTATAGTGTGGCAGGGTGATGTTGGAGATGATACCCACTGTTGCTTTTGTAGTGGTATTTGATGTCGTGACTGCTTTCAATTGTTGCCCAAGGCACGTTATATACGTGACAGTAACCTTTCAAGTTCTTCAATTATTTCAACCCACCTTCCGCGCAACAAAATACAAAAATTGGGAGAAAGAATATTTGTTTAGCACCTGTTTCAAGCAAATTGCTAGTGAGTTAGCTATTAATAGATTGCATATGAAATGGCTAGAAACATGTCAACATTCTAGAAAATCTATGCAAAGCTTTGTGAAGGAAGTTCTTGGGATTAGTAGGCATTCTGGGTTTTCCTTGCTCTGAGGAATATTTTGTGTGTATAATGTTTTGTAATTTACGCCCACACAACAGTCATTTCTTTACATTTATCACGAGACCTACTACCCAGGCATAGCTCTTGACCCTCGTAACTGAAGTAGAACAAACTATAAGGGACTGTTCCCCAGATCAATAGAGTAGTGACATTAAGAGAGATGATAGTCGAAAATTACCACCAAAGTGTTGTTTCATCTGCAAGAATAATAATCATGTAGCTAAAGATTGTTATCGTAAAAAAGCCATCTTAACAGAAACCCAAGAAAAACAAGGCAAGCTTGTAACTAAATTTCGGTCATGGTATACACGGACTGCAGAAACAGTTGAGCCATCATCTAAGACAGACCGATTTTGAGATATGAAATGTTTCTTTTGCAATCAGAAAGTGGCATATTAAAGCAACCTGTCCACAAAAGGGAAGGTGTTAGGTTGTCATAATGTAAACCACTTAGGGTATGAACATAAAATATGGCTCATTATACATGCCTGTTGTTACTGCAGACCAAGTGAATGTAGCGGCCGTTTTGGATTCTGGAGCTACATGCTCATTAATTAATCATGAATTCTGTAATTACTTTCTGAAATAATATGCCAAAAGGTATCATTCAGCTGCAGAGAAAGGAAGAGATGGAGTTCTCTTAAGACAAAGAGGTCATAATAAATTCACAGAGTGCGGTTATATTTAAAATTAAAATAGAGAATTTTATTGGATGTTTGAGTTCTGAGTTTTACCCAGATTAATTCATGAATTTTTTTTTTTTTTCGGGGTTGACATTATGGGAAAGACTCGGGCAATTCTATATGTATCGCAAAAAGGATTTATTTTCGCATTTTGCAAACAGCAACCAATTGTCATCACTACAAAATTGTTTTGTTTTGAACTGGTTACCGGGAATGTTCGCTTTGACAGCCAGGATAGTGAACTTGCTGACTTACAACATAATTTTTCCGATATAATAATACCTAAGTTAGGACATTATGTTAAGAACCTATAGTACTGAGGTTGAAAGATAATGAGACAGTTTCATCTCTGCCCTATCAAGTGACCCATCCCAAGTTAAAGCTAGAACCCTCAGATAGTGTATACTCTAGCCCTGCATTTTTGTTCCCCAAGAAGGTTCCAGGGCAGTTACGTGTTAACAGTGATTATCGAAGTGTAAACGAAATTTTCGTTGTATATACGTATCCATTTCTTATCATTGAGTTGGTATTCCAGTATGTGGGAATGTCCAAGAATTTTTCCATCATTACCTTAACTCCACCTTTTTGCAATGCAAGTTACACCCAAAATCTCGGGAAATTTTAGCGTTTGTGACCTCATGGGGCCAGTAACAGTGGAAGAGGTTGCCTATGGAAGTGAATTGTGGACCGCAGGCCATGTCATGTGTGTTGTTCTAGGTATTGTGAATATATCAATATGAACTTTCGTTTACACATTTATGACTAGCAATACCCTCGCCCGCTTCGCTTGGCATCTATTTATTATTCTATACACATTATTGATAATAGCATTAATAAGTTAAATTTTTATAACAAAATTTCAAATTCACATTTTGAAAGAAATTGATCAATTTTTTCCGTAATTACAATTTAACAGAAGAAAATTAAATTTAACATCTTATTTTTAAATAGCAACCACGCGCGTCTTAGTTCGTTATTTTTTTCATAGGTTATATTAAATTTACATTAACTTCTTAAAGCTTCTCTGTATAATATGTTTATTGTTATATTATTTTCTGGTAGCAAAATATATTGGTTTTCTGGAATACCGAATCTAGATATCCCGACATATACTTGGTCATGATAGAAAAATTCCTTGGTCAAATCTACTCAAACAAATGTGGAAGTTTGTTTATTGTGAGAGCAAATTATTCCTTCACCGTAATCAGCTACAGCTTGAAAGGAATAGGCAGATCTGTTGGGATCATAGGTATATGTGGAAATTGCTCTAGCTCTCTGGTGGTTGGCCAAGTTAATATTATAGCTTTGCTGATGTTCCGCTAACATTTTATTAATAGTCTCATGCCATTACACATATTACGTTGGTTTAAGTATCGTAGTAGCATTATTGCGACAACTATCTTTAATCTGAGTTCATGTGGCAGAAGGCCAGAAGGATTTAATGAATTTAAAGATTCTTGAGGGCAGTACACACTGTGTTTAATGTCGGTGACGGTAATAATGGATTTGTAATATTCAACATGGACGGGAACTTCTTATATGATCATTGTATTAATTTCATTAACTGTATCGCTTGTGAGAGCTACTGTTCCCCTGTAACAGAGCCAAAGGTAGTCTCTTTGCAATAAATTTCCTAGATAGGGATGTATTGCATCCATAAGATGTTCTAATTTATGGACAATGCGACCCAATCCAGCATCAAGTTTGATTTCAGCGCTACCACCATTTGTGCTTGGAAAAGGGAATTTTCCTTCTCCAAGCTTGAGAAAATATTGTGGAAAACCGTTACCATTGTTTTAGCTTAAATGGGCTCTCATGTTAGTGCTCAAATTAAGTGTTTGAACTGAACCCCACGATGGAGAAGAACAAACAACATGCTTTTACGATATTTGCACATGTTCCTTTTGCTATGAAAAGCAGTGCTCGGCGAAAATCACCAGCAAAAATAAAGGTGACACCATCCAAGAATACCTTTGATGTTCTTAGATCTTGGAGTGTATTACCTATTATTGGCATTATATACTGTACACAATCAAATAAAAAGTAATATAATAAATTTCTATTCTAGACAAACTTAAAATTTTTTGTAAATTCAATTACCTTTTTCAGTTAGGATTTACAAACAAAACTATATCCAATATTATTTAGTATGCATTAATAACAGTAAATCATTAAGCTAATACTCAAACAAACGATAGATTATATATTGATTACAAAATAAACTGTAAATAAAATAAACAAAACCATTCACTGGTCTTAGAGTTATTATTTTGAAAACATTTTTTATTACAAACTTTAAAATTAAGTGAAAAAAATTAACTATTCTTGCTAAACTAAAACACGTATGGCAAAAATATAATTTAGTAGTTAATTAAATTCTCTTCAAAATATTATACATACATAAAATTCTTTTGCAATAATAGTAAGGAAAAATAAGAACAATTATTTTAACATTATTTTATATTAGTTATATAAACATTTCTTTAACAACTCTACAGTTTCGAGTTTCCAGTGAAATATTTTTTTTTTTATCGGATAAGAAGTTTCAGACATTTTCTCTGACAAAACCACAAGATTTATATGGTTATTATATTAGAGTAGATGTGTTAATGTATGGTAATACATTAGAAGATTATTTAAAATACCAACATCTCTTTTGTCTACTTTGTGGGAAGAATTGTTAACTGTATACCCTGAGAAATTCACGTGAGCGGGAACTTATGGTAAATATCTGGATTTTGTTATCACTGATGGGAAATTAATTATGGACCACGAGAAAATTTGACCCATTGTCAATTTCCCTTTGCCTATGAACTTAAAGGGAGTACGTTGCATCTTAGGGACGGTCGGATATTACTCTAAATTTATTCCGGATTTCGCTCAAATAGCAGAGCCATTAATTCGCTTAAGTGAAAGGCGGTGGATTTTATTTGAGAAACAGAACAAGATACTGCTTTCAGTCAGTTATAACTGAAACTACCAGCTCAACCCATTTTCATTTCTCACATTTTAATAAGTCATTCAAACTACAGGTTGATGCATATTCCAAGGTGCTAGGTGCTGTTCTTGGCTAAAGAGTAAATAATAGTCACTCCCTTTAGCGTATGCCATAAGGCTACTCACACCATCTGAGCGAAACTTTTCTATGAATGAGAAGGAAGTGCTAACAGCCATTTTTGAACTGGAAAATTTTGCTGACTATACAGAAACCGGAGAATTTGAGCTTCACGCTGACAATAAAACGTTAAGTTGGTTACGGCAAACAAAAAAAAACTGCATGCATGTAAGCCAGATGGCTCGTGCACCTTTCCCGATTTAAGTTCACAGTCAAGCATATTAAGAGTATTGATAATGGAGTAGCTGATTGCTTTTCAAGCTAAAGTCTAATAATGTTTCTACGGAACCCATGAAACAGGTGAAAGTGTTACAGAATTCTCAACAGTCTTATTTTAAATTACACCTTCAAAGGACCGATCCAGAACGCATATTATTAAGGGTGACATTGATGCTCGGAAAGTAACACGTTATGAAGTATTGAAAAGTCTCATAGGATGTGTAGATCCTAAAACTCGTAGTTTTAACTTCTGTGTGCTTAAGGTGTTGAAAGGATTCGTATTTCAATATCTAAGGCAGAATAAGACAGTGTCACATATGAAGGAAATGTTTTCCTGGACGGGTTTGGCAAAAGAGGTTGAAGGCCTCGTGAGGGAATGCGAGGATTGCCAGAAGGCAATGTTCCCGTATAGGGCCTCAGAGGCCATGTTCCCATGGGAACGTGTGTATCTTAGTGTGTTTGTCCCTTTGCCTTTGACAAATTCTGGTTTTAATTCTATATTAATTGCAGTAGAAAGTTCCAGTGCATTTGTTTTTTATTCCCCTTATGCTGTATGAAATCTGCTGAGATTTGCAAGATGCTTTGTCAACAACTTTTTATAATTTACGGGTCTTCAGTTCATCTTGTAACAGACAATGACATACATTTTATGTGTTGAAACGAAGAATTTAGCTTTTTCCTGGGGAATTAAGTTGGTACAAACGACTCCGTATTACCCTAAGGCAAATGTTGTTGAATGATACAACAGAAATTTAAAGGTAGCCCTAAGGGCATTCCAGACCGTTACACTTAAGGAATGGGATACTGTGTTATACCAACTGGCCTTAGAATTCAATCATGTCAGCAGTAGTGATACAAAAAACGGTTGCCTCGGAAGTGTTTATCGGAAGAAGCTTGTTTCACCTCCTCATTCTCACCTGGGGGTTGCACTAGTTTTATTGGAAGGCCATTGACTAGAAGGATCTTGAGGAAGTGTGGAATGAGGCAACTCAAGACCTTCAGAAATATTATTCGAAGTTATCAGCACGGATTAATAGTAATATTGAAACAGTTTCTTTCAAGGTTAGGGATAATGTGTTCTTGGAAACGCACTTTCTAAGCAACAAGGCGGTTCAGTTTAGTGCTAAGCTTGCACCTATGTATATGGTTCCATTCGTTATAAAGAGGTTTCTCTCGCCTGTAACAATGATTTCCGAGGATGTCAAAAATCCTGGGATTTTTAATAAGGTTCATTTAACATAATTAAAATCAAGTTTGTCTAGTTAAGCGGCGGCAACAGAAGCTACCGGAGTAAAATATTCTTTGTAGTATTAAAGACTGGTATTGTATTCATATTTCATCATATTTTTTGTGTCTTTTCTTAAATTTTGTTTTTAGTCTTGGGAAGATGTCCAGGAGTTGCTCGTTAACTGATGCTCATTTATCATGTAGTGTTTCATCTTCATTCAGTATGTGAGGTATTCTGTTTGTCCATTTGGTGTAGATAAATTCTATACAGACTAAATGAAGTTGGACTAGATAGGGTTAAGGTATTCGCAGGCGTTTGTTTCACTTGTACCTTGTGAGGAGTCAAGGGTAGATTCTACTATTGTGCAAGTTGCTGCTTTGGTGATCGCATATGCTGTGTTGTCTGTTTCAGAGCATGGGTGTTGAAAGTCGCGAATATCGTCGGTTTTTGGTGTCTTGATTGGGAAAGATTGGTCCGGGGACTTTGCCGAGTGTGGCCAACTCGACAGAGTTCCTAGTTAACATCTTTGGGTCCCCACCCAGAGCCATCACTTACGGGTTGGAGGGTTAAACGGGGCGTCTCAATTTGGGAATTTTCCACCACCCTACCGGAACTCCCCGATCTAAGGACGAATCATGTTCTCATCCAGCGCGATGAAACTACTAAGTTCTGCATGGCATAATGTTTGTTATAATCCTACAAAAATACTATGCATCTGCTGCGTGAGACGAATATCCTAACTTAATTATGTATACTCTTGAAGTTCTATGTAGAAACCCTTCCTCTAGCAGGGAAAGCGCTGCGCGGCTGTCAGCTGATCGGAACATTGTTGAATGTCAGGCTCCACTCCGTGGGCAGACCGGTCGCGTCAAGAGTAACATAAGATCTGAGTATGGCTGCTTGGGTTACGGCGAGCGCCGCTGTGGACGCTAGCATCACCTCTAGTGCATGGTGGCCTGCTAGATGAATGTAATGTCGTGCTACGTAAGTGAAATCAACACCAGAAATGAGCATTATAATTTAATTAAAATTAATTCTGATTGGTGAATACTTTTTGTGCTCCGAGTTGAAGAGGGGATTAAGACAGAATTTTGGGTTTATAACCCCAGCGGTTTCGCTAGCTCGTGAAGAAGTTATTCCTGGTCGTCATTACGAGTTAAGTATTACTTCAATATTGTTAAGACCCATCATGTCACGATGAATAGGAGGGGATTTTGTAAGTCAGTTACTAGAAAGTCAGACGTTGTAATTTTCTGGAACTGGATAAAAATTTCTCTAAATGGCTGTTTAAATTCTAAAACTGATGTCAATGTTTTCAGCCGAAGTAACTTGTAACTAACCGAAATTGCCTATAGCTTACATTTGTGTAGGTTTTCATGTAAGCCATGCGATATTAATACTGACTGAAAATGGCCGTTCAAATTATGAACTCTTGTCATCATGTTCAGCTGAAGTAACTTATAATTTTCTGATATGGAAACTCGAAAATTTATGTAATTTTTGTGTGGGTTTTCACGTAAGCCATGTGAATTGAGACTGATTGAAAATATACAGTAGTCATTCTAAAAAATGTTAAAGTGCAAATTTTTAGTCTGTGAATGTTTTATGATGTCATGATACTAATAATTGTGTATCGGTAAAAGAAAAGCGTTCCCGATGTGTCATGATAGTTAAGATACTTTAAATGTTGTACAAGTATCTACGTCAAATTTTTCAGAATTTTGAAAGGAATTAAAGTAGATTATGATATAGATTTTTACATATTAGCAAAACTAGACATTTTAAATGATACTAGTGGTTTAGCAAAGTATATCTATCCAGAATGAATAATGTTTATCCAGAATATTTGTCAAGTTCTATGGCTGGTAATATTTTTATGTGATTTTATGCGAACATCCAAAGCAGATTGTATGCTTAAGATTTTAGATTGGCTTTGAAATTGCCAATTTGTTATAAGGTTTATTATTTCCAATTGTTACAACATAGGCCTATACCATGGGCGTTTTACATTGCATGCTTTTATTGACCACCCAAGTTTTTTGTATAAAAGTTTTGGAAAATATTTTCGAAATTTTTAATATACAGTTTACTGCAAAGTAACGCATGCTATTCTTACGCATATCTTTGATATCAAAATATCAATTCTCAGGTTTTTTCTGTGTTTTTTCTCTGAGTTTTTGGGCTTGTGGCATGCCTATTTGTGTCGCCCTGGATAGGGCATAACCCACCTGGAAAAATTTTGATGCAGACTTTGATACTATCATGACATACATAATTTGAAAGGTGCACGCTTAGCTATAAATAACATTAATACCAAAAAAAAAAAAAAAAACATTTAAGAGGTACTAGCAAATATAGTATTTCGTAATAAATTTCAAAAATTAAATATAAAAACGATGTTAACATGCGTGCAGCACAAAGTGGCCTATCTACTTCTAATGAATAACATATAACTCGGGAAAAACGTATGTTGGTAACAATCAAGCAAATGATAATGTACTATAACGCGAAATTACCAAGGGGGCAGTAAGACATCGGATTCGCATCTGGAAAAACCTGTGTAAGAATACTGGTACAACTATCCAGGTTACGGTTTCTCGAGAGGTTTTCCGAAGTTACATCAGGTAAACTCTGAGGCGATGCCTAAGTACAACTCATGTTCGACACCCTCCAAGTTCCTGTTTCTTTGAACAAATTTCTCTCTCTCTCCCTCTCTCTCTTTCTAAGAACCTCGACATCGACGAGACATTAAGTCCTCTCGACCAACCTATCTATGTACGTGTTTCGTCTACTACGGATATTTAATAAAAAATATCTATAAACATTTTATCATAATAATTATTATTTCACTTCAGAATCTCATAACAAAGAAGCTTGATGAAGTGCGCTCATACTTTGCATGAGGTACTAGATAACTACTGAGACTAAAGATAGCAAGTAAAAACTTCGTGATTTATATGTATATAGGCCTATAATATCAAGTTCTTTGAAAAACTGACAGATGTGAGGCTTCGAGCAATATGTCAGTTTTATGTTGTAGTGTGACTCGTTAGGGCAAGATATTTGTCCGTACGGAAAGACATTCCAAAAAAAATATTACTATTGTGTTTAATAAATGCTACGTAACAATAACAAATATGTGGTTAGGATAGGTGATGTCATTGAGGCAAATAAAATAAATTATATTTTTTTAGAGATGGACCAGTGGGACCAATATGGAAATCTTGTGCTGAATTTCTCCGCTAGAAATTGCCTAGTAAAACGTTTGTCTTATATGTAATACAGACATATTTATTCTTATGAAAATTATGATAACAATACGTAGTAGATTTGGCTGGAAAATGGATTCAATGTATTGCATTTAAAGATAAGTTTATAAAGTTGAACAAATATGTTGAATAAATATTAAAAATTAGGCAATTTATAAAATATTAAATTTCATGCAAAAAAATTGCATGTATACGTAGATAATGGAAAAGTACATAATTTTGTGCCCCCAAAAATTATTTTTGTTTTATCTTTCAAAGAAATTATTTTAATAATAATATGTTATTTACTTACACCAAGCAAAACAGCTAGCACCATAATTCAGTCGTCTAGTTAGTGTGTTCCCTAGTTTCTGTCGACCCATAACAACTGCTACGTGTCCAGTGTGGATTATGGTCGAGGTGTAGACAGTTCTAAGGGATGCGTGAATCTGCATGGAGCCTCAGCAGTAGGTTGGTTGAGGTGACTTACTTCACTGGAGTCTTACACTGCAGCAAGAACGTGTGTGTGCGGGTTTCCAGCTGATTTGTTTTAATAAAATGCGTGAGTACTACATTTTAAACTTACCACTTATCCCACTACGTTATGCGCGCATGCTACATTTGGAAGGGACGAATTTGTGTTATGATATGTTGGTTCTATAGAAGTGTCCTGGGTTCTATAACTTATAGGAACGAGTGCCGATGTGTAGAACAGTTTCGTTTGTGGAATAAATGTATGACTAATGTTATCCTGCATTCAAATATTTGCTTGGTACATGTACTATTTCCAACACATTTATTTGCTTTCTGTGTGAGATTTCCGTCTTAAAACTGGTTGGCTTCGTAATGTATGGTATAGACGACAATTAATTAAATCGCTGTAGTGAAGAGAAAAAATTACATTAGCAATACTTAAGATTATGTTAGGGTCTAATGCACATATAAGTGGAGAACAAACTTGTCTGAATGTCTACGTGAGTTAAACGACGTGCTGCAACCAATGATCTTAACATTAATATCGTGAATGCAATTTATTTATTAAATTTTAGTTTTGTTTCCTTTCCAGTGCTTACAATATAATTCCTACCATACTTTCGTAGTTACTAGTTCCTAATCGCACATGAGTGGTTTGTGTGTAAATAGATGGTTCAGCAGTTTAGAATGTAAGATTAATAGATTTCACATGTATTATTGCTATTGCCGTTACTTGGAACAACTAATACATTTTACATTATATAGTGAATGATATGGAGTGGTTCTTATCAGCATTTATCATCCAGTATCGGCGATTGTGATGTGAAGAAGAGGTGGAGCAGTGGTTGAATCAAACGGTCGAGAAATGGGAGCATGTTGAGAAAACCTTGCTGCCAGTCAACAAACTCTACTATGTACGAAAATCAGCAGTGAAGCCGCCATGAATCGAACCAAGTTTGTTGTGATATATAGTGAGTAGTCTATAAACTATAGCGAAATAATTTTTTATCAACATGTGTCAGTCTTTGGTTGTAAAGAGTATAAGGTTATATATATAATGTGTGTATATATATATCCTATTTACGAACAAGCCTATATTATTTCTGACGAAATAGTTAAGTGAGGAAAATTTTAAATTCGTTTTGGTTAATAAATATCGGAATATGAAAGAATGAAAAGAGTCTATATAAGTAATATTGCTATATAAGTAATAATTCTTCGTTAGTCATATTTCCATTTCGCGAATCGGCTTCAAGACATCGCTGTTAAGAGTCGCCCAATTATATTCACTCACTCATCCTTTTAGCGAGTTCCTTTCATATTTCAATAATAGCTTCCGAATCTATAAATTTCACATCCCCTTTCCCCGCCCCAAATTATTATTACCACACATAAAGCAGTGTCTTCCATACTGTCGGGGAAAATGGTGAGTATAAAATCTAATAATTAAAATATGTAGTATATCAACATTTTTCAAATAATTTTAATAGAATGTTCTGGTCGCAGATATCAAAATATTACATTACCATAGTTTAAAAGTATATGTTGAGACAAAGATATTAAACCGTTATTTTGGTAGTAAGCAAAATTATTTTGCTTATATTGGTTGATTAGTGTTCATCGTACATAATATAGTGAACAACAGTGCTGCAGAAGTTCCCAGAATGTGATCAACTGTAATATTAGCCATAGAATAGCCAAGACGATTCTGACTTATTTCGATTCTGCATCCTTGGAGGACATCCTCATAAGTAATGACCACAACGACTGGTGTTTGGGTGACAAACATAATCTAGCGCTACTACTAGATTTATTGTAACATGGTATCTGCCTATTTATGAGTGGGTTTTTTTTGCATGAAGACATAGAGTCCCATAAAACAGTGGGAAGGCTGTGCATGAAGAGGCTTAGTGACATCTTGGCTTGTGTATACATTGAAAATGATACATATGATCTTAATAAAAAGGGTCAAACTCAATTATGAATACGTGGCCAATTCTACTTATAAGAAGTCTTATGGCATAATTAGACATTCCCATTGATCAGAGTTAGGAATAGTACCTACAGTCAGAACCTGGGGGCTAATTCTTCTACACTTTGAAAATGATGTTTAAGACATAATGGACCATATCGCATAGTTGTAAACCATGAGTGATGCCTATGATGCGAATTTGACAGCTATAACTTGAACAGTTTGGAAATTGCAGCAAAATATGCTTATAAGAGGGCTTAAGGCATAATTGACCCAGCTACCCTGATTGAAAACGAGAATGAATCGCATTATATGATTTTGGCGGATACAGCTACAACAGTTTGAAAATGGCAGCATGTTATGCCCGTAAATAACTGACCCAACCACCCTGACCGATGTACGAAGGGATGCCTTTGATATGAATTTAAGGGCTGTATTTTAAATAGTTTGAACATGACCTCCAACAATGTATATAAGAAAGCTTAAGTCATAATGGGTTATATCACTAGTATCAGATTTAGGCATACTGCACTTAATGCATGACCTGGGTTAAGTCAACCACTATGTTGTACTTGTGTGGACTGTTTACGTAATCAATTTTGAAAATTAAAAAATTGCGCCTTTGCCTATTAAATCCAATATGTTCAAGTGCAAATAATAAAATTTCTTAATGTTACTATCGCATTCGACTTGAAAACGCAAGTACGAAAATACATAACACTTGGTACATCTAGTAACACATTTGTATATTTATGAAATCCAATATGGCACTGTTCGTAGTAATATAATCATATTTTCAGATGACACTTTCTTATTTGTTTTAAAAAATACGAATCTGTAGACATGGCATTTGATTCACTTGTTTGTAAATTAAAATAAAAACATATAAAATCCCATACGTAACGTTCATTTAGTAAATCTTTGCTGTGTGTGTTTTGTTGTTGTGATTCCATTATCAAATCCTTCTTGAAAGTACGAGTTCGTAACCACATCGCTCGATATACTAATGTCTGTAGGTTATAAAATTTGAAATGATATATTAATTAAACATATAAATGTGATTTTAAAAACGATGCTTTACCTAATTGATGATTGCGACATTGTAACACATTTATCCTTGAATATAAAAGTACTTAGACACGTCGCTTGATAGGCATACATGTATATGTAGATATTAGAGGTTAAATAAATGTTATTAAAAATTAATCAAAATATCGAATCCATAACTTAAGTATATTTTGTAAATTATTAATGAATCTGTATAAATAAAGATTTTTTTTTATTCATGAATACATACATCTAATAGTTCTCTTTTTGAAGTGGGAGAAGTAGAGTTTCCAGGAAAAAATGTTTATTACGGTAATAAATATATAACATATTGTAATATATTATGTTTTTTAATAATTTTTTCTTTCTATATACACGAAATCACATATAATCATTTTAAACCCTTGCTTCAATACATGCCCTGTTAGCTCAGGTGTCCACCATGCTGGCTACTGCTCCACAGGATTTTTGAGCTCTGAAAATTCAATAACAGAGCTTCTTGGTGTTGCTCGACGACTTAAAGTCCTTAATCAAAGATGGACGATATCAGTACCCATAGTCGATGTCGGTTGAACGACGACGAGTTGGTGTGGGGAGGGGGAACGACTGTAGATGACATGCAAGACAGCAGACGACAGTGTCTCTCTCTGATAGTAACAAACAATATGACTGACACAAGTGCAACTAACAAGTGGCGAGTCAACTAGAGTAGACTACATCCAAGATGGTTTACGAAGAAGATAACAGAGAGAACGGGTTCGAGAGATAGAACGGTGGGAGAAAGGAAACAAAGAGTGAGAGACGCAAGAGGGAATGGCAGAGCATGAAGAAATGGAATGACACAGTATGAAGAAAAACAATGGAATGTCAGAGCATGGAGAAATAAGATTGAATGACCGTGCATGAAGTGGAAAAGTTTAAAAACAAAATGGTAGATGAAATCAATATGGCGGGCAGTAATAAACTAGCTGACAAATGTAAAGGTATAGGACAGAATTGATCGTAATACAAGATGGCGGCCAATCCGCAACTAAACAACCCCTAGTCCTTTTCCTCAGAGACCCATAATCCACCTTCTTACACTCTTGAAAAAGACACTGGATTATTGCATGGAAGGACAATTGAAGAATAACATATCCTTTTTTATGTTTGGTTGCCAGGACATACACATTTTACTATCAAAATTTAAAAAAAAAACCAGTTCCGAAAATTATTATTTTAATGTATTACAATTATTTTTTTTGAACATGCCACTTCATATTTTTAGACTTACACAAATTAAAATAAATTTGAATCACATACAACATAAACTTATTGTGTTGTGAAGTGCGGTTCGTACACTGAATGGTTTTCATTTTGAAATGCCTATTTTGAAGAACGCCGTACAGTGCTCTGCGATCATTGGATTCAAACCCGCAAACGTCAGCGACAATTGTAAACCTACTGCGCGGGTGTCACAAGAGTCCATTTACCAAGAGGCCAACTTCTCGCCTACCAACGTAACATTGTCGAGGGTTGCACATGCCACCACGTGTACCTGCTTCGAATCCCTGACTTCCTTATTATAATTCTCTACATACTACTGCATACATTTTTCACTATACCGGGCTATCTCTTTTTGTCAATGCTTTTGAAATGTAGGAAAAAAAAAAAAAAATCTTATTCCACTAATCGGATAATATGCCAACTTTGTTCACTCCCGGTGTGTAAAACTTCAAGTATGGAATTTGTATGTACAGTGCCTTCAAGTTGTTGTCTCAAGTACTTGTATCTTTGCGACATTATTTGTTATTAGCCAAGACTCAAGTTGTTTGGTGTATATAATTGTGAACTTAATCTGGATTATGGTGATGCTGAATCTGTACTATGTTTACCAGTAGTAAATTTTGAAAATGAAGTTAAAGCGCTGGACGCCGGCTTAGGAATGTGTTGTTAGTACTGAAAGTTTTTTAAATACTGAACAGAGGCCATCAAAATTGCTTAATAGATCGACTTGCGGCACGTTTCTCTTTTTTTTTTTTTTTTTTTTAGACTAATGTATTTTATCACGAGATTTTCCATGAGTATTCCTTTTCATAATGGAAGTAGGAGAAATGGTCCTGTTGCATTATCTATGATGGTAAAGACTGTTGACTATAAAGTGAGCACTTTTGAAATAAACCTTAAAAAAATGTCACTATCTCTAACAGCATATATTTTAGCAGGCGAACTGAGTGGCATGCGCCCAGTAAAGTTGATAACGGCGGAGGGAAAGTATTTCCATATATTTACGTCAAATAGAAACTGTCAGGTAATCATTTGCGATAACTTAAATAATTTTTTTACTTTCGGTTTTTTATAATGCATCTAAGTGTAAAAATGATTAGACATGAAAAATATTATTTTGTTATAATTTCACATTTGCACTTAACCGAAGAATGAATAAAGTTACGAGGCCTATGGCAATGCAAATTTTGCATACGATTGGGGGAATATACAGAAAGTATACAAGTAGATCTAAAGCAGGGTTTTCAAAAGCCACAATTTTACCAGTAACAGTCTATATAAGGAGTACACGTGTCTTTTGCAAGGCTGGTATGCGCCCCCTCTTTGAATGTATGTTAGCGCCAGCCGTCTTATATCTCATTCAGCCAGCAATTTGATGTTGGTTTTCACTCTGTGTGGGATCTGTTTGTTGGGTGCATGAATCGTTATTTAAGCCAACTCGTTGCTTCAAGGAAATCAAAATTTCCATTCCAATTCTTGACGTGTTTGTTCCACATTCCTGCTTCTTGGCATTATTTCAGGTAATTGAAGATATGAATATATTTGGCTATATATGTAATCATGGTGGTCGGCTAATAAAATAGTTCTGCCTGTTATCAGGCTTTGCATCTAAATGTTATTTGATCCCATATTCTCACATTTATGCAGATACCATTACAACATTAAGTTCTCGTGTAATATTAATGGAGTATGTGTTTGTGTATTATTTTATGCGTTAGATGTGACGCAGATTATATAGCGAGATTCTACGTCCTTTATTTAGATCCTGTTTATTCAAATGGTTAATTTGAATTCTCATGTTTCTTACCTCTTTATCTTTCGTAGCAGGCATTTACCTGGTTAGGTAATGTGGATTCTGAATATTCGTGGCTTTGTTTGTACGAAGGCCAAAGAACATCGAACTGATATGCAATATCCGCAAATTTTATCTAGTAATATACGACATTATTCATGCTTGTTGCCATGAAAATTGCGAATTAAGACATTAATTCTGAAATTGAGTGGAACTTGGAACAAGTAATGCGAACGATGATTCAGACAACTAATTGCAAAGACAGGACAAATGGCCTAAATTTTAATTGTAAAACGTATACTTAGTCCAGTGTTTCACGACATCTAGCCTGATTACATGCGACGATACAGTCCGACATGAGCGCGTAGAAAATTTTTATGCTATAATGAGAGAGATCGTTTCAATTTTATTGCAACTCTGTCATTCTGAGTTCTGCACACCTGTTGATAGTTGAGGTTATTCTTCGCATGTTCTTTAAAAAAAAAGTCTGTATTTCAGGCTGGCCAAAGAAAGGTCTCGACTACAGAAGGCAAACTTAGGAACTCTGCGCAATTTTGATAATTGTCCGTTGGAGCAGCGAAAGGGAAGCACACGGGGTTGTGAATCTCCTAAACATACCAATGTGCCGTCATTATTCTCGTCGCCAATACCATGAAAGACTCTAATTGATAAGACCTTAATACCCACTGTATGATACCACTAGATCTGACAGTGTTACTCAAGAATGAAGTACAGATTTGAATTTTATCAAGTGCTCCTCCATAATCCACTACGTTGTCACCTCTTGTTCAACCCATCTTTTTCGTCCATCCCACGCAGAAACGGCAAAATTACAAATTAATTCGCCATGGTCGGGTGTTAATGGAAGACGCCATAAGGGACGTCGATAATGCAAGTCTTCGTCTGCAGTTCACTTCTCAATAGTGAGATTGGAATCCGTAGTCATCAGTGTTGCCGCTGTAAATCTCTGGATAGTGGGAAGAAACGTGGCTGAGTCTGTGCCTCTGGAACTTTTTCATTCAGAGCCTATCCAGTGCGTGTTTCCTCATGCCCCTTTATATTCAGTAGCATTGTATTTTCATTGAAATGATCCACGGGCTGGACAGTTCAAAAGAACGATCTCCCTGCTTACCATGGTCCAAGTAATCGCTCTCTTCAAAATTCTAAAAGTGTTACACGCAGCTAACAGCATCCAAACATAAATCATTGTGCCGTGCTTCAACTTTCACCTCTTGCGTGTAATTCTTCCTTTGCGCGGTTATTTTATGGCAATGAGTGTATTGCTTATGGATTTTGGCTTTCACTATATACACACAGCGATTAAATCTAATGTAATATGCCTTAAGAATATATTATAAGTGAGATGCTGTATTTCACTTTTCTGGAAACCACCATGATTTGTTCTTAACCTGAGAAATGACCACCAAGTCTTAAGGTGTTGGAATATTAGAATACTGTTTATGTATCGTCCACGCCATTTAGTTGTTTGGTAGTTACAAATGTCTGAACCATATTATGTTTATTGCATTATCGTATGTGCCATAAATAAGGCGAATGACATAACTTCGATCAATAGAAAGTGAATATATTTCTATGAATATGCATTTTATAGTCATTATTTGTTCAGTGTAATGCACATTTAGTGCTCCGCGTGTTTGTTTGTGAACGCGATAGTTTAAGTTAGATGAACTGGAACCTCGATAGTTTTACATAATGTAATTGTTTGCTTCTTATTTTATAACTTCATTCTGATCATGAAAAACTATGCGCTAGTTGACTTTTATGGTTGGAACTAATGCGTTTTTAAATTTAATAATCGGAATGATTGACCTACCGTAGATTTGAGAAGCTTTTCGTTGGCGGACATGATGCTGACATGTTGACGAATATCTGTCAGTTCATCTTCCAGGTCCTGCACCTGAAAACATTGAACACTTATTGTTTTGTACAGTCTGCATCTGACTGTTATGTTGTGAAATGTACACAATTTATACACAAACCAGCCATGAATATATGTGCACATCTACACAGTAAACAGGTTCTAATAAAAAGAAGTCGCACCCTTGCAGACAGTAAATATGGAAACAAGTATTACTTAAATATCAGAATATTTCATAATAATTCATTACTATTGTTGCAAAAATATAAAATATCGATGGTTAGCTTCATACGACATTCGAAGGAAGTGCTACAAATATTTCCTATTCTAATTTACTAGCAATTTTAATGTTTTATACAGCAAATAACAACTACAAACTTGTCTACTTCTACTTCACTACAAATAAATAATTTTGTAATAATGGAATTTACATATCCTCAAAGAACGTGATTGACACTTCTTTAGTTAATTATATATAATTTAGTTTAGTTGCAATGGTTTTATTGCCATCACTCTGAAATGTTAAATTGTGGTTTCTATATGTAAATAATACACAAATCATGATTTCGCAAGTTGATTCTTAATCATACAATGAAGTCTATTTCTACTGAAATGAATCTTTTTCTCACAAAATTGGTTGATTTCTTTCCACTGGAGTTAATCTTTTCTGTACTTTTTCTTTCTCTTTGCCTCTATATCGGATAATATTTCCATTATTTCAAATGTATGTACGTACCTAATATGAAAGACAAAATGTATCTGATATCGCTCATCGGCCTGATTTTTTTCAGCCCAGGTTGATCGTATACCCCAAAGTATTAGAAACGTACTTGTTAATTGAAGTGTTGTGGGTAATAACATTGAAGCTCACATGATTTTGATATGTATAAAATGTAGTAAAACTGTTTTACTATTTAATTGCGAATACAGAATGTGAATATGATGTTAATTTGTTGTGTTAGGCGTATGTATTAGGTTGATATTTCTTGCTATAAGGTTAAAAAATTATGTCTTTAATATTTTTAGTTGGTGGGAATGCTGGCAAACATATCTTATTACATTTATATTGGTATTAGCGATGGTCCACTGTACAGTCAATCTAACAGTTTATTAAGCTGTAGAAAATTATAAAATTATTATTAATACGCAATAATATTATACGTAGTCTTGACACTGTCAATTAATTGGAGTTGAACTACAAAGAGACATTCTAAAATTTACAGCACCGTTTCTCTGCAACTACAACCACTGCATGCACCATATGCACCACAATCAGCACCACACGCACTATATTCAACAGCACATTGCACCACAATCAACACCATATTTCCCACAATCAGCACCCCACACGCCACAATCAGCAACCTACACACTACAATCAGCCCCACACGCACCACATTCAGCAACACACTCACTGGTGGATGGCAGATTGAACAACTATATGGCCAATGAAATATAGAAGTGGGGTCAGTTGTCTGCTGGTATTCGTGCCGGGATGCTGCGTCGTTGATCGCTCCTTCTGCCATCGCGCCCTGTACATCCTGCACGTAGGTCTTCAAGGTTATTTACTAAAGCTATCAACATCTTTATGTTCCTAGATTTTTGGAATTTTTTAAACATTTTTTACTGGTTGGGTACATTTTGCGATTGATGAGTTTAAATTTATGTGCACGGGGTAATAGTCATTGGGGTCAACTCTAAGGTTGCCAACATTCAACATGGTGATTGTATCAGTAACATAAGGTGTTCGTCAATTTTTAAATTTTTCCCCAATTTTAAATTTAAGGTCATTGTGTCAAGTTCAAGACAACATAGTATCAAACATAGTAGTCGGATTTATCGTAATTTTTTCTCGATTTTCGATTGGCGCTTGTTTGTCATATAACTGAACATCAATCTTTAGTAACCACATCACGATCGTCAACACAAAATTTTCTTTTATGACTAGTAAAAAAAATTTAACGTTTTATGATTAAAAGTAGCAAACGAATATTTGTAAATATGTATTTATGAAATAAAATTGTCGTCTAAAGTATTTCATCTTGAGACACTAAATTAATAGCAACGTCATTTTATGAGATTACGTGTGTTCTGATGGAAAGTACCAACCTTCTACTGACATTATTGAGATACAATTACACTCAGTTCTGTTCAAGTAGTTCCTCAATACAACTACTGTACAAGAGGAGGGTTTGGTAGGCTTGACCTAAGTCATCTAGTTTCAGAACAAAGCAGGTGCGAAAAATGCGGTGCTACGCTGTAAAAAAAATGTTGTAACTGGAACTGAGAAATACTTGTATAATAACAAAGTTTTGTTGATTTATAAATGTATAATTTGTAAATCTACTATGTTTGTTCATTCGAAAGAACAGCATTATTTGAATAAAGAAAAAAGCTTGTGTTGTTACATATATATATATGTAACAACACAAGCTATATGTATATATATATATATTATATATATATATATATATATATATATATATATATATATATATCGTAATCGTTCGCTCGCCCTACAGCATTGGGTTTCGAGGACGAACAATGCCGAATCCACATGAGGTTTTGTCAGGCATTAAGCAAGTTAATTTTCTTTTCTGTAGCAATTGACGTTATCCATTCCACTAAGGCATATTCTTTCAAATTTTAAAAAGTATCATAAGGCGTCTGTAAGAATTAGAAACTCTTAAAACGCGCTAAATGTAAATAATATAAACGGAGAGTTACTTATGGGACTGTACTAGAGATATGACAATTACGACACAGTCTTCATGAGAAAGCTGTCCGTGTAGTCTGCCTTCGGATTCCGAGGGACGCGGACGTATAGTGCACTCCAGTGCGTCCATACAAGAGAGTGTCTTCTGTGTTGCGGGAGTCGACTGTTACAAACAAGCACCCTAGCCTTACTCACATAAATAATACAACAACCTTCCTCATCATCTTCCGACATTGAGTCACACAAGCCAACCACCAGAGTGAACACGCTTCATGTGAAGTGCCGCTCGAAGCCTCTAGTTCTGGACGTACACAACTGGCTGGACGAGACTCTGCGCGTACAAGAAGACGAACGTGTTGCTGTCCATATGGACGGTCGCCGACGATGCATCTTCATCAAGCTGACATCGATGTTACACTGTGAACGCGTATGTGACTGGCAGCTGGTTCATCGCATATACACTGAGATTGACGTTATTAACTTAGAGAAGTCGTACGATTGTAAAAGTCGTGCGTTTCCTAGGAAAGGGCGGGATGTATTACAAATCGGACAACTAAGAAAATCGGACGTTCTCAAATCGCATGCATAAAAAGGTTCTAATTGCCCTGTATTTTAATGACCTTAAAAATAGCACAGTACTTGCCAAAAACTCTTACTTTAGAAAACAACCTTACAAACAATAAAAGTACAAATAATGTACTGCGTAATTAATATTTAATTACATTAATGAGAGTTTTCGTATTTTTATTGGTGCATTCAAGGCAGGCTTACGGTTGTGTATGTCGATAAAGTGGCATGCTGTGTGGGCCACGATTTATAGAATAAAATATATTAATGATAACTTAAGATTACTAAACCACAGTATGTTGAAGTCAAGTCATCATCAGAGGCTCATCATCACTGTCTGATAAGTCGTAGTGACCAAGTAGCATACAGGTGAACTGTGGGGACAATTGTTGTCCCCGAAGAACAATACGGAGACATTAAAAGACGTGTGTCAAAAAATGACTACTACCCATTATAATTATGTACCATGAAATTAAGAACTTTTAATTTCTATATATAGTGATGTGACTCAATAAATAACTAATTGTTTCTCCGTATCTGCAGAATCTGTGTAAAGCCAGTGTGATTTTGTCAATGAAGGGGTAAACAGTTCTTTGGAACGCCGAAGAATGGGTCCGTTTCAATATCCACACTATTACTTCCAAAGACAAAATGTTTTTGCATGTGTCATTAAAGTGATTTCAATTTATCAATGCCTGAATAGTATCGTAACGATGTATTAAATTTTTTTATAAATTATTACGTTATTACTGGAACAATGTATGCAAATTTAAGGAAGATATGAACATTTAGAGATAATTATACACGTGTTAATGACTAATGCCAATTATCTAATTGTCTCACAATGGCTATCTACGTTGAGTTCAAACCTGAAAGAGTTATGTACGTGCCTCAATTTCTGGCAGCCCGCCACCCTATGTACCTGTGCTTGGGCCAACCGTACGGCCCTGCCAGATGCAGCTGGTAAAAGTGACGACCCGGCTGTGTACGAACTGTTACAAAAATATCCGGCGCGCATCTACATATGCGCAACTGTAATGTTTTTAGTACAGCATTGTGGATGCTGCAGACTGCACGCGCAGCTGCCTCACCCTTCGCTGGCCCACCACGATCGCCATAAATTCATCCGCCAGAACTGGTGGCCCTAACAGTACAGTCTATACCATGTAGGATTATTATCTGCCCAGTAATATAATACAACATTACATTATTTTGTGATAGTAGTGTATGTACGCTTGTTATTATTCATATGAAAGCTTTAAAGAATTTTAAGATAATACCACATCCTTACCTCATAAATGTCAATATCAGGCAGTCAAAACATAATGTTCTCATTATATAGCCAGGTATGCTTGTATTCAGAAAAGTAACCACTACTTTATTTTCTTATTAAAAGTGGATGAGTTGTACAAGTAAATGAGTACACTTACCGTAATGTTGAAACGCTTCTCGTTGTCATACAGGTTGTTGACTAGTTGACGGGACTGTGCCAGCTTCTCTTCCAGACCTTGCACCTGCAGATACGTGACAATTTATTTAACATACAGGCAGGCTGCGTCTGTATGACGTATAGTATAAATTTTCACTTCTAATAAGAAGATTATTTACGCATGTAGATTAAATGTCACAGATAACAACAAAGCCTGGAGCTGGAATTGGGTGCAATAAGGAGCATGACAAAGAAATGACAAAAACGTATTTTAATAAATGCTGGAAACAATTTATTGATTTTTGTCTAAACTGGTACACGGCTGTTATATAATAGCATTATACTTCGTCCGTAAAAGTGGTAGAATTGTAGATTTGGAAGCATTGTCGTAAACATTTCTTCATACATTCATTCCACACGTAAAATATGTTTTGCGAAACAGTGAGAAGAGTAAAATTGCCGTATTTTAATGTATTAGTTTAAATATTGTAAAGTTATTTTTAATCAATGTTCGATCAAATTTACTGTCTCATTAAGAACAAGAAAAAAATAAATAAAATAACAATTTTGAAAATTGGAAAATGCGTTTCAGACTTTAATACTGTATTCAAAAACAGCCACTTTTTAAAATTAATTTAAGTAATACTAATATATGGCTTATGATGCTCCATGGACAAGAGATGGAGGCTGCGTATTCACGGATTACCCATTATCTTTGATTCCACTATCTGATGTCGACATTTGTCGAACATCTGTTTCCGTACACAATCTTGTACCTGGTCGCCATATTTTCGCAGTCCACAATTTTGTTTATAGCAGTTTTCACTTCATATTCACACATTCCATCAAGTTTCTTCATGCTCTGTTATTCCATCTTGTTACTTCATGATGCCATTCCATCTTGCTTTTTCATGATCTGATATTCCATCTAGTTTCTTCATGTTCTATCATTCCTACTATTCTCTCTCATTCCTTCTTCCCTATCTCCCGCCTCTTCTTTCTCCCGCCCATTGTATCACTCTCAATTGTTCGATCTGTCACCTTCGTCCGACATCTTCTATGTCATATGCTGTAGTTGCATCGCCGCCTGCTAGAGGCGCTGGTGTAAGCCATGATTTTTGTGACTACCAGAAATTGCCACTATCAACAGCCATCTTGGATGTTGTCATCTGTAGTTTCCCCGAAACCTTCGTTCAACTGCCAGCTGTAAGGGGCAATGGTGTTGTCCATCCTTGATTATGGAATTTAAGTCGTCGAGTAACATCCAGGAACACTGTTATATAATTTTTGAAACTCCAAAAATGTTGTGGATGAACTGCTGAACCTTGAGCAGCCAGAATGTGGACACCCTAGCCAGCTCAGCTACCAGGGTATGTGTTAGAGCGAGGGTTTAAAATAATTATATAAATTTGTTATAAGGGGAAAATAACAAAAAAAATTTTTAATAGTTTTATAATATACAATTTTATTTATTAATATATTTCATAAATTTGTATATATGTATATATATATATATTAAAATAAACCATAAAACTCATATTGCTTCACACAAATGTATTAGATGTATGTATTCATAAAAATATATACTTGAAAATCATAGATAATCATTAATCATTTATAAAAACAATAAAGTTATGGATTCGATATTTTTACTAACTTATAACAAAGTTTATTAAACTTCTAAACTTTACACATATAAATGTATCAAGCAATGTGTCTATGTATTCTTATATTCACGGATATCTGGATTATGATGTCGCAACCCTCGACTAGGCAAAGCATAAATTTATATATAAAATTATATATTTAATTAATATATAAATATTTTGAATTTTAATATATACGAGCATAAATGTATTGAACTACATGTCTACGAACTCGTAATTTCAATAATTCGATACTGGGATCTGAACAGACAAATACACAAGGAAAAAATTGTAAAATAAAAATGATCTATTTGGTCCTTACATTTAACTTTTAAAGACAAGTTTATCGAGTCATGCGTCTACAGATTCGTATTTTTTAGACAGATAAATTATTAGAAAATATGATTACATGAGTGTGACTAAAGAAATATTGGATTAAATAAGCATATAATACTATATATTGGTTAATTTGTCATTTTGTATGTATTTTCGGACTTGTGTTTCTAAGTCGAATCCTAAAAAAATACTGAAATTTGATTATTTGCAATTGCTCGATGTCATATTGAATTTAGTAGGTATACGCGCAATGTTTAACATTTTAAAACTAATTATGTAACCAGACCGAACTGCAAGTACAACACAGTTGTTGGCTTGCTAAAGGTGATTTTTTTAATGCTGTTTGCCTATATATGACCCCATGGAATTATAAACATAGTTGGCCATCATTTCCGAACTGTTTAAATTATAGTCACCAAATTCAGAAAGTAGGTACTGCTACTAACACTGATCTATGGGAAATGGCTCATCATAACATGAGTCTTCTCGTACGAATAGTTGGTGGCCATTTTCAAACTATTTAAAATACTGCCACCAAATTCATATCATAGGCATCGCTTCAAACATCTATCAGGGTTGTTGGATAGATTATGCCTTAAGCCCACTTATAAGCATAGCATTTTAAAACTGTTGAAGTAATAGCCATCAAATTTATGTAATATGCATCACTCGCTATGTTGATCTGTGTGGTAGTGCCAATTTTGCCTCAAGCCCTTTTATAAGCCTGATTGGCTGCCATTTCCAAGCTATTGAATTTATAGCCACTAGATTCATATAATTTGATTTGCTCTCGACACCGATCAGAGTGGTAGGGCAGTTATGCCTTTAGCCATCTTATAAGCATAAATGGGTGCTATTTACAAACTGTTGAAATTACAGGTGCCAAATGCATATCATATGTATCACTCTTGATTTCCAACATGGGGATATGGTTCATTTTGCCTTGAGTCTGTTAAAAGGAGATTTTGGTCCACCGTGTTAGGGTTACACTTCTGCTTGGGTTTGTTGAGATATTTACTTATACTATGTAAACAGGATAGACACAGCACCTGAGTTATGCATTGTTGAGACTTCTTAAGTAAGTTAGTAAGAAAGTGTAGTATATGTGTGAAATAGCAGAGCTGAGGATGAAGGCATGTTCTATAGTGTGGTAGGGTGATGTTGGAGATGATACCCACTGTTGTTTTTATCGTGGTACTTGATGTCGTGACTGCTTTCAATTCTTGCCCAAGGCACGTTATATACGTGACAGTAACCTTTCAAGTTCTTGAATTATTTAAACCCACCTTCCGCGCAACAAAATACAAAAATCGGGACAAAGAATGTTTGTTTAGCACCTGTTTCAAGCATATTGCTAGTGAGTTAGCTATTAATAGATTGCATATGAAATGGCTAGATAAATGTCAACATTATAGAAAATCTATGCAAAGCTTTGTGAACTAAGTTCTTGGGATTAGTAGGCATCCTTGGTTTTCCTTGCTCTGAGGAATATTTTGTGTGTATAATGTTTTGTAATTTACGCCCACACAACAGTCATTTCTTTACATTTATCACGAAACCTACTACCCGGCATAGCTCTTGACCCTCGTAACTGAAGTAGAACATCCTATAAGGGATTGTTCCAAGATCAAGTGAGTAGTGACATTAAGAGAGATAAGAGTCGAAAATTACCACCAAAGTGCTGTTTCATCTGCAAGAAGAATAATTATGTATCTAAAGATTGTTATCGTAAGAACTCCATCTTAACAGTAACCCAAGAAAAACAAGGCAAGCTAGTGAGTAAATTTCGGTCATGCTATACACGGACTGCAGAAACAGTTGTGCCATCATCTAAGACAGACCGATTTTGAGATATGAAATGTTTCTTTTGAAATCAGAAAGTGGCATATTAAAGCAACCTGTCCACAAAAGGATAGGTGTTAGGTTGTCATAATGTAAACCACTTAGGGTATGAACATAAAATATGGCTCATTATAAATGCATGTTTTTACTGCAGACCAAGTGAATGTAGCGGCCTTTTTGGATTCTGGAGCTACATGCTCATAAAAAAATCAAGAATTCTGTAATTACTTTCTGAAATAATATGCCAAAAGGTATCATTCAATTGCAGAGAAAGGAAGAGATGGAGTCCTCTTAAGAAAAAGAGGTCATAATAAATTCACATAGTGCGGCTTTATTTAAAATTAAAATAGAGAATTTTATTGGATGTTTGAGTTCTTAGTTTTACCCAGATTAATTCATGAATTTTTTTTTTTTTTTTTAGGGGTTGACATTTTGGGAAAGACTCGGGCAATTCTATATGTATCGCAAAAAGGATTTATTTTCGCATTTTGCAAACAGCAACCAATTGTCATCACTTCAAAATGGTTTTGTTTAAAAACTGGTTACCGGGAATGTTCGCTTTGACAGCCAGGATAGTGAACTTGCTGACCTACAACATAATTTTTCCGATATAATAATACCTAAGTTAGGACATTATGTTAAGAACCTATAGTACTGAGGTTGAAAGATAATGAGACAGTTTCATCTCTGCCCTATCAAGTGACCCATCCCAAGTTAAAGCTAGAACCCTCAGATAGTGTATACTCTAGCCCTGCATTTTTGTTCCCCAAGAAGGTTCCAGGGCAGTTACGTGTTAACTGTGATTATCGAAGTGTAAACGAAATTTCCTTTATATATACGTATCCATTTCTTACCATTGAGTTGGTATTCCAGTATGTAGGAAAGTCCAAGAATTTTTTCACCATTACCTTAACTCCACCTTTTTGCAATGCAAGTTTCACCCAAAATCTGGGGAAATTTTAGCGTTTGTGACTCCATGGGGCCAGTAACAGTGGAAGAGGTTGCCTATGGAAGTGAATTGTGGACCGCAGGCCATGTCATGTGTGTTGTTCTAGGTATTGTGAATATATCAATATGAACTTTCGTTTACACATTTATGACTAGCAGTACCCTCGCCCGCTTCGCTTGGCATCTATTTATTATTCTATACACATTATTGATAATAGCATTAATAAGTTCAATTTTTATAACAAAATTTCAAATTCACATTTTGAAAGAAATTGATCAATTTTTTCCGTAATTACAATTTAACAGAAGAAAATTAAATTTATCATCTTATTTTTAAATAGCAACCACCCGCGTCTTAGTTCCTTATTTTTTTCATAGGTTATATTACATTTACATTAACTTCTTAAAGCTTCTCTGTATAATATGTTTATTGTTATATTATTTTCTGGTAGCAAAATATATTGGTTTTCTGGAATACCGAATCTAGATATCCCGACATATACTTGGCCATGATAGAAAAATTCCTTGGTCAAATCTACTCAAACAAATTTGGAAGTTTGTTTATTGTGAGAGCAAATGATTCCTTCACCGTAATCAGCTACAGCTTGAAAGGAATAAGCAGATCTGTTGGGATCATAGGTATATGTGGAAATTGCTCTTGCTGTCTGGTGGTTGGCCAAGTTAATATTATAGCTTTGCTGATGTTCCGCTAACATTTTATTAATAGTCTCATGCCATTACACATATTACGTTGGTTTAAGTATCGTAGTAGCATTATTGCGACACCCATATTTAAAACTGAGATAGTGTGGCAGCAGGCCAGAAGGATTTAATGAATTTAAAGATTTTTGAGGGCAGTACACACTGTGTTTAATGTCGGTGACGGTATCAATGGATTTGTAATATTCAACATGGACGGGAACTTCTTATATGATCATTGTATTAATTTCATTAACTGTATCGCTTGTGAGAGCTACTGTTCCCCTGTAACAGAGCCAAAGGTAGTCTCTTTGCAATAAATTTCCTAGATAGGGATGTATTGCATCCATAAGATGTTCTAATTTATGGACAATGCGACCCAATCCAGCATCAAGTTTGATTTCAGCGCTACCACCATTTGTGCTTGGAAAAGGGAATTTTCCTTCTCCAAGCTTGAGAAAATATTGTGGAAAACCGTTACCATTGTTTTAGCTTAAATGGGCTCTCATGTTAGTGCTCAAATTAAGTGTTTGAACTGAACCCCACGATGGAGAAGAACAAACAACATGCTTTTACGATATTTGCACATGTTCCTTTTGCTATGAAAAGCAGTGCTCGGCGAAAATCACCAGCAAAAATAAAGGTGACACCATCCAAGAATACCTTTGATGTTCTTAGATCTTGGAGTGTATTACCTATTATTGGCATTATATACTGTACACAATATAATAAAAAGTAATATAATAAATTTCTATTCCAGACAAACTTAAAAAGATTTGTAAAT
The DNA here is from genome assembly GCA_029891345.1 of Dryococelus australis. Classification (NCBI taxonomy): domain Eukaryota; kingdom Metazoa; phylum Arthropoda; class Insecta; order Phasmatodea; family Phasmatidae; genus Dryococelus; species Dryococelus australis. Next base: position 108,869,847 of record CM057001.1, read on the forward strand.
TCAATTACATTTTTCAGTTAGTATTTACAAAAAAAACCATATCCAATATTATTTAGTAGGCATTAATAACAGTAAATCATTAAGCTAATGCTCAAACAAACGATAGATTATATATTGATTACAAAATAAACTCTAAATAAAATAAACAAAACCATTCGCTGGTCTTAGAATTATTATTTTGAAAACATTTTTTATTACAAACTTTAAAATTAAGTGAAAAAAATTTAACTATTCTTGCTAAACTAATACATGTGTGGCAAACATATAATTTAGTAGTTAATTAAATTCTCTTCAAAATATTATACATACATAAAATTCTTTTGCAATAATAGTAAGGTAAAATAAGAACAATTATTTTAACATTATTTTAAATTAGTTATATAAACATTTCTTTAACAAATCTACAGTTTCGAGTTTCCAGTGAAATATTTTATTTAATCGCACATTTTCTCAGACAAAACCACAAGATTTATATGGTTATTATATTAGAGTAGATGTGTGAATGTATGGTAATAATTTCGAAGATTATTTAAACCACCAACATCTCTTTTGTCTACTTTGATCGAAGAATTGTTAACTGTATACCCTGAGAAATTCACGTGAGCGGGAACTTATGGTAAATATCTGGATTTTTTTATCACTGATGGGAAATTAATTATGGACCACGAGAAAATTTGACCCATTGTCAATTTCCCTTTGCCTATGAACTTAAAGGGAGTACGTTGCATCTTAGGGACGGTCGGATATTACTCTAAATTTATTCCGGATTTCGCTAAAATAGCAGATCCATTAAATTCGCTTAAGTGAAAAGGGGTGGATTTTATTTTAGAAACAGAACAAGATACTGCTTTCAGTCAGTTAAAACTGAAACTACCAACTGCACCCATTTTCATTTCTCACATTTTAATAAGTCATTCAAACTACAGGTTGATGCATATTCCAAGGTGCTAGGTGCTGTTCTTGGCTAAAGAGTAAATAATAGCCACTCCCTTTAGCGTATGCCATAATGCTACTCACACCATCTGAGCGAAACTTTTCTATGAATGAGAAGGAAGTACCTAACAGCCATTTTTGAACCGGAAAATTTTGCTGACTATACAGAAACCTGAGAATTTGAGCTTCACGCTGACAATAAAACGTTAAGTTGGTTACGGCAAACAAAAAAAAACTGCATGCATGTAAGCCAGATGGCTCGTGCACCTTTCCCGATTTAAGTTCACAGTCAAGCATATTAAGAGTATTGATAATGGAGTAGCTGATTGCTTCTCACGTTAAAGTCTAATAATGTTTCTACGGAACTAATGAAACAGGTGAAAGTGTTACAGAATTCGCAACAGTCTTATTTTAAATTACACCTTCGAAGGACCGATCCCGAACGCATATTATTAAGGGTGACATTAATGCTCGGAAAGTAGCACGTTATGAATTACTGAAAGGTCTCATAGGATGTGTAGATCCTAAACTCGTAGTTTTAACTTCTTTGTGCTTAAGGCGTTGAAAGGATTCGTATTTCATTATCTAAGGCAGAATAAGACAGTGTCACATATGAAGGAAATGTTTTCCTGGACGGGTTTGGCAAAAGAGGTTGAAGGCCTCGTGAGGGAATGTGAGGATTGCCAGAAGGCAATGTGCTAGTATAGGGCTTCAGAGGACATGTTCCCATGGGAACGTGTGTATCTTAGTGTGTTTGTCCCTTTGCCTTGGACAAATTCTGGTTTTAATTCTATATTAGTTGCAGTAGAAAGTTCCAGTGCATTTGTTTTTTATTCCCCTTATGCTGTATGAAATCTGCTGAGATTTGCAAGATGCTTTGTCAACAACTTTTTATAATTTATGGGTCTTCAGTGCATCTTGTAACAGACAATGGCATACATTTTATGTGCTGAAACAAAGAATTTAGCTTTTTCCTGGGGAATTAAGTTGGTACAAACGACTCCGAATTACCTTAAGGCAAATGTTGTTGAATAATACAACAGAAATTTAAAGGTAGCCCTAAGGGCATTCCAGACCGTTACCCTTAAGGAATGGGATAGTGTGTTATACCAACTGGCCTTAGTATTCAATCATGTCAGCAGTAGTGATACAAAAAAGGTTGCCTTGGAAGTGTTTATCGGAAGAAGCTTGTTTCACCTCCTCATTCTCACCTGGGGGTTGCACTAGTTTTATTGGAAGGCCATTAACTAGAAGGATCTTGAGGAAGTGTGGAATGAGGCAACTCAAGACCTTCAGAAATATTATTTGAAGTTATCAGCACGGATTAATAGTAATATTGAAACTTTTTCTTTCAAGGTTAGGGATAATGTGTTCTTGGAAACGCACTTTCTAAGCTACAAGGCGGTTCAGCTTAGTGCTAAGCTTGCACCTATGTACATGGTTCCATTCGTTATAAAGAGGTTTCTCTCGCCTGTAACAATGATTTCCGAGGATGTCAAAAATCCTGGGATTTTTAATAAGGTTCATTTAACATAATTAAAATCAAGTTCGTCTAGTTAAGCGGCGGCAACAGAAGCTACCGGAGTAAAATATTCTTTGTAGTATTAAAGACTGGTATTGTAATATGGGCTTATATTGTATTCATATTTCATCATATTTTTTGTGTCTTTTCTTAAATTATGTTTTTAGTCTTGGGAAGATGTCCAGGAGTTGCTCGTTAACTGATGCTCATTTATCATGTAGTGTTTCATCTTCATTCAGTATGTGAGGTATTCTGTTTGTCCATTTGGTGTAGATAAATTCTATACCTGACTAAATGTAGTTGGAGTAGATAGGATTAAGGTATTCGCAGGCGTTTGTTTCACTTGTACCCTGTGAGGAGTCAAGGGTAGATTCTACTATTGTGCAAGTTGCTGCTTTGGTGATCGCATATGCTGTTTTGTCTGTTTCAGAACATGGGTGTTGAAAGTCGCGAATATCGTCAGTTTTTGGTGTCTTGATTGGGAAATTTTGGTCCGGGGACTTTGCCGAGTCTGGCCAACTCGACAGAGTTCCTAGTTACCATCTTTGGGTCCCCACCCAGAGCCATCACTCCCGGGGTGGAGGGTTAAACGGGGCGTCTCAATTTGGGATTTGTCCACCACCCTACCGGAACTCCCCGATCTAAGGACGAATCATGTTCTCATCCAGCGCGATGAAACCACTAAGTTCTGCATGGCATAATGTTTGTTATAATCCTACAAAAATACTATGCGTCTGCTGCGTGAGACGAATATCCTAACTTAATTATGTATACTCTTGAAGTTCTATGTAGAAACCCTTCCTCTAGCAGGGAAAGCGCTAGTAGGCATATACCATGGGCATTTTACATTGCATGCTTTTATTGAAAACCCAAGTTTTTTGTATAAAAGGTTTGGAAAATATTTTGGAAATTTTAAAATACAGTTTACTGCTAAGAAACGCATGCTATTCTTACGTATTTCTTTGATATCAAAATATAAATTCTCTGGTTTTTTCTGTGTTTTTTCTCTGAGTTTTTGAGCTTGTGGCATGCCTATTTGTGTCGCCCTGGATAGGGCATAACCCACCTGGAAAATTTTTATTGCAGACTTTGATACTATCATGACATACATAATTTGAAAGGTGCACGCTTAGCTATAAATAACATTAATACGCAAAAAAAAAAAAAAAACAATTAAGAGGTACTAGCAAATATAGTATTTCGTAATAAATTTCAAAAAATTAATATAAAAACGATATTAACATGCGTGCAGCACAAAGTGGCCTATCTACTTCTAATGAATAACATATAACTCGGGAAAAACGTACGTTGGCAACAATCAAGCAAATGATAATGTACTATAACGCGAAATTACCAAGGGGGCAGTAAGACATCGGATTCGCATCTGGAAAAACCTGTGTAAGAATACTGGTACAACTATTCAGGTTACGGATTCTCGAGAGGTTTTCCGAAGTTACATCAGGTAAACTCTGAGGCGGTACCTAAGTACAACTCATGATCGACACCCTCCAAGTTCCTGTTTCTTTGAACAAATTGCTCTCTCTCTCCCTCTCTTTCTAAGAACCTCGACATCGACGAGACATTAAGTCCTCTCGACCAACCTATCTATGTACGCGTTTCGTCTACTACGGATATTTAATAAAAAATATCTATAAACATTTTATCATAATAATTATTATTTCACTTCAGAATCTCATAACAAAGAAGCTTGATGAAGTGCGCTCATACTTTGCATGAGGTACTAGATAACTACTGAGACTAAGGATAACAAGTAAAAACTTCGTGATTTATATGTATATAGGCCTATAATATCAAGTTCTTTGAAAAACTGACAGATGTGAGTCTTCTAGCAATATGACAGTTTTATGTTGTAGTATGACTCGTTAGGGCAAGATATTTGTCCGTACGGAAAGACATTCCAAAAAAAATATTACTATTGTGTTTAATAAATGCCACGTAACAATAACAAATATGTGGTTAGGATAGGTGATGTCATTGAGGCAAATAAAATACATTATTTTTTTTTAGAGATGGACCAGTGGGACCAATATGGAAATCTTGTGCTGAATTGCTCCGCTAGAAATTGCCTAGTAAAACGTTTGTCTTATATGTAATACTGACATATTTATTCTTATAAAATAATGATAACAATACGTAGTAGATTTGGCTGGCAAATGGATTCAATGTATTGCATTTAAAGATAAGTTTATAAAGTTGAACAAATATGTTGAATAAATATTAAAAATTAGGCAATTTATAAAATATTAAATTTCATGAAAAGAATTGCATGTATACGTAGATAATGGAAAAAGTGCATAATTTTTGTGCCCCCAAAAATGAGTTTTGTTTTATTATTCAAAGAAATTATTTTAATAATAATATGTTATTTACTTACACCAAGTAAAACAGCTAGCACCATAATTCAGTCGTCTAGTTAGTGTGTTCCCTAGTTTCTGTCGACCCATAACAACTGCTACGTGTCCAGTGTGGATTATGGTTGAGGTGTCGACAGTTCTAAGGGATGCGTGCCTCTGCATGGAGCCTCAGCAGTATGTTGGTTGAGGTGACTTACTTCACTGGAGTCTTATACTGCAGCAAGAACGTGTGTGTGCGCGTTTCCAGATGATTTGTTTTAATAAAATGCGTGAGTCCTACATTTTAAACTTACCACTTATCCCACTACGTTATGCGCGCATGCTACATTTGGAAGGGACGAATTTGTGTTATGATATGTTGGTTCTGTGGAAGTGGCCTGGGTTCTATAACTTATAGGAACGATTGCAGATGTGTAGAACAGTTTCGTTTGTGGAATAAATGTATGACTAATGTTATCCTGCATTCAAATATTTGCTTGGTACATGTACTATTTCCAACACATTTATTTGCTTTCTGTGTGAGATTTCCGTCTTAAAACTGGTTGGCTTCGTAATGTATGGTATAGACGACAATTAATTAAATCGCTGTAGTGAAGAGAAAAAATTACATTAGCAATACTTAATATTATGTTAGGGTCTAATGCACATATAAGTGGAGAACAAACTTGTCTGAATGTCTACGTGATTTTAACGACGTGCTGCAACAAATGATCTTAACATTAATATCGTGAATGCAATTTATTTATTAAATTTTAGTTTTGTTTCCTTTCCAGGGCTTACAATATAATTCCTACCATACTTTCGTAGTTACTAGTTCCTAATTGCACATGAGTGGTTTGTGTGTAAATAGATGGTTCAGCAGTTTAGAATGTAAGATTAATAGATTTCACATGTATTATTGCTACTGCCGTTACTTGGAACAACTAATACATTTTACATTATATAGTGAATGATCTGGAGTGGTTCTTATCAGCATTTATCTTCCCGTATCGGCGATTGTGATGTGAAGAAGAGTTGGCGCAGTGGTTGAATCAAACGGTCGAGAAATGGGAGCATGTTGAGAATACCTTGCTGCCAGTCAACAAACTCTACTATGTACGAAAATCAGCAGTGAAGCCGCCATGAATCGAACCAAGTTAGTTGTGGTAGATAGTGAGTAGTCTATAAACTATAACGAAATAATTTGTTATCAACATGTCACAGTCTATGGTTGTAAAGAGTATAAGGTTATATATATAATGTGTATATATATATCCTATTTTCGAACAATATATTATTTCTGCCGAAATAGATAAGTGAGGAAAATTTTAAAGTCGTTTAGGTTAATAAATATCGGAATATGAAAGAATGAAAAGAGTCTATACAAGTAAAATTGCTATACAAGTAATAATTATTCGTTAGTCATATTTCCATTTCGCGAATCGGCTTCAAGACATCGCTGTTAAGAGTCGCCCGATTATCTTGATTCACTCACCCTTTTATCGAGTTCCGTTCATATTTCAATGATAGCTTCCGAATCTATAAATTTCACATCCCCTTTCCCCGTCCCAAATTATTATTGCCACACATAAAGCAGTGTCTTCCATACTGTCGGGAAAATCCCGAGTATAAAATCTAATAATTAAAATATTTCGTTTATCAACCTTTATCAAACAATTTTAATAGAATGTTCTGGTCGCAGATATCAAAATATGACATTAGCATAGATGAAATGTATATGTCGAGACAAAGATATTAAACCGTTATTTTGGTAGTAAGCAAAATTATTTTGCTTATATTGTTTGATTAGTGTTCATCGTACATAATATAGTGAACAACAGTGCTGCAGAAGTTCCCAGAATGTGATCAACTGTAATATTAGCCTCAGAATAGCCAAGATGATTCTGATTTATTTCGATTCTGCATTCCTTGGAGGACATCCTCATAAGTAATGACCACAACGACTGGTGTTTGGGTGACAAACATAATCTAGCGCTAATAGTAGATTTATTGTAACATGGTATCTGCCTATTTATGAGTGGAATTTTTTTCCCATGAAGACATAGAGTCCCATAAAACAGTGGGAAGGCTGTGCATGAAGAGGCTTAGTGACATCTTGGCTTGTGTATACATTGAAAATGATAAATATGATCTTAATATAAAGGGTCAAACTCAGTTATGAATACGTGGCCAATTCTACTTATAAGAAGTCTTATGGCATAATGAGACAATCCCATTGATCATAGTTAGGAATAGTACCTACAGTCAGAACCTGGGGGCTAATTCTTCAACACTTTGAAAATGAGGTTTAAGACATAATGGACCATATCGCCTAGTTGTAAACCATGAGCGAAGCCTATGATGTGAATTTGACAGCTATAACATGAACAGTTTGGAAATTGCAGCAAAATATGCTTATAAGAGGGCTTAAGGCATAATTGACCCAGCTACCCTGATTGAAAACGAAAATGAATCGCATTATATGATTTTGGCGGATACAGCTACAACAGTTTGAAAATGGCAGCATGTTATGCCCGTAAATAACTGACCCAACCACCCTGACCGATGTACGAAGGGATGCCTTTGATATGAATTTAAGGGCTGTATTTTAAATAGTTTGAACATGACCACCAACAATGTTTATAAGCAAGCTTAAGTCATAATGGGTTATATCACTAGTATCAGATTTAGGCATACTGCACTTAATGCATGACCTGGGTTAAGTCAACCACTATGTTGTACTTGTGTGGACTGTTTACGTAATCAATTTTGAAAATTAAAAAATTTCGCCTTTGCCTATTAAATCCAATATGTGCAAGTGCAAATAATAAAATTTCTTAATGTTACTATCGCATTCGACTTGAAAACGCAAGTACGAAAATACATAACACTTGGTACATCTAGTAACACATTTGTATATTTATGAAATCCAATATGGCACTGTTCGTAGTAATATAATCATATTTTCAGATGACACTTCCTTATTTGTTTTAAAAAATACGAATCTGTAGACATGGCATTTGATTCACTTGTTTGTAAATTAAAATAAAAACATATAAAATCCCATACGTAACGTTCATTTAGTAAATCTTTGCTGTGTGTGTTTTGTTGTTGTGATTCCATTATCAAATCCTTCTTGAAAGTACGAGTTCGTAACCACATCGCTCGATATACTAATGTCTGTAGGTTATAAAATTTGAAATGATATATTAATTAAACATATAAATGTGATTTTAAAAACGATGCTTTACCTAATTGATGATTGCGACATTGTAACACATTTATCCTTGAATATAAAAGTACTTAGACACGTCGCTTGATAGGCATACATGTATATGTAGATATTAGAGGTTAAATAAATGTTATTAAAAATTAATCAAAATATCGAATCCATAACTTAAGTATATTTTGTAAATTATTAATGAAACTGTATAAATAAAGATTTTTTTTTATTCATGAATACATACATCTAATAGTTCTCTTTTTGCAGTGGGAGAAGTAGAGTTTCCAAGAAAAAATGTTTATTACGGTAATAAATATATAACATATTGTAATATATTATGTTTTTTAATAATTTTTTTCTTTCTATATACACGAAATCACATATAATCATTTTAAACCCTTTCTTCAATACATGCCCTAACAGGGCATCCACCATGCTGGCTACTGCTCCACAGGATTTTTGAGCCCTGAAAATTCAATAACAGAGCTTCTTGGTGTTGCTCGACGACTTAAAGTCCTTAATCAAAGATGGACGAAATCAGTACCCATAGTCGATGTCGGTTGAACGACGACGAGTTGGTGTGGGGAGGGGGAACGACAGTAGATGACATGCAAGACAGCAGACGACAGTGTCTCTCTCTGATAGTAACAAACAATATGACTGACACAAGTGCAACTAGCAAGTGGCGAGTCAACTAGAGTAGACTACATCCAAGATGGTTTACGAAGAAGATAACAGAGAGAACGGGTTCGAGAGATAGAACGGTGGGAGAAAGGAAACAAAGAGTGAGAGACGCAAGAGGGAATGGCAGAGCATGAAGAAATGGAATGACACAGTATGAAGAAAAACAATGGAATGTCAGAGCATGGAGAAATAAGATTGAATGACCGTGCATGAAGTGGAAAAGTTTAAAAACAAAATGGTAGATGAAATCAATATGGCGGGCAGTAATAAACTAGCTGACAAATGTAAAGGTATAGGACAGAATTGATCGTAATACAAGATGGCGGCCAATCCGCAACTAAACAACCCCTAGTCCTTTTCCTCAGAGACCCATAATCCACCTTCTTACACTTTTGAAAAAGACACTGGATTATTTCATGGAAGGACAATTTAAGAATAACATATCCTTTTTTATGTTTGGTTGCCAGGACATACACATTTTACTATCAAAATTTAAAAAAATACAGTTCCGAAAATTATTATTTTAATGTATTACAATTATTTTTCTTGAACATGCCACTTCATATTTTTAGACTTACACAGATTAAAATAAATTTGAATCACATACAACATAAACTTATTGTGTTGTGAAGTGCGGTTCGTACACTGAATGGTTTTCATTTTGAAATGCCTATTTTGAAGAACGCCGCACAGTGCTCTGCGATCATTGGATTCAAACCCGCAAACGTCAGCGACAATTGTAAACCTACTGCGCGGGTGTCACAAGAGTCCATTTACCAAGAGGCCAACTTCTCGCCTACCAACGTAACATTGTCGAGGGTTGCACATGCCACCACGTGTACCTGCTTCGAATCCCTGACTTCCTTATTATAATTCTCTACATACTACTGCATACATTTTTCACTATACCGGGCTATCTCTTTTTGTCAATGCTTTTGAAATGTAGGAAAAAAAAAAAAAAATCTTATTCCACTAATCGGATAATATGCCAACTTTGTTCACTCCCGGTGTGTAAAACTTCAAGTATGGAATTTGTATATACAGTGCCTTCAAGTTGTTGTCTCAAGTACTTGTATCTTTGCGACATTATTTGTTATTAGCCAAGACTCAAGTTGTTTGGTGTATATAATTGTGAACTTAATCTGGATTATGGTGATGCTGAATCTGTACTATGTTTACCAGTAGTAAATTTTGAAAATGAAGTTAAAGCGCTGGACGCCGGCTTAGGAATGTGTTGTTAGTACTGAAAGTTTTTTAAATACTGAACAGAGGCCATCAAAATTGCTTAATAGATCGACTTGCGGCACGTTTCTCTTTTTTTTTTTTTTTTTTTTAGACTAATGTATTTTATCACGAGATTTTCCATGAGTATTCCTTTTCATAATGGAAGTAGGAGAAATGGTCCTGTTGCATCATCTATGATGGTAAAGGCTGTTGACTATAAAGTGAGCACTTTTGAAATAAACCTTAAAAAAAATGTCACTATCTCTAACAGCATATATTTTAGCAGGCGAACTGAGTGGCATGCGCCCAGTAAAGTTGATAACGACGGAGGGAAAGTATTTCCATATATTTACGTCAAATAGAAACTGTCAGGTAATCATTTGCGATAACTTAAATAATTTTTTTACTTTCAGTTTTTTATAATGCATCTAAGTGTAAAAATGATTAGACATGAAAAATATTATTTTGTTATAATTTCACATTTGCACTTAACCGAAGTATGAATAAAGTTAAGAGGCCTATGGCAATGCAAATTTTGCATAAGATTGGAGGAATATACAGAAAGTATACAAGTAGATCTTAAGCAGGGATTTCAAAAGCCACAATTTTACCATTAACAGTCTATATAAGGAGTACACGTGTCTTTTGCAAGGCTGGTATGCGCCGCCTCTTTGAATGTATGTTAGCGCCAGCCATCTTATATCTGCTTCAGCCAGCAATTTGATGTTGGTTTTCACTCTGTGTGGGATCTTTTTGTTGGGTGCATGAATCGTTATTTAAGCCAACTCGTTGCTTCAAGGAAATCAAATTTTCCATTCTAATTCTTGACGTGTTTGTTCCACATTCCAGCTTCTTGGCATTCTCTCAGGTAATTGAAGATATGAATATATTTGGCTATATATGTAATCATGGTGGTCGGCTAATAAAATAGTTCTGCCTGTTATCAGGCTTTGCATCTAAATGTTATTTGATCCCATATTCTCACATTTATGCAGATACCATTACAACATTAAGTTCTCGTGTAATATTAATGGAGTGCGTGTTTGTGTATTATTTTATGCGTTAGATGTGACGCAGATTACATAGCGAGATTCTACGTCCTTTATTTAGTTCCTGTTTATTCAAATGGTGCTCTTGAATTCTCATGTTTCTCACCTCTTTATCTTTCGTAGCAGGAATTTACCTGGTTAGGTAATGTGGATTCTGAATATTCGTGGCTTTGTTTGTAAGAAGGCCAAAGAACATCGAACTGATATACAATATCCGCAAATTATATCTAGTAATATGCGACATTATTCATGCTTGTTGACATGAAAATTGCGAATTAAGACATTAATTATGAAATTGAGTGGAACTTGGAACAAGTAATGCGAACGATGATTCAGACAACTAATTGCAACGTCAGGGTAAATGGGCCGATTATTCGGCCTAAATTTTAATTGTAAAACGTATACTTAGTCCAGTGTTTCACGACATCTAGCCTGATTACATGCGACGATACAGTCCGACATGAGCGTGTAGAAAATTTTTATGCTATAATGAGAGAGATCGTTTCAGTTTTATTGCAACTCTGTCATTCTGGGTTCTGCACACTTGTTGATAGCTGAGGTTATTCTTCGCATGTTCTTTAAAAGAAAAGTCTGTATTTCAGGCTGGCCAAAGAAAGGTATCGACTACATGAAGGCAAACTTAGGAACTCTGCGCAATTTCGATAATTGTCCGTTGGACCAGCGAAAGGGAAGCACACGAGGTTGTGAATCTCCTAAACATACCAATGTGCCGTCATTATTCTCGTCGCCAAGACCATGAAAGACTCTAATTGATAAGACCCTAATACCCACTGTATGATACCACTAGATCTGCAGTGTTACTCAAGAATGAAGTACAGATTTGAATTTTATCAAGTGCTCCTCCATAACCAACTACGTTGTCACCTTTTGTTCAACCCATCTTTTTCGTCCATCCCACGCAGTAACGACAAAATTACAAATTAATTCGCCATGGTCGGGTGTTAATGGAAGACGCCATAAGGGACGTCGATAATGCGAGTCTTCGTCTGCAGTTCACTTCTCAATAGTGTGATTGGAATCCGTAGTCATCCGTGTTGCCGCTGTATATCTCTGGATAGTGGGAAGAAACGTGGCTGAGTCTGTGCCTCTGGAACTTTTTCATTCAGAGCCTTTCCAGTGCGTGTTTCCTCATGCCCCTTTATATTCAGTAGCATTGCATTTTCATTGCAGTGATCCACGGGCTAGGCAGTTCAAAAGAACGATCTCCCTACTTACCATGGTCCAACCAATTTCTCTCTTCAAAATTCTAAAAGTGTTACACGCAGCTAACAGCATCCAAACATAAATCATTGTGCCGTGCACCAACTTTCACCTCTTGCGTGTAATTCTTCCTTTGCGCGGTTATTTTATGGCAATGAGTGTATTGCTTATGGATTTTGACTTTCACTATATACACACAGCGATTAAATCTAATGAAATATGCCTTAAGAATATATTATAAGTGAGATGCTGTATTTCACTTTTCTGGAAACCACCATGATTTATTCTTAACCTGAGAAATGACCACCAGGTCTTATGGTGTTGGAATATTAGAAAACTGTTTATGTATCGTCCACGCCATTTAGTTGTTTGGTAGTTACAAATGTCTGAACCATATTATGTTTATTGCATTATCGTATGTCGCATAAATAAGGCGAATGACCTAACTTCGATCAATAGAAAGTGAATATATTTCTACGAACATGCATTTTATAGTCATTATTTGTTCAGTGTAATGCACATTTAGTGCTCCGCGTGTTTGTTTGTGAACGTGATAGTTTAAGTTAGTTGAACGGGAACTACGATAGTTTTACATAATGTAATTGTTTGCTTCTTATTTCATAACTTCATTCTAATCATGAAAAAACTACGCGCTAATTGACTTTTATGGTTGGAACTAATGCGTTTTTAAATTAAATAATTGGAATGATTCACCTACCGTAGATTTCAGATGCTTTTCGTTGGCAGACATGATGTTGACATGTTGACGAGTATCTGTCAGTTTATCTTCCAGGTCCTTCACCTGAAAACATTGAACAGTTATTGTTTTGTACAGTCTGCATCTGACTGTTATGTTGTGAAATGCACACAATTTATACACAAACCAGCCATGAATATATGTGGACATCTACACAGTAAACAGGTTGTAATAAAAAGAAGACTTACACCTTGCAGACAGTAAATATGGAAGAAAGTATTACTTAAATATCAGAATATTTTATAATAATTCATTACTTTTTATTGCAAAAATATAAAATATCGATGGTTAAATATAAAATACGACATTCGAAGGAGGTGCTACAAATATTTCCTATTCTAATTTACTAGCAATTTTAATGTTTTATACAGCAAATAACAACTACAAACTTGTCTACTTCTACTTCACTATAAATAAATAATTTTGTAATAATGGAAGTTACATATCCTAAAAGAACGTGATTGACACTTCTTTAGTTAATTATATATCATTTAGTTTAGTTGCAATGGTTTTATTGGCATCACTCTGAAATGTTAAATTGTAGTCTCTATATGTAAATAATACACAAATCATGATTTCGCAAGTTTATTCTTAATCATACAATGAAGTCTATTTCTACTGTAATGAATCTTTTTCTCACAAAATTGGCTGTTTTCTTTCCACTGGAGTTTATGTTTTCTGTACTTTTACCTTTCTCTTTGCCTCTATATCGGATAACATTTCCATTATTTCAAATGTATCTACGTACCTAATATGAAAGAAAAAATGTTTCTGATATCGTTCACCGGCCTGATATTTTTCAGCCCTGGTTGATCGTATACCCCAAAGTATTAGAAACGTACTTGTTAATTGAAGGGTTGTGGGTAATAACATGGAAGCTCACATGATTTTGATATGTATAAAATGTAGTAAAACTGTTTTACTATTTAATTGCGAATAAAGAATGTGAATATGATGTTTATTTGTTGTGTTAGGCGAATGTACTAGGTTGATATCTCTTGCTATAAGGTTAAAAAATATTGTCTTTAATATTTTTAGTTGGTGGTAATGCTGGCAAGCATATCTTATTACATTTATATTGGTATTAGCGATGGTCCTCTGTACAGTCAATCTAACAGTTTATTAAGCTGTAGAAAATTAAAAAATTATTATTAATACGCAATAATATTACACGTAGTCTTGACACTGTCAATTAATTGGAGTTGAATTACAAAGAGACATTCTAAAATGTACAGCACCGTTTCTCTGTAACTACAACCACTGCATGCACCATATGCACCACAATCTGCACCACACGCACTACATTCAGCAGCACATTGCACCACAATCAACACCATATTTCCTACAATCAGCACCCCATACGCCACAATCAGCAACCTACACACTACAATCAGCACCACACGCACCACATTCAGCAACACACTCACTGGTGGATGGCAGATTGAGCAACTATATGGCCAATGAAATATAGAAGTGGGGTCAGTTGTCTGCTGGTATTCGTGCCGGGATGCTGCGTCGTTGATCGCTCCTTCTGCCTTCGAGCCCTGGACATCCTGCACGTAGGTCTTCAAGGTTATTTACTAAAGCTATCAACATCTTTATGTTCCTAGATTTTTGGAATTTTTCAAACATTTTTTACTTGTTGAGTAAATTTTGCGATTGATGAGTTTAAAGGTATGTGCACGGGGTAATAGTCATTGGGGTCAACTCCAGGGTTGCCAACATTCAACATGGTGGTTGTATCAGTAACATAAAGTGTTCGTCAATTTTTATATTTTTTTCCCAATTTTAATTTTAAGGTCATTGTGTCAAGTTCAAGACAACTGGCATCCAACATAGTAGTCGGATTTATCGTAATTTTTTCTCGATTTTCGATTGGCTCTTGTTTGTCATATAACTGAACATCAATCTTTAGTAACCACGCCGTTATCGTCTACACAAAATTTCCTTTATGCCTAGTAAAAAAAAATTTAAGGTTTTATGATTAAAAGTAGCAAACGAATATTTGTAAATATGTATTTATGAAATAAAATTCTCGTCTAAAGTATATCAACTTGAGACACTAAATTAATAGCAACGTCATTTTATGAGAGTACGTATGTTATGATGGAAAGTACCAACCTTCTACCGACATTATTAAGATACAATTAAACTCAGTTCTGGTCAAGTAGTTCCTCAATACAACTACTGTACAAGAGGAGGGTTTGGTAGGCTTGACCTAAGTCAATCAAGTATCAGAACAAAGCAGGTGCGAAAAATGCGGTGCTACGCTGTAAAATAATGTTGTATCTGGAACTGACAAATACTTGTATAATAACAAAGTTTTGTTGATTTACAAATGTATAATTTGTAAATCTACTATGTTTGTTCATTCGAAAGAACAGCATTATTTGAATAAAGAAAAAAGCTTGTGTTGTTACATATATATATCGTAATCGTTCGCTCGCCCTACAGCATTGGGTTTCGGGGACGAACAATGCAGAATCTGCATGAGGTTTTCTTAGGCATTATGCAAGTTAATTATCGTTTCTGTAGTAATTGACGTTATCCATTCCACTATGGCATATTCTTTCAAATATTAAAAAGTAGCATCAGGCGTCTGTAAGAATTAGAAACTCTTAAAACGCGCTAAATGTAAATAATATAAACGGAGAGTTACTTATGGGACTGTACTAGAGATATGACAATTACGACACAGTCTTCATGAGAAAGCTGTCCGTGTAGTCTGCCTTCGGATTCCGAGGGACGCGGACGTATAGTGCACTCCAGTGCGTCCATACAAGAGAGTGTCTTCTGTGTTGCGGGAGTCGACTGTTACAAACAAGCACCCTAGCCTTACTCACGTAAATAATACAACAACCTTCCTCATCATCTTCCGACATTGAGTCACACAAGCCATCCACCAGAGTGAACACGCTTCATGTGAAGTGCCGCTCGAAGCCTCTAGCTCTGGACGTACACAACTGGCTGGACGAGACTCTGCGCGTACAAGAAGACGAACGTGTTGCTGTCCAGATGGACGGTCGCCGACGATGCATCTTCATCAAGCTGACATCGATGTTACACTGTGAACGCGTATGTGACTGACAGCTGGTACATCGCATATACACTGAGATTGACAGTTTTAAAACTGTACGCTTTATATACTTACCGGTGAAAATTATGAACGAATCATTTTGCACGACGAAATTTTTTCACAAACGGGCGAAATTTGGGCTGTCAATTACAAATTAAAAGCTGAAACAGGAGTACGCATTCTCAAAATCAAACTAACCAAAGATATACAATCAACACTTACAGTAGAAGCACACACGGGATTCACTGCGTATTACGGCCAACCACAGTCATGCAGTGTTTGTAACGCAGCGGGACATATGCGTGCCGGCTCTGTTCCACTTTACTGCGGGGCGGCGCTCCGGCCACGCGGACCTGGCCGCAGACACTCGCAGCCGGGCAACACACCGTGACATCCGCCGGCAATGCAGACCCAACTGACACTCTCACTCCAGCAGGAAGTAACAGTTCCGTGCCCAAATCACCGGTTCAGAACCCAATGCATGACGGTACAGTGGATGGTTCGTATGCGTCAGTATCGCTTCGGAAACACACATCGCCAGAGACATCTGTTGTATCGCAAACCTCCCTTCTGGAAAATGTCCCATCTGGGAGGGACAATTTTTTTGGCACCCCCGCTACATCGAATTGATGCAGAAGACATACTTGATGATGATGATGATTATATGACTGGGATAACCTCACGCACACACACACACACGTACATCTCGACACACAAAGTACTAGGGACAAAAAGGGAAGCTCAGAACCGCTTGACCACGAGCGCAAGGAAAAGAAGCCCCACCACGACGAGATGTAGTTGTTCCTGAAAGCCCACAATCGCAACGCGCACATTCACTGGGGATTGCTCGACAAGTAACTGAGCAATGTAAAACTGCATCACATGGCACATCCACAATATAGGACTAATGCTTTGCATCGCCGTGTGTGCTCTCCGTTATGGCTGGTGTGATCACGATAGCAACAGTTGACATATGTGCCGTTGAAGCAGTGTACAAGTTTCACGCCCTGTATAACTTGGCCCACGCCCATGCTATAATAGACGTTTGATTTTTGCGAGAAGTTACCAAACCTCAGTTTCCGTATTTTAACAACTGCAACATGTACACGAAGGTAGGAACGAATAGTCGAGGAACGTGTATTACTACACGAAATGGATACCAGTTGGCTAACGTTCGGACACACCCGTCAGACCACATAATCTCGGGGACATTACTCACGCCGCCCACACCATCAATCACTGAATCTGTTCAACTGACGCTCTGTGTAAATGTTTAGGCTACGTCCGGTACACAGCACAAAAAAGCAATAACAGAATTGTTCAAATCTGAGATGAAATGCTAGACTCCCTTTATGCTGTGCTCCTAACGCACAGCCTATTACAGTATATGCCATGTTTTGTAAATGTGGGTGATTATAGCTGCGATAGTACAAACGCACTTTTTTATATACATATTTTAATAAATATTCAGAATTATTTCCTAATACATATTTGTAATTCGTTCAATGTTTTTACAGACAGCTAAATGTAAATACGTATCACAAAATACGAATACCTACAATTCATGGCCTCGTATGGGGTAACGGTGGCGCAGTGGCTAGCGCGCTCGCCTTCCATCAAGGCGATACGGGTTCGATCCCGGCGGGTTCGCTCCCGGATTTTCGCATACGAGAATCGTCCTGGACGATGCCGGTGGGTTTTCTCGGGGAACTCACTTTTCCCCCGCACTTTCCATTCCAGCATTGCTCCATCCTAGGGTCTCATTTCATGTCATGTTCAGGGATGACGGACACCTACGGGTCCCAGCTAGATTAGCCCGTCACCCGGAGGTGTTGCCTCGCCCTGGGTCCACTCGAACTTATTATTATGGTCTCTTATGACTCCTGTAAATCAAAATAAAGAGATAAAGAAAAGGGTAACTCAACAGCTGTCGGCAGCATTCGTTTTATCATGTAAGTACAATGTTGAGTTGGGAGGTTCTTAGCAAGGAGATCTTGAGAGCCACGAGGGTGAAATGAGGTGAGAATGGAGCAGCTCCGGAATACAAGGGCGGGGGAAACGAAAGATCCCCGTAAAAACCAGCCGGTCAGCAGCACCGTCCTGCACGATTCCCACTTGCGAAAATCAGAGAGCGACTCGGCCAAGATTGAATCCTGTTCGCCTTGGATGGACGCGAGCAGTCTATGTGTATTTACAAAGTAGCTTTTTTTTTTAAAGTGGGACTAACATACTCCTTGTAATTAAGTGTAATAATAATAATAACAGTTCCAACGCGAGCTCAGTAAAAACTTGCTGTGCTCTTTTCAAAGGATGTATAACGAAATAAAGTATAGCTGCATGAATGATTACTTTTGTGGCATAGTGGTTATGCTTCTAATGTAGAGGATATGGCTTCGATTTTCACTACCCCAGTGGGAATTTTCATAATTGTAGTTGGGTTGGGATTTGCCTGGAAGTGCCGAAGAAAATGTGTTGCGTGCAGTCCAGATGGAACTCTAGTTTATATACCATAAGAACTAATGTACATAGCATATATCCTCAAGTAGACTACTTATTTTGTAGAAGTCTAAATATGAGATTTTGATTTTGCAGGAAAATAGATAGAGAATTACTTTACTCATTTCTGTAGTTCTACAGGATATCCGTTGGTAGGTTACAGTATATGTTTGTACAAATACTGAATATATTTCCTACACTTTTCAAGTAATATCTTGCAAAGTTTACAAAGATATTTTGTTTTACCTGGAGTATTTTGGAAACTAGTTTCCACAAATTATTTTGTAAAAGAAAAAAATCATTATTAATGTGTATAACCATCTACGTATATAAGAATGATAAAAAAAACCTTGAGGATTTTTTTTTGTATTGCACTTTACTTTCCAAGCAAATGTTTATATGGGTGAAAACGCTCTCAGTTTACTCGCTTCCTGCGGCATTGTTATATTTTAGTTTCTCGTCGGTTTCATAGAAATAAAGCTATCGATTTACAGATATTGAAGTTTGAAACTCTTTCAAGTATGACTTTGGGTTGTTCCAGTTAATTAAGGAGGTTAAGACAAGGACCTTATATTCCATTTTTCTATAAAATGTTGCACAGTGTTTCTTTCTGAAGTTAAAAATGCGCGATCATTATGAAAAATATAATTAAGTTACGAAAGAGTAAGTTAAGAAATTCAGTCATTCACAAATGGAATGTTATTATTTATTTGCATAAGTGAAAATTCTGATACAGCAAATTTCAAAAGGTAACAATAAATATTGTCACACTCCCATTTGAATCTAAATCACGGGATTCATTAGGAGTCTAACAATTGGTCACCTGGCATCACACTTCATTTTGCGCCGATATTATTCGGAAAATTTAATTAAATTTATGGTTACTACAAATATGCGAAAACTCTGCACTTATATGGTGAGCTAAATAACCCCATTCAGTGTTAATGCTTTTGTTTTAAGTCCCCATGTTCGTACATGATTATCGTAATTTAGTTAAAAGTTATTCAAGACCATGTTTTTACATCTATGCTCGTTATTTTGTTTTGGGAAGTACGGTACCACAAACGAGGTAAAATGTGCACATTGGGTTTTCCTTTTGCCTATATTTTCTATTAATGACTTGCAGAGCAGAATTCGATGGCCAGCAGTGCTGATTAGATCGATGTCCAATGTACAGTAATGACGAAAACTGAATATAGTGTACCCTTTACAAATAATACGCCAAGAAAAAAAATTGTATTGCTACATTTCTTCAAGTTGTCTTACAGGTTCATATTTAATTCTTTCTGTCAACCTCAATGGCTATTGTATGGTGACAATGTTCACTGTTTATTTTTAGAATTAACAATACTTTTCCTTAAATATTATCTGTAAAATTGTTAGCTGTATACTCGCATAGAAAGGAACATGATTTCTCTCAGGAAGAGGGTGACGAGGGGGTGGTAATTAGTTATTTTTAAGGTAGATATTTTACCTACCACACCATTGAGACGATCCTCGTTGTCAGAGAGATTTTTCACTTTTTGATGGGACTGCGCTAGTCTTTGCTCCATATCTTGCAATTGAAAATATAACGGTTATAGGATGAGACATGCTGTACCTGGCTGTTGAGTTATATAAATCACACTTACAATGAAGTACAAACTTTACATTACACAAAGCGACATTGGTAAATATATAAGAAAAACAACAGGAGCATGTGTTGTGTACGGAAAGAAAATGGACAAGAAAGAATAAATGAAGTATCTGGAAAAAGTGAGATCAAATAGTAAGGAAATTACATTTACTATAGTAATTAAAATGTATGTAGTTAAGTTGTGGCTGCTGGTTGGTATGAGGCCACATTGACATTGACGTTTGACCCCGAAGAACAAGCATATATATATATATATATATACACACACACACACACACACACTGTGGCCCCACTTCGAATCTCTCTATCCACTGAGCCACTAAGGTCCCACTTGGAATTTAACTCAAGTTTGAAGCGAGACGTTTAAAGTAAACAAAAATGATATTCCATTACCTTCATCTCTCTATGCAATAATCTTTATGTATTAATGCAAAACTTTTTATAAGAAAAAAGTAATTAAAAAATGTGTTTTTGGGGCAAAAGTTAATGACCGCGTAATCTGATCTAGCGGAAATTCGAACTTTACCTGTATTTTACCCTGATGATTCGCTCTGCAAAAGTTTAAGAACTTCTATTGAGTTTCATGGGACTTAGAGGTATTAAAGACGAACAGACAGAACACCAGAGACCGTCTGCTTATTTTATAGTAGATAATATAATTTTGTCTTCACTATAAGTAGCATATAAAACTCAATTCATGTTAATGTGGTTGAGTGATGTATGCTTGCGCAGAAGTGTTTGAAAATTTCCACAAAAACTCATCTGTTGTGAAAGAAGTGGCACTCTCATTTTCTAATGATGATTGCGAATCTAAAGTGTTATCATTCAAGCCACCTCATCCATGGAACATCTTACACCAGAGATCAAATACCTTTACAGACATCAAACATACGAGAAACATGGAATTATTTGGGATATCGGTAACTTGGCTTGCGAAGAGAGATTTAAATTTGTAAATTTGTAAAGTGAAGAATACGCCATGTTCGTATTGGGCAAGGATCACAACAAATAACGAGATAACTTAACAACAGCTGAAATTGTGAACATAAGACAGTAATATGAATGCCCAAGCTTAATGATTTAGTAAAAATATTATCATGTATATGGATGTGTATAACCACGTTTTTGTAGTCAATGCAAGTCACATGTGCTAAGGAAATTCATATATTAAAATCCGGCATATGTGTAACAACCACTGTCTTGTTAAAGGCAAACTATTATGTACTTACTATAAGAGAAAACATTGTAACATAAGTATTGCAAAGGTAAGTTATACATATATGTATATGTTAAGACACTACTACTTTGTCAAAATAATAGCAATAAGACCAAAGATTATTTATATTGTATAAGAAAATTAATTTAAGTGTATGGTTTTGTCAAAGTAGATTGCGACAAGTATAAGCTAAACCCACCAATATGTTTCAACAGCATATAAACTATATTTTGTCCAAGGATAGAACGTATCTAATTTAAATTAAAAAAATAATTAAAAAAGAAACAATGTGTTTGATTAAAAACTCACTAAATAAATACAAAAATATCCTGTTATTTATTGAGTAAACCGTGACAATTTGAAAAAAACAATCTACTTCTCGATGCATTACACTAGACGCAGAATAACTGCCGAGCTTGAGCTACGTCACGCATATGGTAGGGAGGATAGCACACGCGCGGAGAGGCGGGAGAAAGAGGAAAGAAACAGGAACAAATCAAAGCCTTCACAGCAGGTAGAGAAAAGTAGAAAGTATCGACAACTTGCCACTGAGGTATGAAGCACTGTGGCAGTTCTTCAATGCCACTCATTGCTCCAGCGGACGTGTCTGACGTATAATGCCAATACTGTCGCTGCCCGCACCACCTACATGTATAATCATTCGACCAATTTCAATCTCAAATCCCACATTCTTGTCATAATAGTCTTTCTCGAGTCTCTGGAGGTGATCGGCAAATTATAGCCAGTCTTTTGGCCCGATTCGGTTAAATATGTCCTCGAAGAGTTTTTTTTTTTTTTTTTCACATCTGTCAAATCGCAAGTAACATTTTTTGAAGCGACTTCTCCTTTAACTTCAGCCCAGATGCTTTCTATCGGATTCAGATCCGGATGATAGGGTGGCAGACGAAGTACTGTGTGGCCATGATTTCCCAGTAAGGTAGTCTGTCTACTGAGTACTGCACTTGCCGAGGTTTGTGTGTCTTTATGAGGTCATACAAAGTTGGTTTTAGCATGTCGCTAATAAACGAAATATTCTCCTTACCTAACCACTGCTGCACTTCCATCTTAGTTGAGCTGGAAGTAGGTGTTTTGTTTACCTTTACATTGTGATAGGGAGTATTGTCTATCACAACAACACTGTCAGGTGGAAGATTTGGTATTAATTGCTCGTTAATCCATTTTGTATACTTTTCTTTATTCATATTTTCGTGATAATCTCCTGTTATCTGATGAAACTTCCATATTTCTAGGGAATTAGGGACAAAACCATTTTTGCCTCATGCGTGAATCATTGTTAACTGCTTACCTTTTGCCACATGTGCTAGCAGACCGTTGGAAGATATGTCACTCCACGTTTTATTATTCACATGTGATGACAAAATGCACGACTCATCAATGTAAATAATTGTACGTTTCTTATTTCTATATCGCCTCATACTCTTGAGATATTCTGTACGTATTGGCCGGATATATGATTTTTCTATTAAAACCAGGTGCTGAAGTTTTGATTTTTTTGCCACCTAAATCCTAACTTCTTCGAAGTAGTTCTTAAAGTTGAATTACTTACTTGGAAATTTATGTCATCCTCTAGCTTAAGTCTTAGAGTTTTGACAGTGGGCACACGTTTTTCATTTAGGTATAAATTGTGAACAGTACGTCGTACCACAGCTTCGTCGAAGGTATAAGGTCGTATTTAGATATTTTCCTCTGTTTCTTGTTGGGTGTTGAGAAAGACCTTCCTTCACCTGCTTGTTTTTTATTAACTTCCCTCTTAATTTTTTTCATTGTGGTACGAGACACACCCATCGCCTTAGATGTTCTCAGCTGCGCTTTCTCAAGTGGAATGCATGGCTCCCTCAATCTCGCTTCGTTTTCCATAAACTGCAGAATATTCTAACCCATATCTCGCGCCTGTGAGTGCAGTTTCTTACCTTTCACTTTTGACAAAACTGGAGGCATTTTAATGTACAATGCTGTACTGTACGTACTTTACTGTGTTGTGACCTACGGATTACAGAACACTTACTGCAGAAGTGACCAACTCCACACACACACACACACCAACCTCGGATACAAACTGTAAAGGAGAGTGTGTCTAAGTAATGTGGACGTGCTCGCAATACCTACGTCTGCTTCAGACTCGACAAAGAGACCACATTTACACGCTGTATAGTAGCCGCAGCAAGTACGCGTTATCGCTCTGCAGCTTCACCTTCTCCACGACTGGAACTGTTACAGCCCATTTGTAATCGTCGGCCAGGCTCGGAGATATTCTGCGTCTAGTGTACACAAGCTTTCTATGCGATGGGTGTGTTTGTGCTGAACGATTTACAATCACTATGGTTTGAAAAATAAATAATGAATATTTAAAAAAAAAACTTTTTGAATTTCAATATAAATATTTAAGATTAACAAAAACAGATTACCCAAGTGATAAATATTTGAAACTAAACAATATAAAAGGGCTCTGTTAACAACACAAATTTATAATTTTGGAAGAAAGCTGTTTGTCAAAAAAAAAAAAAAAAACACGCAGTTAAATTTTTGAAGAATAAACTACAACATTTAAAATATGTATTAAACAAAACTTTTAAATATATGGAAAATTATCATTAAGCTAATATATTGCCTAAATTATCCAAAAACTGAAGGTAGCCTGCTAATAAATTAATAAACACAAGCATCTCGTTTCTTGTCTCCTCCACGACAGGAATCAGTTGAGTGGTAGAGAGAGAGAGAGAGAGAGAGAGAGAGAGAGAGAGAGAGAGAGAGAGAGAGAGAGAGAGAGAGAGGGGGAGAGAGACGAATATTATTGTTCTGGTTATTCATTAAATAAAAGTTTAAGAATATTTGCGAGTTCACTGATCACAGGCGAGAAGGAGATTGGCATTGGGACAGTCAGCTGTATTCGTCGCGAGCACCAAGAGCTCTAAGGTGAAACTAGCTCTACCTGGACGGTAGATTAGAGAATGATAGAGAATTCAGGTAGCTCGCCATGCCGCGGCGAAAACCATCAGATTGTCGTGACCCGCCGAGGCAGCAGGCGCTTGGCTGCGGCTCCCCTGTGTCAGGCGAGGATCGATGGACAACCAACACATCCCACTTCATGTTGCGCTTATCCCGCAAAGCCAAAAGCTCAGTGGACTTTGCTTACTGTTGTAAAATAACTTGCGACGAAAAGCTAAAGCAATCCAATCCATACTACAATCAATTTCATAACATGTTGTCAGTAAAAGTTCGAGAACACCATCCAAGTACCTTCTTGCCAATAACATTGTTTTCGATTAGGTGTTTCAGTCATTCAAGTTTTCGAACCATTGGTCTCAAAAGAAGATATTAGAGCACTCGGTCCAGAACACATTGGCCATGAACCGTTAACAGATGCTCTGAGAAGTTTATTATTTCCACGTATGGACAGACTTGTTTGTCACAGAATGTCCTGCCGGCAATCTCTTAATACTAGTATTTGGAACCAACTATCATGGGCTTTTGTAAATTTGGCCCAGTGAACCAGATATTTATATCTACCTTTTTAAAATTATTTTCTTGACCAAATACAAATCTGGAGATTCAACTTGCCTTATTTCTAATTCATAGAAAGCACCGATTATAATCTCGCCAGTAGAGCTTTACAAAAAATAAACCCGTGGAAAATAGTATTTATTAGAAATAATTTTAAAATCTCGAAACTTCAATTTACTGTGTTCTTTTTCTCAAAGATCTTCATTTTCGAGATGCGGAAAAATTCTTCAATTTCGAATTTAGGCTTACTTTTATCATAAACCTTATATAATCATAACACTCGTTAATAAGCTGTTATCATTCACATCGGTTAGTGCCCATTTTGATTGTTCTATGAAATCGAGCATTATAAAACTTTAGGAAAAGTTTCTATCCACCAGTACTTGCAATTTGAAGTAAAATTCTTATAAATAAGCTGTTTTATCGATCAATTGAATCATTCTGCAACAGCGCATTTAATTTCCAAATAAGTCATAATGGTTGATGCCATAGTCTCTCATCGATATTTTAAAATGGGAATTAAATAATTCTATCCCTCCGTGTGTGTGTGTGGAGATTTTTAGGCTTTCTTTCTTCCAACACAGTTGTCATAGCATTTCCAGACTTACTCCTTAATTCCAAGCCCCATCCATACTTTCAGTACACGTCAATTACAGTTAAAATGTACTTGTATCCATTATTATATTTGGAAAGTAATGACAGATCAGAAAGGTCAGCCTCGAATAAATCATTGATCCATAGAGTTATACCCTTCCTTCTGGGATACCTAACTCTCGCAGGCACGCGCAATTCTTCGGCAAGCATACTGAACTTCATATCCAATAAATATATCCATCCTCTGTTAACTCTTCGGTAATCGACAATATTTCATTCATGTCAGAAGTGTTAATGGCTTGCTTCGATGCGAGAAGCAATTTTAAATAATCCACTAACTCGTTGCGATTGTTACAGAAAACAGGGGTAATTGTCCCACCAACTATGTCTCTGGAAATACCTCTGCCTACCATATCAATCATTAAAGTCAATTTGGGATGGTCATCTTCTAAACGATTGTATGCATTTGTTTATATAACAAGTTCCTTATATCACCCCAAATCTGTGTGGGAATATCCACTAGGAAACTTCTTAATAATAATTCAAAAAGTCCTTCATTCGCATCTTACACACTGCTTGGATTTATGTTCCGGAAAAAAATAATTATGGAATCACCAAGAAACCATACGTTCCCATGTCTATAGACACCAGATGTCGTATCGCGAGAAGGTAAAGTAACTACTAAGCTAGATATTTATGTGTTAATTGAGAATGTCTGCCAACTACTGGTTTTTCATCTTCAAAGGAGGAGATTCTAATTTAATGTCAGGTGTTTCCCCATCGCTTATTGCCACGTCCAATCTACTTGAAACAGGCTTAAGCATTTGTTGATGTAAAATGTCGGGATCCATGTGCACGTGCTTAGCTTGCAAATACTTTTATTTCACTGCAGATATAACTTGATTTAACTCTGAAGTAACGTCAGACATGATGCTCTAACTGACACAGATACCACGTACTTACATACTTATTCAATTGGTTTTCTAGGTGGAAAAGTAGTGCGATCAGGCAGAATAGTAGGTCGACTAACCAGAAATGTAGTGTGACTAGCCTGACTTCATTCCATTCTATCAACTTTGACTATAAGTGCATCTAATTTATTTCCAAGGTGACTTCGCAAATCATGAATTACAACAATCAGTCGTGATTTCAATTCCTCACTTTGTGTTTGTAGTTCCGTGCACGTAAATGAAGTTGATGATTTACTAGTCATATATTGGGACAAATCTTTCCATGTGTTTGTTTAAGTTGCGATGTAATAATGTTTAGCATCAGTCTTTAATCTATTTAAATGTTCATATGATTTGCATCCCATGTTCTGCAATGCAGTCAAAGTATTGGCTAGAATTTCCGACATTACAGTCGTGTTCCTATATACATCTTCACTTCCTTCACTTAACTTTAGTAACTTCTATCATATGTCAGTCATTTCAGACTTAAAAGTGTTCAATGTAACACTGTGTTAGTTCTCCACAAATCGCTTGCCCATCTCATCACTATCTGTCACTGTCGCATCGATGTTTAATAATATATGTCCAATCAATCACAGTTCCCATAGCAAGTTTGGCTTCAAAATAGCGTAATGATCTCTTCTCATTCCACTATGTCCAAACTTCGAAAAACTCATTATTCTTCATCTGGTAGTATGAAACTGTCGATTCCAGACCTGCGGCTCCCTTCATACAGGGGCAGTTCGGGGATAACCATGATAAATCTCTACTTTTCTTTCCAGGAATAGAAACATACTTCTTTAAACTTTGTAAATGGCATGTCACACAAAACACGGTTGTTATAGATGTGTTGTAGATTTTAATTGTCCATAGAAAAAACTATTATCATATTTGAATTGTTTTGCGATTTATTTTTAGGAATGCGGGCGTAATTTTGCGATAGGTAAATGAAGTAAACATTTGATCACTTACCAAAGCTAAGGTAAGTTAGAATTTCGCCCTGCTGTTTACTCCAGATGCTGTCAAATATATACACTCAACTGGGCAAGGCTTCGTTCGGACATTTAATTTCATTTTTATTACTGGAAAGGAAGAAGTGCATTCCTTTAATTGATGATAAAATAATAGCTAAATATTTATAATTGTTTTGCCGTAAAATTTTGGAAATCAAATAAATGTTTTCAAACTTTCGTCCATTTGAATTTTCCAACAGCAACATAATTACACAGGTCTTCCCACAACAGTACAGACTGGTTTTTATGCGCCAAATGTTTGATGGTAACAGTATTCTGTGTTTCTGTTTAATTGCATTTTCATATTTTGGTGCAATCACTAGAATTTCAAATGATTGCTTTATAAACTTCGTAGTCAGTACTAACGAAAAGTATAACGAATATCTATATTTAGATATGCATTCAGTTGTAACTAGCACCTCATAAAAAATGCATCAAGGAAAGTAGCAGTTTTAAACATAATGATAATAAACTACAATTCGAAATACATCTGCCTTAATATAACTACTGTGGTCCAGATACGAAACACGCATAAAGATTAGCATGCAACGATCAAGGAATTAATGCTCTGGGCGAGGCTTACAAGAAGCACGACGTCACATATTCGCAAACAAGCGACTTAGAACCAAGGCCTCTAGCAGACACTATATTAGGAGACACAGCTAAGTATATAAGAAAGAATCTGTCCTCTTTCACAGGTGAAATTCAAAGGGCATGGGTTTTAGATAAAGTAAAGAGAGCAAAATAAACTACAGGTTTGGAAATAAAATAAAAACTCAAAGGGGAGAAACAAGGAGGATTGCTTTCATTCTTACTTCCCATGCTAGGTGCTTTAGGTTCTCTCCTGGCTGGAACTTCAGCCCTTAGAGCAGTTAAATTAAGTGAAAATGTATGTATATTAAACTGTTCGCCTATAAAGTCGGGAAAAGAAAAAAACTCCAAATGTGGGAAGAAGTGCGAGTAGTTCTAAACATGCTCTCACATTGTGCGCTCACAGACAAAGGCCTTATTCTATTTAGTGGGAAACTTAACATTCCGTATTTCCGCAGTGTGTTCATGAGAGATGATTTGCCTGCGAAAAGCAAACATTAAGGAATGTATAATAAAATTATATTTAAAATTGTCCCAGAGTATCAGTTTTGTTAATTATTTTATTGCCTATATTCTCTGACGAATAGTAACCGATACCCCAACACTAAAATCGTAAGCATTTGCTTGCGGATGGGCTCGAAAGACGGTTCTCTATCACGATGAACCGATGCACTATCCATTTCACTACGACGAAAGCAGTCATCAGTGAATATAAGCGTGTTAAAGGATAGTTTCTTCAGCCCGTTCCACCAGTTAGCTGTTGAGAATGCTGGAGAGTTGTACGCGTCGTAAGGTAATTTTCCCATTATTTTTTACAGTGTATGTGAAACGCACGTGTATGATTCTGGTAGTGATATAGTACTCATTCTTGACATAACGTGTGTATGAATAATGAACAAGAAAACAGCTGCTTATGTTTGTAATGATCCTTCCTAATAGTGTCCTTTCGGGATAATCCAGATTCTGTCAGCAATAAAAGGGTAAATTTACATCTATAATACTCCCCATACAATCTGAATGGGACATCCGAATGGCAGAAATTATTGTCAAAAAGAATCTCTGCAGAACATATTAACTGCTATTTCTCAAACACTATCGGTTTCTGTATGGCTGTCTCGTACGTTCTCTCGGTATGCTTTTCGCTCACTGATCACACCTGGTAGGTATCGTTCTTGTCACATTGCATCACTATCGGGGCGACTGATGAATGGTCACACGAATAGCGATATCAGTGATCTCGTAGCATGCATGTGAATATGCCATCGCAGAAATATTGATTATTTATTTGTTATGCTTTTATGGGTTTATTAACCAACTTTCAGTTTTACCGAATGCATTTCAAAGTCAGCATTTTTAGAGATTAGTAGTACTTTTAGTTGTGACATTTTCGGAAATAAATAAAGAATAATTTAAACAATACATGCCAGAACCTTGAGGTTAGAAATTATATGTCAATCAGCATCTTGTATCCCCGTATGAAGAGAGAGGTAATATGGCAAATATGTATCCCTCCTCAAGGACCCAATTTGGCCCCATGAGATTTTGATTTGTTTATGCATGCAATTATAAACCGTAGTGGAAGGTGATTTAAGCATGAGAGCAAGCGTACATAATATTTCTAAAGATTGGAGGATGCATAAATCATTGATGGGAACATAAATATCACACTTTCTACATACTGGAAATCATCAAGCATGTGCCATGCAGTTAGGTATTGGTGTATTGTCTTGAAGGCCATGGATTAAAGTAGGAATGAATGTGTGTTTAATGTTTTTATTTTTTTTATGGGCACGTTACACCTATAGACCATAGCACAAGGAAAGTTTCACACTGGTCGATATTTGCATCATCAATTCTATCAGAAAAGTGTTGCACTTAAAGAACACAAAGAGCTTACTTATGAAGCTGAAAATATCGAATATCTATGACTGCAGAACAGCTGTGAGTAAAATTTAAGGTCATTCTTCAATTATTCTTCAATAAATACGTAAATGACCGCCAGCAGTGAGACCAAAGTGAACTATGGCGAGAAACAGGCGTGCATTTGAAAATTCCCGAAACTGCCAGGCAGATATAGTTAGAAGATGGTTTAGCTAGGATTTTTGTAGATAAATATCGCTAACTAAAACATGAGATACGTGATATTTTGTAAGATAATAAGTACCATCTAAGTTAATTAGATTGGTCAAACATAATAACTAGGATAGATCGTCAAGATTCCATTTACACATTTAACACAAAAATCTCACTTAGTTCTTAGTGTTAGTTGGTACAATTTATGTACTAGTAATTACAAATTTAACTAACCAAAGCTTAAGTATAACTTTCACAGATCACATACTCTCACTTTCTGTGGTGCAGGTATCTGTATAAATTAATGTTGTACGTTAGTGCACTGTATTTATCTGTCTCTTGGACGTGTGTATTTAAGTTGCAACATAAAATCTCGGAAACATGACGAATCACACTAAATAGCACATAACATATTTACTGTTCATTCATGAAAGCCATTAGAAAGTGTCAGCATGGTTGCTCGCTATTCAAACGGAAATGTATAACTCGTAATTCTCTACTTCATGTGTAACCACGAGGGACAGAAAAGTATCACTCAGTTGTTTGGTGTACAACGGTAGCAAACAATTTTCATTTTCTGGAAAATTTCCACACTTTACGATGGTTCGAACAATTTATACCTTTTAGCATCATTCACATAAATGTTTCCAACTTTCCAAAATATAGTTTTTTATTTTTTCTCTGGACTTTTAATGGATTATTTAAGATCTATGTTACGTTTTCGAGTATTCTTAAATAATTTAGTCATTGTCTGTGCATTGCAGTTTGACTTACCTGCGGAACAACACGTCACCGATGTCGCAATTGAAAAAAAAAACTCAAAATTAAAATTATTTCTCAATCTGCCCTTTAAACTGAATATTCTCGCTTCCATTCATAAGGTTGTAACGCATTTAAGATAATTAGTTATTTTAGAAAACCAGCTGTTCTCTTACCTTTATACAGTTTTTTTCAAGTTGGTCGTCCAGGCTACCTATTTCGTGAATAATTCTTGCAACCTAAGAAAATAAATTAAAATGTGCTATGAGTAATATGGTATTACTAAAAAAAGTCGAAGAAATTTATTAAGTGACATATTGAATCCTTTAACATGGTCTATATTTTATTGTGAACATATTAATATTGTTCCTACACGTAAAGGATAAACATTAATTACTATTATTGTCCTGTCAGAGACATACATATTTACACAGTAACTATAATACGGTACCAAGCATAAAATGTTAATTTTAAGTTACTTCATTTGTTAAGTATTTCATTACATGTTGGAAGAACCTTATGTTTTTACTGTTAACTACAAGTAGTCTACATTATGGCTCTAAACTAAATGCTTTGTGTTAGCTAATGTTGTAAGTTGCCAAGTAATTATAGATAAAAGTAACATAAAACACAAGCAGCTCTGTCTGGAGTATACACACGGTTACACGTAAAAACATCTTACTCTGTGGGAAGCTGCAACATCTCTTTTCATCGTGTTGTCGTCACTTTGCCTTTCCGCCTGCAACACCAGAAATGTCCACATATTAGTATAGGCCATCACATGCTATTCACAGTAAAGTGAGCACTTTTGAAGCCATCTCAGTTATAATAACGTGTGTGTGTGTGTGTGTGTGTATATATATATATATATATATATATACCATATTGGAGCCCCAGACGTTAAATCTCGAGTCCGCTGAAATAAATACATTGTGCTTATTTCTTACATAGCAATATTTATTTTAAAAAGTGGCGGAAGGATATAAGAGATGGCTGAAAGGGAAAAGTAACTAAGGTATCTAAAGTTCTCGCAGCCTATAGTCTATTTCGTTACTCGCCTACACCCATTCACCAGAGACAGAACATCGCTCATGAAAATAATAGTAATTTCTTATTAAAAAAAACTCCCACTGAAAACCTTCAATAAGCATGTTGCTATTACAGAAATATAAAAAGACGGAATGATTCATAATTAAATGTATTTTGTAATGTAGTAAAAATTAAACTGAGATCATTCTGAAAATTTAAAAATGAGTTTTTAAAATTCAAACGTTATACGTTCACTATGAATTTTACTTTTCCTAATCAAGGAAGCTGAAATTAAAATTATCTCTATCTTCGCGATTTGAAATGTTCTCCCTATACTGGTGATATGAGTGGTGAAAAACTTTTTCTGTGCAGCCCAGTAAATTGTGCTCCACCGTTGCCTTAATACAAACACGGATATTCGCATAAAGGAAAAGTGGCAAACATCGCAGATAGATTTCCTGAAGCCATATTCTGTAACTTTTACTGTGTCTATATAAAGAGAGTTGCCGCCTGTCTGTACGAAGTTAAAATGCATTCTATTCAAAATGTTGCCGTGGCGGACATTCGAATGTCTCGTAACAGTTTCTATATAACGAGTGAGCGAGTGAAGAAATTTGGGGGCTCTTAACATCGAGGTCATGAGAGCCGATGGGAGTGAAGCGAGGTGAATATGGAACAGCGCAGGAATGAAAAGGCAAGGGGAACAAGAGACTCCCGAGAAAACCTGTCGACCAGCGGCATCATCTGCCACGAATCTCATATGAGAAAATCCGGGGCCGACCCAGCAGGGATTCGAAACCGGTTCGCCTTGGTGGGAAGCGAGTACTAGTCTAACTACTGCACCACCGCGGCCCCCTTAGATATGAATACAGGCCAACAAAGTGTCTTAACGAACGACAGCGGAAAGGAAAATGTAAAGTTATTTGCGGATATATTAATAGATTAAAAACCCAGTATAGGTATTATAATTAGATATATGGCACGAGACATTCTGTAATCACAAATAAAATAATGAGTTCAACAACCAGATTGTTGGTTTCAGAAAAGAACCACTGCGTTGCTAGAGCTATGCGACGTCAAAAATAAAGCCTTACGGGGAATAAATTCCCTTCTGTTTTTCTCATAATTAACATTTAAGAATGTTTTAACAAAATGTTTTGCATCAAACAGAATAATAGATCTTCAGGATACAGTTTTAGCGCCTGAATTAGTTTTTAATTAGTAACTGCAGGCGACAAATATTTTTTTCTTAGGGGCGAATACAAAGAAATATACCAGCAACAAAATTCCAAAAATAACGATTTTAGAAAATGTGCAAAGAATTTCTATATGTTGTGTCGATTGCTAAAATAAAATTCATAACCTGAGACAAAAATTGTGGCAATAAATGTACGAATCAAATATCGCGGGAGCTGGCCCCTGTTAAAGAGACTTCTTACAGAATGCCACATATAGGCTGTTCACGGTAAAATTAGCACTATTGAAAGCCCTGCTTAAGATCTACTTATATACACGTTGCGTATTCTTCTGCCTTATGTAAAATTAACATTGATATGTGCCTCATCACTTTATTCATCCGTCGGTCAAATGAAACTGTGAAATTATTAAGAAAGTACTTAACTACTTTACAAATCTGCTCATTTTCACACTTCGATGAATTAAAAAACCAGAAATCGAAAGAAAGAATTTTAAGTTATCACAAATGGTAATCTAACATTTTTTTTTTGTTTAACGTTAAGATATGAAACTACTTTCCATCCATACTTTCCATCCATCGTTACCAACTTTACTGGGCGAATGTCACTCACTGCGCCTGTTAAAATATATGCATGCAGAGGCAGTCAATTTTTTCGAGGTTCATTACTAAAGAGCTCACTTTATCGTGAACATCCTTTAAAGACAATTACATGACACTTTCGTTTCAACTATCACTATCACGAAGATGTTCATAATGAGTGTCTTTAAGCAGGCTGAATTTACACAATCTCGCCCCAAGTGTAGTAACTTCTGGTTTCCTCTCCATCCTATTGATTGACCACTTAACACAGTTTCAATCCTGTCGCAGCAAATGCATGACGCGCAGCTGTGACAAGACTTCAGAAGAGACTGTCACCAGTCAGACGGTATCGCATAAACGTAGCTTATGTTAGTCTGGTGAAGCTGTGAAATTATTAGAAAAGTAAATATCTTGCCATTCTGGTCACTTTTACACTTCTATGCATTAAAAAAAAAAAACAGAAAGCGAAAGAAACTATTTTCGTTGTTAAAATTGGTTACCTAACACCTTTCATCAGACGTTAAGATATGGAACTACAATACTTTCCATCCATTCTTACCAACTTCACTGGGCGCATGTCAGTCAGAGCTCCTGTTGAAATGTATGCAGGCAGGGAGAGTGAGTTTTCTCAAATGTTGATTTCAAAAGTGCTCACTTTATCGTGAACAGCCTTCAATCCGATGGCACCCACTGTACCAGACAACAACTGTGAGATTACAATTTTTTACCCTGTGAAATAAACCGCTAATCAAAAGGACACTTAAGGTGGCAATCTTATCAGTAAACATATATTTAAGATATGCAAGGAATTCTATATGTTGGTATATTTCTATCGTTCACCCAGTTTATCAGCTACAAATGTAAGTGTAGTTCCAAATACTTCCCCCAAATATTATTTCGCCATTTGCTGACTTAACCAAAGCTTGGGTATAAGTTTCACAGATTACATACTCTCACTTTCTGTGGTGCAAGTATCTGTATAAATTAATGTTGTACGTTAGTGCACTGTATTTATCTGTCTCTTAGACATGCGTATTTAAGTTGCAACATAAAATCTCGGAAACATGACGAATCACACTAAATAGCACATATCATATTTACTGTTCATTCATGAAAGCCATTAAAAAGTGTCAGAATATGTGTAACCATGAGGGACAGAAAGTATCACTCTGTTGTTTGGTATACGACGGTAGCAAACAATTTGCATTTTCTGGAAAATTTCAGCGCGTAATGATAGTTCACACAATTTAAACTTTATAGCATAGTTCATATAAATATTTCCAGTTTTCCAAAGTATAATTTTTTATTATTACTCAGGCCTTTGTATGGATCATTCAAGACTTATGGGGCGTTTTCAAGTACAAGCAGCTTATGTTAGTCGTAGACCACAGACTGAAAATGAGGAAGACCGCTTATTCGTCTTCTGCGCATGTCCCCAACGTTGACCTACTCCAAACAACACTACTGTCAAAAGTCACATAGAAACGACAAAAACTTATATGAATAAAATACTTTGGCCAACTTGAATTCGATCGAACTGCATTACAAATGTATTAGAGGAGGTAAAAAACAGCATCTCACAGCACTTGTTTACTGAGCAGTGTTGTAACCTCACATCCAATATACGCTGTTTTTGCTAGACATGTTGGAAGAAAAACAGTTCAGTGTTGGGACACGGAGGCTCGTTACGCGCAGTCAGCGAGATCGGTCCTCATCTGTAGTCTATGTCGTAGACCAGCAACCCTGTTAACATAGGCTGTTCACGGTTAACTGAGCACGTTTGAAAGTCCTGCTTTGGATCCACTTTTATTTCTCATTTTGTATTCGTGTGCCATATGCAAACTTAACGTTGCTACAGACCTCATCACTTAATTCATGCGTCATTGAAGTGAAGCCGTGGTATTGTTAGAAATGTAAGTGTTTTAGTAATACACAAATATATATCACAATGTGTATAAAACAACAAACATTCACTTCATTGGCCGCAAATTGGAATGCTAAACTCACCATATAAAGTAAAGTTGATTCGCTGCAAACTTAACCGGGAGCTTGCATGCAAGTATGTATACTGTAGCGCATACACGTCATGGAGAGTGATTTTTTTTTCAAAGGTTTTAACTGCTTAATTTACTGTGAACAACCTTTACCAAGGATCTAGAACGCAGATCGGAATTAAATCAAGGCGTACTGATATGACACCTCCAATAATTACTTTGTGTCTGCCGTCCAGGATCTCGCTGTTAAGCGCTTGCCAAAAAAATCCCAATTAAGCTAACTAACTTTTCTTTCAAACGACAGCGTTATCGAAGTTCGGACGACAGAGTCCCTGAGTAGATAAGTATAGTAGACTCTAGCAATAACGGCTTCGAATGGAGGCGCGAGATTCTGGCCGGCTGCCATATTGGACCCGCCGTCCTTACTTCCTGCTCTGTCATTCTGGTCACGCGATCGCCACTTGGATTCCGCCATCTTTGTAGCCATTACGCCTACATCTTGTACCCGCCATCTTTGTAGCCATTACGCCTACATCTTGTACCCGCCATCTTAGTAGCAATAATGTCATTTTGCACTTAATGCTATATCATTACATGTTGCTTTGTCATGCTCTATCATTCTGCCTGGTTTTTTCATGCTCCATCATTCCATCTTGTTTTTTCATTCCATTGTCTCTCTAATTCTCCTTTCCCTCTTTCTCTCTTGTCGCCATCTTGTTGCCCAATTACTCACATTCGTTCAACCTGCAATCTTAATTTTTTCGTTTTTCATTTGTTTTGGAGTTGGTCTCTCTAATTCATTCGACCAATTAGTAACTTTAGTTTCACCGCAATCCTGTTTATTTTTTTCAGTCTTTTGTATACATCGGGTGTCGCTAGGGGGCGCTGGTGCCGCTCTCGCTCGGCCGCTATGTTGGTTTTAGAGTTGATTGCTAGGGGCACTGATGTCGCTCTCACTCGACAACCATCTTGGTTCTAGAGATGGATGCTAGGGGTGCGCCAGTCATTCCACCGCTGTATTTGTTATGGAGGTGGCCGCTAGGGGCGCTGCTTTAATTTTCGCAGAGCTCAAAATACTGTCTGGAGCAGTGAGGGATCGAACTATCGTACATTGGGCCAGCATGATGACATCTTATACCACTCGGCTATCGGGGCATGCTCTGGGACAAGGGTGTAAAAACGTTTATGTAGTACTGGCTGACCCTTACGACTTAGTTAGCATGATACTTTTGTAAAGTTATTAAAATAAAGACCACCATAGCTTCATTAAGCTTTTATTATTAAAATTCTAATATTTCTTCTTTCAGGTTTAATGGAGTTATTAAATTACACCCTGCCATATCTTCGCATGTGTTTATGTTAGCACGATATTTAGGACTTTGAATTGTTCTAGCCACTTTTTTATTGGGTTCTATAGCCACTGAGCTACTGCGGCCCCACTATTGGGTGCTCTATCTCCTGACCAGCTGCGGCCTCACTATTGGGATCTCTAGCCACTGAGCTACTGCGGCCCCCTTATTGGGTGCTCTAGACTCTGAGCTACTGCGGCCCCACTATTTGGTGCTCTAGCCTCTGACGAGTTGCAGCCCCACTATTGGGTACTCTACCCACTGAGCTACTCCAGCCCCACTATTTGGTGTTCTAGCCCCGGACCAGCTGCGGCCCCACTGTTGGGTTCTCTAGCCCCTGAGCTTCTGCGGCATCGTTATTGGGTTCTCTAGTCACTGAGTTTCTGCAGCCCCTTTATTGGGTGGTCTAGCAACTGAGTTACTGCGGCCCCACTTAATATATATCTATCCATTGGGTCACTACGGCCCCAACTTGGTATAACTCTAACCCCTGCGACACTACGGCTTGTTGGAATGAAAGGCTTACAGCCCATAGACAAAAAAGAAAGGAGAAATGAAGAAAATGTTTTTAACAGTGCTTTTTTAATGCAGTAATCAATCCTAACAAAACCTTAATCCAGTACCTATTTACATCCGTGATCATCATTCTTTCCGGAACCGTTTGAGATATCTCGATGAAACAAAAACTACGTTGGTCCTGGTGTTATTATGTATAGACTGTGTACATTTGATGGCAATACGTTCAGTGGTTTTTGGGTTAAATCCGTACGGACAGACAGACACGAAAAAAAATTAGCATTAGATAAGGCTCAGTTATCAATTATAGTTATATAAAAAAATAATTAAAAGTGAAAAATTCGAAAATCACAGAGGGACACTTCTATATTATATAGTAGTATAGATAATGTGTATGGGGACAAATAAGTATTTTCTCGTGGTTTTTGTAACAGATATAAATACATTTTTCATTATATACATTTATTTTTCAGTATATTATTAAGTATTTTGTCTACATTTTTATTATTCAAATTTAACATAAGACATATAATTTTTTTTTACTATCCCAGCAACATATACATTTTTTATATTCTCATTGCATTTTTTATTCTATTTAATTTTTTTTATTACACACATTTTTCTTATGACGGTCATCCATCAGAGTATGTGTGTGTGTTTAAATTGTTATTAGTTTGTTTTATAATATTGCATTCTTATTTTTATTTTTTAATTATAATTTTCGTGTATATATTTCTCATATTGGTGTCATTATGTAACATTATATATATATACTTTTAATATGTGTATGGACTTTTTCGAGCATCAAATAATTTGTGTTACCAATCTAAAGAGTATGATTATTTAATTATTCGCGGCGCTCTACTTTTTGTAGCACGTAAATATTAAATATTTATTTGCATACGTCATCAAAGGTATACAAGTGAAAAATGAAAACACGAGCGTGGATCATTATTTATGAACACGAATCAAGTAATTCAGAAACACTATGATGGATGAAATTTCTACTCACAGGAAAGAAATATAATGTTACCAAATGAAAAAAAAAATTCATATTTGCAAACAAAGCCCGAGTATACAAAACTACCCCGCCACCAATTACTCTAACTGACGACACATTCACCATCTTCGATGTCCAGAAGCATCTCTCCTGTTTGCGAAGCATTTCACGAATCGTTCATCAATTGTAAGATGTTTCCCTCTTGAATTCACTTTACGAAACACATTTTGAATTACCCTTGTGATTGGAAGAACATTTCAATTACTGCTCTTTTAAGAAGCCGGTCTTATTCTCCCACAAGACATTCTGCCATACATTTCACATAAAAAATATGGTAGGACTATGAGAAATTCCCAAATTCTCATTCGCGCCGGAAGAAAACCCATATGTTTGGAAAACCCGCAGATACTGCCCACATATTATATATGGCGATTGCAATTCACTTATGCCTTCCATTCTAAACAGTGTGGAAATTTTGCAAGGAAGAGTTTCTGTTAAACCACTTTAAAAATAACAATTCAGTTTCTTAATTATTTGTGTCAACCCCCTGAAGTTGGTCGACATATTTGATTTGCTAACAAATACTGTATGCATACCAATGGACTTGTGTAGCCTTTCCTTGATTTCTGAGAAATATTTAAGTATCACGCAATTTACGAGCATGTCATCATAATGATCATGCGACCACGGCTTAAGGTAACTGCCATGTTGTTATTCAGTTGGTTACCATGCCTAGAGCTGTTACCGCAAGAATCTTAAATTAACCCTTCAATTTATTCGGAACTTCGGCTATAATTTTGTATCTCTCCATGCGCTATCACAACCGCAGTATTAAAAAAAATATATATTAATACCACATTTTCTTCACAATATTGTTATATAGGACCATGGTACGCACTGCAAAAAATAATGGGGAAATTACCTGACAAGTGTAAGGTAATATTTGCAAACTTGTGGGGGAAACAGTTTCCCTTACAGGTAAGGTAAAATTACCACACTCTGGAGTAAAGTTCTCGTACATGGTAGTGCGAAATTCCATATTCCAGGATGACAATGCCAGGTGCCATGCAGTGGTACGCCGTCAACAATGTTCGCCGATTGGACTGGCCTGCCCATGTATGGGATTTTCCACTATTACGTACGAGAATTTTACTCCAGAAGAGTGCAGTAATTTTACCTTACCTGTAAGGACCTCAACCCTATAGAACATCTTTGGGACGAATTGGATCGCCAGGTGAGGGCTCGTCAGGCGCGGCCAAAGTGATTGCAAGAGGGATGGCGACGTGGGTGTCCTACAAACACTCGTAGGAAGCATGCCAGACAGGGTGCTGTTATACCCGCAAGAGGTGGCCCTACCAGATTCTAAAGGGGTGAAAACCACCGAGCAAACATTGTGGACAGGTGCCCAATTACTTTTTGGTAGATAGAGCAGAAGTACTTTAGCATGGGATGGCACACGAACATGGACTGTGTGTACCTTGACCAGACTTATCCATACATACACAAACAACTGCTTCGCGATAATACTAATGTGTTGGCACTGTTTCGCATGTACAATATGAATTTCCGACATGTGTTCGACGACCACGTCAATGCGAACATGTGATTATCAGATTTGAAGAGCCTGTTTGCCTTATGGTGGAATGAGAAGTACAGATTTTTGGTGATTGTAAGAGACTGGCTTGGCTTCGATCAGTTTGCAGTAAGATTCTGACAATGAGTCACAATATAATTTTGAATTTCCGACATGGTCTATGCTCCGATGATGATGATGGAAATGCGCT
Source organism: Dryococelus australis (assembly GCA_029891345.1). NCBI lineage: Eukaryota > Metazoa > Arthropoda > Insecta > Phasmatodea > Phasmatidae > Dryococelus > Dryococelus australis. The sequence goes on from CM057001.1 coordinate 108,910,189, forward strand.
AATGGATGTTCGCCCTACCGCTGTTCGCAGGGGCCAGTCGCTTCTTGGACAAAATATTGCGACCGTGAAAAATTAAATGTCGGAATATTTGGTGGCCATCAACCGGGACGTAGAAGGTTCAGAGACACTGTAACAGACCTGACCAATGTATCAAATGCAACGAGATAGGAAGTATTGAAAACTCTTCAAAATACCTGCCATAACTGATGTTGCGAGGCATAGAAATAAGGTGCTGGATGTGTGCATCGACCTACTGGAGAGGATCGAAATTTCACTTTTCTCGAGAGCGAATATGTATGTATATATGTAGTTGCGTGTTTATTACGTTCTATGAATGAGATATGAGACCCAACCGAACTGAAAAATGAGCTACAGCAGGCCATCGAAGCTGTTTACATGAAATATCTACTCGCGAATAGTTACAAAGTGACTCTCAAGAATCGAAGGTAAGAGGCTTACAAGCAGATAACCAGCCATCTCGACGAACTTGGTCAACAATGCCAGGATGAAGCTTTGCCTCGGCCTGATATAAAATACTAAATCAAGGTGGAAGGACTGGCCCCGATGCATAAACGAAAAAGAACTCCGGAATTGCCCAGACCGGAAGTTGGTATCACTAGCGACGAAGATGATCTGCCCCTGATCGATTTGCTACATGCACAGGACTAGAAACGAGCACGAAATCGCAGACCCATGGTGGGCACACTGGTCGGGATCTACACAGCTTCCTGCTCCAATCGGAACATCGACAAGATGTACGGCCTGCGACACTGCGATGAAAAATGGTTTCTCGGAAACAAGGAAGTGATTTTTTTCCATGTGATGTGATGCAGATTGGCAAGTACAAGGTGAACATGCTACATGGGCTATGCGAACTTTTGTTTCGTAGACATCATCCTGGACACTACAACGAGTCAGATTTGCACAATTACTTCTACCTGCTACAATTCCGTTGTGCTCATTATGCGAATAACCCCTTAATGTGGCGATTTAATTACACAAGCCATGCGAAATTCGGCATTATCGCGGAACTGTTTCCACTATTGGCCGAAACTATTGGATCGGGTCTGCTGCTGCAGAAGATCGACACCAAACTCAAGATGACTACGTGTTTTGGGACGATCCGAACAACTCAGTGATAGACTACAGCTACTGGTCGCTTTGCAGTCTGCAGGCAACTGGTCGTACACCTTCGAGATTATATCCATCATCGAATAACTCGTCTAAGCTGGCTACGCCGTACGATGATGAAATATGCCATTTCTGGTGAATTGCACAGGTCGGCCAGAATGAATTATCCTCGGAGAAACTACTTCATGAAAGGGCTGGACGACACTTTACAATCCGACCTGATCGAAATGCAAAACTTTGCTCATGCGAATAAAGGCCAATGCTACATTTCGACCCTAATACATGCTTTCCAAATATGTTTGCGCCAGACTGCTCAAGTCTAAGAATGCATGTGACATCACCGAGGCCATGGCGAATGTGTTGAGCGAAGGTCGCATACCAAAAGATTTCCACACCGATGATGGCAAAGAATATTTTAGTGCTATTTCCCATGCTCTGGTGAAAAGGTACGGCATAAATAACTATTCCATGTACTCTGGACTCAGTGCTAGTATCGTCAAGTGTATTCACCAGACTCTAAAAGCCAAATTGTGGAGACATTTCACTGCGAACGGAAACTACAAGTAACTTGAGCTACTGCCGAAACTCGTTAGCGAGTATAAAACTACCGTTCATTCTACCACTCACATGAAACCCAAAGGTGTTGAGGACGACTCTCTGCTTCGGTCCGTTTATGCTATTCCAACGAGGAGGGACTGGCGCAAGTCTAAAGCCAAGATCGGTGATATGGTGGGTATCTCCAAACAGCATGGCATTTACCACAGGGCCTATCGTCACAGCTGGCCAGCAGAATTGTACAAGGTGGCTTGCATACAACATTGGTACCCACTCATGTATTACTTGAATGACCTACTAGGCGAACCCATCATCAGAGGCTCTTATGCACAGGAAATCCAGCCTACTAAGTTTCCCGATATTTATTTGGTGGGAAAGGTGCTGAAACAATGTAAAGGGCATATGTATGTGAGGTGACTAATATACTCTAAGCGTGACGACTCCTGGGTTGACGAGAAAGACATTCTGAAATAGGACATACCAATGTTTTTTTTTTAAAGTGGTGATATGTTTATGCACGGTTTTGAAATAAATGTATGTTTGCCTTAATTTGCATTAATTTTATTCTTACCTGGCCTGTTACACAATATTGGATTGGAGATAGCTAGCTGTGTGCAGATGCAGGCATGTGAAAATGCAGGGATCTATCCTATTATGTTGAAATATCTTCAGTCACCGATGAACTCAAGGATGGAGGTTACATGAGATGAGACTGTTGACTCCTATCCATGATCTGCAAACATCTGAGATGTGTAAAGATCGAATGTGAAAAATAATTAGAAAGAGAGAATTTATACAATAAGTAAATAAATTACATTTATATATTAATAGTTATATGTATATAATGTGTTATACATTCCTTTCTGCTCCTCTGAAAGACTTATTAATTCGGTTATGTTTGAGAGTCCCTTTTAAACCAAATCCATGCGAGTGCATGCAGTAGGGGGGCTACAGTTCAATTTAAAGTGGTATGCCTAACTCGGGTTGTTAAAAATCGACTGAGTTCTAAATGGCCAACAAATGAAATGAGGGGTAATATTTTTGATGTAAGTGTTTATGCCAGTCATTAATGTGGGCATAAAGGCGCATACAGATTTGGTGTGGTTATGTAACAAAGTTTGTGTTTGGTATCGTCTGACATAAGAAGTGCTTTAATTACTTTGTGTTTATCAGCCTCTATAATTCATATAAGTATGAATACTTTCAATATTGCTCACCAGCGTAACTTTCTTTGCGTAACACTTTTGAGTATATACCAGTTTTGAATATACTTATGGCACATAGGTTATTTTAAGAAATATGTGTTACTTTACATACTTATATTTATTCCCATGTTTACAAATAAATAACTTAATACATCAGTTTAACTTGGTTATACTACTTTTCGTACACATGAAGTCGACATATCAGAGATTATTAATGTTTTGAAGGGAACAGAATCATCTTCTGTGTGGATAAATATGGAAGGCCCATAGGGTGGAACTGCTGCTGGTGTAGTCACTAGAGGATGAAACCCTGAAAGTGGAGTTACTACAAGCATAACTGCTGCTGGAGTACATAAGCTGTGGTTCTTGGTTCATGGTGTACGAATAAACATATCTGTATTATTTATATAGTACAGCTTCAATTGATATGAATGATTTTGGGAAAAATCAAGCTCCCCGAAGCAGTTTTTGACTATATACAGAGCGTAAATTGATGCACACGGTGTATCCATTGCCGGTAAACGACCAAGTATGTCTTTCTTAATACATCTATAATGTTGTTTACCATCGCATGATTCTCTGAACTTGATGTCCTTGAGGTTACCGAGCATCGCATAAGACGACGCTTGCTTCAGAGTACAGAGATGAACTGCGCAATTACTATCTTCGCACACGAAGATGGATATTACCCTGGAGGTCTCATATGGTGAAAATTAATTCCACTGTAAACGGAAATGTACGTTCTCACTACACATTTCAAAGTATATCGAGCTGTAAATTTCACCACACTAATTTTTAAACGTAATACCATACAGCACACAATGTAAGTCTTTATGCACATAGTCGCAGCAAGTGCTGGGGTGGTACATTAGCATGGTGCCGACTCGGTGCTAGTAAGATAAGGCAACAGGAACACTTCTTCATGAACCTCGCAGTCTTCAAAAAATTTACGTCACCATCTTATCCCGGGTCCATGGTGGCTTGGGGGGGTTGACTGCTGGGCTGGTTGACTGCTGCTGACTACAGACTAGGCAGAAGAATACTAGTTGCATACTGATGTTCAAGAGTACGAAAGCAGCATACACATCGCAGGTAAGTGGGGTGCACATAGTCTCCCATGTTCTGCCATGGATATAAATGGTGGTGTGACGTTCTCCATTGCAATGCTCGGACCACCGATAAATCTTGTATGTGTTTGGTCTTCTGAATTGATATACAATGTTGCTATGACACCAAATTTGACGTAGGCGTTCTTATTTTGTTTGACTTATCAGCTCACTGGTAGTGCAGGGTAGCTTAGAGTCTAGCCGGAGGGGTTACAATGGGCAAGTAATAAGTCAGCAATGGTACTGGAAATAAGATGAAAAAAAAAATATTCATTCATGCTGACCCAGTGTTCAAAACTGTTGAAGCTTTATACTCGCTCCGGCATACCAGGTATTCAGAAGTGAATTCCGAGGTAGCCCACAGTAGTATCAGAGTAAATGGCTACATCGTCAGGACGGAACTGTTCAGACATGATGTGATGAAACTAATACTACGAGCCTTCTCCTCCAATTTTTTATCAGCTTCCGCCTTTTTCCCTGGTTTTCCCACTCCGCCACCATTCTGGATTAGCCAGTGCTTGCTCGTGAAGCCTGCGGAATCATTCTCTTTTTCATCTTTAGTTTGCTCCAATTACCTGACAACATGCAAGTGCAAGTCTGTGAAAATATTAACATTAATATTCACGACAAACAATAATAAGAGGTAAAATTGTTTTAAAACGATACACTGTTTCCTGCCGCCCTCGTCATATTTCGTAGGCCATATGCTGGATGCCTTATTTAATAGTGTTTGTTTCACCCCAGTTAAACTCCAACAGTTCGCCGGTGATGCCTGGTAGGGTTACGTCTGGCCTCATGTTGTACACTGCACAGGTTTCACCATCTCACCGGACTACCTGCGACTACCAGGGACCACCCGTGACAATCTGCGACTAGTTGCGACTACCTGTGACAACTTGCATTTAACTGCGACTACTCGCAACAACCTGCGACTACCTGTGACTACCCGCGACTACTTGTTACTACCAATGAATACCCGTGCTACCTGCGATAACTTGCGACTACCTGCGACTACCTGTGAGTACTCGTGATTACCTGCGACTACCCGTGACTATCTGCGACTACTTGCAACTACCTGCAACAACTTGCTACTACCTGCAACAACTTGCGACTACCTGCAACTACCCGTGACTACCTGTTGCCACCTGTGACTACCTGCGACTTCCTGCGTCTACCTGCGACAACTTGAGACTATCTGCGACTACCTGCGACAACTTGAGACTATTTGCGACTACCTGCGACTACCCATGAGTGCGTGCGTCTACCTGAAACAACTTGTGACAACCTGCGACTACCCGCGACTACTTTCGACAACTTGTGACAACCTGTGAATACTTGCGACTACCTGCGACTGCTTGCGACTACCTGCGACTACCTGCGACTACTTTCGACATCTTGTGACAACCTGTGAATACTTGCGACTACCTGCAATAACTTGCGATATTTTCTTGTAACAGTGTTTTAATTTGTCTAATGGTTTTGGTAGAACCTGCTAAGAAAGGAGCCAAGTAGCTCATTTTTCTCTGACTTGGGTTACAAAGTTTAAAATTTCTCAAGGATTTTTTAAATTAGACATAGCCTGTGTCCATCTGGAGGAATATAGCTTTTCAACAGTGAAAGAATTATAAGAATCGGCTATGTAGTTATGGTAGAGCCTGCTTAGAAAGCAACGAAGTAGCTCATTTTCTGGTTTGCAAGAATCGGCCCTGTAGTTTCCCAGATTAGCCGTTACATATAAAGAAACCGACAAACTCATATTACCTCTTCATAAGATTAATATAGATAACTATTTCTTTCAACGCTTAAGAAAATTCCACCAACGCACACCTGATACGTTCCACTGGGAACCAATCATGAGAGAATACACTTTCGTTTCTTTTGCACGCGTCTTAAAGGGGAAGTATCCTTGCTATCTCGTATTTACGTATTTTCCTCATTAACTTAACTTTCGGAGTCAATATTTAAAAACCAAGCTAGTCATGACACAGGGGACGTTTTAACAGTTATTTCTACATCCCACTTATTTTTCTTACATGATTAGTGTCACATCTGCAACCGTAATCAAGCATTATCTAATTATTTAATAATTTCAGTCCCACGTGGTAAAATACAGGGATATTTGAAACCCTTCATATAAAAAAAAATAGTTAAGTAGTCGTACATGTTGTGTCTGTCTTTGATTTTTTATATCTGGTCATACATTTTCATTACGAAGATTTGTAAGAACATTTGAAGATGGAGTAGATACTACCCCCTTAAGGCATAATTTACCACTTAAATATTTCGTAAAACCAGCTTTACTTTAGACGTCAGAGCTTACACTACATTAAAGTGTGCAGGTGCGTTTAAAATTACTCGAATCAATCAATTGCTCTGTCTATAGTGTACAGTTGTTACTAAGAAGTACATAAATATAATTAAATATCTTTCTGTGTCACCATTTTGTCCTGTATTCGGGAATGTTTGACGTCTCCTAGCTTACAAATGGATAATGACAACAATTTACGTACACTACGTAAAAATTGGAATTATTTATGACAGTTTTAATTTTTTAGCATATTTACACAAATATAAGTTAGTTTTCCTGAAATTAGTTATGTTCTGTGTGCCCATGTTTTGTTGAATGAATGAATATATTTTTTTTTCGTTAACAACCACTCATTTTGTTTGCACGATTATAATATACGAACAGAATTTGTATTGTATAACATGTAAGATCACCTTCAAAACGAAGGGTGTTAATTCATACAGCAAATGTAGTTTCGATTCGTTTATCGTGGGTATTTTCTCATCTTTACTAGCATTCCCCTCACTTAACAGTGTTAATTTTAATACGTTAGTAAGATACTAGCAGTATGTATAGTGTATCATATTTTCGATACAGTTTTATTGCGATATTCAGAAGTTTGCTGTGCTTAAATTTTGCGAGAGGCGTGAGTCGTTTAAGCCGGCCCTGCACGACACCCAATTTATATTGCTGTCTGTTATACTCACGGACACAACAGAAGGCATAAAAGTTTATATGGAAGAAGAGAAGAATTAACGCATCAGATCATGCTCACAGGTTACCTAAAGTGCTAGTAGAATATTGTAAATGACAGTCAATACAATTCGCAGGTGGTCTAATATACATATATGGAACCACAAATTTATATTAACATTCTTCATATTTAAGGCAGATTACACATTTCTGATATTAAAATAAAATATACGTCGTCATTTTGTTTTCAAATTTTATTTGTGAATGTTTTACTTTCTTTTTGGTGGGGGGCATACGTCCCGATATCACCCCTCCCCCCCCCCCCAACTCATATTTAACGATCATAATAATCAATCCTGTGCTTTCAATAATTAAACAAACTCTAACAGTTAAGGCCAAAAGAAGGTAAAACTATCACAATATTAAACTCAAGGCTTTCATGTGTGCCTGTTAAGATTACTCGCGCTACACAGTTTACATTATGTACTTGAGAAACCAATCAATTTGATTAGCAAACAACCACATCTAGACGATTGCACTGCATTGATACTTCCGTATTATTGTTTTTAGACAAAAACATTCTGGAAATAAACGTTTTTAACCATAACATAAGTTATAAACAGCAATAATGTATAATTTTAAAAACTTCGTTACCTGTTGGAGAGTTGAACTCCAAAGCCTATGAGACACAGACCCGCGCACCAAACCACTGCGCTACACACAAGGCTTATAAGGCATGCGTGGGATAGTGTATATATAGGAAATAAATCCACCGTTATCGGGTATTTTGTAAAAATGTGTATTTTTTTATCACCGGTGAGTAATTTGCAACGTTTTGCGTCACTTATGCGTACATTACGTTTCATTTTGTAAATACATGTGTTACTGAGTCCGTAATCTTTCATAAACGGACATATTATACGGCTTGAGGTAATTACTCGGGTGTCCGTCATCTTGTGTGTATAGCAGCACAGAACACGTTCTACTGTTGCGGACTTGGGTCTGGATGTGACATAAATGGAGCATGAGTGAGAGAGATGGTAATTGTCACAGTGGCAATGCTGCCAACTTGCCTGCGCAGCTGGCACTAAAATGGACTAGCGCTGCATGGTGTTGACCCTACGAACTACGGATTATTACCTGCTGGAGTGGTCAGGAAATTTAACCAGGGGAAGTCCACTCTAGGCATATCATTACTCAATGCTACACTCACGATGTGCGCCAGAGTGAGGCTGCTGTGTGTCCGGAGACGAAGCGACTCCTCCATCATGTCCCGGAAGCAGTGCAGCGCCTCGCTGAGCCCTTGCATTGTGGTCACGAACTCAGCTGTTGCCTTCTTATTGTCAAACTGCGAACAGTTCACATGTCATCAGGGTTACTGTGGGTAAAAATATTAATTTTCGCCCAACCCACAAAATAAATACGCAATTTTAATTACGACCGCAAAAAAATTATTCAATAAAATATCAACTTTATTTGGTTCTTGGTCGTTACGTGAATATCAGGCATAGTTCATTAATGGTTACTTTCAAATTTCTCGAAGCCTTGTCAAACTTATACTTTCAGGATATTCCTCTGCCTACTAAGTCTGGAAAATTTGATATAGTACAGAGAGAACGCATCACATTTGTGCGCACTCGGTTTAAAAATATTTTGCATGACGCCTACAGTACTATTTTACTAGGCATTACCAACACACATAGTTCTTTCGGCCTTCCGCAGGTACTTGTTTGTAGTTACTGCTCAATACAGAAGTCGAGTTTTGGAGCAGTGCAGTGGACTAAGACTTTGAAAGGTTATCCAGTAAACCATCACAGTCATTTTTCTCGCTGCCGTATTAAGTTTCCGAATGAAACAATCCCAAGAACCTCTGTAATTCTTGGCAGATTTTCTCGGAGTTTACGAGTTGGAGCAGTTCTAAAGAAATGCTGATGTAATCCGTGATAATAATCCAATATATACGTCTATACATAACCTGCAAATAAATTCTCTACAATGCACAGTTTTCCTTCCGTTCTCTTTCATTTTCTCGCCCTTTGCACGTGATTTTGCCCCCTTTTCAGTAATTATTGCCTTGTGGGGAGGGGAGGAGGAGTGTTTCAGAAGGTTTCTCCTCAACACCTCCACGAAGCACGACTCTGACTATGGCCAGACATAGGCAACCAGCGAGCTTCCAATTCTACGCGGTGACGCAGTCTAGTCGTGTCAGTACACATCATTATATTAACCACAGTGGTTTCAAACTGAGTGCACTGAGTCAAACAAACCATTTTGTGCGACATCAAAACATTTTGTTAATATTCACCTTGCCAAGTCTCGTTTTGTGGCCAACAAATAATTATTTTTGGCCACTAAAAATTATTGAATAGTGATTAAATAACAGTCGGCAATGTGATTTCACTACAAAATATTTTCCAATGAATAATGTATGTTATATTTCAAGAATAAATTTCAATAATCGCCAGCATGGTAGCTGTATTTCCGAAATAATTAAATGTTTCAATTTCCTTTCCTGTTGAAACACTTGTCTGTAACGTTAACCAACCTTGAAAGATATTAAAGTCACTCTGAAGTTAGCACACGACAACAGGAATGCTATTTATACATCAATAATTTGGATTTTTGTCTATATTCTTGAATTATAATTAGTATTAACAATTGATATCGTCGAAGTTTTAATAATGACCTACACAATGTAATGTATTTTTGTAAATAGCTGATGAATGCCATAAGTTGTAGTATTAAAATATTGTTTCGCAATTGCTTTCGAAAGTAAAGAATCATAGATACGACGTCTTACGTATATGTGAATAATAAATCTGATTTCAGCGCAAAAAAACTTCAACACTGCTGATTGCAACTAAACGGTTATTTATGTGGTAGCATTTAATTTGTTTAAAAAAACCCATTCTCCACACTCTAAACCCAAATCAGTGATTTATATCAGTGTAATAACCTTCACTAAAAGTTAGTTGATAAGCTACTGCCGAAATATACTAAAGATGAGGTAGACCGATCTCGCTGGCTGCGCACAACCATTCTCCGTGTCCCAGCATTGAACTGCTGTTCTGGCAATACGTCTAACAAAAATGGCGTGGTTATATTTTAGGTTAAAAAACTGATTTGAAAACAAAATTTTTGAGATGAATGTATACTTCTAGCAACCAATTTATAATGCAGTTTGTTTAAAATAAAATTGATAAATGTATTTTATTCATATTATTGTGCTTGTCCTTTAAAAATTCCTATATACACAAACATTATCATCACTGTTAAGCATGTAACTTTGACAGTTGTGTTCCTTTGAGGTAGGTCAATGTTGGGTACATGCGCAGAAGACGAATAAGTGATCTACCTCATCTTTAGTCTATAACTGACGACTGGCAAATGAAGGAAATGAATTGTGAACTTGTGGCAGTGGAATTCTCGACATACAGTACGAATCACAAATAATTATGTGATATTCAGCCGTCATATTAATTAGTTATCAGAAACTGACCATTGGTCGCTTAATTTTCACTAATTTTACTGATTTGGCTCGATTCCAATTGTTTCAGATTTAGAGTGCATGTTTCGATAGCAGAAAGTAGTGAAATATACTTTATAAATGCATACATCTCAAATGTGCATGTAAAATTGCCTAATTCTTACATGCCTGGCTACTGCACGCATCAACTGTACCTACGTAATAGTGTAACGATAAGGGAGCCCATGTCTATAACCTATTCGCAGTTTCTTCACACTTTTCGAATAAAACCTTGGAAAAATCACCCTTACAACAACGTCTTCGGTTGTTTCATAATTGTGTTATTTATCACAAGATTTTTACATTTGTGGCAACATAATAGATCATAAGATTTACTTTCTTTTACCTAAATTGAAATATTTATTACATTTATTCTATACATTATGATATTTCATTTATTATTAACGTGAATCAAAACTGTGAGGAAATGTGTATATTGGTAGCAAATTGTATGAAATAATTTTCATGCGAAATATTATTACTCTGAGTGCATACGAATATGATGAGTTGCAACATTGGTGTAATTTCTAGACTAGGTTAACCTTTGTTCGTGTGAGGCGGAGGAATATCCTGGAAGTAGAACTTGAGCAGGGCTCCAGAAAAGTTAGAAGTAAGGGTGAATGTACTGTAGTGGGAAATACCTGCCTATCCGTACCGTGCCTCGTACGGGAGAAATATTAATTGACAATGATATGTCCTCACTTACCCCGGTTTTGTATTCCTGTGCCACAGCAAGTATGTGGAACGACAGAGCGAACACGATGATGCGCAACGTGTCCATGGCAGTTCGTTTCTGTAAACACACGCACGCACTCACAGTTATGATCTTTATTACATACACTGTTAAAATGTTTTCATAATTTATAATTTTTTGTAACAGTGCACTATATATAATGTTAATATGGTGGACGAAAGCTTGATTTTAAACTTTCATTACAGACAAGTGTACACCAAATCAATTTTATAATCGTCCGGAAAACTTTTGTATTAAAAAAAATATACAGGAGGTAAAAGCTTTTCCAATTGTATTCATTCACAAAAAAAAGTTGTTAACACTGGGACTCGAAACGGTGCGCTTCGGGTGAAAACGTAAGCACTTCACCACACGATGCTTACTTTTACGTTCATTACTCTTGTATTAGTGACATAAATACAGGTTGTTAACACTGGGACTCGAAACGGTGCGCTTCGGGTGAAAACGTAAGCACTTCACCACACGATGCTTACTTTTACGTTCATTACTCTTGTATTAGTGACATAAATACAGGTTGTTAATTCGGGAAAGGAGATAATAATCTCACATCTTGTGAAGGATCGAGGATATTAGTAATTTAGGAGTGAAGTGGAGAGGTGTGGATAGCTCACAATAGAGAGCATTTTCCATTTAAAAATCTATCAGTGATTGTTTAAAGATAATAGGAATTTTTTTCAGTAAATGCAGGACGGAAATTTACTGAAACATGCCTAATGTGACCTAATTTTAGATGCCGAGATGTAATATACTCAAGCTGGCGACAAAGACACAGACCTTGGGGAAATAGAACCTGCTAATGCCTTTTCCATGTGAGGAGTTAATGAGAGCAATTAATTTATTTAAACATGGAACAAAAGTTAATGTTTTCCTCAATAAGCCAAAAACTGCAGAGTGTTGATGACCGAACTCCATTGCGAATACGCATGTTTATCATAGGAGGAGCAGGCTCTGGAAAAATGTTATACATTAAAACTTATCGTTGAACATATAAGGCAGCTTTCTGCTTGTCGCAATAGCGTAATCATTACAACACCAAATGGTGTAGTTGCTCGTTTAGTTACCGATTGAAAAAGGCCGACCAACACTTTTCGACACCTATCGGGTGACAAGATGCAAAGGGAACGCTTAAAGTGGAGACATATTCAACGGCTGGTCATGGACGAAATATCTATGGTTCCATATATGATGCTTAGAAATATTCACATCAGACTCCAGGAACTCAAGCAAAGCACTGAACTTTTTTGGGGGCGTACACATGCTGTTGTTCGGCGATCTCATGAAGCTGTCACCAATCGTTAAAGTAGTCGGTGGGTCGCATTGCTTTAAACAACCAGATACACTTGCCGCAGAACCATACTTATGGAGGATACTTAGCTTTTACGAGGTGAGCCTAAACATGCGACAAGAAAACGATTCCACATCTCTGGATATATTGAACAGTATACGAGTTGGTCGATTAACTGTGGAACTATTATCGGTTTTGATATTCGGCGTATATCCAACACAGGTGATCTTAACGAGTAATCAGGATATATACTAAAAGGCAGGTGGATCGCAATGATAGAAAATCTGGGTAAATCTACGAAACTTTACGATCTTAGCGCAGTAGATACGTTAACTGAAGCTCAAACGTACGGTAGAGTTCCACAAACTGAGCATATCTCGAGCGAACCCAACATGACTGGAGGCTAAGTAAGCTTATTAAAGATCTGAATTGGGTCGAAGGTTTTGTTACGTAAATATTTTTAACGTTAAGAGGTTTGATAAATTGAGCCATAGAGACGTTCAAAGAAATTGATTTGCCAGCACTACGTCGGGACCAACTCGAACCTGGTGAGCTGCCTAGTGCTGTGCATATTAAAGGTGATGACCTGACGTTTATACCGACCTGACAATTTAGAAGATTGAACGATTAAAATTGAACCAACGTCTACAGAGATTCATGGATTAAGGTGTCATGGCGGTTACCGTGCATAAATTACAAGGTTAGACTTTGGAACGCGTAGTGTTAGAATAGGCAAGAATATGTTTGCCAAAGCTCAGGTATAATTTGCCCTTAGAAGGGTAAATAAATTACATGGATTATACATAAGTGATCATGATCGCACAAAACTACTGAATAATCCGCATGACCCAAATTCTCTATTAGAATTTGTAAAGGCTCCATAGCAGTTGAAAGGTCGCTACTACTTATTAAAAATTAAATTGGCAAATAAAATATATAGTTATTAAAAACTAAACCCGAATACACAAAAGTCAAATCAACAAGTATTGAGTTAAATGCACAAGTAAAATCATAAAGCCGTAGTCACCCGTTGTGTCCTATAGGGCACTTTACATATAGGAAAGGTACAGGAGAAAAATATTCATTTGCAATTTTATGTAACTTTTAAATTATAACTTAGTCTTGTTCAAGACTGTGACAAATATAAGACGTATGTGGAGGCCTTTACGCAGCAATGGGTCACAATAGATAAATAATAAAATTATAAGTATGTATAACGCACGATTTATTGAGCAAAGCAATCCATTCACACACACACACACACACACACACACACACACACACACACACACACATCGCCTTACAGGACTGCACATTTTTATGGTTTCGTAGCCAACAAGGAACCTTTATAAGATAATCTGGTCCATCCGTTTGTCCATCTTGGGGTGCCACAGCGATGTAATTTCTACAGCACTGAACTGAAATGTATAAGATTTAGTACATACATGCTTACTTTAGTTAGATTTCCTCCCTGTACCTCCTCTTTACGTAAAGTGTCTTAAATGGTACTACGTGCGACTACGGCTTTATAATTATACTCGTACACTTTACTGAACACACATTTTTTGACTTTACAGTAGTCGGGTTTTATTCCTTGAAATATATGTAGTTGGTGTTATGGTGGGACAATGTTGGAAACAAAACAGTTGGTGATTGGTACTTTTTTTTAGTTGCGCCAACATTGTGTAAGTAACATATTTCCAACAATTCTCAGTAGTATTTTTGGAATTAAAAAAAAACCACTTTTAATGTTTGCTTAACATTTGGGTTTTTTAATACATCAGTGTTTTTGTTTCAGACTGAATTTGATGGTCGAGGTTGGCTGAAGGTTGGTATCAAGTTGGTAGATATACAGTTGGTAATTGGTATTTATTTTAATGTTGGGCCAAAATTGTAGAACCAACACTTTAATGTTGAAGTTATAAGTTAAAATTAATGAAAACAAGGCCAATTACCTATATTTTATGAGATGCAAATGTTGTTCAAGATACTGATCATTTTTCTAAGAGATATAATTAGTTGGTTTTAGGTTGGAACAGTGTTGGGAACCAAACGGTTGGTGCTTGGTCCTTTTTTGTTAGCTTGGGATAAAAAAAATTGTAATTTTCCATGTTTGGTTAAACATTTTTGTTTTTAATACACAAACAAAGTGTATTAAAAATATATTTTGATGGTCATGATTGGCTGATTGTTGGCAACTAGTTTGGTAGACATACAGTTGGTAATTGGTATATATTTTTTTTATTTTTGGCGAAACTGTATAACATTTTAAGTCAACATTAGGTAATGGGCATTCCTTATGAAAAAAATGCCCATTTTCTGCAATTAATGAAGTGCAAATTTGTTTCACATAACTGAACTTTTTTCTATTAAATAAGTTTTGTTGGTCTTAAGTTGCGATAATGTTTGAAATCAAACAGTTTGTAATTAGTACGTTTTCTTTAGATTACTGTCCGGTTTGGACAATGTTATGTCGGTGAAATATTTCGAACAATACTCAATATTATGTAGGGGACAAAAAATACTGATAATTAGTCATGTTTATTTACCAGTTAGGATTTTCATACATATTATTCTTGTTTCAAATAAATTTTTTTGTTCATGGTTGGTTGATTGTTGCCAGCTCGTTGGCAGACATGCAATTGGTAATTGTCATGAATTTTGTATTTTGGGCCAACATTGTTTATTCGAACTGTAATATAATTATACATACCTATTTCTGTACAGGGAACAACAAGTTTCATTAGCTCAGTAGATAATAAGTTACAGTACTCCAGTGGATAAGATATCTAAAATAGATTTTTTAAAATCAAAAACCCCGTCATAGCTCATCATTACCGTCCCTAAGTATTTGTATAATATCCTTGTTGAGTGTAACAAATATCGAAGGACAACTTGGCATTAACAACTCATCCAAAACGTCTCAATGGTTATGACTTATAGCATAAATAATACTGCCAACAACATGTGTGTTTTGCTTTTAATAAGTGGCTATAGTATATTAATTACGACTGATTCTTAAAATATGAGATGACTAAATTAAAGTAATTATATTAACCAGTTTGAAATATCATTTGGTAGCGACGTAAGAAAATAGTAATTTTATTATTATTTAATAAAGAAATCATATAAATGATTATTGTTACCACAGGCTAAAAGGGTAAAGAGGGTGGCTTACACACAAAAGTTAAACTAATACCTAAGATAGCACATTTATCTATGCCTTACGCGTGACTAGATCACATGACACCTTGTACTGTACACATCAACTCAAAATACGCTACATAGGTAAGGAATTTATAGGAAATTATGTAGGTCTAATGTGTTTATATATTCGGCTTTGCCCCGATGTAAAGTGGATTATGTATATGTAAAGCCATGAAATATTTGTTGTAGTCACGCATAACAATACTGTTATTCCAATAATATAGGATGTTCACTGTAAAGTGAGCACTTTTAAAATTCCTCTAATTATAATAATAGGCAATAAATATATTTTATTTTTGCCTTAGACGTTAACTTCCGAGTGCGGTGGAATATTCATACATTGTTTATAACTTACATAGCAATATTTAGTTTAAAATGGGGTTTAAAGTATAAAAATGGCTGAAAGAGAAAAGTAACAAGGGCCTCTAAAGTACTCACTTTACTATGAACAGCCCACACCTTTGTATTGGCCTATTAAGTAGGCTGCTGCGCCTCACTTCATGCGACACTCTTAGAGACTAATGTGCATATTATCTAGCTGTCATGATCGGTCTTATATCTCACACATCACTCACCTTGTAATGGTATGTATTCACGACGTATCTACAGACGGCATCTGAAACTGCAGTAAATTGCCACAATAGTTGACTGAAGACACTGCTTCTTATTATATAACTGGGCAGCGAAGATGGACTTTGTGCAAGCAAGCTTGCAGTCACAGCCTTGTGCTAAGGTCAATACTTCCCGATCAGCCTCAGTTATGTCATGTGGTAAAAACAATTCCACTAAGTCATTTAGAATTTTATTGAGTCTTAGTTGTATGACCGGATTAAATAAAAGTTCCTTTATAATCAACTATTCAAATGCATACAACGAAAAAAACTTTTTATTCTATTTCATTCCCAAACGTTCTAATATAAAAGTTTATAAGCTGCCTCAACATTTTTTGTAACTTGTGTATGCGCATTTTTGGCATTCTTCAACTTTGTAAGTTTCAGGAACTATGCCATTTTGTAAGGTATAAATTATGATTTTTTTTGCCAGCTGGACGGACAAATTTTGACTTAAAAAAATTAAGTTAACTGTTTGTTAGTAGTTAGCTAAGTAATACCCTAGAATGAAAAATGTCTTCGCTACGGTTTATCACTAGCGAGGAATGGACCACGTTTTTAAATGGTGCTTATGTGAAGCGCATTATATTGTCAGCACAGGAAACATGCCGAAATCAAGTATTAGATATGCTGTCAACTCAAGGGGCATGGGTTCGCATCCTCTCTCCTGCAATGGCAAGCATAAGATTTTCATGTCGTACAATTGATTTAATAGTGAAGTAAAGGAAATTTAAAGCAAAGAAAAGTTTATATTGAAGGTCAAAATAGTTATTTTAACAGATATGGTGAAAGCATGGCTAGCCATCAGTAGGCCATCTGATGGCTGTGAAATGTTTCATCGATGGGCCCTTGCTGTTGTAAGCATATGGGCCATACTTGGGTCATTGGTGTTCACCATACCTGGGACAGTTATGAACAGAGTATGGTTTAGTTAGTGGTGCCACAAGGACCATCAATGGTGCCGGATGCAGGCCAGCTGTGGGCCAACTGTTTGCCGGCTTGGCATCCGAATGTAAACCATCAATTGGCCATATGTGGTTTGCTACATGGGATGGTCTTCTGTAGCACTAATGGAGCGGGAAATTAGTTTAATTATTCTGTAAATAAGGTAAAAATTATATTTTCTAATCTGGCGCTATTTTATATAAAGGCCAGCAAATGAGGATCTCTGTTTGCTTAATTTATACTTCTAATTAATAATGTTAGTGCACAAAATTTGGTTAGATTTCGTTGAATTGTTAAATGGATATAACACACTAACTTCAATAATTTATATTAACGTCATTGAAAAAGGCATGCCAGAATTAAAATATGTTAGTTCCAATACTCTACTGCAGTACTATGGAAATCAGTTGATTGATCCTCGAGAAATGGCACCAAACATCCATTTTTATATAATAATCTTCATAAAGGGAGAATTAAATTTTATTAACACATTCAATATCTGCCATATATAAAGTTCACAAAGTTAAGTTAAATTCGGTTACATAGTTTCGTAAATGTAGCACATTCTGAAAATAACTGTCTGGCACACTTAAAACAGAGTACAACTTCTTCGCCAAGTGTGATGGCAATCAGTTTATTGTTTCTCGAGATATAACAAACATGTTATTTTTTCATGTGGGGCTATCTTTGACAATAGCGGAGAAATGGGGCTCTGTACAGACACATATGATGGTTATAATATATACTGCCAGCATGAAATGTTATATTAAATTTGTTTCGCAGTTTCTATGGCCGCCATTTTGAAAATATACGTCGGACGCACTCACAACTTACCCATTTACATGCCCCCCCCCCCCCCAGAGCTACTTGTTTCCCAAACTTGGTGGTAATCTGATGATTTTATCCAGAGATATGATAAAGACATTTTGAAATGTAATGTGATTATATCTTTAAAAATGGCGGACAAACGATACTTCATGTGGCTACATTTGATGATTGTTATGCCACCAATGCAAAGTTAGGTTAGAATTAAATACATGGTTTCGACGGTATAGCATACTATCTTAAAATTGCTGAATTTTCACAATTTTGAAAATAAGTATCTGGTCTTTTCAAAACAGACTACATTATCAAATCTATTTGGAATATTTTAATTGTTTTCCAAAATATAATATAAAAACTTTATTAATTCGTCTGTTGCTATCTCACAAAATGGCGGGGAAATGTGTCTATAGTTTGCATATATTATGCTTGTAATAAATATTTCAAGGGCATAAAATTTGGTCGAAATTGGCCAAATGGTTTAACAGCCTTTCCAAATAAAACAAAAAAGTATGGCTACCATCTTGAAAGTAAGTGCCTTATTTTAAATGGCGAATTTTCAAATGAATTGAGCCGGTGTAACTTCCTTGCCATGTTTGATTCCAATTGGTTGAGTTGTTATAAATAAATAACGCATTTTGTGTTGTTGTGCTAGCATGGAAAAATTATGGGTGGGGGGGGGGGAACATCACTATATATTTCCAATTGAACGATGACGTGATTCACTATCAAATTAGACCTATAAAATTTGGTTTAAATGGGTGGAATGGTTCCTAAGATGGTTTTAATGGCCGCAATTTTTAAAGTAAGCACCTGGAGTTATTGAAAAACTATTAACGTCAAATATCCTTACTTAGTATGGTACTGTATGTGTACCTGGAGCTTTAGTGATTATTTGTAGTCCTAAAAAAATAAAACGTTTAAAATGTTCATCAAAATATTTCCATTGTCATCTTAAGTGTCCCTGCTATTTCTGATGTACAGGTAGGTTTCAGACAATTCTACGTCGATGTAGCATTCTTAATTTTTATTTTTTTTTTAACACTTGGTCAATGTATTGTGTACTTTTGCTGCTTCGACTTTTGTAGTGTCTGATTTTTCTTTTGGGGAAACCTGACCTGCAATTCGCTTCATTTTGTTCTGTCAGACATATAATATAATATTTCGTCGTATATCATTCTTACCTTTGCCTACAAGTTGTTTAAACGTTTGGTTTGTTGAAGGAGAACCACTTGATTATTAATACATTTGATCTTTGAGCTCTTCCAGGGAATATATCTGCCTGCCATTTGTAATGTTCTAATAATTCTCTCAATTTCCGATTTTCGTTTTTGTTTATTCTTTAGCCCGCCTTGTTTTTTAACAGAAGATCTTCGCTGATTATGTAGAATACTACTAATACCTAATCCTAAATGCAAAGCAGGGTGCAAATGGCTAAGTATATTTTCCTTTATTACCTTTCTTTTCTTTATTTTTATTGTTGCGGAGCGTCACTTTCCACGTTCTTCTATCTAAAGTTTGTTCTGTCCATCTTTTAATAATGACGACGTACAGCTCAGAGATACTGGTTTAATTCGCTGAATATTTAGGTTTCGATTGAATTGGATACTTATGTTGAGCTTATCTGTTTTAAGTCTGAGTGTTAATTTTTGATTGCATCAATAATTCATTTTTCTTTTCGCATTTCTGCCCCTCCTTTTCTTTTATTAACTGTTTGCATGATGATTCTTCGAGAGTCTTAAATTTTTTATTAAAGTGTGCTATATAAATGTTAAGTCTGTTTTAAAAGACTAATTTATTTTTCAGTAGTATTCAAAAACAATACAGTAAAAATGTCTTGATATGTGTATTAGGTGTACTATTCAAATATTTTGTGTGTGTTTCATAGCCGCACATTAGGACACCCTCATATCATATTCGCTTTGATATTTAAACAATAAGATACTGATATAAGTAATAAGCCTACTTCCCCGAACATGGGCGCAGTTTAATTTTTAATTATTTCTAAGTTGGTAGGTAGGACTTGACTTGTCTTTGAAAACAATAACTTTAGGAATTATGCCCGAAACCTATGCAACATTAGTGAGATAATTACAAATTTACACGTGCCTTACGCGGTATTTGAACTAGAAAACCTCCTAAAATAAGCTAGTGTGCAATGCGCTGCATTATAGAGATCGACTTCGGATTTAATTGATCTAATGTTTCGAATTATAGGGTTTACAACCATGAAATAGTTACAGAACCGTCATTTTGAACAATGTAATGTTATCGGAACTACATATGTATGCGAAATTTCAGCTCAATTGGATAACGGGAAGTGGTTTAACAAACACAGAGGTGAAGTTACATTAAACGCTTTGTAACTTCCGGCTCCATCATCAGACCAGCTCAGTGGTATCTTCAAATTGTATTGTCATCGGAACTACACATGCATGCGGAGATTCAACTGAATCGGATAACGGGAAGTGGTTTAAAATCTACTTGCAAGATTTCACCTGAACGTACAAACAAACTAACTAACAAGGCGAGTTGAATAAAAGCTTGTAAAAAAAAGTAGTACCACATTCGATGATTGAATACTGCTAATAC
The DNA here is from genome assembly GCA_029891345.1 of Dryococelus australis. Taxonomy (NCBI): domain Eukaryota; kingdom Metazoa; phylum Arthropoda; class Insecta; order Phasmatodea; family Phasmatidae; genus Dryococelus; species Dryococelus australis. The sequence continues at coordinate 108,930,908 of CM057001.1, forward strand.
ACAAAGTTAATTTGTAATAGATTACAAAATTTCGTAGGTGTAGCACACAACACCAAAATGATTTTATAGCCGCCATTCTGAAAATAATTGTATTTCAGACTTAAAAAATACATACACTGTATTTCAATATGGCCTACTACAGTATACCATCTTCGCCAAATTTTGAGAGAATGGGTTGATTGTTTCCCGAGATATGACATAAAATATTTATTTTTTATTGGTAGGGCTATCACACGAAATGACAGAGAACTAAGGCTCTGCGTGGGCATATTTACTTAAGTTGTAATTTGTTTCGTTGATAAAATATACGCAGCTAAAGTATTTAAATGGCCACCATTTCGGAAATACGTGACTGCCTTACTCAGAACATACCAGTTTACACCACCTGCTGTAGTACTATTTGTTTGCCAAATTTGGTGTGAATCTGTAAATTGTTTCCCGTGGTATGACATTCAAATTTTATTTATATGCATATCACTATTTTACAAAATGGAGGACAAAAGATGCTCCATTTAGATACAGTTGGTAGTTGTTATAGCTACCGCCCGGATACAAAATTAAGTTGGAATTTATTACATATTTTCGACGATATGGCAATTTTAGCTAAAATTGGTTGTAAGACTGACATTTTGAAAATAAGTGTCTGGCATGCTTAAAACATACCAGTTGCTATAACATGATATAGTATTATTTGTTTGCCAAATTTGATAGGAATCGGTGAAATGTTTCCAGAGGTGACAGGTGACAACGTACTTTTAAAATGGAGGCCATAAAATATTTAAGATTCATTTGGTATAACTACCACACAGTATGACAAATATCAACAAAATTTTGTACTAAAAGAATATATATTACGAGCAACATATAAGGCAAACCAAAACCACTTTTGTCCGCCTTATTGGAAGATAGCACCGCATGAGAAAACAAAGCTTTTTGTTATATCTCGAAAATTACTCAACCAAATTTTCTTCAAATTTGGCACTTAAGTAATACTATGATAGACCAGTTTTAAAATGGGAATTGAAATTTATTGCGATCTTATTTTCAAAATGATGGCTATACAATTTTTTTAGGTTTATTTGGTATACCTACCATGCCATTTGACCATATTCAACCAACTTTTGTATCCTGACAGTACCTATAACAGGCATAATTTAAGCGAAACAAGTACTTTTATCTGCAATTTTGGAATATAGCGCCGCATGTCTAATAATGGTTTTAAGTTATATTTTGATAAGCACACAACCAATTTTCACCAAATAGGCACGTATGAAATGCCGTATTGAGCTAGGTAAATATTGCTAGTTAAATTTTACACGGCACTTATTTTCAAAATGGCTATCATACAAATATTTTAGCCATATTGGGTTTAAGTGAATAAACTATTATTTTCCGGATTATTTCTACTGCATATCGATATTCCACGTATTAAAATATCCAGAATATGACTCATAATACAGCACCTGTAAAAAATTAAATACAATTTTAACGAACTAAAGGTGTTTGCAGTTGTCAGCAGTGAGCAAATTAACAAACAGAAAATTCCACAGAATGAATTTAGTATGTATTACAAAGGGAATAACTACCATAACGAGTTATCGCGTAAGTGGTTTTGAGCGCTTCTGCACAAACGCATGCTGAGACTTGCCAATGCACGATTACGTTATGAATAATTATTTGCTTCGAATTTTAACAAACTGTGAAAAAATTGAACTGCGTACAATTTATCGTGCATTCCAAGCCAAGAATATTAGACCAATAAAAACTTTAAACAATTGTGAATATACGTGTGACCATTGAAATGAGGGGGAGAAAAAATAGATTCTGCAGGAAAACTGGATACTAAATACAAGGTTTCGAAAACGAAATGCCAATCTCGTCAGTTTGATCTCTTACCAACTTAGATGACATACTAACGACGTGCTTAGTTTAAAACACTGGATAGGTAGAAAAGAATACTTGGTAAAGAAAATGGCGATTTGCCGTAGCTACATCTTAGACAGAATTACAGTTCATGGTAATGTGGCGACGAGAGAGGATTCAAAGAGAGTTAACAGCTGGGAATATCCCACAGATAACCCGTACTGACCCTAGCCAGCACGTCTTACACAGCTACTGTGACCTTTACAGCAGACGTAAATACAAGCATTGGGCGAGGTTGCCATCTGCTAACTGCTGAAAGTTATTGAGAAATTGCCAACAGCAAAACACGCTACCCAACCACAGAAGGTCGTCCCTAGCGGAAGTCTCGAGGCAGATTTTACTTCACAAACACAATGTACTAAAGACGAGTTTGAAGCGTCATCAGAGAGTATTTTCAATTTATCAAGGTCGTCCAAGAAATTATGCAATTAGTTCTAATATTAGGTTCTGGCCAACAAACTGCGTCTAGGCGTATGCTTATAATATATCTTCAAAATATCGCCAATAAATCAGGTTACACGCAAAATTGCATCAACACACTTGAAAGGTTATTATAATGACTCAATTTCGATTGAAACTTGACGAGATTAAGGGAGTGTAGCCTAATTGGCTTTTCAGTTATTCAAGCCACATTCGCCTTTTTAGCTCTGATAAAATAATTAGTGTAAAATGAGGGAGAGGAAGGAGGGACTTAACTTCAATGTATATGGTTCTAGTTAGGGATTTGGTATTTCTCTGAGACAACGTGAGCTACAAACGCGTAACTAACCTTAATCTCGGTCACATAAAAAAATCATATCAATATCATACATGGGCGGGCCAGTTGCCACATCCTGACGAAACTTCCCGTCAGTCAAAAATAAAACATCTGAATGACAAGACGGAATAGTTGCGAGTGAATGGACGGCCTTTCCTTGATAGTTCTAAACAGCGATGCCATTTTCACTTCCATCCAGAATGTTGTAAATAGTTCGAAAATAGATATACACAAAGTCAAAATCTAAATATTGCATATTATAATCTGAAAAAGGCCACTTGATATTCGTTATTATAAAACTACAAAAATATACATAAAACCTGTTCCGAACTATTTGCTGAAAAGTAGGTGAAAAGTTTTTAGAACACCAGTAGTGTAAATTTACCTCGTCATTAGTAGTAAGTTTTCGTGTAATTGCACATGATAATACTGCATGGTCTAATAACCTAGGTTAGACATACATAAATTTAAATGTCGTATTTACAAAACTGAACCTTCTACTTCCACAGGCATTACGATTAACCTGTTACAACCCAACCGTCTCTTTTTTTCGACAGGAGGTCAGTTCACTAACTTAATGGTATTTTACTGCGCAAACTGTCATCTTAGTAGTTTTTTTTGTAAAAAAAACAATATATGGTATATTAAACTGTTTTTATATAGATGATTATACAATTTTCTGATTATTTGTCAAATATAGTGAATATCTACCATGCATAGGAGTTCCGTGCACTAGTATAGTAACAAAGCTTTAACTTCTATTTCACTATGTCGCGTTATGTAAGAAAGGAAAATAAAATATGAATGTTACTCTAGACATAATATGCATATATTTTTTTTACATTCGACAACACATATTTTATTAATGAAATGAAAGCGTTAGCGACAACCAGCTCCGATTGTGTCCTGGAGAAACACCAGGGGTATGGATAGAACCCCGACCAGACTACACGCTTGATATCTGAGTACGGGGGTCTCAGAACCTTGTGGTAGGTTGCTCTTTGCTGTGTTTGTGAATCAGGTTGGGCCTTTGGTTCTGGTCAACTAAGCTGCTGAGCTGTGACGGAAGGGCCTGGTGGTTAAGAGCGATACGTAAAAATACAAAATACGAAGGCTGAGAAGCCCTAACTGTATGTACTCCGTTTTCATTGTCAAACATTACTCGCATATCGGTGCTAGATTGAGTATGCAGGTGCATGCTAATGAGGATTGAGGTAAGCTATTTTCGTGTCTTTGCGCATGTCTTAGAAACTTTCGCACTACCTTATACCTCTCCCGATATTCTGTATGGTACCGAAGTATTTGACTCGCATTGCGAGTGTTTGTACATGTGTGCTACAGTACTGCCCACGCGCCACTTCTGAGACCGTGAGGTATGTGGAAAGGGGATGGCAAGACAGAGAGTCACAGCGGGGAGTGGGGAGTTTGTGCACGCATGTACTATCCGCAGTAACACATTTAGCTCCGAAGTGTCGTGAACATCGCCGCTGCGAGTGTTATGTCTGTCCGGAAGAAAAACACCGGCGTGCATTCTGAGGGCCGGAGGATCGTAAAAAATATAATTGCAAAGTGTGACGAAGAGGCGAAACAAATAAGTTATGCTTTCACAGTAAACCAGGCGACAGCAAGAGCTGCAGACTACGGTGGAGTGTCACAGACGTTAATGAGAAATATACGGACGGAACAGAAAAAACTAGATAACACTGGAGAGGGCGGTAGCTTGCACACGCCGGGTAAACGACGGAAAACTTGGCCGGAACATACTGTCGTGAATATTGATGACTTTGATCTATGTGTAATTCTGCGGACAATTCAGGATATTTATATTCAGGAAAAACGTGACCCTACCAATGCAGAATTACTGCCCGAAGTAAGGGAGAAAATAGACTTTCCATGGTCGCATACTTCGTTGCGTATGGTGCTAAAACAACTAGGTTTTCTGTGGAAAAAATCGCAAAGTCACAGGAAGATACTAATTGAGATACCTCACATCGTATCTTGGCGCCACGACTATCTAGTTGAAACAGCACAGACAAGGTGGGAAACCCATTATCTACATAGACGTGACATGGATAGAGGGAAATTTTACGCTTGGTAAATGTTGGCAACATGAAGAAGTGTTTGGCATACAAGCTAATGTGAATTCGGGTAACCGATTAATTGTATTACACGCTGGGGGTATCAACGGATTTATCGAAAGTGCTCTTGTTGTGCATAAAGCTGGCACTGCCAGTGGCGACTATCACGGCCAAATGAAGAGTGTTAATTACATAAAGTGGGTTACCGAGAAGCTTGCTCCTGACCTCCCGCGGTCATCTGTAGGACAGTGTAACCAAGACCGACTGGGAAGTATACTGTGGTCACGTATAGATGCTTGAGACTGAGTACTGGGGAAAGTACAGTATTGTGTCAGATGTAATTGACAGTATCGTTGTACGTCTTGACGACAGTAGTGATTCCTCCGGTGCATCAGGCGCGTGCAGTTCAAGCAGTGAACAAGAAAATCCGGGTTCACCATTAGCGACCCCGCTGCCTTGAGGTGAGTGAATGTTTTCTTAGTACGATAGTACAGTCGTATAGCATGGCCGGCTTATCGTTCCAAGGTCGCATTCCTGCCAGGGTTTCAGAGTTGGCGCGCGGACAGTATAGTGCCGACATGGAGGGAAGACGTAGGAAACTTGTTAGAATGACGATGGAAATAGTGGCAGGCAAATTTGTCAGGTAAAGGGCAACAGTGATATTATTCTCGGTATCAGTTCATCCGTAAACTTTGTGAGTTCTACTTGACACATCGATGATGACATTATGAATCTGCTGATTGCTGCCAGAGGACCCAAACGATGTGTTGACCTACATGTCCCACCTGCTGGAGCAGTTGTTGGACCTCCATGTGCCCCCTGCTGAAGCAGTTGTGGAAATGAACATTTCCGGAAACGGTAATATGAAGACGGATGCAGGTACGCACTCCGCTTTGACGCATGACGCAGTCCATAAAAACACTGTAATTTAAATTATGCCTTAATGTTTCGGCTTTGTTCTGCAATGAACTGGACACTTCCGTTGCTGTTCGTGTATGTACGTGTAATCCACAGCCACACTTTTGCGTAGTTTCCATTGTCTTTTTTATCGAATATTCATAGAATATCTTTGAGTTACGTTTGTTTGAGGTAGTAGTTAGTATTCTGTACTTATTTCGAGTGACGAAATATTTATTCATTCACTGCAGTCATCCGCAGCCCAAAATAAGGGTGAAGATTTAGTAGGTGTGTGCAATACAGAAAAAGAACCCAGTGTCAGGAAGGAGCCTGATAGTACCCTTGAACCTGCAAAAGAACGTCCAGAGTCTGATCACGCGATACGTAGTGGTAAACACTCAGGACAAGAAAGCACACCAGTTTGTACTCATAAGCCAAGGAATTCAAGGGGAAAAAATTAACGATTTCGACTGCATGGTCAAAAATACGTAGGCTTGAAGAGAGTAGATGGTGTTCATACCACTGTAAAAAAAAAAAAAACATGTGAAAGAGAATTAGCTCCGAAAATGTGTACACAAAAATTAGTAAACAGCAATCAATAAGAAGCTTCAGATGTGAAGAAATTACTGAACATCCAAGAAAAGAGATTTTTAACCTTTTTTTTTTTTTTTTTTTGGAAATTGAATATATAAGACGAAAAGTAGACGTTTATGAACAGGAAAACTGTATTTTAGACAGACCGTCAGGAGAAGGTAGCAAACATTGCAGAAAGTGCTAGAAAAAAATATTCATACGATTGCTACATAAGAAATGAAGAAGGGACTAAAATCCGGACTTGTAGAGAATTATTTCTCGCAACTGTCAGTATCAACAAAGATAAATTTAGCTCCTCGATAAAGGAACAACATAGAGCCGGGGGATGAGATGGAATTACATTAAAGGAGACGACTGATGAAGATGAAATGCCAACGAAGAAACTAAAAGGGAATGAGAGGAATAACACGAAAACAAAAGGGCTGAAATCTGATTCTGCCAGACCGTGGCTAGAACTGATAGCTAAAGGCTAAGGTTTATAGCCATTATTGCAGGGTTTCGACTTCCATAAATTTATGTTGAGCCTAATTTCAGCTCTTTGTCACACATGCATCAAATGTACGAAGACTGGTGTAAAGAGACGGGTAACATTCACGTGAGTAGATGGAGCACACAACTACTGCGATATGAATGACCTCAAGTAATCTTTGTGGACAGGCTGGCCCCGATACTGGGGAGCTTCGAAAACCTGTGCCTAGGGATGCTATTGTGTTATATTCCCATACAGGTGATTGCGTAATTGCGCAATTATTAACTATATAATGATAGTTATTACATCTGTTTTCCCCTGACTGCCGGAGGCAGAATGATGCATGGAGCTGTTGGATCACAAGTGAGTAGGTTATAGATGAGGAGTGTGATGGGAAAATGCAGTTTCTAAGGGTTGTATTCGTGCAATGAATAAGTATATTATTTAATTAGATTATTTGTTTGTACAATTACTTATTACATTCATTGAATATTTAATCGTGGACTTGCATTGTTACATATCGCAATGAACACTTACATGTACCAAGAGAGAGTACATAATATGTACTTCCATATTCAGCAATAAATTATTTAATCGTATGCTTGCATTATTACATGTGCAGAGAGTCTAATTACATGTCTTCTCTTCAGGACAGCCCAAGTTCAACTGACTTGAGTTGGATACTATCAATAGATTTTACCCCCACTGACATCTACTATGTTGTTTCATGTTTAATATATGTGCTGGGATTTGTTTAGAAAAATGTTCAGTTCATGTTTGGACTGACACGACTCCAGAGCTGCGTATTGTGTACCAAGTGAGTAGGTGAATACTTGTAATGAATAATTATATTATTCAATTAGATTACTTAACCCTGCACTTATGCAGTTACCCATTTACTTACTACACGAAATGATTTATTTAATTGTACAAGTAAAATAATTAATAAAAAATATATGCACTGGCATAATTACTTTTTTACATGCGCCGAGAAACAAATCACACAACCTCTCGCTAGGACTGTCCACTCAAGATTGACCTGAGATTTGGTGGACTTTAAAAAAAAAATTTTGAAATACAATTTTTACTCATGTTCGGCTTGTATCGTGCAGTGGAAACACTTCATTATCTTTCAAGCCACTGAAATTAGATTTAATTAGTTTGAATTATTTTTTTAATCAATTGTCATCACTTAAGATTTCATAGTAAATGAAGAGCACTTCGGCTCAAAACTTGTACTGTCTTTATAATTCAGCATATTAAAGTTTATTCTCATAGAAATATTGAAATAGGAATCCTCTCAGAAAAAAAACAAGGCTAAAACAATGCTCAGGAATCTCAGCTCGGCAAAATAATGTGTACTCAACTTCCTTACCTGGACAGACGAAGGGATGAAAATCGGCAATTCATTTCTTGATCAGAATGAATTTTAATCACCAGTTGGGCCTGGATCACGCTAATATGTCCACCATGTGACCATCATCCCTTCTTCTCACTTCGGAACAGCCATTAAAACAGTATTTTTTTGCTCAGTACAATGCAGACCTGGAACCTCTAGTTGTTTTCACCTTTTACCTCTCCAAAAGTTTCTTGATCAGAATGAATTTGAATTACCAGTTGGGCCTGGATCACGCTAATACGTCCACCATGTGACCATCATCCCTTCTTCTCACTTCGGAACAGCCATTAAAACGGTATTTTTTTTTGCTGAGTACAATGCAGACCTGGAACCTCTAGTTGTCTTCGCCTTTTACCCCTCCAAAAGTTTCTAGAAGAAAACTTTTATCGTCAATTTTTTAGTTGCCAAGGGCAAAAAAACATTCCAAACAACCTTCCATGACCAGAAATATTTTAAAACATGTATCTTTAACAAAGAAGAAAAATTAAGTAGTATGATGATAGACTGTAATCATTAAAAAATATTACCGAGTAATTAAAATTACATTTATAAATTGAAGTACTTTCGAGAATCAAATAGCATTAAACAAATATAGTTAAATTCTTTTCCCACGTAATGTCTTATGGAAAATTTTCATTAAATATGCACTAAATATTTTGTAATCATTTGCCAATATTAAGAACGTCTTTCAGAGTGGGCTTGCAATTAAAACTGTACAATAGATTCAATAAACGTTCACATTAACACAAACATAAGGAGGTACAAAACATACACAAACATACAATAGTTGGAAGTCTGTAAATATTACAACGCATGTGGGCGCGATCGCTCTTCTAGCAAGTTGCCACATGTCGTTGGATAACAAGGGACCACCCACCCGCACCCCTTCTTTACAAGCCTGTATTCATTTTTCGAATGTTAACAAGACTCTTCATTGTCCAAAAAAGACACAGCTGCCCGCTTTGTCTGGGAGGAGGCTACACAAACTCGCATTCACATTTATATCAAAAAATGTATTTCACATATACTTAATTAAAGTGTTTCGTAATAATACTTATTTTTCAAAATTACTTTTTTTCTATTTGTTACAAATTGTCATTAAATAATTTATTTAAAACCCTTACATTTACTCAAAATATGCTTCGAAAACCAAATTGTCACCATTGGTATATATATATATATATATATATATATATATATATATATATCGTGGTTATCCTATTGTTTTCTCATATACCAAACAGTCATCTCCCATGCACATAAAAATTTTGATTAATTTAGTTCGCACTTCAATCCCAAAAAAAAAAAAGTTTTCCCAGTGAGTTATTGCTTGATTCATTTCCCGATGATATAAATACGTCTCTATCGATTTACTAATTGGTATATCGGAAACAAAGTCGGAATCATATATGCAGACAAATTATAAAAATTGCTATTGTTTAAACCCCAAATCATTTCGAATATTAAATAATAAGATTATATTTTTTAAACGTATTGCCCTCTTTATCAATTTTAATTTAATACTGTGTAAGTAACATCATATAAATTAGGTTAAAAACAAGAGAAACCATTCACAGCTCACTGCCAAACTACCCTGAGAGGCAGCATTTATACGACAAGAAATGCGTAATGCTGAGAGCTCTACACGTCAGTGAGAAAGCACCCGACTCCCGATGGAAGGGCGAGAGTGTGAGGGGAAGATAGTTCCAGCAAACAACAACAGAAGGAGGGCTCTCAGTATTTGTCTAGCACCCACCCGACCAGCACGCATCGCTTGCCCCGAGCCGGTGTGTTTCCGCGAGCAGTTTTCTAAGAACTCCCATTCTACCAGAACATCGTACGCCAACAGGGAATGCATCCCTACCTCTCCACACATAGTTTTCGTAAACGTTATTACAATCTTGCAAATTGAAATACAGCATTGTAAAAATTTTTTTTTTTTTTTTTTTTTCAAAATTAAATTTATTTCTAATACCAGAGTTATTTGTATTACATTTTATCGCAAATCTGCTCAGTTGAGACCTAGCTGTCCTCGGGAATTGATGTGTAATTAGATCTTGCTGCGTATGCAAGAGCGTACGTACTCGCTCTGCATATTTGATAAGTAATACACTGCTGCATATGCAAGGGCGCAAGTGCACGAATATATTAATCTCGTTATTTATTCATTGCAGAGTTAAATTTTTTATTTACATATCGTATGCAACTGCATCCCCCTCCCAACCCTCGCCAACTCCCACATGCATTTCCCCACCACTCTGACTCCAGCTGCTCCACACATAACCAGCCCCTCCATCCTTCTCATCTGGCTCCAGCTCCCGACCAGACAACATCTGTACTTACTCTCGATGCTAATTGCGCAAGTGCACAAATAAAACTTAAGTAACTCCAACGAGCAGTGAACTAAGCACCAGTCGCCGCAACCCCACTATGGTGGCCACCGACCCCACGACGACCCGACAAAACACCCCCTCAATTCTCCAGTACACACAGCGAGAAGTGGGGGACGGGAAGTACATGCACATTTGCAATTTTAATTACAATTACAGATGCATCTACAGTTGATCATTCTCGTGCAACTGCATGTGCAAGTGTACTGGATATAGGGATGGGTAATGCAACTGCATCGCCGCCATTTTGAATAAATAATATCGCAGGAACCCCTGGTTCCCCTAACCACACGAGGCGGCATCAAGGAAAAACTGGCCTCACTTCAGCAGCAAGGCAATACTATGGCTTCAGTACAGCATAGTTATGGCCCAAAAGGCCGACCGCTGTAACGATACAATTAACACACAAAATAAAGAAGTATGGCCATGAAATACATAATAGAAGCGGCGAACAATACCAGCAAAAAAATTGCTCACCAAAGGCGGTCAATGTGATGAGATTACATCATATCAAAGAAAAGAGATGGAAGGAAACAAAATTTTAGTCACGCCATGTCGAATGTATATGAACAAGAAGTAAGTAGTGTGATGTAACACAACATTTTCATTGCCTGCACGTATTTGTAATAATTAATTTTTGTTTCATGTATTGGACACCGTCATGCATAATATTTGTAATTTTATCTATGTTTAACATATGTTTGATTTTTCGAATTTTTATTATTTTAATTTTTGCATTTTTCATATGATTAGAATATATAAACTTATATCTACGAATAGCAATAATTAATGTTTAATGGAAATAGATAGCTAGGTTTTCGTTTGTATTTTTAATTAATAACGTAGTAATTTGCATTATTTTTGGTCTCATATTTAATATGTTTCAGGGAATTTCTTCTAAATTTTTTATCAACTACTCCAAGACTCGTAACTATATGGAATAGGGATTTTGGCCGTTTGGAGTGTCATTTTAGATCGTTAGTCAAGAAGCCTTGCGATTGGCTAAAAGGTTAAAATCCTGCACTCCGATTGGCTGGAGAGCTCAGCATAGCGTTAGGACGCGCGGGCCGTTTGAAAGTTCATTCTCTCTGCCACCAACCTTGAACTACGCTAGACGTAAGGCTAGGACGCTCGTCCCACAGTTGAACGCAGTGGAGGAATTTTAATTAGAGTTAGGGTGTTCTAGTTTCTAACAGACTGCAATGGTTTTTTATTTGTGTTCTGCGTCTAGTTTGATAGAATAAGCACTCCGCAGATTTGTATTTTAAGCAGCTGTTTAGGAGTATAGGCAGCTAGCTAGACCTGTAACGCCCGTGAGCCGTTGAGCCACGTAAAGCACTACCGCCCCCATATCTACATTTTTTTCCTACCTCCGTTCCTTCTACGAGTTGCGCCGTCCTGGCTTCATCTACAACTTGATATTTAACTGCAGAACTGTTTTTCATCAAGTTTTAAATTTTATTTCGTCTTGGACTTTATTACGTTACGCCATGGGCGTAGATCAGTCTACGGACGTCATGTTGGTAAGGCGCCTAAATTAGCTTCAGCTATTTCTAACCACAATTTAACCTGAGAGAGAAAGTCAAGTGTTTTACCGTATTGGGACAGTCACATTTTTCTGAACTATTTTCAAGACATTTTATTTTCGAGAGAGCTACGTTAATTTCAAGTGTATAAGTCAGACTGTTAATTAAGTCTCACGTAAGGATTTTGAAATATGACCGTTACCCATGACAACTTCCCAACGGCGGCTTAGTTTAAACATTATTCATATTCTTGCTCATTACCCTTCAGGGAATTTTGATTTTTCTTTAATTATTTTTCCAGCTTATTTGAAACAGATATTTTGAAGTTGCACATTTTGAATTTTTTTAATAAATATGTTTAAGCTGGATTTGGCACGCCTGACACTTCTTCTGAATATGAACGTTTCATCTTATCCCTCCTCTACACGTTTTCAGTTGCAAATAATTAAACAAGTGCTTTAGTATGTGTCTAGTTGTGTACATTAAGTTTCTCAGCTGTATGTGCGGCAAATAATCGTTTGCCAGTAACGAAGGTGGTGTTGTCAAAGGTGAGTTTCTACGCATCTTACATACTGGATCCTAAACTGAGCACAGCCGACCATAAACACATTTCTTCGGAACAGCATTTATTTCATTTCATCCGGTTACTGAATCACAAGTATTGCCAACACACATATTATTCAATTTTGTCATGTGGTGCCAAAATTAAAGTTCTGGATATTGCACTGAGTTGGCCTAGGTTATGTTTTGCACATTTTCAGAATAAAAAGTTGTCACTCCAACGTATGGGCTGTTATGATACTGTGTTTACTCTAGAGGGCACTACATGTTACATAATTTTAAGAGTTCCGCGCAACACATTACACTGTTACAGTGAGTTCAGGAAAATGCCAGTTACAGGAGTTGGGTCTCTTCACAAAACCACGTAAACAATCGATTAGTTATATGGTATTTGACATTTATACCTGAACTTTTTTATAAAAACATTTCGATAGAAAGAATATTTAAATAAAACAGTGTTAAGAATATGAAAAATTAAATATGTAGGTCACAAATGAATATTTAATTACAGGATTTTACCGTTATTTTAACTAAAAACTTAATCGGCTGATACATCAACTAAAATTTTTCAGTCATTTGAAACAATAATTTAACCAGATGAGAGTAATTGGTCACACATAAAATTTATAGTTAAAAAGTAACGAAATCACAGAATATTGATAGTTAAATTAATGAATTACAAAAACAGTGACCAACAAATTACCTAACCTTTACATAAAACAGCAAAAAATTAGGTGCTGGAAAAGATGACAAAGGGCTATGCAATGGAAACTAAAATATTCCCAGAAAGGGGGAAACTTTAGAAAAGCATAGAATTTAAAAAAGTAAGCTAGTACCGAAAAACGACACATTATTTCTTAACATTTACTCGTCTTGCGATGGTCTGAATAAGTGTATTTCAGTCGCTCCAGGTTCACATCGCTATTCACAAGAAAATAATAAGTACGTTAGTTCTCATTATTCTTTTCCTGCCACAAATCGCCGTTATGTTTGAATTCACTGCAATGTACCCTCGTTCATTTTCTCTTCATCCATTCAGTACCCACAATTCCTCACATTCTCTTGATACCTTCGTGATGAAGTGGATATAATTTCAAACACGCCTATTTTATTAGCAATTTTCAACTCATATACGAAAACAATCTGTTAGTTAAATTAATTTTCTTACTTTGCCTTTGTTTGTGTAAGTAAAATGACCAGCAAATTACAGTAAGAAAAACAAAACTGTTATAAACAACTGGAAAACAATATTTGCAATATATGGTACTTGGAGGGGGCGTCTCTTGTGCCCTTAGCTGAAGGGGGCATTCAAGGGTGAATCCGTGATGTTACCACGAATTCGGACAGCAACAATGTAACGTCACAGCCCCAATGCACTTTCCTAAGGCACGAAGCCGGGAGAGGGGAGGGTGGTATAGTGGTTAGACTACTCCCCTCCCACTTAGGCGAACCGGGTTCGATTCCCGGCGAGGTCGCTCCCGGATTTTCACATGTGGGAACCGTGCCGGACGATGCCGCTGGTAGGCGCGTTTTCTCAGGGATCTCCCATGCCCATTTTCCCACTCACCCTCATCGGCTCTCAAGACCTCGATGCTAAGAACCCCCTAAATCTCTCTGACTCCACTCCACGAAGCCAGGTAAAGCAGGTTTCACATGACGCAATATGTGTTTCTCGCAAGACTTCGTGCGAAATTTTTCGTACAACAATGCCAACTAAATTTCGTTCGAAACGAGTTGACACGGTTCACAGGCAGCTAAATAAGATAAATACTGCCCTGCATCAAAATTAGCTATAGACTGTTCACGGTAAACTGCGCAATTTCGATAGCCCTGCTGAAGATATACTTATATGCACACTGTGTATTCTTCTGCCTTATGTAAGATTAACATTGCCATGGGACTTATCACTTTATTCATCTATCGGTCATGTTAAACTGTGAAATTATTAGAAAAATTAAAATATTTTACAAATCTGCTCATTTTCACACGTCGATGGATAAAAAAAAGCGATATAAATATTTTAAGTTATTACAAATGGTTAACTAACACTTTTTATTCGACGATAAGATACGGAACTACTTTCCCTTCGTTAACAACTTTACGGGGCGCATGTCACTCTAGGCGCTCGGTAAAATATATTCAGGTAGGGGCAGTGACTTTCCTCTAAGGTTGATTTCAATAGTTCTCAGTTTATAGTGAACAGCTTATAATAGCCTTGGTATGTACCAAACAGCCATTATATTATAATATAAAATAATGAAGGTACTTACTTCAAAAATGTATTTCCTTCAACCCGTAATGCCAAAAAAAATTGTTTTAATTTTATTCTCAGTAAACTCTCTGAGCTCCAATACGTTTATATTTATTACGTTTATCTTTGCCTGCATTCCTCTCCGCACACCTCAGATTACGATTTTCCTTTACGTCTATGGTCGATGCATGGCAGCTTAAATGACTATAGCATACAGGGATCAACGGTTCACATGGAGCCGCGGTGACTGAGCGATTAGCCTGCTCGCCTCCCAGCAAGGCGATACGGGTTCAATCCCTGGCCGGGTCACCGGATTTTCGCATGTGGGAATCGTGCCGGATGCCATTGGTTGGCGGGTTTTCTCGGGGATCTCCCGTTTCCCATCGCCTTTCATTCCGGCGCCACTCCATACTCACCTCAATCACCTTCGTCGGCTCTCAAGACCTCGCTGTTAAGAGCCGCCCAAATCTCTTCTCTCACCCAAAGAATCACAACGGGGCATCGTCTTACAAAAAAAAATAGGAAATGTTCTATCTTCTCATTTTGTGCAACATGTACCTTGCACACGAACTCCTGCAAGTTTTGCGCTCATCTTGCCTCGCGTGAACTCGTACAGAGCGAGTACTTGTGCCACTCTGGCGCCCAGCTCTCCGAGAGGCCGGTGGAGTAAACACGCAGAGCCTGGCTCCCAGCCTCTGCAGCCGCTCCCATTCAAGACGACTTCTCCTGGCGGGCCTGGAGAGGGGTCAAGAGGTCGACCGTGACTTCTCCGGCCCCTTTGGGGTGGGGGAGGGGGTGCGCAGGACAATGATGCCATTACCTTCGGCGCTCCCGCGGGTGCCCACGTACAACTCTCTCTCTCTCTCTCTATCTCTCTCTGATACTCTCGAGGGTGCGGGTCCGCGATGGCATTCATCTCGCCCCCGTGCAGATCCGAGGCGCGGTCCAGATGACGGATGCTGATAGCTCCGGAGGGGTGCATGGTGCACGAGGGTGTTCTTCGCTATCCCCTTTCTTCTCTCGCATCACAAGTGAGTGTAGATCGTGGGCGATAAAACTTTCCTCGCGGAGTTCACGGTCCCCGTACACTACCAGCATGAGCGAAAAGACTGGTGGCACTGTTTGAAATTTGAAGGCAGTTTTATCCTCCTGTTGAAAAATATAACATTTCCTTTGCTTGTAAACCCCACGGTATAGGTACAGGCATTGTGTGTGTGTGCGCGCGTGGGTGTGTATATATATATATATATATATATATATATATATATATATATATATATATATATATATATATATATATATATATATATATATATTCCATTCCAGCTATTTATAACTTCACTGAAGCATTGCTAAAGTACTACTTCCAAGATGTCCCTCCGCTTGATGCACACAAATCTTAATAATCGAGTCTTGAAATTTACACCGAAGGGACATCGCACCGCATTCATGCGCATTCGGTGTAATCATATTTTGCACATGAGCACTGTTACTTTCTAGGCATTACCAACAAAGTGTTTTTCTCCCTATTTTGATTCATATTAATTATAAATAAAATATTAATATTTGTATCCAAAATATAAGTAAAGAGTCAAATTTAAACAACGGCAATGTACTTCTATACAAAAACAAGTGTGAAACGCTTGTGGCGGATAACATGTTTAAGAATTAACCAAGTACACCGTACATGGGGTGATTTTTCAAAGGTTTAGTTCCAAAAGTGTGACGAAACCGCCAATAAACTATAGCGTGGCGCTGTCTAGAATAATAATGTATATTTTCGAAGGCATGTCAACGCTTTACTTGCTCGATGTGAAAGGTGTTTGTAGACTTGGTGTGATTTGCAGCAATGGGTATTCGTTGGATATGTTATTTGTATAAGCTTTTTATTAAAGGGCAAATGTATTATATATTATAAGGTGGGTTCATGGCTTACGTTCTGGCCAAGCTAGATAGGTAGTTAGGCAGTGGCGGATGTAAAAGTGAATTAAGGAAGTGGCTACCTGCGGGGTGGAGTCAGTGTGGATTACGTTCAAATGGCATACTCGCCAGTGCGCATTAAGTTTTAAAGCTGTAGTATTTTCGCGGTTTCTTGAATCGAACCTTTTAAAAACCACCCCGTGTATGACCTGTTTAGTTATTTCCTAAATGCGCCATGTATCACAGCCGTTTTATACCTCCGTTCAAAAAAAAATGATCTTAGTTTTCGTTAAATTGAATTTTCACCTATATTTTACTTATAAACTATGAAAATTAATATTTAATAAATACGAATAAAAACAGTGGGAAACGGGTGTGTTTGTCGCGCCTTGTAAGAAATAGTTCTCATGCAAAATATTATTACAACAGAGTGCGCACGAATTCGGTGCGTAGTCCTTTGCTGTATCTTACTAGTCTGAGTTAAGCTTGGTTTGCACGAGGCGGATGAATGTCCTGGAAGTAGAACTTAAGCAGGGCTTCTGAAATTTTACGAAGTAATCGTGAATTTACTATACGTACAAATGTCAGAACTTTGTGGATAGGCTAACAAAACACATTTGAAATTTTCCTCCTGCCATCGTAAGAGTCTGTGTTAATAGTGCATCTTTAACATTGCAGTTGGTTTCAAGTATTATGTATTACTTTATCCACTGTAAAATCTAGCTCTACGGGAGGCGCTCAAGCCCCTTTACCTTCCCGCCTTCTTTATCTCCTCGGATCGGCCTCTCTAGGTAGATAGGGCTTGACGCAATAACACGTCGGCGGTTTGCCAAATGTTGCCAGTATTAACTGAGTTGCATGTAAGTCTGCCGTGGCATTACGACACTCGCACATAAAACCACCAAATAAATGATTATTTAAAATTAGTCGTAAAGTCTACGTAAGAATTACGGAAGGATGTGGACGTTAGCTGTCTCCCAGTATTAAGAACTTACGTTACCTGCATATCTTGTGCTTGGACTGCGTTGCAGTATGTCTGAAAATCCCATTATTTTTACAGTGGGTGTTTTCAGTCTCCTTTACAGAATAAAGTAAATCGCACTACAGATCAATCCAGAATACAACTTCCATAGCAGTTCACTATCTGTAAATATTATTTTCATTTCATGCAATACGCTATAAAAAAGAGTTATTTTTCAGACTGTCACGTCTTATAACATCTTAGCTAATAGGTCAAAACTTTACCGTCTAAACCATTGAACTTTGCTTTCGACTTATGTTCACGGCCTAAAATTTCCACAGTTCAACTAAGCACATTAAAACTACTATACACGCCAGTGCACTGTCTTCTGTGTAAAAATCATAAGGGCGTTTGGTGTTTGCTGTTCATATAAATTGACTCAGTCTCCGCTTCTCAGTTTATCTCACTATTTCAAGACAAATGTCAACTATATAGACTGTCGCACTGCCCTGTTATGCCAGGCATCTGCAAGACCATACCGCCTCTCTCTCTTTCCCTCTATGTTTGCGTTTGTGTGGGAGAAGGAAATGCACGGACATTATTTTTTTCAAAGGAAACTGTGGACTTAAATGAGTGGTAATGGGAACGCAGCATGTACCCTCTCACAGGCGAGTGACACGGGCTGCATTCGTGGGATTCCCAGCGCAGATCCGATTTCAAAACGTGTCGGGATGAAAACGGTTTGCGACTTACACACGCTATTACCATTACGAGTATTGGGAAAATTAATTGGCGGAAACTCCGCAACTAAACACCAGCCAATCGGCATGGTCGCGTCCACAGCCCCCACCAGGTACAGGCTGTTCGCGGTAAAGTGGGTAATTTTGAGGTTCTAGTTACTTTTTTCCTTTCAGCCATATTATAACTTTTAATCAGTTTTTAAAATGAATATTGCTATACAAGTAATAGAAATTATATTTATATTCTATCGTACTCATAAGTTAACGTCTACGAATCAAATAAAATCTATTTAGTGAATATTATTCCAAATGAGCGGGTTTTGAAAGTGCTCACTGAACCGTTAACAGGCTATAACTATAGTTAACTGCAGGTACAGTATATTCAAAGTTTGTTCACACTTTTTAAATCAAACCTTTAAAAATCACCCTATTTATGACGCATTTGGTTGTTTCTTAAATATGTCATCTATCACAAGCCTTTTATGCTTCGGTGAACAGAAAAGTACATAATTTTTCGTTAAACTAAACTTTTAACTACATATATTGTCTGTAAATTATAATAGTTCATTCATAATTAAAATGAATAAAACAGTGAGAAAATAGGTGTGCCTATCAAAAAATAGTTCTTATAAATAATATTTTTGGAATAAATGCGCACGAATGCGTTGTGTTGTCCCTTTGGTGAAATTTTCTAGACTTGGTTAATCTTTGTTTGCATGAAGTGGAGTAGTATCCTGGAAGTAGAACTAAAGCAGGGCTTCAAAAAAGTTGAAAGTATTCGCGAATGGACTATAATGATCCTGTTAGACAATGACAACAGGATTACAGAGAACCTATGAAATATTCCCTTAGCAGTCGCTTTCTGAAACAATGGAAAGACTTGCGTTTAGGGAATAACTATTGTCGAATGAGTGCCAGACAACCTTAATTATATTGAGATATAACTAGTATGTACATCCATTCTGAACACCGTTAACAGAAACAATATGAGGTTTATTATTCCAGCAATACATTCGCAAGCAGACAGATATTGATTCCTTACCACACTTTTCCGAAATTAAATTCAGACATATCAGATTCCAAATAAATCTGCTGCAACCTGGGAACGGATTAAACCATTTGACTCAATTACGGAGACTACTCCAACAATACGTTAAATAAACGAATTGTTATTAGTAAGTGGGATAGGGAACATTGGTGAACTATAACTCTTCACAAGTAAATACTTAGTTTTAAAAAATAGTTATAGTTATCTCAAAATTGTAGCGCTTCAAAGTGGCGACCGTCCAGAATGTCTATCAGAAGGGAACGTTCAGTGTATTATGTACCTCAGCTCTCTTCTATCCGAATCTCTCAATACCTTTTTTTTTTTTTCAAAAGGTAATTCATAACTACAGTGCATCATCAGCCTTCAGCCTTTACTAATTTTGCATTAAAACGATTTGTTTTGGGGAAGTTTGAAAAAAATTTTAATAGTTTTTCGAGATATTTATGAGAAAACTGAATTTCCTTGAACTACCGATCTCTGTAGTACAATATGTTTTACGACAAAAAAATAAAATTAAAAAAGTTGGATTAAAAAAGGGTGATTAGAAATAACATGTACCCGAGGAATTTAGCATTATTTACGACAACAATTAGTTTGATCAGATTTTGCGCATGGACATCAATTATGGTGCGATTTATATTTTAAAAGAGTTATTAATGTTTCTATGTGATCGTAATTATTTTGCAGCATTTGAGGCAGTAGTGAATGCGACTTTTGTAAAAATGTTTTATTAAAGAAGTTTGAGTAATTGTGGTATTTTCTTTAATGTGTCAAAGTGTTCATACTTGTCTCCACTTATGTTAGATTGGTGTGCACATCAAGACCAAATGACGAGTAAAGAAGATGATGTCAGCTGAGTATTTTAAGAAAAGACAATCGCCGTACGGAATCATTAAACTTGGGCCAAAAATTAAAAATAACTCCACTCTCAGGATGTTAGAGAATATTTTACAAATTTAAAAGCCTGAACCAAGTGATATGATTTCAGATGTTTGTTACCCGAGGACAGAAATTCTCAGACTAGTAATTGGTGAGCCTTATAAAATACTGCCCCTGTACGAGCTCCACAGTACCTTAGTGGCTTACTTTTGTAACTCGGAACGTCTTTAATGCTATTTAAGATATACAAAAGTTAAAAAAGTTGATATTTGAGTTTTTTTTAATTCTAGGTTGTCAGAGAGTAATATTTAAAAAAGGAAAACCTTGTACGAAAATGAGGTTATAAAATATTTTTTTATTTCTTTATTGTATTTGCTATTTTTTTGTTTCGGAATTCCTAATACAGCTGGTCTACAATTAATTCAGTAAATTTAAAAATCCTGTACATTTTACCACTGCTTTCAATATGACTTTCAGACATACGGTGCATAAAATCGCTGTTAAACTTACAGAATTTTCAATGTCACTATAAAACGTCGAATGGGTTTCATATAACAGTAACAACATTAAGACGTTAATCAATACACTTAGGAAACTCAAGAACTCGGATTTCCCTTGATAAATCGTTATCTGTAACAATAATCCTGTTAACGGTATATGACAACCTAGGGAAGAACTAGATGTTAAAGGAAGTGCTGTGAATGACGGAAAACTTGGTGTAACAAACCCTTGGGAAAAAAAACTCAATTGGGTAATTAAATCTCTTTAGAATTTGTAGGATTTATAGTTTCGATTTATTTCGAACCCCTTATTCAAGATAAATGTATAATTTGTTCACAAATTTGTGGCCCTTGACCATTCATACTACTTTAATTTTTAACTATCTCTGTTTTATCCATGGGGCCGTGGTGGTATAGTTTTAAGACTACTCTCCTTCCACCAACGTAGGAGAACCGGGTTCGATTCCCGGTGGAGTCGCTCCCGGATTTTCGCATGTTGGAATCGTGCCAGGCGATGACGTTGGTCGGCATAGCTTCTCGGGAATCTTTCGTTTATCCCACCCTCCCCCCCCGCTCCAAACTCACCTCAATCACCCGCATCGGCTCTCAAGACCTCGCTCTTAAGAGCCGCCAAAATCTCTTCACTCGCTCGCTTTGGCTGTGTTCCAAATAGTCGGAATATATACACTGGCGCACACTCACTTGGAAGTGGCGTCAGAGAGTGCTGTTCCATGTGACAGAGTGCGAGTGCTCGAGTACGTGTTGCGAGTGCGTGTCGATGCATGCTCTATGCATGCTCTCGGGATATTGTTTGTTTATTTACGTTTGAACACTGTCGTCATCCACACGATGCCCAACGAACAAACTATTTTTCACAGTAAGCAAATGCTTGCAATAGTGAAAAAATTATTTCTTTATAATATACGAGTTTGCTACTGTATAGCGTGTTCAGCATGCATCGTAATAGAAGTGTTATTTAAATGGAATAAAAATAATAGCAAATACAATTATAAGGATTAAATTGACATCATTACTTCCAGTGAACGAAAACAATAAACAACAAACAATAATAATGCTCGTAAATAGCGAGTGCAAGTGTGGATCCGTTCCAGATGAAGAGTATGCAGGGAATTGTGGGAGGGAGTGCCAGTTATTCTGAACAAGGCCTTTATATACTCACTCTATTTTATCCTGGATGTGCCAACCTCCCGTGGCGCAGTCGGCTGGTGCGCCACCGATCTGGGGTGCTGGAGGCTCTCGATTCGAATCCCGGGTAAAGCATGGGTGTTAATTTAAGTCATGTAATAAGTTACTCTGTAAGCCATCCTCTGCTGAGTTTTCAAGCATAAAACCAGGGGACGTTAAAAAGCTCTTTACAATTATCCTGGATGCTTGCCAAGGACACCACACGCATACAAACGTCTAATGGGTTGGTACGGCGGAACACAGTACCGCTTGTAGATGGTGGCGACGTCGCTGCATCTCGCCAAGCGCGACCGCCGCCAAGCAAGCGCGAGCATAGCTATGTACCACATCCGGCGCGGACTATCCGGCAAGAAGGCTACACGTTCGCGGCACTTGTCGCCGGTCCGTCCACGTTCCGCGACGGTGAAGCATCGATCCGTTCGCTCGCTCGCTCCTCGAATAAAACGCAACGGAAATGGCAGGAAGAAAAGGAGAACATCCTATAGCTTGCAAAACCTCATTTGACAACGACATTTATATTACAATAATATTTTCAGTGCTGCTGACGTAACATAACTTGGCCTGAATTTAACTGAGTTGTTCGGAGTTCCCCGTGACGTTGAAACAGCCACATTATTTTACCAACAGTTTCACCAACAGTTTTCGTAAGTTTCTCTGCAAAGTAATATTAGGTCATCAACACTCATCGTACAAATTACTCAGATTAACAGGATGGATATAATCTATACATAGTATAAAATAAAGTCGCCCGGCCGGCTTCCAAACAAACTTGATCGATTTTGATGCGGTTTTCACCATGATTTAGATAATTTCTCGAGGAAGGTTAAGTATATAATAAATTCATATTTAATTTAAGGATAGCAGAGAGATGTCAACTTTTCTAATCACGCCTGGAAAAGTGTATATTGCTGCAAACCTTAACAACGCCATATTTGTAAATCGGACCCGAGCGAGGCCGGGTGTTGTTATAAGTAAGAAGAAACATTTGTTTCGGACACTTTCAACTCGGCATTTTACTGGCAGAGAGCCAGCCAGTAAATGACGTTGTTCAGTATAGTAATCGTGTCCGGTGTTGTATGGACCAGTAGGGCGGTTGTAAATATGTCCACGGAGACAAACGACACTGATAGTCACACAGTCTTGAATATAAGGTGACTCTCTGCTGTTTTAAGTGTCAGTGTAGCCTATCTGTACCGCACTGAATGTGTTAATAATGACAATATCGTAATATTAATATTGCGTTTAAAGGCGCATCCTACGAATTCTCCAGCGGGACATTTAGATGACCGTCATCACTGATGCGACATGGAAGTACTCCGAGAAAAATCGTCCACCAACGACGTCTACCATGTTTCCACGCGTGGCATTGCTGGTGAAGACCCCACCGGGAATCGACACCTGTTCGCCTTAATGGGATGCCTATATGCTATCTACACGGCTACCAAAACTCCTCCAAAAGTTTCATTTGTTTATATTTAATCAGAAAGACGTTTGTCGTTCAATTGACAGTAGATTTTCACTTCTCACTGAATTTTTAATATCTTTAAATCATTTCCTCTTATGTACCTGTGCCATCAGGGGCAATTGGAGAACTCCTTGTATACTAAACGAACGTTAGGTTACGTTTAAAATCTTGAGCTCATCCCCTAGTTCCGAGGGACTACGGTGGCTGAGTGGTTAGACTGCTCGCCTCCCACAAAGGCGAATAGTGTTGCAATCTCCTGTCTGGTCATTCTTGGATTTTTACAAATGGTTGGCTGATTTTCTCGGGGACCTCCCATTTCTCCCGCCCTCGAAATACGGCACTGCTCCGTTCTCACTTAATTTCACCCTCACCGGCTATCAAGACCTCATTGTAAAGAGCCACCCAAAAGTGCTTAAACTTTCGCCTACGAAGATGGCCTGATTTCGAAACAATATTTATGTGGTTGTCAATGTCATCGTTATAGTTTTTGTACCTGTAAATTGTAATTTATATAATTCTGAAAATTTTAAATCAAAATATTTTATTTCTTGCACAATATACGTATATACGTTTCCTTCCGGTAAATCCGAAAATATACTGCCTTATTAAAAAAAAAAGATGTGCTAGGAAATGTCTACTTTGTTCACTAAATGATGCCTTAATTGCCAACTGATTACATAGTGTACCTCATGAAGCACGTCACGCAATGGTCAATGCATAGGCACCGTTAGAATGTCCATCAGAGAGCGGAGGATTCGTGAGTTCAAGCCTCGCTTCTAACTTGGCAGTACATAAGGTTTTCTATCTCGGAAGGTAAGCCGTCACATATTTAGCGACTTTTCTATGATATCTTGACTTTAAACATTGGGAGATTATGAATTCGGGTGTGTTATCCTGCACCTAAGCCGCATTTTAAGGGAAATAGAAGACTCAATTGGGTACCTAAAATGAAATTTCTTTAACGTAAAAATGTTTTCCATAACCAAAGACCATTCCAGTTACCGAAGCAGTGATGCTCCATCTACGAGGAGCAGCCGATGAGTTGCCATTTTTTAAAACTTGAGTGAAGGAATGAGCTTTAGGACGATACTTTGGTGGCTGATGTTTCAGCAATGAAGTATTTATAGAGGATACTCGGTAATTCCCGTCAGAAACTTCTAGGACTTGTCGAGGGGACTGAGTAGACGATATTTTGAACAGGAACCCATGTCCGGAAACTTACCGTTACCGTGCTACAGCCATTTCAAATCAGATGTTTCACGCGTGCACTTCTGCGTGCGTAATTTAATTAGCTGTGACACAGCACATTACATTTCTTACAATCAAATTCATTAAGTAACAATGCCGAGGGAACAATAAAGAAACGTATTCATTTATCACAATTACACTTTTGTCTACAGTTAAACGCAGCAAACGGTTTCTGTCTTCTGCAAAGGATGTGTAGTATACGGTACTGATCCACTACAACAGCGGCTCTATGTGGCGACCACCAACATCGTTGCACACTTTGTACCTACGAATCATGTTCCGGTATACTCGCTCCATCACACTGTTGTGCAGCGACCATAACTCGTGCCAGCAGATCTTCCTCTGTCTCTACAGGAGTTTCGGACACCATACTCTTCATACGACCCCACAAGAAATAGTCCAACGGAGTTGAATCAGGTCTTTCCCTCAGCGGAAGTGGACGAGTGATACACTTGATTAGATATGGTTGTAGTACGGTAACGGAACGTTTCCAGATATGGGTTCCTGTTCGAAATATCGTCTACTCAGTCCCCTCGACAAGGCCTAGAAGTGTGTAAAGGGATTTCCGAGCAACCTGTATGTCACCATTCTTTCCAAGTTATTGGGAGTGCGGCATTCAACTTAGCGTTATTTTGAACGAGCAAAGGTTTTCTAATAAATGTCTTAATTAAGATTTAGTCTTCTATATTCGAAAACAATTATATTTGGCAGCAATGTCATTAGTTCTATTGTGAATTTTACCAAATAGTATAGAAATCATATTTAAATAAATTTTTTGATTTATAAAAGAAAATTTACTGCGGTGATTGACTGAACTGACATAATGTCCGAATGCAAAATCAGTTATCAAAAGACATTTATTTAAAAGTCAGCAATTTTTTGTATATCTGCATAAATATATATGTAACTTTTTATAGCTGCCATGTGACATAAGAGCATTTTGTTGGTTAATTATGTTTTGAAACGGCTTCAAACGCTAGTCTCTGAAATTCCAGACGTTCAGTAGGTCTGTCCTTATAGGTACACTCTGAGAAATTATTCGGAAGTTTACCATACCAGTGTATACACTTAGTGAGAAAGTGGGAATGGTAATTTTTTCCCTTATACAGCCATTGTATCGTTCCTACATTTGCTCAGGAAACAGTCAAATTCGTAGGGAAGTTCCCAACTTTGTGTAGTAGCGGCGCTAAACATTCCTATATTTTCAGATGTATGTGTGGTATTATTTCTATACGGTGTGTAGGTTAAAATCTTCCGTTACAGATTAGGAAGTTCACCAGAAATTTTTTTTACAGTGTGGACTACATATTTGAGATTTATTTATAAAATTTGTTGTAACAATATGTTGGGGTACACAACATGCGTACTTTATTTGAGCTGCGAAGTTTCTGCCTATCATTTACGTACTATATTTAAATTTTGCGTGCCGCTTTTTTCGGTGCCCCATTTTGCTTCCGTATTTTTACTCGTCGCACTCTGTACGTATTAACACACATTTATGTAAACTGCCAGGTCGACGCAGTTCCTGGTAGGATATGAGTTTCGCAATCAGCAGTGATTGGTGTTAATAAACAGGGCAACAGCATCCACCATGCAATCTGTGAATTTCGCGGAGCTGGTAAGCGATGAAATGGAACGAGAAAACTGTTTGACCAAAGTGGCGTTCGATGCTGAAAATTCGGCCGGGGCGATTTTTCGGTCAATTGGCACGTAGCCTGCGTCATTTGCTCCAGCTGGCAGAACCGCGTGAGCATAAAGAGGAAGTGTTAACGGTAGTGAGCAGAAGCCTCTTGCTTTCCACGTGTTATTATTAGGGATAGGAACATTTCGTGAGTTCATTTCAGCACAAGATAGACGTCCAACACGTGTACACTGGAGTTGATTTTGCAATTGGATCGCAGTTTATTAGACACGCCTTGGACGACTCTGAGCCAATAGCACACTTGCAAGGAAAAAAAGTAACGACTGCCATACTGCCAGGTGTGAAGTAACACTGGCTACTCTCTGGGGCAGCAGCCAATGAACATATGTACATCTGAGTCTAGAGTATATACATGACTGGAGTTTAGCTTGCAGGTCATTGAACTAGAGAATTTTTTTCCCCCTAGTTATTACATACCGGATCTGACGCGTTATATTTAAGTGGCCCACACCCTAAGATATAATTCCGTAATTTGTCGCACTCAGGTCACGTGAAGATCAACTTTAAGGCAGTACGACATTTCCATACTTTATTTGACAAATATAAAATTTTTTCATATCCTAGGCTTTTGGGTCTGAGCCGCATGAAAGATTTATCTTCTTGAAACGTTTTCCGGTCATGTGACTAGCACCGAAAGTTTGTGGCCAGCTTGTTATTGGCCGACGAGGCCAGCCAATCAGGAAGCAGGCCGCTGGAGATTAGGATAAACAATGCCCCGAATATTCGGCTCTAGTTAGAATCCGCCCGCCTCTCTACTAGCTTTTCGCTGTTCACTAATAAGAGCATCGTTCCAAACTTTTTATTTTTTCGAAATAATTTTACTAATGCATTACATGTTTGGGACATATTTCCTATCAGGAGCATATTTTTACGGTGCCTATGTCGATTTTCGTTCTCATTTCATCGTTACGGTACAGCTTTAGGTACACTTAGAGAGGTAGTCATGTAAAAAATAATCAGGAAAATACTTGACAAGTTTAAGGTAATGTTCGGAAACTTTTGCGGGAAACATAGTTTTTCTTACATGTAAGGCAAAATTACCTCACTCTGGAGTAAAATTGACGTACAGGGTACTGGAAAATTCCATACATAGATGAGGAAATTACCTTACGACGCGTGCATCCCTTCAGCATTGTATCAACAGCCAAGTGAGAGAACGGGCACTAGAAACAAAACGGGTTGCCATGTTGGACAACTGGTAAGTCTTATAATCCTTACAAAAGGCATTATACTAAGAAATAAAAGTTACTTTAAAGGTAGTGAAAATCTGTAAAATACAATATTATCAAATAGTTACAAATAAAAAGATTGTAAAAGAATGAAATAAGGAAATTTGTAAGAGACTGTGATAAACGGATAACTTTTTGCAAATTTCAATATATGCAGTTATCTTTACTCGCATAAACTTTATGCCAAGGGAATTATTAAAACACTTGAAGAGGTATTGACTTCGAACCACAAACAAAACCACTAAATGAATTCTACCCAAACTTTGTTTTGTATCACACAGAAGTATCTGAGCAATCCGTTACTACAAATAATTATTAAAGCCAGTTCCAGGAATAAATAGTTTGTCAAGTTGCTCTTAGGATGACGGGAATTTTGAAGCTAATAATGAGGAATATTTTAGGGAAATAGTGCATAATTATTTCAATGAAATATTTTGCAAATAACTTTAATTAATTTTTTTTTTTTTAATTTAGTGGTGAAATCCTTTAACACGCTAATATTCACTAATGATGTTACGCTGTCGTCGTGGTGTAATGGATAGCGCACTGGCCTATCGTGATAGAGGACCATAGTTAGCGCCCACACACCAGCAAGTGTCGAGAAGTTTAGGTTTTTGGTTACTATTCGTCAGAGGAAATATGTAGTGATGGAATTAAAAGTACTAATACCGCAGAATATATATATACCTTTTGTATACAGTACAGATAATATTCCCCTACTTGTATGAGATTCCCCCCCCCCCCACTTTTATCAGGTGCTTTTTTTTGTACGATAAGGAAATTAGTACTTTAATTGTTATGTAAATTTACAATTAAGAGGTAATTTTACCTTACATGTAGAGGTAATCAGCTTCCCTTATATGTAAGGGAATTTCACCTCAACTTTTTTATTTAACTGTGTCCATTCCCTCTTTGTCGCGATGCGTGCGTCATTGCATGGCTCCTTTTCCTCGAAGACGTATTGGGCTCACTCCTGTGATGCTAGGATATGGAGACCACGGCTACGAAAACCCACGTAACTGCTTCTGTTTTCACTGCAAACCCCTGCACTCGCACATAGGCAATGTTAACCCTACTCATGTTACGAACAAAACGAGTTTTGTCATGGGAGCGTTTGGTGTAGGAAACATTTACGCCGTTAGGGGTACAGCGTTCCAAATGGGCCACTTTTATAAAAAAAAATTTAATCTGCGTGAATAATAAAAGAGAAAGATTTTACTCAGTGATGAAGTTATTACAGTCCATTCACGGTTTCTTCGGCCTTTTTGAATCAATCATTTGAAAAATCTCCCCACGTATGACGTGCTTGGTTGTTTCCAACATACGCCATGTATCACAAGCGTTTTATAATTGTGTTCGTAAAAGTTACTTTTTTTTCCTGATAAATTTCAACCTTATTCATATTTTATCTACAAATTATAATGCTCTATCTATAAATAATTTGAATAAAAAACCGGGAGAAAATAGGTATGTTGGTAACGCTTGGTGAGATATATACCTTATACAAAACACTGTTACACTGAGTGCGCACGAGTGTGGTGCGTTGGCCCTCTGGTGTAATTCTCCAGGATTAGTTAAGCTTAGTTTGCACAAGGCGGAGGAATATCTTGCAAGTAGAACTTTAGCAGGGCTTCAGGAAAGGCTGAAGTAACCGTGACTCGATCATCTATATGTATATTTGATTTATGTTTATAGCTGCTATCCTGTTTTTTATCATAGAAAATAGAGAAAAACCTGGTACGCATGCAGCACTAGCGCTTACGTAGTGGCGATAATAAATGTTTGTTTGGCAAACTTTCAACATTGATCTTCCCAGCCTGACTAAGTAACCTTAACATGGGCGGCAGCTAACAGCGCTGCCACTACTGCTTCTAAAAACAGTGGAATTCTTGTTTTGCAAGTTACAAACTTAGAAGCTGACGGCGGTGTCACATAGTAAGCCAGAGCTATAGGCCTATATTCGTATTCCCTATATTTCTGGCACTTTCACTTTTGAAGAGCTTCAAGGAGTTTGCCGCATATTTTCATGTACTGCGGAAACTAACTTCACCAGTACGTTTTACTTGTTTCCACAAAACAATACTTACAGTGAGATAGATATTGCTTCTGTGCAAGCGAGGGCATCGTAGTCCTGTCCGGAGTTCCATGGTTTAATTTTACCGCAGCTGAATTACGCGGAGCCACGGCTTAAGAATCACTTTGTCGGAAGTCATTTGATCTAAATGTCACATATCCTAGTATTAAATTGTCCCAATAGCTAGTTGACCTGAAATTCACTTGGACTAAAAGTCGCATGGCCTGAAATCATTTATCCTAAATATTATTTGATCTAAGGGTCGTTTACCTTAAAGCCATGTGACATAAGACTCACGTGACCTTAAAGTAATTTGATAATAACGTCACTGTGACTCAAATACTTTTGGATTAAAATTCGCTTGGTCTAAAAATTTGCGTAAATAGCTTTGGTCAAATGACTTTCAGGGCAAATAACGTGTAACCGAAGGACTTATTGACCTTCAATGGCGTTCATTGAACGGTTTTAGGGGAATCGGTATACACACTTGACGCACAAACCAGGGGCCAATAACCGGTCATCACTCCTACTCTAGCTGAAATGTCCACAATATATTAGTAGATTAAAGTAAAATAGTGCAACCACGCATGGGCAGCTGTGAGGCATACAATTGCACACAGAGTGTTAGGTCAGCTGCATAAGTTCTCTTTAATGGCGAACGAGTAAACAAGAACAGCCACGCACGGTAAACAGAAAATACAAACTTAATTTGCAGCGCTTCACGAAATTATTAAGGCAGCCTACCTGCATGGAGATGTTTGCCCGCATTTGAGGGCGAGTAGCGCGGGTGCAATAAGGACGACAATGCTGAGCGCATTAAGTAGGGCACCTCCGCTACGCGCAGGGCTCTGGAATGGCGTGCAGGGTTCTCGTTGTGATGCTTTGAGCGGTCGAACTATAGTTTTATTTGTGGGAGGTCAGCGCAGACACCTCAAGTAGTTTTGTGTGTATCGGACCCGAATACTTGGAGATACCACGCTTAAGAATGTTTTGTAGCGCTCCGAAATAGCGTTTCTAACGCGTGTGATGTCTTGAAAGTGATCGACAGGCATAGTCTGAAGAGTTATTTTTGAAGATCAGGACATTCAGTGCACGTTTAATAGTTGCGTAAAAATAATTGTATTTCAAACACTGTTCAACGCAGTTCACTCGCCATAAAGGAGAGCCTATTGATGCTTGTGTTCTATTCAGCCTGCGTTGCACAAATATTGGTTAAGGGTCTATAAACTGAACACTAGAGTAACCCAAAACCGGATGTCATTTACGTGAGAGTTTTACGTTGTTTAAAGTAATCTTTCACGCAGAACTGCTACGTATTAACACTGAGAACAAACACATAGTTAATTGGTACAGAATTCGACGGAGCATTATTCCAAAACAATAATTCACACATTTAAAACAAAATATTTTGATAATTGGAACGTTATAATTAAACATGATTATAATCAAAAGCTACAGCTACGGAGTGTTGCAGCATATAAATTATTTGGTGAGTGCTGTAGGACCCACTTAATGGTGCTGGTAAAAAAGATTCATAATTTTGTAATTTTTATGAAATACTGGTTAACTCGTAGACATTACTTAATGGTAGTTTTTCTGCGGGTAAAGAATTTATGTGGTATATTTTTTACGTTGGCCCAACGACCTATTAAAATTACAATTTCAGTTTTCTAATGCATCTTGATTGAGCTGAGTATGGAGTGGCGCCTGAATGAAAGGGCGGGGAAACGGGAGATCCCCGAGAAAACCCGTGTAGACTTATAAAATATTTACTTTTATAATGACTTTTACAGTTCCTCTTGACCGACGCATGAATAAAGTAATGAGGAGAATGGCAATGTTAATTTTACATAAGGCGGAAGAATATGCACCGTGCATACGAGTGAATCTTAAGCAGGGCTTTCGAAAATTCTTATTTCACCATGAACAAACTATAGTTTTATGAACCATTAATGGGTTAGCTGTACCAGCAAAGTTTACGAATCAGCAACCCACAGGTAAGATTATCGGGCATCGAGCGTCGCAGTGCACGGTGTTGGCCAATAATAACCTCCACGTTACCGTGCGTTTTTGTGAAATGAGTCAGAATGGAGTGACGAGGACGTCATAGAGATCGTGCGATCACTAAAGAGCCACGCGTGGGGCCATATTTAGAGCGCCTACGTCACAGCGCCGAGAATAATCCATCTGTAGTTCCTGTCGCACATCCGACAGGCGCAGCGGCCCTGACACACTTCATTCATGTTGCTTCCCTGCCCGCTTGTTTCGCGTATAGACTAAAGATGATGTAGACCGATCTCGCTGGCTGCGCACAACCAATCTCCGTGTCCCAAATTTGATCTGCTTGTCTGCCAACACATCTAACGAAAACGGCATGGTTTGGATTTTAGGTTAGAAAACTGATTTGTAAACCGATGTTTTGAGAGGTTAGTATACTTCCTCTAACCAATTTGTAATGCAGTTAGGTTAAATTTAAATTTGTAAAAGACTTTTTTTTTCATATAATAATGTTTGTCATTTAAAAATTATCATTCAAACAAACATTTCCATCACTGTTGGCTTTTTTAATTATGTAGCATTGGGGTAGGTCAATGTTGGGTACATGTGCAGAAGACGAATGAGCTGTCTACTTCATCTTAAGTCTATGGTTTTGTGTGACCTGAAAGTGCTGAGCATCCAACCAGAGATATCACGCACACTCCACTATAGGCTGTTCACAGTAAAGTGAGCACTTTTGAGACCATAATTACATTTTCCTTTCAGCAATTTTTTTAATCATTTAACTAACTTTTCAAATAAACAATGCCATGTAAGTGAGAAAATCAGTAAGTATATTCCACCCCACTCGAAAGTTAAAATGTCTAAGGCAAAAATAAAATATATTTATTGATTATTATTCCAAGCGAAAGGACTTAAAAGTGTTCACTTTACAACTAATAACCTATAAATGTGTTATATTAACGTTGCCGTGGGCCGGATCACGTTATTCATACGCCAGTCAAGTGAAACTGTGATATTATTTGAAAAGAAATATTTTGAGAGTTTGCTTATATTTACACTTAGCGTATAAAAAACAGAAAGCAAAAGAAATCACTTCAGTATCCACAAATGTTTACGTAACGCTTGTATTTCACCGTAAACACGTGGAACTACTTTCGTTCCGTCATTGTCAACTTTGCTGTTCACATAAGAGTCCGTGTGGCCGTAAAGATGGATATAGGTTGGGCCAGTGACTTTTTTCAAATGTTTATTTCAAAACTACTTAACTAAACGTGAGCTGTTTATAGAACTTTTTATTAAATATGGTTGAAATTAATATGGTTTGACGTGAGTACATCTTTAGTATCAGACAAACAAATGGGGTAGGTCCACTATAAGCTGTTCGCGGTAAAATAAGCACTTTTTAAAGACATGTTAAAAATATTTTTTCGGCTTATTTGTATTCTCTCGCCAATTGTTGACATAAAAATAGTGCTACGTGACTAATAAACAAAGTAGGTGTATATATATATATATATATATATATATATATTAGAGCTCCAGAAGGTAACGTCGGGTGTCATAATAAAATATAGTTTTTTGATTATTATACCTGCTTGGAGGGCGTGTCTGGTGATCCGCAATGACTAATTGCAATAATTTGTCGGATTTTAAAATATACCTTGAACTTTCTGAAATAACCTATCTTCGGAATCACCTAACGAAGATGACAACATCCATTCTACGCAGCGAAAAATCAATGCGTTTGAAATAAAGAATGCAATTAATACCATGATCAAATTTTAGCAAACTAACTGGTATATGTCATCAAAACTCTGTTCACTGTTTATATCTTAAACGTACATGAAAAATATGTTGGTATTTGCAGTTGAATAAATATGGAGCCATAACAGAGCTTTTCTTTTAAAATGGAGATTGTAATGCATAAGCCTATACGTTTTCTGGAGGAACGTAGTCTACAAATTAATAAATAACGTTATTCCGGGAAGTTTATCTCTGGAATCCGATGTGCTAGCGCAATGGATTTTGCGTTAAAAGAAATATTTCTTATGTATCTGTCGAATTAAGACTAAAAAAGCATCCTTTTTATTATTTTCATTTCGTTCCCATCTCCCAAATAAAAATTTACCTACAAATGCTGTAATACTCACACAAAAGCCATTGCAATATATCCGATATAGCCACGCCCCGATTTTTTCTTCCCTAAATAACTAAGGCAGCCACTATTATAAACATATGCTTTTTGCAAAACAAACACATTGGTACCAAGTTCCCAACAAAGTTCATAATATGCCGGTTACTACTGAGTTATGTAACAAGCTGGTTGAATTTTCCGCGAGTAGTTTTATTTGGTATCGTCGAGGAGAATTAGCATAGAGTTATCGTGTTTAGCCAGTTATTAAAATACTTGTTCACTAAGAACTTGTTAGACTACGTTCCTCCATAACACGTAGGCGTGTAGTCAAATTCATTACAATCTCCATTAAATAAAAGTTACTGATATCTAATACGCCTACTTTCCTCCACATGAGTGCAAATAAATGTTAGTGGAGCTCTTGAAATCTGAGATGGTAGGCAGTCGTTAACATCTCGTTGACAGCAATAATATCAGAGATGAAACCAGAAATATGTGAAACAGTACAAAGACAGTGAAAATACAAGAGTTACCTACCCGAGATTCTAATTAAGAAAAACTCATAAATTTAAGTGAGCTTGCAATCAACACCACGCGCCATTCAGAAAATAAGTGACGAAAATACTTAAGACATATAGATCAATATAGCCTCAAACAGTACAACTTCTTCGCTAAATTAGACAGAAATCGATTGATTCATTATCGATGTACGGCATATAAACTATATTATTCCATGTAGGGCTATCTTACACAATGAAGGAGAACTGAGGCTTTGCATGGACAATTTTGAAACGTATAAATGATACTACATGCATACAAATTTATGTTTAAATTTGTTTTGCAGTTTCGTAGATAAAAAAAGTCTGTGCTAAAAAGTTTATATGGCCGCCATGTTGAAAATATATGTGTTTGAAACTCTCATATATTATCAGTTCACATAACCTGCCATAGAGCTAATTCTTAGCCAAATTTGGTAGAAATTGGTTGTTTTTTCGGACATCACAAAATTTAATTTTGTTAAATGATACCATTTTGCAAAATGGCGGACAAATGAGATTTTGTGTACACATTTGAATGTTGTAATATATACAGCCATCACACAATGTTTAATTTAATTAAATACGTGGTTTCAATAATATTACATTCAAAAATAGAAATAGCTTTATGGCCACCATTTAAAAAATAAGTATCTGACATACTTAAAATATTTTAGTTAACATTATATACTGCAATGCTACTTGTGTGCCATATCTAGTAGGAATTGGAAAAATTTTTCCCGAGATATGACATAAAAACTTGATTTATTCGCGTGGCGTTATATTACAATATGGAGTACAAATGAGACTTTGTGTATTCATATTTCATGACGGTTATACCCCCAGCATACAAAATTAAGTTGGAATTGAATAAATGTTTTCGAAGATATAGCATACTACGCTAAAATATCTAGATGGCAGCCATTTAGAAATTAAGTGTTTGGCATACTTGAAACATATTCGTACATAACAACTGCGGCAATATTACCTGACTGCCAAATTTAGTAGGAATTTGTCAAGTGTTTCCTGAGAAATTATACAAAAGCCTGATTCATTCATGTTGCACTATCTTACAAAATGAGAGGATAAGTAACCGTTTATGTATATGCGATACTTGTAACAGATACTGTCAGCGTACGAAATTTGATTGAAATTGGTCAAATGATTTGGTTTTTATAACGAATAAGCCTTAAATATTTTTGCGGTCACCATTTTGAAAATTAATGCGTAATAAAGTCAAATAACTAATTTTTACCTGACCTGTCATATTATTTCTTACGTTTAAAATTTGGCAAAAATTGCCTGTGTTGTCTTCCAGTTATAATGTAAAATATTTATTTTTACATGCAGTACTATCTTTAAAAATGGCAGAGAAAAGTGATTGTTGTTTAGCTTATATGATGATTGTAATATATATATAATATATATATATATATATATATATATATATATATATATATATATATATATATATATATATATATATATATATTGTCATCGTATAAAATTTGGTTGAAATTGGGCTATTGTTATGGAAGTTATACCAAATAAACCTAGAATATTTGTATGGCCACCATTTTGAAAATATGAGCCAACTAAAGTTCATTTACTTACATGTACTTGTCCTATCATATTTATGCTTATTTTGAAGAAAATTGGTTGCGTAGATTTCGAAATATAACATCAAAGTTTTATATTTTCAAGGGGCACTAATCTTCCAAAATGGAGGACGAAAGTTATTGTAAGCTTATATTAAGCTTGTTATAGGTACCGTTAGCGTATAGAATTTGGTTGAACTTGTTCAAGCATTATGAAAGTAATTCCACAAACGTAACATATTTCTATGGCTACCTTTTTTAAAAAAAAGTACAATTAAATTCAATTACTTATATTTACCTGGCCAATAATAGTATTACTTACGTGCCAAATTTTGGTGAAAATAGGTTGAGTAGTTTTCAAAATATAAAGTCAAAGCTTTATTTTTTCATGGGGTGGTACCTTCCAAAATGGTGGATTGACAGCAACATTCGACTCTGAATGTAATGCTTACAACTCGGGTGTCTGCATACAAAATTTGGTTGAAATCGGTAGAATGGTTTCCGGGATATAACATACGCCCTAAATTTTAAAATGTCCGCCTTTTTGAAAGTAAGAACCCGGCGTTGTTGAAAACTATAAAAGTCAGGTGTACTTTCATTGTACTATATGTGTACCGAGTTTGGCGAAACATGGTTAACTCGTTCAAAAATTGAAACGGCGACATACACATACGCATGCTCAGACACACGTAGGCACATCTATACACACATACACACACATACACAACAGATTGGGAAGTGATCTCATAAGCCTTTCTTTCCTGCTGAAGGTAGAATAAAAAACTCTGCTATAGCTCCAGATTTATTAAACTCTAAATACTTCCATATTTTTTGGTCTACTTTCGGAAGGAAAGAAAGGCTTATGAGAAAACGTTCCTGGCTGAGTGTATTTATGCGTGTGTGTGTGTGTGTGTAGGTGAATGTAAGGAAACATGACTTATAGATTTTGACCACACTGGGAACCTACTTTCAAAATGACAGCCATTTAAATGTTTTGGGCGATGTCATATCTCGGATAGCATTCAACCGATTTTAACCCAATTTTATATGCCGTCAGCGCAAGTTGTAAGGATTAAATTCAGAGGTGGATATTGTTGTTGGTCTGTTATTTTGGGAGATAGCGCCGCACGAAAAAATAATGCTTTTATGGTAGGCCACGAAAACATATCAACCTATTTTTCACCAAATTTCGGACGTAACTAATACTATGTTTGGCCAGGTAAATGTAAGTAATTGAATTATATTAGACAGTTATTTTCAAAATGCCAGACATAAAATATTTTAGGTTTCTTTGGTATAACTACTATACTCTCTGACCAATTTCAACCAAATTTCGTACGCTGGCAGTATCTATTCCAAGCATCAGATAAGTTATAAAACAACAAACAGTTTTGTCGGTCATTTAAGAAGTTAGCACCACATGAAAAAATAAAGCTTTTATGTTCTATCTCGAATACTAGTAACACAATTTCCTTCAAATTTGGCAAGTAAGTAATACTATTATAGTCGAAGTAAATAAAGTATATAATATTTATAGGCACTTATTTTCAAAGTGGCAATCATATATATCATATTTTTTTAGGTTTATTTTATAAAACTACCACACCATTTGACCCATCTTCAACCAAGTTTTGTACGTTGTCGGTATCTATGACAAGAATCAAATATGCCAAAAACAACTTTTGCCAAAAACAACTTTAAGATAGTTCTACATGAATTAATCAAGTTTTTGTGCAATTTCTAGGGAAACAATTGACAGATTCCTACCATTTTTTTTTTTTCAATCTAGTAGCTCTGCCGCAGTTGATATGTACAATTATGTTTGAAGTACGCTAGACTATTTCATCAAAATGGCGGCCATCTAGATATTTGAGCATAGTATGCTATATATTCGCGCGGCACTTTGCCACAGAGTCGCGACCAATGAAATGATAGGGTCACTGCTTAAGAGTCGTGCTGAGGCTAGTCGCCGACGGAAAGACTGCACGTCAGTTGAGCGTTTTTGCGCGTAGGGACGATACCGCTTTACATAACGCCTGTCACGTCGTCCGTATCGCTTCAGTGGGTTTTTTCCTCACTCGCACAAACATGGCTCTCACAAGGCGACGTGCAAAGAAACGAACGCTGAACACGTTAACCGAGGCGTGCAGGGACGTGATTCTCACTCGGTTGCCCCAGTTAACGGGAGTAGGTTGACGTCGTGGAGACAATAATCGGGGAGTTATTTATGAAGTGTAGTGCTCACCTGACTATAGTATATTCGCAGTTTCTTCACACTTTTTGAATCAAACCTTCGAAAAATCACCCCATGTACGCCGTGTTTTGTTATTTCCTAAACACGTCATGAAACACAAGCGTTTTATATCTCTGTTAACATAAAAGTATCTTATTTTTAATTAAATCGAAATTTTACCAATATGTATTAATAAACTATAATATTTCATTTATAATAAATATTTACAAAAACAGTGAAAAAAACATGTGTGTTGGTAGTGCCTGATAAGAAATAGTAGTCATAAAAAATATTATGACAAGTGAGTGCCGACGAACTTGGAGCGTTGTCCTTTGCTGAAATTTTCTAGACTTATTTAGTCTTAGTTCGCGCGACGCGGAGAAATATCCCGGAAGTACAACTTTAGCAGGGCTTCAGAAAAGTGTGAACTTACTGTGAATGTATTGTATCACAATATCGCAAGCTCTGCCTCGTCCGGCTAACGATGCGCGCGTAACAGGGCCCCCTATTATCAGAGAAGTAAATGAGGATCGCACCCCGGATTTCTGGAATACAATATAGAAGTATCAGAAAAGGGCGATACTAAATATAGCAAATTCTTGGTTACTTCTAAATTTTGAAGCCTTGTTTAGGTTCTGTTTTCAGGATATTCCTTCGCCTTATAACAATCCATAACTAGGGCTAGAACATCACATTCGCGCGCACTCAGTTTAGTGATATTTTTCATAAGAAACTTTCGATCTGGCAGGGTGTTAATAATAAATTAATATATTACAATTTAAAAAATAAAATGCAATTTATATTTTAATCAACCAAAAATCATAGTCTTATTTAAACAGAACTCTAAAATGCTTGTGACATAGCCCATGACATATTTAGTAAACAAACATACACAGTGAGAAATTTCAAATGTTGGATTGAAAAAGTGTGAACTAACCACGAATAGACTGTAACAGATTCTGCCTACTTTATAAACAAATTTTTTTTGATGGAATTATACATCGCTTTAGTGACGCACTAAAACGTGCAAAATTAAGACGTAAGGAAATACCCGACAGCAATGAACAAAACGGCGGTAAAATATTTGCTGACAAAGTAGGAGAGAAATATTACCCAGGATTGCCTTTGCTTAGTGTATATATATATATACAACACACTCAAACTCGCGCAGAAGTACGGCAAGGAGAAATTTACATGTTGATGATAGGAGAGTACGCCGTATGTTAGCAGAATGCTTCCAACTTACGTCACTTTTGCGCACAGTGCAAGTTTGATTAGAAACCATCAGCTCCCTCGGCACGTAAGCTTTTCTCCCGCCAGCAAGCACGTTTCGAGGCCTGAGCATTTCCGACCGTTTTGTAAATAATAATTAAGAGGGGACTGTTTGGCGACGGTGCCAGCTCGAGTGTGAAAATCGGCGGCGCATCTGTGTGCTGCTGAAGGGACCGACGAGGGTGGTCCTATCTGCCCGTGGGGGGGGGGGGGGCAAAAGTCGGCGGCGGCAGTCCGTGAACGTTATTCCCGGCTCCCGGCGCGGCGTGGCGTCTTGCGATTTCACGCAACGCCGGCCTCGAAGGCGTGCCTCGAACAGAGCGTGGGCTGGCTGCGCCTACATCCGCCGGCTCCAAGCTCTCCTCTGAAATTACGCTTGCGAAACTGTCCTAATAACAGTGAGGTATCGCAACGGACAAAAACGTCTCTCTTTCACGTGTTGCATCTCGTGAAGGTCATTTAACACTCCCCTCGAATATCACTGTACGGGACTAAACGCACAAATGCCGTAAAGTATGACGTGTGTTTTCATAATGAACTGTACAGGAATTGCACAATTTTATTAGGCAAGCAAATTAACAATTTTCAAAACTATACGTACACTTAACTTGATTTACCAAAGTTAAAATATATATACATAAATAAACAACGTTGTCTGAACAATGCCATTTCGTACTGTCAATGGGATATATATTGTAAGTATTTAATACAGAATAACAATTTACAGCTACATTTAGATTCCTACATCAAGACACGCTGTCCTTTTAAGTATACTTGATACAACTAGATGGTATTTGAATAACCATACTTAATACGACATAAAGGCTGGCAATGGAGCAAAAGGACTTTTCTAGACTAAATCAAGAGATTAATAAGAAATTAAAATACAGTATATATGTTTTTTACTCATTTCTACTAAAGTTATTGGAGAAACTATACTCTTTTTGTAAAAATTCCTGATACTGACGTAACTATATCATCAGAAATACGTTTATACCAACAGAGCCAGTGACTGTCAATATTAGATTGCACAACATATTTATACATGCGATCCAGGAGCTAACTAAATTGCGATCACTGTTATACAATTACATGTAAAACTTCAGTCCATTCACGACTGGAACAGACTTATAAAAATCAACATTAGAAAAATCCCCCTAGCCATTAGCTTCATACATGGCTAGTAAAAAAAAAAAGTGGCGGGTGTGTGTACTGTACCCACACCCGCCACTTTTTTTTTTTACTATGTATGAAGCTAATGGCTCGGGTGTTTATTCTAAGATTGATTTTCATCAGTCTGTTCCATGTCGTGAATGGACTACAGTTTACATTATTTCAATGTAAATATGTCACAGCCCTTCCTTGGACAGGTAAGCTGTGGAATATTCACATTCCATAAGTATATATAGTAAAACGAACTTAAGTAAACTTAATTCGTAATATGCCAGTATACATGTTATTATAATGCATGTGCTATACATACACACCCACCCACCTACACACACACACACACACACACATATATATATATATATATATATGGATTATAATTTAATAAGGAGAAGATGTCTCCAGTTTTGTGTATGTTTATTAATTTATCCATGTAAAATGTTATTCTACGCATCTTATTAGGATTGGTTTGTGTAGGATATTATTTGATATATATATATATATTATTACTTGCTATTTATTATTTACTATTCTTCAGCTCTTACACTTCTTATTCTTCCATTACACTTTGCACGAAACAAATGCTATTGTTCAAAACATTGTGAGGATGATTGTACTCATCACGTACAGAAATAGCTGGGCCTGTACAACATTACCCTATCTAAATCTGTAATATTAGTAATTTTGTTCATACAACGTTCTTTGGAGGGAGCTCTTTATTTATGAACATCCGTTTATTACCAGCTCTGAGGAAGGCAGAGAGGGAATTTAATGATTCCATTGCAACTTTTGACACGACACTATGGCTCAAGATGTTAGTTTTGGTTCAGATTGCATAATTCATTAATTTTCTACGCTGTAATTTTTATTTCTTCACTAACTTGTGCATAAAAACAGCTACTGAAATTCTGCGTTACACACTTATTTTAAAATAATGGAAATAGTAACTAGAGCAGGAAGGAAATTTTTGTAAGCGCTCTCGATTGCACTGAAATTTGAGCCATATCAAAATCCAAACTAAATATAAATATGAAGATCGAATATTAATATAATATAATTTATGAATAAAATTTATATATGTATTTAAATAATTAACGAAAATTTTTATCATGTTAGGTATAAATTTTTGTATTTTACTGCTGATAATTTCTTTACATTCACGAAGAAATTTACTCACGCCGTCGTCATAATCACTGCCGTCGGAAATATGTTTTGTGACTACTGCTATCTACTGTTCACAGTTCTGAAAGTTAGGTGATATGATTTTGGGCAAAGTCATTGTTCCTAATAATGAACAGCAGGCGCCAAGTCAGATTAAATTAATACCACGCGATATTTTTTTTATTTACAGAAACTGCGCGTCAGTCCCCAAAAGTATCTCAACCGTTCATATGCTGAACATACCGTAGGTTCACCTATGCACAACTATAAGACAATTTATAGAGTTAAAATGGTAAGCTAGATTTTGGCGAATATTTAGAGCTATCGCAAACCTTCAACAAATTGATACCACTCTAACTCATAAAGTTAGTACAAAACAGTTTTTATGTTACTCTTCTAAAACAAAGTTAGCTGTTTAAAACGCAATGTTTACAGCTGCACAGTCTGCAAAGTCAGAATCGTGTCTTTTACAAGCCAAACACCAATAAACAATTCTATGTCCCGTAGCAATCTCGGCTAACGTGACAATTGAT
Source organism: Dryococelus australis (assembly GCA_029891345.1). NCBI lineage: Eukaryota > Metazoa > Arthropoda > Insecta > Phasmatodea > Phasmatidae > Dryococelus > Dryococelus australis. The sequence goes on from CM057001.1 coordinate 108,973,363, forward strand.
GTAATTGGAATGTTTGTATGCATATGACATTATAATATCAGACATTCGCGGAGATCAAAGTTTCCAAGTTTCACAGTTCTACTGTTTCGTTTTCTTTTGCAATTGTTTCGTTGCCATTCTTTGTATCATTATTAAGGGTCAGTAAATGCACTGAAAAGCACTACTAACATCCTGATTGTCACGAAACTTACAAACAACTCTCAAACCTATTTTCATGTGACGGCAATAAAATGACTCGATTTCCCTACAGCCAAGCCAAACTAATTACAGTTCTGGACTAAGCTAATTTTGTTGCCACTAAAAAAATGCTCTAATAATTAACGTCAGATTTTTTCAAGTAACAAAATGCTCTATACAAAGTTAGGTAGAAATCAGTTAAATTGTTTCGTAAATATACCATGATATATTAAAATGTTTATATGGGCGCTGTTTCGATAATAAGTGGTTAGCTCATTTAAAACATAGCCTATCATCTTATATGGCCTATCACAGTATTACTTGTCTGCCAAATTTGGAACGAATTGGTTTATTGTTTCCCGAGATATGATAACACTTTTCGTATTCGTGTGTTTATATCTTGCAAAATGGGGAACAAGACTGGCTTTGGGTAGACAAATTTGATGATTGTAGTACATACTGTCATTATAATAACTGAAGTTGAAATTCGTTACATAGTTTTATAGATATAGCATAATTATCTAAATTGTTCATTTGGCGCCATTTTTAAAAGAATAGTCTTACCCACTCAATTTTTTCAGTTCACATGACCTACCGCTGTATTACTTGAGTGCCATTTTTGGTAGGGATTGGAAAATTTTTTCTCGAGAAACAACAATTAAATTTTATATTAATGTTGTGATAGCTTACAAAATAGGGTATAAAAGAGGGCTCATCGTTTGACACATTTGATGCTTGTTAACCATAATTTCAGTATAGCACGTTTAGTCGAAATTGGAGAAACATTATGGTAGATATTGCAAATAAAACTAAAATATTAAATAGCCATTATTTAAAAATAATTGCCGTATTCATTTAAATTCCAAATATGACGATGGCCTACAATAGTATTACTCATATGCCAAATTTGGCAGGAATCAGTTTTGTAATTTGAGATATAACATTGTTTCCTTAATATAACTATTTCCACAATTTAGAAAATAAGTACCCGACGTGATCTAAATCTATAAAATGTTGCTACCCGTACTGTATATGGACCTAGTTGGGCTAAATTTGGTTGCCGGTTTTAAAAGTTATTAGGGGAGGGGAGTGCTTATATTCCAGACAGACAATCATATCATTCCACAAGCCCATCTTCCCTTCGCAATGTAGGCTAATGATGTAAGGACGACTGATTAAAACGGGTTTCAAACCACAGTGTCTGCCTACAAAGTGCCAAAATTCTGAGTGAATTCTAAAACTATCACCGTTTCAGCCTCCTCGCATCGGCACACACTGCCAATGTTGATGATGTCGCACGCAATCAGTACTTGTGTCAGAGGTTTAGAAGTGACGAAGCGCTAAGGACGATCCAGACATGTGCGTACAACAAATCTCGTCGCCTCTACGTACAACATATCTCGTCGCCTCTGCGTACAACATATCTCGTCGCCTCTACGTACAACATATCTCGTCGCCTCTGCGTACAACATATCTCGTCGCCTCTACGTACAACATATCTCGTCGCCTCTGCGTACAACATATCTCGTCACCTCTGCGTACAACATATCTCGTCGCCTCTACGTACAACATATCTCGTCGCCTCTACGTACAACATATCTCGTCGCCTCTACGTACAACATATCTCGTCGCCTCTACGTACAACATATCTCGTCGCCTCTACGTACAACATATCTCGTCGCCTCTACGTCCAAGCGTAAAGTCTAATGTGCAACACAACTCTGTCATACTTTCAGCGGTGAGCCTAACATTTAACAGAATAATGTTGAAGATTAAAGGTTTGTCTCACATCATCAAGTTATTCCTGTCTATGAATGACAGTAAAAACTGCGGTTTTCACATCCAAAATTTCACGTTATATGTAATCGACAGGAAACAACTTGAGAAATTTCTTCTGAATTAGAAAGTTTTTAAAATTTTACTCGTAAGCAGAAATTCCACAGATGTGTTACGCAATTTTCAAATAACGTTTTTTTGCTTACTGTAGCTTTCTTCGCCGTAATTTTTTTCAAATAGGCGGTGTATCACACCCTGCCAGAATTCGTGAGAGATCAATCAATACTTTTAGTAATTTGGGGCCGCGGTCTGAGCGATTAGCCTGCTCGCCTCCCGCCAAGGCGAACCGGGTTCAATCCCCGGCTCGGTTACTCCCGGATATTCGCATTTGGGACTCGTGCCAGACGATGCCTCTGGTCGGAGGATTTTCTCGGGGAGCTCCCGTTTCCCCCGCCCTCTCATTCCAGCGCTGTTCCATACTCACTTCAATTACCCTTATTAGCTCTCAATACCTCGCTTTTAAGAGCCAACCAAATCAATTAACTCAATCCTAACTCGCTTTTAGTAATGCATTTTCGTCAACAAGTTACCTGAAATTAAAGAGCAAATAAAATGTTATAATAAGTAAAAACTTCAAATTTTAAAAATTTTTCGTTTTGCAGTTCTCAGTTATAAAATATTATGTGCTGAAATGCACGACTGTTTGATAAACCTAATATTCAATAAGATTGTTATCTATTCCAAAAAAAATAATTTTGTAATATTAAGTTATATCTTTTATTTTTATAAAATACTTTCCTTTTAATTGTTGTGTAGGTAAGAATATTTCGGCAAGTTATGTTCCTGTGACTTTTTTTTACTCACATCGATGTCAGGGTCATCATATTGAAATTTAATCTGTGAAAAAATAACTGAAGAATGTAAACTAACTTCAAACATGTAATGAAATAAAGAAACTGAAAAGATTTGCTTAAATTTTTTTTATCCAACAAATAATTATTAATAAATGAAGATAAAAATTATTTCAATATAATGATTCTGAAAATATTTTGAAACACCTTGAGTTTTGTTTTATGTTAACGGCTGAGGGTTGACAGTGGAATTTTTGTTTCATATAAATTATTTTTGTCAACATACTTACTTTGTGCAAATAGTGTTTTTATGTTAATAACAATGAGTAACTGATATAACATACTAATGAGCCTACTTTCCTCAAAATGGGTGCAGTTATTTTTTAATGATTTATTAAAAGCTGAGTTGGTAGGAAAGATTCGACTTCTCTTTGAAAACAATAACATGAGAAATGAAACCAGACAATTATTCAACAGTAATGAGAAAATTACAAATACACGCATGTCTTAGCTGGGACTTGGACCCAGAAAACCTCGTACTAAAAGCTAGCGTTCAATCCACTGCATTACGCAGGTCGGATTCGTAGCATTATCTTCGGGATTTAGTCAGCCTAATGTTTCCAATGATAATGTTTACTAACCTAAAATATTTACAGGGTATTTATTTTGAGAATATGTGAATGAGCCACATAAAACATGTAAGTTTACGTGGTCTATCGTAGTGCTACCTGTGTGAATAATTGGTTAGAAATTGGTTTATTTGTCCCTGAGATACGACATAAAAGTTTTAATTTTCTTATTTCTATGTTACATGTAAAAGGTCACCAGGGTCAAGGTCAAGATCAAAGGTCCATGTCATCTGGATCCAATATGGCAGCCGGATGACCGGAATGACAGACCATGAACTGCTCAGACGCTCCGAGCGCCTGGCCCCCATGGCGCCAACTTACCTTTTATAGTCTACTAATAAACCTTGGTTGGGCAGTTTATTTAAGCGTTGTAATTAGTTATAATGTTCATTCTTGTTTTTCACCTTAAAACCATGAATACTTTGTTAGCTTTAATAACACCGAACGATGTTTATTACGTCTAGTTCTTATCTGATTTCCTCTCAGTGATGACCGCGAGTCTAAATAGCTATCGAGTCATATATTCAAACATTTCCGGACATTATGCTGCCTTTTGACATGTCAGATAAATTTCGCTTCCATTAATCACGGCGTTGAACGTTAATAAACTGATTTATTTTTTTACCGCGAAACAAATTCTTATACGGAAGAAGCGTGCCCACTTATAAAATATTTTTCTTCATTTTACTGAAAAGTGCTAATCAAAATTATTCCCCAGAACCGTGTACTGAGTTGCAGACACCTTGCTTTTTCAGTAACGGTATTTCCGTAAATTTTACAGTACTTTCGTGAATCCATTGAAACGTTCCGTGAATTTGTTGTTTATTTTTCCAGATACTTCCGATAAAAAAAAGTGTCTCATTTTCATTATGCAGATGTTTCGGTCTTTCACAGTGTATGCAAAATAAATTTCAAGAACTTTTTACAATTTATTTGAAAGAAAGATTTGTACACGATTAAAAGTATTTTGCAATTCATTGCTTTTACCCCTCACCATCCAAGTTTACATGACAATTTAACATATGATTATGTTTTTCTACAAATAGACCATGTGTGACTTTTTCAATTTGTAGCAAATCTCGACTTTTAAAATTGTTACAAACTGTTACAGTTGTCTGATAATAATTGCTGATGTTAAAAGGAATATGTCTAATTGGCGTGCATGTCCTAACTCCCGCAAGAATGATAACTTCTCTGGTTACAGAGGAGAAGAGAGCTTCTTGTAAACTCGACCTTGTTCGTTTTCTAAGCCCGAAGCTATAGGAAATAAGACATTCCTTATTATGTATTTGCGGTGCTCAGATCCGTCCTCCTTCGCTCCGAATCGCTTCAACATATAATAATAGTATACTGGTGTATCTGAACTATTGTAACAATCTTCGGGAGGTGATCCATGTAATCGAAACAAGCAAAAATGATCTATGAACATATGCCCTATAAAGCGTTCTTATTTAGTTAAGGCTTTTCACAGTGTGATAACCTATAGAATGTTCCGTGACTCAACCGACATATTCGGCAACGTGTTATACATATCATTGGCAACAAAAAATATCATATACACAAGTAAGATATGCAGTCCCAATTCAGAGTTACAAAAACGTAAATGCAACAAAAAACACAAATTGGAATTACTGAATGTCTTACACCAACTGTTCAAAATATACACCATCTGACCGTAAGCAGACTGCGATACGTTGTAGCCTACCATGGCGCGTTGCCACTACATGCCTGCAAGTTCATTTCTGAGTTGATTAGTGGTATCAGTTATCGCCTGTTGCAACTGTTCTCGTGTGTCTGATCGCCGTCTACTGTAAACCCTACTCTTTAGGCAGCCACAGAAGAAAAAGTTCAATGGGGAGAGGTCTGGCGAGCGCGCCGGCCATGGGACAGGCCCATCTCTTCCAATCCACCTGCGCGGATACTCAGCTGCTGCACCACGCCCATTTTCGTCACAAACAAACACCATGACTACATGCTCTACACGTGTAAACATTCCCGGCATTGTTGCACAACCACTCGCCTCGACACACTAACAAAGACTGGCCACGCCAGCCACACTATCAGTGTCTGCTTACGTTCAGATTGGACACATATTGAACAGCTTGTGTGGGACTTACAACATGAATGTATTCAGTATTCAAGATATTCAGTAATTCTTCATTTTGTTTTATTGCATTGGACTGTGAAATGGATCAGCATAGCCAACTGTGTATACGACGTTTTTTGTTGGCAATGATCTGTGTAACACGTCGTCAAAGTATGTCGGTTGAGTCGCGGAGCATCCTGTTTATCAGTACCGCGACTTATTGTGTTGCTACGTTTAGTTTCGAGGCGAATGCGCCACCACATGAATGCATTACGACACAATAGTTTAGGTAGATCTGAAAGTGTATGTCAGGGGAGAAATTGGTTTCCCGCACATATGTGGACACTTGTGTACATTCACGTTACCAGCATGGCGTGCACAGTAGGGGAGACCGGAACTCGTCACAAAATTCACTTTTAGTTATTTTCTTTTAACATGGTGCAATTTTATCACAAATGCTATTTTTGATATCTTATTACATACATTTGTCTGTTACATAATAGATTTACAATTGAATACCACAGCGATAAAATACAGTTATTCGCTTTCAAAAGCAAGTGAACAAGTGTGACAACTTGCCCCATTGTCGGGGCAAGTTATCACTTAAGATAGGGTTAATTGTCACATACAAAACACAGAAACATACATAGTATAAACTAAAACATCTTAATTGCTACACAATTCCTAAGTTATACAAAACTTTAAAAACTATATAGAAAGGAAAACCTTGTGGAAAGAAGCAATTAAGGCTTCCATAGTTTAAGGTGGACATAGCTAGCACGAATACAAATTGTTAATTTGTCTTCTGACATGGAGGCTGCTGTAAACTGTTCTGCAGACAATAAACAAATCTCGTTTAAACTTTGATCATTAAACACATAAAACTTAAACTATAGTTTAGTTTGAAGTATCAGAGTCACAGTTCTGGCAAACAAAATAAAACAGCTGTGATCCACTTTCCTGTGTGCACTTTTCATGAGACCATGAGTGACACTGAACACACCTCACCCATTCTTCTCCTGGAACACACAGTCCAAACAGCTCTTCACACACTAAACACATTGTCTCTTCAACTTCAGTTGATGCATACGGCTGAGTAGAGCTTCCGGGTCTTTTCTCGGATTTTGAAGACCTCTTCTTTCCACGGAGATCTAAATGCCAAAACTTTTATTTTCCCGTTCTGTGCAGCTAATGCATCTTTTACTGGCGTGTCTGTCGGGATAGCCGGTTTTCTTGTTTTCCTTTCGGGGGAAATCTCTTTTCTTTCGGGAGGCTTGGGAAACGGTCTGATATCTTGTGGTGAAACATGGGAAGTAGAAAGTTTCGTGCTTAAATCCTGCTGTGGACTTGTAGGAGCATCGGTAGAAGGATACAGATCAGAACTGTCTTTCTGTAATGCAAGAACTGATGAAGAAGTATCTGGTCTGTCTGTCACATAGCTTGGCAGAAAGTCTACTTCAGAAGAAATGTTGCGATTAAGAGGGCAACTTTTGCAGCTCTTAGTAATAAATCAGGGGATGGTGTTTTTCTACACGTTTTCCGTTTGTGTGTCCTCACCATCTGCAAAGAAAAATACGTTGCTTGGTTATGTATATATTATTTTCTATAAAACAAAATTTATAATTACTATATTTTCCTATTAAATGATGACCTGAATTATTATGTTAAGTGGGTCTGTATACCTTATATTATCATTATGAATGCAAGCTCACCCCACTGATATAAACATCAAACAAACCTAGTCTACCTGAAACCTTTCTGTGGCCATTGCTGCCGTCACAGCATTCAGTAGCTCGCGCTATTGAAATAAATACGCCACCGTTTCCATTTATTTTCGTAGTTCGACTAAACAATAACAATATACTGAAGTACATTACCCGGGTACCTTTATTTTTTTTTTTCCTTTTAGAGGAAAAAAGGTGGTGAATATTATACTGAAATCACGAGCTTTATGTAAGTATATGAGCACCAAGACAGAAATAGGTAATTCGGAGTGCTTCTTTTTATTAGGTCCCATGTTAACATATTTGTCCATAATTAGGCTATCTCAGTCGAAACTTACATATTTCAAACACAGAAAGTATTTATTTTCCACACTATTGCGGATAAAAATTTTTCTCAGAAGTATACGGGGCATGTTGTCACTGTGACAACTAACTCCGCGTTTATTGTGACAACTTACCCCACGGTGTCACATTTCACTTGTTATTCGCAGCTTTCTACAAAAATGTTAGACGTGAAAGTTGAGCTACGTGTATTTAAAACTAAAAGTACGTAGAATACGAAAATATAATTTAGTCTTTCCACTAACACACTACTAATCCAAACAAATGTCCCTTCTGAAGTAGCTAGAGCAGTGAGTGGCAAGTTGTTCATATTCTGCCCGCTAGATGGTGACTCTTGTTACGTCCGCACAAGACTCAACGGATAAAACCGTTCAGGAGCGGTAGATTCTACAATTTGACACCTTGCCCCAGTGACAGCTAGCCCCGGTCTCCCTTACAGGAGGGAGGACACAGTTCCGCGATTGTAGGGAGTAGTGAGCGTAGCAACAGAGGTATTGGTGCCCATGGCGAACATTTCGAGCATCGCTCATAATGTGGTCAATGCGCATCCTGTAACTCAACAACGCTTCGTACGACATATGTTAAGAGAAAACTTATTAACGTGGAAATGTCTTTAGATTTACAACCATAGTGGGAGGCAATCCAGAAAATCCCATGATAACAAAATCGGGGGATACAGTTTGGCGTTGCAGCTCCAAATCTATCGTCTACATGCAAAATTAAGTTGCACCACTCGATTGCCAAATTATCAAAGAATATGTTACGTTGAGTGAGGACTGTGAAGCATTACGTGCGGAGCAGTGCGGAGGAGGGGAGAAAAAGAGGCTCAATTTTGAGGTCGTTGCGCCGCGTCTCATAAATTCCGCATAGTATAACTTTTGACTAGGAGATGCTACGACTTTCGTTTGAGTTTCAATCGACAGCTCTCGTCAAGATCAATCGATTGCGCGTATAAAAAACATTGGTGTGGCGTGTTTTGGTGAGTTTGTACGAGTTTAATGTAAGCAAGTAAGACAACTTACACAATTTCGGCCTATACTAGTCAAAAAGCCAGGTCGAAATACAGAAATCGTATATGATCGAGTGAAGCGGTGCCGGGGACGTATAATAAACATCAAGGCGTCCGAGCGCGTCAACGTAGGCGTATTACGCTAAAACAAACAGCCATAGTAGTAGGGGCGTGATGATTTCACTTCAATCTGAAAGGGCTAAATTGATAGCAGAGGTTAATTAAATCGATTGAAAGGGTTAATCAAAATTGATAATAAAAAGGGTTGATTAAATCGAAAGGGTTAAATTTATTTCAAAGGTTAAATGTATTGAAAGCATTAGATTTTTCTTTATTTTCTACTTCCTTCTTTTGTTAGGTGGGGAGGGGTAGCAGGACCTTTGTACGATGTTGACAGTGTGGTGTCCTGGAGGCGACTTACCAGAGTGGTGTGTTGCAATGTGTTACATAGGCATTGCATTGAGTGCAAGAGTGGGCTAAGTGTCATTTCTCTATTTTTCTAATTTTGATGGGTTTGTAGGGATGTTAGTGGTAGGTAGACGATTTGTATGAATCTATTTAACACACAAGAGAATTTCAGAGTCTTTAAAAGATTTCTAAGAGTAGCCTAAGAGTAAATGTTATGTTTTTTTTTTTTTTTTTGGGATATTGCTCGTAGACAGTGGTGGAAGATAGGCGACTTTGAATAATGCGATCTATGTGTTAGTTGTGACAAACAATCTGTTTTCCAAATGCAATTAAACATTACAGAATTTCAGAGTGTTCTAAATATGAATAAATTACATGCATCGAATCGCAAATTTCAAACTACTATGTGAAGAATAAATTGAATTATGTGAGTCCCGAGATTAGAAAAATAATTTACACAAGACAGAAGTATAACACAATTATGTGAGTGAGGAATTAACTATCTAAAACAAAATTTCCCTATAAATTAATACGAACAAGACATATATATGATCCCTCTCGCACATACCTCAAATGCCCATCTGCCTGTGAGACTGGTGAGGAGGAATTTTTGAAATGTAATCCACATGTAAAAGGAAATTACGTGACTCATAAATGAATTAATTAACAAAGCAAAAATGACCCTATAAATTACTTTAACTAAACTATAGTCTTCCTAAACACATTAACAAGTTTACACATACAAATTACAAACACCTTACACCATTCAGCCTGGTCATGATACCTTACAGCAAAAAAAAAACTCTGAATACAATTGAAACCAGACACAATAGAGTATGTCTATTATGATAAATATAATATATAACGATCTACAAGAAAATAATTAATGATAGAAAAACATACCCCAAATTATTTGTTTCAAAATAATCAAGTTGTGTCGAAGTGTAGAGGATAATCCCGCAACACTTTATATATAATGGAAAAAATGCACAAACATCCTCGAAGAGAAAATTGTTTTTAAAATAATGTACGTACTACAGATTTACATATGGTAAAGTGTGGCAAATAGAGTGAACTTGTTAACACAAACTGTATTTTTTAAATGCTACGAATTTTTATCTACCGAAAAAAGAAACATGAATTGAAAATCTTATTGCAATATTGACTTAACAAACTTAAATTTATATTTTCAGATAAATTAAAATAATATTTCAAACTATAGTTTACAAATACTGTGAATGAGATCTGAACTCTGGAGCAAATAATATTGCTTAGCGAAAATCTCGGCTAGCACTAGAGCTGAAGGTAGGTAAGATGGTCGCCGGTCCATAGTTGTGGTAACCTGTGATCTTAACCTCGTCAACCACCAACTGTCTACACATCTGGTGAAGATGAGAGAGAACTGGTGAGGTATTCGTCCATCTAATCCAAGGACTGATTACAAACCGAAGAAGGTGCCGAGTGTCCAGAGAGCTTCAGATGGGGGAGGGGGGGTCGCTGCCAGCCACCTCCTCCTACATTCGCCCCTCGCCAGACTGCTACCCGGAATGCCTTATATTGTCAATTTTTCGGCAATGTAGAAAGATGGCATCAACTGCCTCTGAATACATACCCCAAGAGATTTCGCCTGAGTTGCTGTCATTTCAAACTTATGCAACAGGTTGACTATATGAACAGCGAAATGACAAAAATAACTCCTATAAGTACCTGAAATCAAGTTCCCAATATAAGCCCCTATTTTAAAATTCTAACATAAACTTTTAACTATAATCCAGAAAACATATAAATTAAAAAAAAAACATACAGAAATACAAGACTTATTTTTTAATAAGACATATTTTATTCACTTGTTATGATTATTTTTACAATCAATTCGATGTATATTTAATTGTAGAGGAGAGAAAAAATATTGGGATAGAATTGCCCATCTCTTTTATCAACAGGATCTCGAGAGCTGATGAGGTAAATGAGGCGAAAAAGAAGCACTGGGCCAGAACGGGTCGTGTGCATGAGACTAGGGGAAACAAGAGAGATGTCTGATAAAACCCTTATATCAACCACAACATCTCATACAACATCCACACATTATCCATATTTTTTTTGTTATATGGTGTGACCCGGGGAGGCGAGCATGATGAGAGGTCAACCAACACGATCCCTCTCTTTTTATGTCTAACTAAAAACTTTCTAACAGCAAAATGTATTCGATGTAACATAAAATGTGTATATTTGACTTTAATTAATATTTTAACAGTGTGTGATGTAAGTGTAATGAAACTGTACATAAAAAGGCAGAAATCGTATTTTTTCGGACTTGGAATACAACAATTTTTAACACTATTCTTACCCTTTTACTAAAAGGTCCAAATTCTTATAAATTTAAGGAGAAATGGTGGCCATTTTGATCCCTACAGTAAATAAGGAGGGATAAATTTATTTTTTCTCAGTCTTAACTTGGCATCTCATAAGGAAATTTGCATCTACTACAGGCTTCTGGGAAACATTGACAACATCTGCATGTGTTGTTAACATGAACAATGGCAGGTGTCCACTAAAACAAGTTTCCATCGCATATACTATTGCTCCAGGTGTGCATCATGTATATTAAGCTCCAAACATCCATCACGTCTACTACAGCTCCAGGCGTCCTTACCAAGAACGATGCCAGATGTCTACAATGTCTACTAGAACTTTGTTACATCTAGATCATCATCAATGCAGAATATACAGAGCATTTCATCACTGCATCAGCTCGCAACATATACAATGCATCAAGGTCACTGCTGTGAAAATTGTAACTCTGAATGCATTGAAACATTCAATGCGATTTTAGCATATGATAAGGCAAAAAGTGCTCCCAACAGTGAGTGTTGTCACTAGAATTTATTATTTGTTTTGTGGGTCATGAAATAAATCTAGTGTATCTACTCCTGGCTGAACCTTTAAAAGCCGACGAGAATTTTGTATCCTATTTACCTTGTGAAGACTATCCTTACGGCATGCCTGCATTTGCTAATGATGAGAACTTACAACATATGTGGAGGGATTGTATGTCCCGCAGGCTGGAACAGTTGCTTGAAGCTAGAATATTTCCAGATATAGTAATGGATGAATAAATCATGAATAAATAGTAATCAATAAATTATATTCCGATGTGAACACTGTCAACTTATAAAATTTTATATGACAGAGAGACTTTTTTGTAAATAGTGTATAAAGAAATAACAAAAAATTATGTGTTACACTCAGAGTTTCGAAAACTTCCAAGACAACACCTTTGTAATTAAGAACCTTGCTATTCCTTATGCAAGAGTTGCTAATGACTCTAAAGTGTTGTTCTTTAAAGCTCCCAGATCTTGGTACAGTTTATAACCTGAAGATAAAATGACGTATCGACAAACAGACATAGGAGATACATAACCTGAAATAGGACTCTGATGGCATAGCTTACGAAAAATGTTTTCAATATGTAAATGATGTGTTAATCGAAGACTATACCAGATGCATACTTGGAAAAATACAGAAGGAAATTTTTAAAACATTAACAAATGCAGAAGTAATAAATATCAATAGATGCCATGACTGTTCGGGTATCAATTCAATAGTCAAATACTCTGTTTGTACCAACATCCTACCTATGTATAGTAGTATAAATTTTTCGAATAAATAGTTTGTTCCAGGTAGCATAAGATTTCGAAAAAAATGGAGGAATTCTACCCAGAGAAGACATACTCCACTATTTTTCGAGGACACAAGAAAGTATGGTTCCAGTCTCTAGGCAACATATACTAATAAACAGAGATGTGTTATGGAAATGAACATTGGAATTTCGCAAAAAGTTTTAGAGAAATCGTATATACAGAACAAGTGCTGTGTGAAGAAGAAGACTATCCTGTTTTTAATATGCAGCCTGACAGTGAACTGCCCTGTTCTTCTTGGGACCTATGTTTTAAAAATCGCAGTACAGAAATAAACAAAGAACCAGGTTTTTATCAAATAAAATATAAATTGTTTAGAGAATTTTGCAATACCACCACCACCTTATGGACTGAAACATGTAATAATAAGGAACACATCACTCAAATACAAGGCAGTAGCATGCTTCAACGAGCACCATGTGGAATGTGGGACTGTGAGTTTTTGGAACAAAATTGTTTGTGTCTGTAAATTTGACGCAACAAAGTTATCATTGTATTATTTATTTTAACATGAATGACATCTGTCTATACAAAGAGAGCAAAATTTTACACCAAAGCTTCAGTTATGATGGAGAGGTTTGACTGATCACTTCAGTTAGCTAGTGTTACTCCAGGATTCAGTCGAGTGTGGTTTCCAAATGTATATGATGTTAGTCCATTACAGATACAGATGTGCAACAGAGAAGAACATTGGTGTTTCTCGTTAATCAGGCCAAAATGAACTTTTAGTGTTTGCGATGTATGTTATGGGCGAAATTATTGTCCTTTATATAATTTACATCCTTACAGCAAACTACTTGTAATGAAGGTAAACTATCATTTGAAGCTCACAGTGGTTACATCACCAAATGCAAGTCCTACTAGAAAATCAAATGCGTTATGCAGAAAGACTGCAGTTGCTGTTCTCTTACTACAGTTTGTATAGAATAATGCAACAAAAAGTAACATTATATGTTCATTGGTGACCAAGAATTAACTTCTCCCTGTGGTATGTGGCAATGCAATGATTTTCAAAGCAAGAACATCTGGCAGCCTATATAAAGGAGTGTTGCTAGTATAAAATTGTAAGTAATGGCAAGAATCTTCAACCCTACAGACAAAGATAAGGTTCTAAAAATTTGATACAGAAAAGTGTTCTTTAAATTGTATGACAGTATTCTACAAGTTCATATCTTCAACGATATAGAACATTGGTGCTACACTTTCGACAATAGTATCGGCAATCATTTTGGTGCAGGAATATCATGCAATGATTGTGCTGTGAGCTATCTTTGCCCCACAGTGACTTGCCATAAACATTAAAAAAATTTATGAATGCAAGTCTTAGAGAGGAGATAGAAGAGAAAGAGGGATATGGAGTAATCGACTACCAGCTCACCAGACCTCATCAAGGAATTACAATTCGTTGGAAGGAGATTTGCGACAGGGACATCCACAACGTTATTTTCGAACAAGGAGGATTATTTTTTCCTTCGATATGTAATTTATATGAGTGTGAAGTGGCTACTTCAGAATAATTATCCCAATGTTCCTATTGTGCCAATGAAATACAAGTATGCATTTTTTACTAAAGGCTTGCATTCTATATTTTAAACTTAAGGACAAATGCATTGTTACTTCATATTGTGAAGAAGAAAATGCTTTGAAAATCTTGTTTATAATACAGACACTCTTTTTCCCTATCAGTATTTAGAAGTATGTGATAAGAATATTCACAGTGTATATTACTATAGCAAAAACAAGATCAGTTACATGTCTCATACTGGGTATGATTCATCAAAATGTTACGTGCATTGAGCAATAAAATTGGCAAAAGTAAAATTTAGCTCTAAAACTCATTTCAACTTGAAATTCAGAGATTAAATTTATCAATATACACATTTTGTTTGTTGCTAAATCTTCTCAGTCGAGTTTTGGATGCCATAGTAGCAACATGAATTATTTTCATCCTGCAAATCATTGTCAGAGTCAAACAAGGAAAGTTCAATAAAACACACCCTATGGTGCAACAGAATTTTGAGAGAATTTACATAAACACTTGACAATGTGTATCATTTTAAAGTAATTTATTTAACTATAGGAGATGAAAAGAGTCACAAACTCGTATAGTGCAGGGACAATAATAAATGTCGAGTGTTTCATATGACTGCATATGACTCTTCCATCTAGTATTCAAAATGTGTACTCTCTTTATGTTCAATCATATCCTGATTTGGTTGAAAGCATTGTTTTATGTGCCCCTACTTGTAAATATGTTTGAGTGGAAACAGACACATGGCATAATGAATGCTCACTCCTTGAAAGCAGAGTTCAAGAAGGGGATCTGAATCCAATTTTAAGAAAATTCGTGAAAATTTTATTCACAGATGTTGTTAACAATTTATAAAAATATTTGTTTTAAAGAAAAATGGTGTTTTTATTTTGTGAGTTTTAATTGTTTCGTGTTACCCTGTAGTTGTTTCGGAGCAAAGTGTAATTGTTGTACATAAAGTTTGGACTTACCTGTATTTTTGAAATAATTTGAATGCTATCCTATATTTTCTATTGTTAAAAAATGTTCTAAATATATTGTCAGTTTACTTGTGTATTTAGCATGGAAATGTTTGGAGCAAATTATACTTGGTAGTGTTAAAATGTTTTGTGTCATCCTATACTTAAAGGTGTTGAAATTATTTGAAACAAGTATGTAATTTGTGTGTGTTTTGGAGCAAAAGCTTTCTACTTGCTTATATATGTTTTTGAACATAGTATACTGCTTCAGTGTTAAAATGATTTCTCTGAAACTGCTTGTGTTTGTATATATTTATATACTTTGTAAATAAATATGATGTAAAATGAGTCACTTATGTGTGTTTATATAACCTATCCTTATTAAAAGTGAACTTGTTTTAGTAAGAAAAATATTTTCTCCTTAGAGAGAGGTAAAAGCACTTAATTTGTCTCCTATGGGGAGAGAGAGAAAGAGATAGAGATAAATATTATTAAAATTTTATATTAAAAGTCTGTTGCATTAACAAGAAAGAGCCTTGTAAAGTAAGCAATAAATCAGACTATTAGTTCGCCAAAAATACTATTCAAATAAAGATATATTTGAATCTGACAAAAAAAATGCCTATTGGAAAAATATATAAATAAATAAATAAAATGACTTGTTAAATGTCGACAACCACCATAGAGGAATTAGATTAGACAATGAGGCATGTACCTAAAACCTCTGTTCTTTGTTTAAACATTGGCAAAGTATGTGGAAATCATCTAGAATGTATTGTCAAGTACTCTGAGAAATTTTGGTCAAGTAGTTGTATGACTGAGTGTGTGAGTGAATGCAGGGGAAATGTGAGAAAAAATTTAATTCCAGATGAAATTTTTTAATGCATATATGAGTTTATTAAGTAAAATTGGGAGGACAGGTGAACCACCAGTAGTAGCACGTTGCATTATATGGAATAAGGTTGTGGCTATAACACATACCCAAAACATATTTTCACTGTTTGAATATTCGCAAAAATATGAGAAAAACATCTAGAATAGAACACCGCATACTATGAGAAATTTTGGTTAGGTAGGTGTGAGTGAGAATGTATGACTGAGTGTGTGAATGCATGGGAACTAGTTCTATGTGTGTGAGAGAAGACAGTGTGTAAAAGAGAGATAAATTTTTCAAGTATTTTATGTTTCAGAAAATTTTACTACTACAGTGCAATTATACAGGTTTGTATAGTTGTGAAAATTTATTACAAGTTAGTTTTTAAGTAAATTGACTGGAATTTATATGTATATTTGTATAGTTGTAAAAGTATTACATTTTTAGTTTTGTAGTGTAAGATTTTTAGATTTTTAGACAACTGTTTTAAATGCTCTGAGTGTAGCAGAGTAATTCCCCTTGCTAAAACTTCCATTATTAAACTTTTTTTCAAAAAATTTATAAAAATGTTTTGATGGTGTAAATGAATAAATTTTTGGTGGTGTATCACTACTTAACAGTTTTGATGGTGCACAATTTTGAATGTTTTGATGGTCTGACATTGAACATATTATTGTTGGTGTAAATGATTACACTGTATAAAATTTCATAAATGTTTTTTATGGTGCAAATTATTTCACTGTATAAAAATTCAAAAATGTTTTGGATGGTGTAAGACTCAAAATTTGTAAAAACGCACATTATAAAATGTTAGGTTTTTCACTCACAATAAAGAGATAAAACTGGGCTTGAATTGAAATGCAATAGCATGAGATTAAATTTCACAATTATATTCAAAATGAAAGCTGTGTGCCTGGAGTGAAAAGTAAATGTTTTTGAAAGAAGACGAGGGCGAGGCAAGTCGCAAAGTGCAGTCAATTCTATACTGGAGACAGGCTGCTTGCCAAGAAATTTTGCATTGGAGAGACATGGTGGAGGGATGGGGCTGGAGGGGAAACGCCAATGTTCTCCTTTTCTCCTCCTTCGGCAAAACACAGAGATGGCTGCAGAGTCTACACAATGAGTCGTTGGAGGGGAAAGGCAGAACATCGAGTGGGTAGGGGTTATTTGGTGGGCAAGGGAGGGGGAGAGCGACCGTACAATGGTGCGTCCGAGTGCTAGCAGCAGCTTAGTATATTAGATTTCCCATTCTCTTGTCTAACCAGCTCTGTGCGTGAACCGGCCTAGCTTGTTCCATGCTCGCATCTTACACTGTTCACCCTCACCATGCACATGGTCCATCGGGCTGGGGGGGGGCTTGCCCTGTCTATTCCCTATTGTGTTTTGTTTCTCCTCACTGTTGCTCCTGTCTTTCCCAAACAAACATCAAATTTAAACTTAAGAAAAACTTTTTGGCTTTTTGTCTAGGATGTTAGTAATAAAATTATGATTTCATTTATATTTAGTATGTGTGTGTTATTAAGAGTATTTTCTTTTTTTCAGAACAAGGGGGTTACTTCAGTGTAATTTATTGTGGTGTTGCAATTTTTATATTGGGGAAACTAAATAAAATGGTGATCATAAGCGATCCTCTACTGACATCTTACTTGAAGATCTTTAAGTAAGCAATTCCAAATCGGAATCACAGATGGAAAGACAAGCACACTGTCGAGACAGTGCCCCTTTGCCTAAGTGGACAAGAGTTAATCTATTGGAGGACAATCTCTACTTAACTGATTCGAGCATGGTTTTGCTTACACAGACATTGTCAAAACCAAAAGGGCAAAATATATCTGCTTCCCCCAAACATGAGAAGGTTGATCTTTTGAATGACAATTTATTTCTATCATACTCTGAACATTTTTGTGATTCGAAGCATGCTCCAACCATTTCACAGCCGACTTTCGAGTCAGTTAGAGATAGTTCACCAAGGGAGCTGGATAATAATACCTTTCCTATTCCCAAGCCTCAGTGGAAGCTTTGCCATACCTGATGTTCCAGCTATTGGCTATGGCATTTGCTGGGAGACTAAATGACATGCGGATATGTAATGATCAATTAGAGTCTGGTGTGGATTTTTCTCGTTTTTTCCAGAGGTGTAAAGTCGTTTATTAAGATTTATAATGGCATCACACCAGCCAGTTAAATTATCAGTTTTTTTAGCGGGTAAATACTTGAAATCCCTCACAGTGGAGGAAGACATTACAGAGAATTTTTATTTTCAAAGCAAAACACTCCCTCCTGTCCACCATTACTCCAATGTGGGTTTGATCTATGATGATTATATAGTTCCTTATCTAACTTACAGACTTGAGGAGTTTAGTGTGCATAGTTCAGGCTGGAGTCTGCAAATATTGATGTACATGGATTTACATGTGAGCCAACATCGGCCGTTCACTGTCGATGCTGCACATACTAAACTGCCCTGGTTAATTTCCAATCATCTTGCTTGTGTTGATGTACACTGCCTGGATCATATTTGTTCCCTGTCACACAAAATACCCACAGAATTACTTCATATCCAAAACCTCACCTGGTTTTGAATATATAAGGTCTGTCGGCACCTGTAGTCATACAGGAAATTCACAAGATCGAGGAGAACAATTCTATTTATATTAATGTCTTCTGTATGATGGACAAAGATAGCAATATAATTGACAAAAGTTACAAAAAGGGTGGGGTTGTACCCATGCATTTCTCCTGTGCTATGACAAACATGTAAATATATTGTTGATTTGTGTGAGTGGGAATGCCACTGATTTGCACATTTTGTTTGTATTAGAAATTTGTCACAGTTGGTTGGTAGTCATCTGAGTAACAGAGCCAATAAGAAATTTGTTTGCGAGCATTGTCTTCAGTATTTCCAAATAGAGGAGAAACTCACAAGTCACACTATTCTTTGCCAGCAACAAAAGGCTGTTCCAATACTTTCATCACTGGGAATTACAAGTATTTGGAATTTAAAGATTACTGCAAGCAGCAGAGATTGGGTTTTGTCGTCTATTGCGACATTGAAAGTTGCTTGAAAACCATGTCCACTTGCTTACCTAATGTTAAACAAGTAATACAACTACCATCAACCAATATGTTTCATATGCTTGTAATACTTGTCTAGTTTGTTCATACAATCCCACTTTATCTCAGTATTTCGAGTTTGTGAGTGCTGATTGTATTTACAAATTAGTTGATAAATTAGCTGAACTTACAAAGTCAGTTACATGAACTTACAGTGTCATTGTTCTCATGAAGCCAAATACCCCTGCTGATGAAGCTAGGTTGGCGGATCAGAAAAGTTGTCACATTTGTAAAGACCATCTGACGGGCGAAATAAGAGGCTGCACACATAATAAGTGCAACTTGAATTTCAGACTGTCTAAGACAACTTGTCGCTGTTTTCCATAACCTGCATAATTATGATGCTCACTTTCTGACAAAGCCCTTGGCTGAATGGCATGTAACATTACCCGACAGAACCATGGTAATTGAAAACACTGGAAAAATTAAAGTGATTGGAATGACCCTTGAAAAATACAAATGTATCTCAAAACAGATTCCCAATGGGATTGATTTGCAATGGAAAGGCGAAATATTTCAAGTTAGGATTTATTTATTCATTCCAATTCATGAGCGCCTATCTGGAAACTTTGGAAGGCAAATTACTACCTGTGTAATTTAGTATCACCTGATCGACGTTTCTAGACAACACCCAGTTCAAATTGGCAAAGCAGAAGGGAGTTATTCCCTATGACTTTGTTAAGACACATGGTCTAATGTGCAAGTCACTCCCGCCAAAGGATGCATTTCATAATGTGATGAGAGATGAAGGCATTAGCAATGAGGACTATCCTCATGCCTTAGCCGCATGGGATGTATTCAACTGCATAATTTTGCTGCAGTATGATATTTATTACTTATGTGTGGACACTTGTTTGCTGGCTGATGTTTTTGAGGATTTCAGGACCGTATGTTTTGCTCATTGCGGTCTTGACCCCGCCATGTATGTCACAGCTCCGTCTCTTACATGGGATGCTTTATTGTCAATGACACGTGTGCGGTTAGAGGTGTTAACTGATCATGACATGTATCTTTTTGTAGGACACAGGGTAAGAGATGGCATTACCCAGGTTTCAAAAATATGTGCAGAAGCCAACAGTATTTACATTGGTGAGGACTACGACCCCAGTGTGGCATCGAAATATACATGCTATTTCGACATCAACGGGCTGTACAGTCATATGATGCAGTCCAAGCTTCCGGTTGGTAATTTTAATTGGATTTATTATGTTGTCTTCTCTTCATGGGATTTTGCAAACACTGTGTATGACATAGACACTTGTTTATTCGCAGAAGTTGATCTGTCATTTCTGGAGGAGTGTCATGATAAACTATATGATCTGCTTTGGCCCCAGAAAATGGCATAACCCCAAACAGCTCGCATGAGAAACTTTTTTTTAACACTTGCACAGCATAATAAATATGTTATACATGGGGAAACACTCAGGAATTACTTGATGTGTGGGGCCTACTTTGACTCTGTTCATAGTATTTTATGATTTGAGCAGAAGGTATGGTTGGCTCTGTACATCGAGTTTAAGATTGAGAAATGTGCCCAGGCTGCAAACGCATTCGAAAAATGGTTTTTCAAGTTGATGAATAATTCCATTTATGGAAAAACCTTGTAGAATGTCCGCCAGGAAAGGGACATCAGAGTCGTTTCGAGGTATGACAGTATCTATGGGGCAGCAAAGCTGATATGACATCCGACATTCCAGGCGCAGCAGATTATCGATGAAAACTTAGTCCTTATTGATATGTCAGTGTTCTGTTGCTTTCAACAAACCTGTGTACACTGGTGTTGCCATTCTCGACCTTTCAAAATTAACTCTATACAAATTTCACTATCAGTTCACGACAAAATTTCTTCTACTGGCTTTGCACCTCCACTATTGTGACACCGATCCCCAAATATATTCTGTTGCTTGGGATGATATCTATAATGTAATAACCCCACATTTAATAGAGCAGTTTGATAATCCAACTATGTGCTCCATAACCCGCAACAATAACCTCACAGAAACAAAGGCCATAGCATGATGAAAATGAATGTGCTGGGTGCATAATCACACACTTTGTGGGTATATGACCTAAGCTTTATGCGTATGTTGTTGAAAATGAGCAATGTATTCACAAGGCAAAGGGTGTAAAACCCAACATGTTGCAATCACTCAGGTACAAGGATTATCGAGGTTAACTCGACAAATGTACAAGGGTAATGGGGAACCAATATCAGATCCATTTACATGCTCATCAAGTCTATACTGAATGCAAAACAAAGACAGTGTTGTCAGTTCTGGGTGATAAGCAGTACATTGAGGCAGATTATCAACCTTACCTTGCGTGCTCTATCAAATACCTGAGTAATATTTTTATTTATTTTCCTTCATATATTAATTTCAGCACCACATCAAATTTATAGACCTCCCAGCATAACACACAACCAAGGACGTCCATCTGCCACCACCACACACACATCCTGTTCCACACTCATCGTAGCTGACTACAGCTGTCTACAATCATCATTGCAGCTGACTACAGATGTCTTCGATCATCATTACAGCTGACTACACCAACTACAAATACATAGAACTAATTTCATTGTTTCTGTTGTATTAAAATTAAAACGCTGCTGCCATCTGTTTGTCTAAGTACAGTATAATGTAGATATCTATCTTCGATATCTTCACCCCTTGTCATAGAAGAATTTGAAATTCACAGTGGAATCTGCAAGCATGTGAGTGTATTGCAAGCAGTCATTTGGTGTGTGTGAGAATTTGATAAAAATACTGGGTGTGACAAGAGATTGTAAATATTGTATATAGTTAGGAAAGTAACGTCCACTGAAATGCTCTGAAAATTGTTTCTTTTTTATTATAAATTAGAAGATTGTTTGTTGTACATACATCTCTTCTATTGTGTTTTAGCATGTATAAATATTAAATTTGATTTGATGGAATATAATGTCTTTTTTTGAAAAGAGAAACATGTTAAATGTGTAAACTCAATGTTTGTTGTAAATAGTTGTTCTTGCTTTTGTATATTAATGTGAAAATGTGTAAACTCAATGTTTGTTGTAAATAGTTGATATTTTTTTTGTATATGAAGCAGCTAAGTTGTTTTAGTGTGTGTGTAAATAATGTTTGTTTGATGACAAAATAATGTATTTTTTTAAACATGTTTTAGTAAGTATCAATAACTTGTGACTCATAATGTCAAAGAATAATAATTTTTGTTAATTATTCTTGTTTTTTCCCTAAAGTAATTAGTTTGGTAAAAGAAATTTGTGAATAATTTGTAAAGTGAATTTTTTGTGTGAAATTATATATACTTAGGTTTAAGGCTTGTTTTTGAAAAGAATAATAAATAACGAAATGTTAAAAAGGAATAGTATGTGTCTTTATTTTTTAAGACCTCATGTCACTAACGTTTTTCAATAATAAGTAAACATTGATGGTAACATACTGTCATATCAGGAAAGAAACCTGCACTGGAATGAATAAGTTTTGGAAAGGAACGAGGCAGCAACTTAAATCGTTCATCCACTCTGGCTATTCAAGTTGATAGTTGGAGTAGGAGACACTATTCCCTGCTGGCCAATTTTTGTGACATCGCACAGGATATATTGAAAGCAAGCCCCGAATACCTTTACAGAGGCAGGTACAAAAATAGTTCTGTCCCTCCTTGACTTGAATCTACGAGTGCACCAAACACAGTCCACCAAACAATTTCAGATATTTCATTTTACATACATGTACACAAATTTCAGCTCTTCAAGATACAACATGATGAGGTCTGGAGAAGAACACAAACACAACAAAATATATTAAAATTATTATTTTTATTTAAAAATTATAAAATTCAAGTTAAGTTTCATAAAAATATCCCTATATTTTCCCTTAAATTTGCAAGAGGCTGACCTACCTTCATCTCTAGTACCAGCCACGATTTTCATTATGCAATATTATTTGATCCAGCATTCAGATCTCGTTCACAATATTAGTAAATTATAGTGTGAAATATATTTTTAATTTATCAGATAATATAAATTTTCATGTGTTAAGAGAACACGGCGATAGGTTTTTCAAAACACATTTTTGTATTCAGTGGACGAAACTTCGTAGCAGTTTAATAATACAGTTTGTGTTAACAAGTGTGCTCTATTTAGCACACTTTACGCAAAGTTGTAGTACATCTGTTATTTTGAAAATAATTTTCTCTTCGGGATGTATGTGCATTTTTTCTGTTATATGTAAAGTGTTATGGAATTAAGCTCTACGTTTCGATCCAAGTTGATTATTTTGAAACAAATCATTTGGGGTAAGAGTTCTATAATTACCTTCTTGTAGATTGTTGTATATTTTACTTATCAGAATAGACGTACACTATTGTGTCTAGTTTAAATCGTATTCAGAGTTTTTTTGCTGTAAGATATCATTCACCATGCTGAACGGTATAAGGTACATGTAATTTGTATGTGTAAACTTGTAAATGTGTTTAAGAAGACTATTGTTTAATTAAACTAATATATAGAGACATTTTTGCTTCATTAATTAATTTACGAGAGTCGTGTAATTTATTTTTATGCATAGATTACGTTTAAAATTCCTCCTTACCTGTCTCACAGGCAGATGGATGTGTAAGGTATGTGCAAGAGGCATCATATATATATATATATATTTATTTTTATATATTTATTGTTTGTTAATTTACAGGAGGGAGATTTTGTTGTAGATGCTTAATTCCACACTCACATAATTGTGCTATACTTCTCTCTCATGTAAATTATATTTCTAAGCTCAGGCTCGAGTAATTTCATTTTCTTATGTAAACATTTGAAATTTGCTTTCCTTGTGTGTAATTTATTCAGACATGGAATATTCTGAAATTCTCCAACATTTAATTGCATTCAGATAACAGATCATTTGTCATTACTAACACATAAATCGTATTTTTTTTTAAGTCGCCAGCTCCCACCCCCACCTGCAAGCAATATCCCCCAAAAACATAAAATTAATGCTTAGGCCACTCTTAGAAATCGTTTTAAACACTCTAAAGCGCTCTCATCTGTTAAATGTAATCGACAAATTGCCTACCTACCACCAACATCCCTACAAACATCTTAAAATTATAAAATAAAAAAAATGACACTTAGCACACACTTGCACTCAACTCAACACCTATACACCACATTGCAACCCACCACTCTGGTCAGTCGCCTGCAGCGCACCACACCGTCAACACCGTGCAGAGCTCCTGCTACCCCCTCCTTCTCCAAAAAAGAAAGAAAGAATTATAAAATCAAGAGAAAATTAACCCTTTCAATACATTTAACCATTTCGATAAATTTAACCCCTTAATTAAATTAAACCCTTTCGATTTAATTAAACCTTTTTATTAATCCTTTCAATCGATTTAATTAACCCTTTGATATCAATTTAACCCCTTCAATATACAAAAGTGATGTGAAACCTTCACGCCTCTACTACTCTCCGTGTCTCCCAACACAGCCGAACCCAATTTTTTTTCTTGACTTGATCCCAGGAATCGCCTCCCGAAATTTGTTATAATAGTTTAGTTTCAACCTCTATATTTCCGTAAGGATTTCCGCGAATAAACGTAAATTTTTAACAGCGCCTAGCGTATTCGATTATGTGGACATGAAAGCTGCTACTCGCTTGTACTTCGTGATGTATTCTCGCGGTCCGTTGGGAACCTTAGGGAAAAAAGGGAGGGGGGGGTGTTATAGCCAGTAATGTCCCGCTAGCGGCGATCACATATCCGATATTAATTGCTCGTAATAGCGGTTCCAACGGTCAGAGATCGCCAACTGCGCCTGTCGGTTCCGCATCAATGACCATGGCGGGTGGGTGAGGGGAAAAAGAATTATGAACCGCTTGATTTTATGAACCGCCAGTTGGAGAAATTGCTTTTAAATTAAACTGCGCGTGCGATAACTACTGTATGAAGGGGCGAATATTTGCAATATTAACATTTGACGGTGTGATAATTGGTCAACCTCTATCTGTTTTTTTTTGTAAAAAAGAAACCGGATGTAAATTATTTGATTAAGCCAGAATTAAACACGTTCTCGAATACTTGAAGTCAATTGTTAACATTTATCAGTTGAATGACATTTAAGGTTCTGTGACGTCTGATTCCCTTTGACAAATTATGTTGAAAAGGTGGTCTCATTTTATTACAGGAATTTTTTTTTATTGTAATAATAGACACTAGATCGTTTCAGGTAACCAAATACTTGTTCACTAGAAAAAAAAAATTTATTCATATTACAATGACATTTATAATGTTTATTGTAACCAACCCGTTTAGTTGAGTGTACTTGTAAATTAGTTCTGTGTACTAAATACATTTAAACAATGTAGGAAAAACCAAATAATTGTTCTGCTCAACAATTTATTTTTAAGTTATTATTTTTTGCTTCAACGGGAAAAATGCATATGATTGGAGCAACAGCAGACTAGTTTAGCGAACAAAATATCTATAATTTTAAATAAGCACTTTCAAGTAAATAAATTTGGTATATGCAACCAAATATTTCTCTCAGTGCAAGCGAAACGCTAAGTCGGTATAAATCTAGTCTGATGCCCTCGCGGTTAAACGTTGCCTTACACATAAATACCAAAACTTTAAT
Source organism: Dryococelus australis (assembly GCA_029891345.1). Lineage (NCBI taxonomy): Eukaryota > Metazoa > Arthropoda > Insecta > Phasmatodea > Phasmatidae > Dryococelus > Dryococelus australis. Next base: position 108,999,175 of record CM057001.1, read on the forward strand.
TACGAAAATGTAATGGAATCTTTCTAGTTATTTTTTTGTGCTGTGAGCCGTTTGCTGCAAGTACATAAGCCGCTCAGATTTGTCATTCGTTAAATCATCATTCTGCTGGTTTCTCGGGCGCCGAGGAGAGTTTGCATGGGAACTATAAAGATAATTTTTTTTATCTTCACCAGTTGCCGTTGCCTGCTAGTTGTATGTTTTTAATCTCGAACATGAAAATGCGCCATGACAGCAAAAAATTAAGCCTTCAACTGAACAATGAAAGGCGCAATGAAAGTTGGAAAAATTCCACAAGTTCGTGGCATTCGAGACGTACAGCTTAGCTGCACACAATGGCGTGTTTTATTAGTGCTTTTTATGTGAGTGCGTTTTCTGTTCGGACTTGAGTAGACTGGTGGTTAGAGCAAAACCAACAGTGTTCGCCAATCAGATGCGATGAATTATAACAAGGCGAAATTGAAAAGAGTGCGTTATTTTCTCTTTATGTTCACTTTATGTACAGTTTGTTTCTATCTATTTCTATCGCATCAGTAGGTACTATTTACAGAAGTAAAATAATTTAGAATTTAAATCTTGCTTTCTCGGACTTCATTTTATTGTCGGAAAGTCATTACATAATTGAATATGATTTATGATACACGATATTTGAAATTTATGAATTGTTTCATATTTAAAAAATTGGTACCTATCATTATCAACGTATGACTAAATATTTGTAAAGTAATTTGGTGTTTATTCATTTAAGGTGTAATTCGCTGATTTAATTTAATAAGATACAACCAATGCATAGTATATATATGATTTTATTGAATTTATAAAATAATAAAATATTAATTAAATGATAATGTTTTTTAGACAAGATATGTATTTGGAAAATATTTTACTAAACAAATTGTAACACTTAAATATTTATAACTATATAATGAATATGCTATGTCATTAATTTGATTTAAGGTGCAAACTGTAATGTCATGTATAAGATGTTTTACGTATGTTCGATCTGAGATGTGTATAATTATCTAGTTTGACAGTTGTGTTGTTTGTACTACGTAAGTTTAACTATTATCTGTGGTTTCTTTGCATGCAAATTTGTCTATGTAAATAGCACTACTTTTGTTTCTCAAAAGAATCAGGTGACACCAGCGGCCTTTCATAACTTATTGATTTTCGAAAAATAGCATTTTAGAAAATCATTTATTCAGTCTAAATTGGAATCAGCTAGGGGAGCAGCACGGAAATAATGGCAGTCCCGAAGTCAATTTCCGGTTTTGATTGATAAAAGATTGATATTTGCGATGGAAATCAAGATGCACCGAGTGAAATGCTAAGCCTTAGCAGTTAAAATAAGAAGTATTTCACCATATATGGCGAACCACTGCGAAAGGACGATCCGGTAGAGGAGGAATACGGAGGACCGGCTTCGAATCAGGAACAGCGCGGTGTCTGGCACAGGACGAGCTTCTTGAGGTCCACCTGGGGATGTGCCGCCAAGGCGGGGCGGGGTAGCTGTTCCTGCGTTCTGCACCTGTCAAGGATGACTTCACGACTTCGGCGGATTCGCAGTGATTTTCCGCTATCTGCACAGCTAAGCTGCACTCTTTCCCAGGCAATTAAATCGATTTCAGACACCAGAACCTATAAATTCAATTATTGGCAGTCATATGGTAGACAATGTGCAGGCTGGTGTTGTCTGTGATTGAGAAGTAAAATAATATAAAATTCCACAATCAACGTTTATTCAAACGTACAACACAATTTTGATTTCTTTCACTCTTTTGAGATATTAGCGTGAACATGGTTCCTGTTAAATGCACTTAATTGCATTAAAGCAAAGACAATTTATTTTAGTTTCTTTTCAGTTGTTATATTTAAGAATTCTCTGATTATTCATAGAATTAGTTGTCCAGTTATTAATTTAAGCATAGTTTTGTATGCTATTAACTTCAAAGATTATACAAGTCTAGATAAATGTACTTATTCTCGGGGCAGCATAGAAGATCGCCGAGACATATCTTTAACCTAATATATCAAAAGTTAACTTATCCTATATAACTATCTTTTATCATTATACTACACATGTTACAGAAATATTATTTTATATCTTCTCGCCAATACGAGTGGCCATAATATGTAACACCATGAGTGTTACAAAATAAATATGAAATTTATTTACCTGTGTAATACTTTGGTATAACTTACAACTAAACTATGCTTTATTTATTAATGAATCCACAATTTATTCGCACAAAACTTAGTAAGTCTTTTATAAAGTAATACTTTTTCCCCCTTTTTATTTACTAAAATGAACACAAAATATGTTCAAAAATAATTGTTATTTGCTTTCTATAAAAAATGCTTACCATAAAAATATGAGCCCCTGAGAAAAAAGTGGACCATGCCCATTTTTGGTCAATTTGAAATAATGTAGTATTATGATAGCGGAAGAGCAATTCTTCCAGACAAGAAACGAACCATGTCCTGAAATGTATACTACCCTGCTATCTGTTAACACACCTGTGTACTGCTAAATAATATGACATTTCCACTCAGAAGTATACTGGGCCATGTCCACTAGCTGTTTGAAATGTCAGACTGCGATGCTGAATGTGGTATTATAAGTGACTGTGGCAGTGATAAAAGCAAGTATAGATTACAGAATATGGTTTAACATTTATATTTTGAATTACTATTAACAACATATTTGTTCTTAAAACTAGATAATCTGGACTCAGTTTGGCAAGAAGTGAAGAATTTAAAAATAACAATGTAACAGCATATAGGATGAATAAAAGCCAATCCGATGGCTTTGAAACTCGCTTTGAAGGGAGCCATAGCTCGGATGGAAAGACAGATGATCACAATGGAAGTGATATTGCTGAATTATATTTTTATACATCATACATATGAAATTACTCTACAAGTTGAATGCAAATAATGCTTGTTTACTGACTGTTTACGTATTTCGTCATAGGCTTGACAGCAACTAGTAGAGGCCTAAAACATAAAGACAACCCGGTAAGTGGCGTAAAAATGTGCGCAAATAACTTAAGAACACTGGCAAGGCCTTCATAACCAAACGAGGGGGTCATTTTCAGAAGAAAAATCTTCCTAACCTCTCTAGCCGTAAGTGCAGATATGATCGTACCAGTCAGATGAATCCCGATGATATAAAGGCACCTCATACCTTATTTTGGGCTTTGCGAGATGTGGATGCAGAAAATAGCGTCACTGCACGGTCTAATAAGAGGAAAGAATTAGCACACCATAGGGCTTCAGATAGGAGACATAACAACACTGAAGAGAAGAAACCAAAGAAAACAACGCATATCTACACAGTGCATTCTAAGGATGGTAATGCGGTGGTTTGCAAGACATTCTTCTAGAAACTGTTCCAACTCGGTAGTGGTCGACTTGACAGGGTGATCAAAAACTAAGGTAGTGTGGTGCCAAAATTTGATGGGCTATGCCAACATTATTCCCATAAGAACGTTGATAAATCTTCTGCGAAGAAATCATAGCTTCCTTTCCTACGTATATAAGTCATTATACTAGAAATCATCATACAGCTACGAATGAAAGAAAATATCTTTCTTTGAAATTAAATATAAAAATTATGTACAGTTTATACCTGGCCTGTTGTAAGAAACGAGAAATAAATCGTAATAAGGAATGGGCTCACAGGTAATGTTTCAATAAATATTTTAATTTATCGTTCCACATTCCAAAGAAAGACACATGCAAAATATGTAACAAATTTAAAATTGATATACAGATGGCAAGTGCTCGTGAAAAAGAAGCGCTTAAAGTTGCACATGAACTACATCGAGAAGGGTAGGGGCTTCAAGGGAGAGTCTGTGAAATGGAAAAAAATGAGGCATCTGCAGAAATGCTAGTTTTCATTTTCGACTTTAAAGACATTACCTTGCCCTAATGATACAACAAACATTACATACTTCTGCAGACAGTTGCATGTGTACTACCTTTGAATACATAATCTTGGGAATGATGAATACTCAATGTTCATGTGGCATGAGGGTATTTCCAAAAGACGACCAGATAAAATTGGTTCTTGTGTAATCAGATACTGCAAACAAAAATTACAGAATTGAGTGACAGTCGCAACAGAAAGTATATAAACTTTCAAATTGCCATGGCAGTATGCTATGTTGTGAGCTAAGAAGTAGGCCCTAAGCAGTTTTGAAAATAGGTCCATGAGAACAGGACCCAATTTTCTCCCGAAAGATGCTGATTTTGGAGCGATAGAGAAAGATCACCCAAAATACGACATTTGCGTTCTGGAAATTGGATGGAATTGGCGTGAAAGGCAAAGAAGAGGAATCCCTGCCAGGTTTTTAGGGTGCAAACAAATGATTTTGTGACACTTCAAGATTTGGTGAATAATGTTGCTGTTCACAGAAATAAGACTGTAGATGGACACCAAATGAAAAGGCTACACATCCAGTGTCTACAAATAACATCTAGTGAGCCAATGATAATGAAATTCAAATACTCAATGAGTAGCATTGAAGACTGGAAGATGGTAGACTTTTGGCGGCGAAAGAAAGGTCCTCCTTCATGGAGACGTGAATCTGAGCCTACTATTTTATATTCAGAAGGAAGAAAACACACTGATGCAAAACTGAAGAATCTCAAAAATCTTCTTTCTTACACACCCCCCGTGCACCACATCTTCTATAAGCATCTTCTGTCCCAAGATGAGTTTAATGAAGTCGATGAGACCTTTGTATCTGAAGAGGAAGACGGTGAAATCGGCGACTAAATTTCTTATGAGACATATCCCTTTCTTAGTACCATGTGTGTTTTATTTTTAATATCAAATATAATGTGTATACAGTAAACACTACTTGAGTTTAAAAATATAAAAGGACATGGTTCAATTTTCCCCTGAAATTGTGTCCACAAACAATAAGAAAAATAATAACATCGTGTCATCAAGAGAATTGATATATGTTTTTTTTTTTTCATATTAATTGTGTTTTATTACTGTAACTGCATCTATACTGAACAAAGAAACGCTTTGTGCGCATATACAAGTCATAATGTGTGTAATATACAACATAATGGGCGCCATTAGCATTTTCTCGAATGTGGCAAATTGGACATGGTCCAGTTATTTACAGTTTTTTTTTTGTTTCAGTTGTAAGTTAGACCAGAGGATTTCTCAGGTAAATAAATGTCTTCATTAATTGTCTTATAAAATATTTACCATATATTATTTTTTAGAAATTATTTATCTAACTAGTATTGCATTTTTATTTTTAAAAAAGTCTATAAAATCAAATATGTGTGGTTAAATAAATTCAGGTGATTATTTTTAGCACCTGCATTTTTTTCTTTCCTACCAAAATGGAAACAAAATATTCTCAAAAATAATAGTTATTTTCTTTTGTATTGAGAAGACTATGATATATATTTTATTAATAAATTATTATTGAATTTTTCATAGAAATGGAATATCATTAATATTTGATGAGATAGTAATTACAGTATCAATTAAAATACAAAATAGGTATCTAATATTTAAATTTCTGTATTAATTGTTTATTTACAATTATAATGTTCTGGATCTTAAAAGAATATGGAATATATGTGACAGGCAGTTAAATATTTTAGAGTTTATCAATGATCATAATGGTCAATTAATTTTAGGAGATTGTTTAATGATATTCAGTTTCCTTTATTTAAAAAAAACATTTAATGACTAATGATATTGTATATTATATGTTGTGACATCCAGCAAACCCAGGTGGAATCACTGACAAATTTAGAGCACAAAAGCTTAATTATGTTAGATTACTAAAAACTAATGAATCTGGTAACGTTGAAATAACATCTTGTAATTCACTCACTTTAGTAAACGAGGTTGTTGTTTTTTTTAATAATATGAAAGCATTATTCCAAATAACACTGAAAACAAAATCTGGATTTTATTATCATCTGGTAATTAGAAACTGTTGACAATAATTTCAAAAACATAAAGAAATAAAAAAAGATTGTTAGACTTTAGAAAATATTGGGATACCATGTAAAGTATAATGCTAAATATAATACAGAAAAAACAGAATGACTCACTCCCAGAGAGGTAAAGAACATTTGCCTCTATAATTTGAAAATTAATTAAGACTCAAAGAACAGAACTCGAAAAAGAGAAAGATATAGTATTGTAATTAAAAATTATAATGAATGAGGAACAAAATGAAAAAAATTTTTTTTTTACATTTATACAACTTAACAAAATGCTAAACAAAATTATTTAAAGTGGATGCAAATCAAAAATATTTTTAGAAGTAGTTTATCTATGTGCAACATTGGCAAAATTGAAGATGATTAATGTTCATCATTATGAATGGCATATTTGCACAATTCTAAAAAAAAATGTTTCAGTATGTTATAACCAATTAATGTTTAAACAAGAAAAGAAACTTATGAAATATGTATAGACGATTAACTTGAAATTATTAAATTTATTTTAAATGAAAATGTAATTCTGGGTATACAATTAATGACGGCTATGTATACACATACTAAAAAGATAATCAACTTATACCAAACCCAATCATTTTTGAACCAACATGAACAAAAATAAAACAATTAAATTTTTCTGAAGTTTTCAGTAATTTTGTTGAGGTAGAACTATGTACAAAACTATTTTGATATTTAATTTCTGAAATATATGAAGAGTTCGGAGAGGTTAATATTGTTCACGGTACAAAAATTGAAGAAAAATTAGTTAGCAAATAGTCAAGAATCCTAAATATAAACAAAAACATAAAACAAATAAATATAACACTAATAATTACATTTAACTATCACCAAATATATCACAGTGAATGAATTTTTTTTTATATCATACGTTTGTTCTCCATTAACATCATCAAAATGATTAATACTTCAATCAATGTACATATAAATATATGTGAATTTTCTTGCATTTTTATCCTCAGAATGAAGTTCACTTATATTGAATAAGAGAGTTGCTCCCTTTTGATTTATATGTTCCAATTGTATATACAATTAACTGCAATAGAAAAATAAACATTACAACAATTTAAATGTAACTATTAAAATTTAATTTTAGCCATTGGTAAACACTGACGAATTTCTAAATTAAATGTTTGTCTTATAAAATGTAAAAAATGATTATTTAATATTATTTTTATAATTTATTAACAACTAAGATTGCATGTTTTATTAATTTTTTAATTCTAGAAAAATGCTTCCTTGTTGATAAAATTTAGTTTTTATAATGAATTATTCAAAAAATGTTTCTAATTGAATTATATATTTTTTTATTTTTGTTTATATAAATAGAAACGAGTATGGAGTACGTGAGTGAGTGAGTGAGTGAGTGAGTGACTGAAGAGATTTCGGTGGCTCTTAACGGTGAGGCCTTGAGAGCCGATGAGGGTGAAGTGCGTGACTGAAGAGATTTGGGTGGCTCTTAACAGCGAGATCTTGAGAGCCGAATGAGGGTGAAGTGAGATGAATATGGAACAGTGGCGGAATAAAAGGACGGGGAAAACGACAGATCCTCGAGAAAACCCGCCAGGCAGCAGCATAGCCCGGAATAATTCCTACATACAAAAATCCTGGGGCGATCACGCCAGGAATCGAGCCCAGTTCGCCTTGGTGGGAGGTGAGTTAACCGCTACACCACTGTAACCTTACGGGTCTGGATTGAAAAATAAGAACTCCGCTTCTATTAAATATTGTCGCGTGACTAGAACAGTTGCTATGTTGCAAATTTTTGTTATCATTCATAGTCTGAACGAAAAAAAAAGTGAAATTAACGCAACATTGGATGTAGTTCTAACCACTAAGCCACTGCGCCCCCACTTGGAATCGCTCTATCCACTGAGCCAGTAAGGCCCCACTTGGAATCTCTCTAGCCACTTGGCCACTGTGGCCCGTTTGATATATCTATCTACTGGGACACTGCGGCCCCACTTCAAATAGTTATATCCACTAAGCGTCTATGGTCCCACTTGGAATCGCTCTTTCCACTGAGCCAATAAGGCCCCACTTGGAATCTCTCTAGCCGCTTGGCCACTGTGGCCCGTTTGATATATCTATCTACTGGGACACTGCGGCCCCACTTCAAATAGTTATATCCACTAAGCCACTATGGTCCCACTTGGAATCGCTCTTTCCACTGAGCCACTAAGGTGCCACTTGGAATCTCTCTATCCACTTGGCCACTGTGGCCCGTTTGATATATCTATCCACTGGGACACTGCGGCCCCACTCCAAATAGTTATATCCACTAAGCTACTATGGTTCCACTTGGAATCACTCTTTCCACTGAGCCACTAATGTGCCACTTGGAATCGCTCTAGCCACTTGGCCACTGTGGCCTTATTTAACTAACATTGAAGCGAGACATTTAGAGTAAACAAAAATCATATTCCATACTTTCATATCTCTATGCAATAATCTCTATGCATTAATACAAAACTTTCAAAGGAAAAAAGTAGTTTGAAAGTGAGTTTTTAGGGTAAAAAGTAATGATTGCGTAATCTGATCTTGCTGAAATTCGAACTTGAGCTGTATTTTACCCCGGGGATTCGCTCTGCAAAATTTGAAGAACTTCTGTTGAGTTTTAAGGGACTTAGAAGTATTAAAGAAGGACAGACAGACAGATACTATCCTATATAATATGTATAAGATAAATTTTGTTCTGAAATTAATATACTTTATAACAAATATCCAGTAAAATAGGTTCATTGAAATAGATTTAGTAAAATTATTTTATTTGAGATACCGCTTTGGTTTTCTCGTAGATAATAATGAAATCTAATTTAATCAGTTCAAAAATTAACCTTTATACGTAGTTATTCTGATAAATCGTTTTTTATATTTAGAAGATAAGAAAAACCGACGAATTTATTATTAAAGTTTATGCTGTTCCAAGAAAAAACTGAAAGTCAATAATTTATACTTCTGTGGGCAACTCTATAATTTAAAGTTTACAGAGCCAATAATATATAGAAAAAATATAAATTCCAATAAATCATATTAGATTAAATAATTGGCAAATTTTAGGAAGAGCAGTTCCACAAGATACATGAACATTTAAAAGATTATATAAAAGATCAGTTTAATTATTTACATTTTGATATGCCCGACTTTGTAGTAATTGGTTTCAAATTAATACAGAAGATCGTGCTGAGCAGTATGAAAATATCTGTACGTTTTCTATCCTCTGCATTTTTCAACAGGGAACAATTCTTATGATTTAATAAATCAATTTCCCAAGAAGTGCCAAAAACTACAGCTGTATTATTGATGAAGACACGGTGTTTAAGTCAATTATCATCCGAGAAGCAATCGGTGAACACAACGATTCTGTTACTGAGATCAAAACTCAGAATATTTAGCCCACAGTAGTTCCAGCTACCTACGTCAAGGATGCAGGCGTTGTATGTGTTTGGCTATTTCTAACTTGCCTTATAGGATTAATTTACTAGGTGTTAAAGTTTATCATGCAAGGAAAATTTTTTGAGAAAATCTACTCGAGCCTCATAGTTATATACAGTCGTTATGCTTTTTGAAAATAATTTATTAAATGTTAACTTTTAAAACATACTAAATAATTATGAATTACGTTCATTTCCAGCTTTGTATAACGTTAATAAAACTATTAATATTATAACGATTATACTTCGGCACTGCTAGGTAACGTTTAATGGCAAAGGTCTATAGCAACATTTGTAAAAAGAAAATGTTTTTTAAATCTTGAGTTAGCAAAAAATTAAAAAAGTCAAAATGACCAATGTGAGTACGCAGTTATTTGTCACAAAACGTCCATGTTTTTACTCCGTCGTGGCAAGACCCTTGTTCATGTGCACGCCATTTGACCTCGCAATCACTCCGTGTAGACATTTTTATAGTCAAAACTACAGCACAGCAGGACGCTAAGCTAGAAACAATTTTATGTTCTAATAACGTGTGGCAGTTTCGAATCTGCCGTGGATATTGTATTTGAGTGTTTGCAATTTCTCCCCGGAAATACAACTAAATCCTCATTTGCTAGAAGCAAATAAGTATCGCAGTAAATTTCTCTCATATGTTAAATATTTTGCGTATAAATCTCTAGCTTACCACATTGATTACTAGCTGGGTGTCTTTGGGAAAATTCACTTCAATATATTTGAGTACGTTGCTGGTAGAGACCTAAGATACACGGCATCTAATTACGGAAGTGAATGTGAGGTAAATTATTCCGAATCACAACTAGTCACGAGAACCATGTGACTCAACTAATATATGTTAATTTCATACTACGCGCTCAGCGATAGATAGAGCCCCGAGTATCTCGCTGTTTGAGTTGCCAGCAAGCTAAACTGGACAGTCCTCTATATACTCCAGACCTTTTTGTTTGCTTATTGGTGGCTATGATCAACTGAGGCCGCTGTACAGGGTTGTAAAACACTCACTCACACTACTGCCCCCAGCTTATTACTGGCTCGTGGTTAAACGGGGAGTGATTGAAGAACTGTCTTCCAACCAGAACAGTAGGAGAAAAGAACAAGTGTTTGTAGTCTACCTAGTTACCGAATGAGTTCGCGAAATAGTCGTGGCTCTAGCGATAGGTATTCCTTACTTCTCAGAGGTAAAATTCCCAGTACGTTCCGTCCTTGACTGGGAGCGTCTTGAAACGATTGCATCTTGTGGGCAGAGTCGGCCTTGCGTTCGTGTAGGTCTATCGAGTGACACCTTTTCTTCCGCATAGCCGCGTTTCCTTCGGGGAACGAATTTCGCCCCCCTTTTCGGCGAGGCGATAGACACACTCGAACGATCCCGCGGCCTTTCGCAGTCTCCAACGAGGACTCCCCGCACTGCCTCCTTCGTACGAGCCAATATGTCCCCCTCCCCCTTTTCAGGCAGACCGTGTAAACAAAACGAGACCGAGTTTTCCATATCCTCGAGCGTGAGGCAAAATAGGAAACGAGGGGGGGGGGGGGGCTGCATTACCTTTCCCCTCACCAGCTCTCTTCTTCATGACGTCAGCATGGGTGTGTAGAAGGTCTCCCTGAGAACTAGCCCCAAGTAGACCCAAGTTCAGTGAGAATATTTTTACCAAGTCGAGTAAAATGCTGCAACACCGTGAAATGATTAAACGTTTAAGTTTCGACGTCTAACATAAATGATTTTTCATACAAAGTGGATTCATGGTTTTCGTCTATATTGAACAAATATCTAACATCCAAAACTCAAGGTTTTTAAATGTGTTTGATGATATTATTCGTTCGGACTATTTATAAGATCGTAAGCAGCTACTACCAGTAAAATCAATCAAAATCTATCATTCTTTTCAGATGTAAATGGAGCGATATGCTTGTACAGATACAGTTGCATACATAAGAATCATTCAACTGCCAAACTTCAAATAATGATATATTTCTGAGATCATTAACAAAACCACTAATAGGAGGGAAACCTCTGGAAATGCCTTCCTTAAATGTGGTTATTAAAAAAATATTTGTAGTCTCTCAAGCATAATATTTTGTTTCGGTCTCATAATATTTTCTTGTCATAATTAATTTTAAAAAATTAATAGACTAAAAAGTATTGGAAAACGTATATAAGGTTAAATACTGAACAAAATTTACGTACTCATATCGACAATCAAGAGTTATCAAAACGCGTTTAATATGTATTGCTGCTGAAATAAAATAGTATATAGATATCATCGTTCTCTGTTCTATGAGCATAAAAGTTTCTTTAAACTGAAATCGCATTATTTTATAAAAAATGTACTTCTCTTGTGGACCGGAGAGATTTCTTAAAAGAAACGTATCACAGACTGCCAACAGAAAACTAGTTTTGCAAGTAGGGTTTCTAAAGAAGTACCATATTTGAGAAATTATCGCGAATATTCTAACTTAAACTTAGAGTTTTAGTTTTATGAATCATGGTAATGAAAACAGAGTTTAAACATGAAGTACCTCTTTGGTTGTAATGCGCTCCATTTTTTCAAAACTAAAAAGGCGCTTTTCACATTATACTGGGTGCCTTACCTCATCCCCAAATCTTGTAACCATTTTCAACCATAATTACAATTTATGAGAAACATCGTTACACATTGAATACCAAATTTAACTAGAAGAGTTTCAGCAATTATTGTAGCCCCATGAACCCACACACGCAGACGCATTCACGCTAAAGTAAAATTGCATTCATAACGAAATAAGCAATTTACCTTAGTACTTAAGACGTAAATTTGCACATTCTATTTGAAATTTCATAAAGTAAACTTACAAGTACTAATAAAACTCTAATACCTACATACGTATTTTTTCAACCCGTCAAATTACCAGAAATTATGATGGCGAGTAAAATATCTTTATGGTCTTTTTCCATTTCCCTACGAAGAATATTTTCTGAATTTGATAAAGCGACGTTCTATCAAATATTTTCAAATTTAGGTTTAACGATCGTGTTATTATTTGCTGTCCGACCAACTAAATAATTACAAACGGCTTGTTACTGAATCTTCGTATATAATTTGAAAAAGGGATTTTTAATATATAAATAAACATGCCATTATTGATGACTGTCAAAATTCTATAAGCAGGAAATTTATATCCTGCCCGACTGCATTAGGTGTGGTTCTCCAAAAATATTTCAAGAAAAGAGAGGACGTTTCTTTCTTGATTCTTCTCTTACACCGCCCATCAGGTGAAGTGCATGATTAGCCATCGTGCATAAAATTAACCAAAATAATTACAACATTATTCCCACAAACTAAGTTTCAAGGTACCATCTTCATTTGCTATGGGAATATGTTTATGGCTGCAATATTACGTGTCTAGTTGGAGTCCGCAACACTTAAGTTCAGTTCCATTTTCGTAGTTGGGTGATTTAAGTTGTTGCGCGTCTTAGCAGTCTGCTCTGCATATCACACGGACGTCCAGTATTGGAGTAATTTAATTCTAACTAGTCACGTGACCTAATGTATTATTACAAAGGCATTTAGCCAGTAACTAAACGAATTCTTCTAGTGTGCGCGTAGAATGTTAAAGTCTTAGGTTCGTGACTTTTATTTTAAAATCTATTTTGTGCCCTACGATTCGACGTTTACAAAAAACTAATGACATACATTTCGTGAATCGACATTTTCTCACGGGTTTCTAGAATTATTTTTAGATAAACAGCTATTATTTAATTTTTTTTTTCGCGTAAAGCACTTACGTGTATAGTATTGCCTGACACGGGACTTCATATAGTCGGCAGCTTAATCATTTAGAGGGACTCTCTTCGGTACAAATAAAATTATTTCTGTCATATTTCCGAAGTATAATTTGAGCTTGGCTTTCTATGAAATGCTTGCATTACCAAGAAAATTACGGCACCCAAAACGAACTAGTCACACGAAGTGAAAGTTGGTATACAGCCACGGGGACAACTGTAACTCATTACAGCTTTGCGCGTAAAACTATCACTACATGTGGCGCTAAAACAACTACAACCTAGTAGCGTTTGTTAACGTAGGACGGAGCTGTATGCAGTGTAATCAGTGTGCTTGTGGACTACACGTCAGTAATTAAATGGCACAGAGATTGAGAGAGTGGAAATTGCTGGATTACAAAAGCCATGGCTACCTTTCCGCTGGATTTCTCCCCACCTGGATTACAGAGAACGAAATTAGTGCCAATTGTGTTAACTCTGGTAACATGACGGCACACACACACACGCGCGCGCGCGCGCTGGGGAAACTTTCCGTGACCATTATTACGTTTTTTAAAAGCGTGAGACTTTAACGTGGCTAATTATATGTTATATTAAACGTACATGTTGGGGTAAGGCTAACTCTATGTTGAACTCAGATATATTCGGTTTGGTCTTTGTATTTAAATCACTATCAAATTACATCTTGTTACAATATGTTTTACAACTCGTTACGGAATGCTAGTTACTCGTTAAATCGGAGGAGCTCTCGTTGAGTTCACTTGGTTACAATGCGTTAGATTTTAATGAGATTTGTTATTAAATTAGGCTACTTGTTTATATAAAATGCCAGTCTGACTAGTTTACTATGGCCCGACTTCACCTTGTCCGTGATGCTGTAGGCTGAAGACTAGACGCATGTCGGCGGATGGCACGGCCCCCTCCCTGGGGGCCTTATCTCGAGATCATCCGAGTGCAGTTAGTACACGAGACGTCTCGCACAGTCCGCAACGTATACGAGACAATTGTTGTAAGCTCCAACCCCTGAAACTCGCATACGTTTTCAGTGTGCGAGGGGAGTGCCAGGCAAGCATACACGAGTGACATTTTGTCATGTTGGTGAACCTGCGTCGAGACGTTAACAAATATTAGCGGGACTCAGCCAATCAGAAGCGTCACTTGTATCGCGAGCGTTTGTTTATTTACATTGTACGCGGTTGAATAAGCAAATGGCTAAAATTACCAAGATAACCAACGAGCAGAAGTTTATTCTTCTCGAATTCGTAGAAGGTTACGTAATTGAATATATGGGGTTGTGCCGTTCATCTATGATGTTTACAGATAATTAATTATGAAAATAAAATCTCGTGTTGTCCTTACTTAACCTCTACGTACGTTGGAAATAACAACGAAATTAGGTTATTGTCTTTGTTAGTGGCATGACTTGATGCAATATTTATATGCCTTAGAGCTAATAATATGGATATTTATTATTACACGGTACAGCAGATTTGTATTTTGTCTTTCAAATAGTTTACGTGGCAAGGATTGCTCTGTAAAATTCTTCCCTGTGGAAATTACATACAATTTTATTAAGAGAACACAGTTGTGTATCATATATTGTCATAATGTTTATATTGCATTATAAATAATGAAATGTGAATGTATATGATAAGTTGCACATCTTTTGGAGACTATTAGCAGCTACATGGCACTTTGCTAGACGTCGTGTTTGAGTAAGAGCAACTGTGAAGTCCATAAATACTTTTAGTGTAATAATACTGCAGACGTAGATTAAAGGTATCAATTATTTTGGGTAGTGGGCTGTAGTTTTTGGCTAGTAGTCTGCAGTGAGACAATTTAATTAATTTACACAATTTAAAAAAAATTGTAGGAAACAAGAAACTTGCCTAAGGCAAACTGACAGCTGACTGGACAGCCAAGGATGCCAGCCGGTTGTGGGAAGAAGTTTCTGTGAAATTGAAAGTTTGTGCAATAATAATAAGTTATGCTATGTACAGTTTTATATGCAAGACTGACTAAATAATAACTTATGACGTCTATCCAACCAACTACGAGACACTGAACAATAATGAACGTCAGTAGTAAGCCTATGTAAATTACGCTTTTATTCATAACCTCATTTGCGCTCTCAACACACTTGGTAATTGTTGTCGATTCAAGAAGTTCTTCATTTGCATACGATTATACATTCGGCACAGCATAAATGATGTGTAGGATGATATCACACAGCGTCAACAGTCATCTTATGCCTAATATTTTGTTTGTTTTGATGCGCTACTCGTCTACGACTCCACATCTCGCACGGCGATGATCGATAGAGTGGCCACTCGCACGGTCGAGACGTATACGATGGCTCTCGTACGGTTCGATCTTACCGTTTTCTAAAATCGTGCGAGTTACGGCCGCAATTCGAAAATTTCGTATACGAGTGCAGTTCGAGCTTAGGCCCCCTGGACGTCTTGCTGGCGCAGTGCCACGGCGACAGAGACCTCGTTGGCCGCGTTTCCAGCCATAATATAGTTGGCGCACTCGGCCTGCCTGGCTGGATTTGTTTAGAAGTGATCAAGGCTTCGCTCTGAGTCACCCTTGTCCCTTAAGGGCTCAGGTACATCAACCCTACCTCACTCGCAATTAGGCCCTCGGAACAATTATTACACTTCAAGGGACAAGCAGCGCTCGTCTTCAAAAAAAAACCCTGTTCCTTTTCATCCCTATGAATATGTTTCAATTAAATATATAAACTTAAAGACACTTGTACTTTGATGAAAATGCGTTCATTGCTTTGTAAAATAATTTTAAATTAAGTGCAGACAGGATTTGCGACACTACTAATTGATAATTTGCGGAAGCAACGTTTGGGTTCCTCTATTTGTAATCACTGACAAAATTGTTTATGTTGGACATTAGACTTAATATCGTAGCTGTTACTATATGGCACCATAAGAAAAATATATTGATCACGCGCTTGTTCTAAAAACCAATACTTGATATTAAAAGGATTGTTAAAATGCATCAATTACAAACATAAAAAAAAGGCGGTCGCCGGTTGTATGTCGCGCGAGGGAACCATCACAGCCAAAATCGGGGAAACTTTAAGGCGTTAACGCCCGCGATATTCTCGGGTAAAATTATCGCGGACACAGTACCTTATTCTCTGTTGAGCGACGAAACCGTCTATGGAAAACTCCAGGCATACACGAAGAATAAACTCCGTTCTTAGCAGCTGCAATCCAGCCAGGCCAGCCGCCCTGATATACAACCCCATCCAAATGGGACCGTCTGCATGGCTGACGTCAACCTCACGCCACCCAGCGTTGCGAAGAATATTTTCCACCTAATTGGCACGTTTATGCAGAAACGCAATTTACGTGCCTTCTTTCCAGCAGCTCACTCACGCACACGTAACGACTACGAACGTGACAAAACGTATCAAGGAATGTACTGCAACCACACTGTTAAAAATTTCCGTATGTTAGCGGAATGTTTTACGGAAATGTACAGTGCATATATGGAAAGGCAATCCGTAATGACGAAAAACGGAGTCCGTAAATACAAAATACAAAAAGTATCCTTACTCCACTTGGCTTCGCGTTACGGGGACGAACAATGCCGATTCTACACGAAGCTCTCTTCGCCACTGTAACAAGAAAATTATCGTTTCTGCGGCAGATAACGCGACTATGACCTATTCTTTCAAACATAAAAAAATTGCATCAGGCGTTTGTAACATTTGGCAACACTAAAAATACACTACATTTAATAGAAACTGAATTTTTGCATTTGTCTTTCGAATATAAATATAATAGTTATAACACAATTTTCAAGTGAGAGTTGTAGGTTAGAGTCGTGGAATGGAAATTTTGTGACTCGGGTTCAAACCTCTCTCAAGTACGAAATATTTTAACTTTTTAAATATCATTTCTCATACACGGTAGAACACCCGCATGACGAAAATTAACGACATTTTCATTATCTCTATTTATTTTAAACGGTAAGTACAAAAAACTTACTTTAAAATTAACGGAGAGGTTCCATGATATATACGGAAAGTTCGTTTCTGAAAATCAATGTGTCCGTAATTTTACTGAGAGTTTATGGACACTTCTGGATAAATTTTTACCAGCGCTTTTCCGTAAAATGAAGGAAATTATTTTTAACAGTGCAATGTTGCGGAAAAGATTACAAAAGTTATTCCGAATTTCGCAAAGGCTATCGGTGCAAAAACTTAACAACTTTTATATTTGACCAACACACCGAGATCTCTAGCACCATTCGTGTGCCCGCTACCGCCAAAGGCTAGTCACGCCGCGCTCAGCCAAACAGCTGACTTCTCGAGCACATAAGTCGTGCTACCACTTGGCCGTAGAGCCGGCGAACTTCTGCCTTGACCTACCGCAAAGGATAAACGCCGTCACCCGCGCTCTACTCGCGGCGACCACGCAAAACACAAGCTAAAAACAAAGAGTATCTACGGCCACCCTCAGCTGGGAAGAGTCGAATTACAAATGCAAACGTTAACACGAAAACTAGCTGAGACATAAAAGCAATAAAAAAATTACGTCACCGTGATCAATATTAAGTCCTTATAACAAATATATATATATATATAATTGTAATAACAGTTGATATAAAATGCAAATTAAAATTGCAAAGAGCTTAGTACAAACTATAGTTCGTGCACACAGGGTTGTCAACGTTTAGCACATACAACTAAAATGAAACTCGTGACGATGCAATCGTCACAGCTCCAGTTCTTCGTAATATGTCTATGCTACCGCAATCAGGCTAACAAGCCTGTCACCGCGCGTGACACCACGAATGACCACCAGCGAGATGGAGAAAGAACGTTTCACTAGCCGACAGGAGTGTCACTTTACACCACAGAGAGAAACGCAACAGCATTATTAGGCACCTTTTCCTCATCCGCATTTTTTTGCGAGGTGACTTGCAAAATTAAACATGCATTCCTTGTGTTTCTTACGTTGTGTCTGCCATTGGCGCGATGACGATGCTTACAGTAGTCCTTCAGGGTTACTTCCAACTTTCCTGAAGCCTTTCTAACGATCTGCTTTCAGGATATTCCCCTGCCTGATGCAAACAATGTCAAAATAAAGTTCACGATAAAGTGAGCACTTTTGAAATCAACCTTAGAAATAAGCCACGGCCCCTACCTGCATATATTTCTTCGGGTGTCCTGAGTGACATGCGCCCAGTAAAGCTGGTAACAATGGATGGGAAGCAGTTCCGTATATTAAATCATTTCTTTCGCATTCTGTTCATTTTTAATGCATCGAAATGCAAAAATGGGCAAATATGTTATATATTTTCTTTTCAAATAATTTCACAGTTTCACTTGACCTACGTATGAATAAAGTGACGAGGCCCACGACAATATTAATCATACATAAGGCGCAAGAATACGCATTGTGCATACAAGTATATTTTAAGCAGGGCTTTCAAAAGTGCTCATTCTACGATGTATACCCTATAGAAATATATACCAAAGGGACAAAGCAAAGTTTTTGGGCACACTCAATTTGATAATATTCGGCGTGAGAACTATTTATTACTAGGCATTACCAACACGCCTACTTTCTCTATATATTTATTCATATGGTTTATAAATATGATTTTTATTGGGGTGCGGGGGGGGGGGGGGTTGTAAAAGCGTCTACGTGCCTCCCCTTCCAACAACTGTGGGAAAACAGCGACGCCGCATAGCAACAGCAGTACCTCAGTAGCAATACCGGTTATAGGCAGTTCACAGTAAAGTGAGCACTTTTGAAGCCCTAGTTACCTTTTTTTTTCAACCAATATATATCCTCCCACCACTTGTTAATATAAACCCTGCCATGTGAGTAATAAACACTGTGTATACATTAACCATACCCAAAACCAAATGTCTGAGGCCACAATGAAGTATATTTATTGATTATTAGGTCTGATGCAGCAGCTTCGAAAAATGCTCAGTTTACCGTGAATGACCTTATAACACTTGGCATGCTCGCAAGAATATGGGACGAGTTTGACTATAGGCTGTTCACGGTAAACTAGGCACTTTTCAATGCCTTGCAAAAATTTTCCTTTTAGTCAATTTTGATCTGTCGGCCCCTTTTTAATACAACCACTATCACGTGACTAATAAACACAACGTCTACATTTCACTCTTCCCAGAAGTTAACGTCTGAAGATGTAGTGAAATATACTTATTAAATGTTAAAGCCTGTTTAAGGGCTTTAAAAAGTGCTAACTTTACCGTGAACAGGCTATACCGTTTAAACTTATGCCGTACGTCCAGTGGAGGGCACACTGAGCATTTGAACAAGTGTCAATTAAAACTTTGTATTCTTATATGAATTTTAAAATTCACCCGAAGGCTTTATGAGCATGCGTGTAACAGTTATTTCCTTGTGAAATCGGATAAACATTTTTTTGAAAAAAGCTGTGCATAATTTATAGAATATGTATAAGGAAAAGTACAATTTTACTATTTAAAAAAAACTATACTTGTATGTTAACAAAAGTATGAATCGCTTGTAAAACGTAAAATTTGTTTTAAGATACAACCAAACACGTTATCCACGGTAGGATATTTCAAAAGTTTTAATCTAAAGCGTGAAGATAAGGCGAATAGACTATAAGTGCGCAAATTTCACGTAATCGGGTGTAATGGACGACTGAGGAATGACAACAAGTCGTTTCTAATAAAGATTCAAGGGTTTTTTTACTGGCACGGACAGTAATCGTACTCAAATAAGGAACAGCGCATTAACACAGACTTCACTGTTGAGAGAAACACCTTCAGAATCGATGGCGTCATCATGTGGGGAGCAATCTCCAATGACGCTCATTCTTCCGTAGTAGTCGCGAGATAAACACTGAAGGTACAGCAGTGCTTCCACGAGTTTCTGAAGCCTCGTATTATTTACTTCAAAGCGCATCACCAACGAGAAATTTTCCCAACAGGACAATGCATACACACACGCACACACACACACACACACACACACACACACACACAAAGCGCGGATTTCTAAGGACTTCCTTCATGCTTTAAACTCCCTTCCTCGAAAAAAAAAAAATGAATGTCCAGTCTTGCCGCCCGCAGAACCTAGCTGGTGACGGTTCATGATAAAGTGAGCACTTTCGAAATAACCTTTGGAAAAAGTCACTGCCCCTGTCTGCATATATTTTAACTGGCGCACTGAGTGACATGCACCCAGTAAAATTGGTAACGATTGGGGGAAAGTAGTTCCATATCTTAACGTCGAATAAAAATGTTAGGTAACAATTTGTGATAACTTAAATTATTTCTTTCACTTTCTGTTTTTTTTTATGTCTCTAATTGTAAAATTAAGCAGATTTGTGAAATATTTCTTTTTTTATTAAAATCACAGTTCCACTTGTTCGACGCATAAATAAAGTGATGAGGCCCATGACAATGATAATTTCACATAATTCGGAAGAATACACAACGTGCATACAGGTAGATCTTAAGAAGGGTCTTCAGAGGTGCTCATTTAACCGTGAACAGCCTTTATGTTAGCCACAGCCATATATAAGCGTGCAGCATCTGAAGCTGAATTTGCAACAACTATGGGACTTAGTGGCGTAAGCTGGATGCTTGCTCAGTGCTATACACATTTCGGGCACGCAGCAGGAACCAATAACCAGAGTGGAGCCGGGAGAAACAGAATGTACTGCGACCACTCACGAGAGAGCGGCGAGGCACCCATTACACACGTGCTACGGTGTCAACTGCAGTAAAACGTTTTAAGTGTAAACAAGCAAACGATTAGGTATGGCACAGAGCAAAACACAGCTTAACTTGCGACTGTTCACCACACGCCGCTGATGGGACTATCTTGCACAGGATATCAATATACATATCTATGTCTCCATCTTGGATTTTACTGCCGTACGTATCCACGTTAGCTAAGTTACATCAATGCACAACAAGTCCTTTCAAGTTGAACAATTTCGCCAGAATAAACAACCAGTTTGTCGCGATTTTGTAATCAGTTATTTATGTCATCTTTCACATTTGCTTGTGTGTCAAGTTTGATTAAATTGCGAAGACTCCTTTCCATAGCGGCATTATTTAATATAGTAACTGCCGGTGATTTGTTGTTTTATTTATATTTCAATTCGATTGTAAACAACTGTTTCCAATTTTTGATACTGAGAATGTCGATCGTAACTGGTTTAATAGTATAGATTTTGCGCTAATGTGTATAGAGATTAATTTTTATCTATTAAACTGGTGTTTGTTTGATTTCGCACTAATTCTACGATAAATGTTACGTTTACATCAAAATTCAGTTCAAATCTATGTAATAAATTCAGTTGTGCTTACAACGTAGTCTGTGGAATTCATTTTTATACCTACTACGCTGTCTCGCATATGAAGATGTTGCAAAGAATTGAAACCACAAAGAATGCTAACAATCGAATCACATTATTATGACAACCTGCTAGTATCCATAGTAACCGCCCTTCGCAGCAGGGACAGCAGCTAGACGAGCTGGCAGTGACTGAGTCAGGTGCTGATAATCTCCACGGGTATCTGGAGCCATGTTGTCTGCAGTGCGTCCAACAACTGTTGAATGGTGCGTGGTGGAGGTGACAGACGGAGAACACGACGATCGAGTTGGTCACGCAGATGTTCAATTGGATTGAGATCGGGGCTGTTCGGAGGCCGGGGAAGAACCTTGAAGTCTCGGTTGTGTTCTTCCAGACACGTGCGGACACTTGTAGCCGTGTGGCAAGCCGCACTGTCGTGCCGGAAGATCACATCCTCCTGAGAAAATAACTGATCGCATAGAATGGATTCATAAACAAATCGATCAAGAGTGCCTTCCACACGGAGTATGGGAGCTAGATAATAACACGAGAACACTCCCCAGACCATAAAACTGCCCCCACCGTCTTGTGTTCGTCGAGCAGTGGATGCATGGTGTCGGTTCTTCGACGTTTCTCGCCGGACACACGCTGAAGTCCATCCGTTCTATGCAGCTGAAAACGTGACTCGTCGGAGAAGACTACCCGTCGTCTATCAGTAGAAAAGAGATAAAGTCGCCATACTGTCTAGCAAATCCCAGTCGTTTCCTTTGATGCACCTGTGTTAGCATTGGCGCAGTCACTCTCCGCCTACTCCAGAGCCCCAATCGCAGAGGGTTCGTTGAACTGTCGCGGTAGACACGTGTCTGGATGCCCCATGGTTCATTTGGATGGCAAGCTGTTCCACTGTAACTTATCGTTTGGCCTTCACGGACCGTCGTATTTGACCTTCACTTTGGACATCTAGGCGCGTGGAGCTTCGCGATTTCCACGGCGGTTATTCCCAATGATGCCATTTCTCCACTCACGATACACATTTCCCACAGAGGCACATGAACAGTTCACAAACGTCGCTGTTTTCGAAATGCTGACCCCCCTCCACCCCCCCCCCCGCTCTTGGGTCCGAAAGCCGATGATCATTCCTTTTTGCTACTCGTTAAATCGTTTCCCTTATCCATGACAGCAGGAAACGCAATGTTTACAACCAGCCTTTCGGTCGCACTATACAGAGACACCCCCCAAAATATCCGGAACCTGTACAGATCACGAAATGCGGTTTCCGCTAAATAAAATAACGTACGGGGGCAAGTAATTTGCCGCAAAATAGCTGTTCGTAAGACATGAACAGACAGAAAATGTTAACCACATATCATTTATCCCCTGGAAACATACTTTTGTTTAAACGGCATCTGAGAGTACGTGCAAAGAGGAACTAAGCGATATAGCACTTGCAATGGAAATAAGCACAGAAATGCCAAGAAATAAAGTGCATTTATGATTAAGTTAGGTGGGCCGGTAGCATGGGGCAGGGGACCTGTACTCACAGCTGTAAGCAAACCACATGCACTGTGTCTCATCTTGGCGGGACCACTTCCTAATAGCAGCGCAGCACCAGACCGTGTTATCTGTTATGGTAAGTGGTATTGTAATGTGTGGTTGTACGTAAGCAATGAAGTTCACGAATGAGGAAAAACTGAACGCTCTACTTATTTACGGTGAGTGTAGCAGAAATGCTGAGCAAGTCGCAAAAATGTACGGTGAAAGGTATCCTAATCGGACACCCATATCATGGCAAATGATAAGCAGAATTTGCACACGTCTCTTTTCACGAGGTAGTTCCACAACACTAGTGCGAAAGACTGCTATGGGCGAGACGCATCAAAACGATATGATGTCACGTTTCGATGGAAACCCCCACATGGGTATGCGAGAACTTTCCAGGTTGATAGGAATAAGTAAAACAAGTGCGTTAAGTACAATGCGCTAACGGAAATTCCATCCATATCATGTGGCTGTTCATCAGGCATTACATGAAGCTGATTTCCAGCAGCGTGTTTAC
The DNA here is from genome assembly GCA_029891345.1 of Dryococelus australis. NCBI lineage: Eukaryota > Metazoa > Arthropoda > Insecta > Phasmatodea > Phasmatidae > Dryococelus > Dryococelus australis. The sequence continues at coordinate 109,022,789 of CM057001.1, forward strand.
TTTTGTAGGTTTGTTCTGATGTCTGTAAGAAAAGACAGCAACTTTCTGAAGAGCATACTTCTTACCGATGAAGCGACCTTCACAAACCACAGGTACGTAAATTTACGAAATATGCACTACTAGGCGACGGAGAATCCACGTTGGGTCCGGCACGTGGACCAACAGCGACAGTAAAAAGTGAACGTGTGTTGTGGAATCATTGGAAACTGTCATAGTGCCATACTTTATCCAAGGGGCAATGACAGACTGTACGTAAGCCCACTTTCTCAAAGAAACCATACCTGCACTTTTCGAGGACATACCGCTCAACATGCGTCATGATATGTGGTTTCAACATGATGTTTGTCCAGCGCATTTTGCTTTGGCGGCAAAGTAAGTGTTAAATTAAACATTTCCAGACCGGTGGTTAGGGGGTGGTGGTGTTGTAAAATGTCCAACTCCCTCCCCCGTCTTCACACCTCTTGATTTTCTAATGTGGGGAGCACTAAAAGATAGGGAGTTCAGCATGTTTCCTCCTACGCCAGAAGATATGCAGGGACGCATTGTGGCAGCTTGCAGAAACACTTGAGGCCGCTAGTCACTCGCTACATGAGTGTATTGCTAGCGATGGTAAACACATCGAGCACATGCTGTGAAAAGACCTAATGAGAAGCGTTCCAACCATAACTGTGCTCTTTTGTATTATGCATGTCGATGCGATCGCATCTCTCCTTAGGTTGTGTATCATGTACGCACTTGTTTCTCAGTACAGTCAATGAGAAGCAAACAAATGTCCTGAATTACGTTGGTATCTAAATTAAATATTATAATGTATTGAAATCAGTCTTGCACTCACATTGCCCGTCTTCCCTCCGCTGCGGTGCTCTCCTTTGTCCAATATCGCATTCCGTGCTCCTTGCGCCATTAAAGTAAGCTCTACACTGCTATAAGTAAACGGTCCCGCCAGAATGAGTCACGAAGTGTGTTGCTTGCAGCTGTGAGTACTGCTATCGGCAGGTATCTGGGCGCGTCTCAGCGCGGGTGTGGGATAGCGGGGTTGCCGGAGAAATAGGAAACCCGGGGACGTCAAGAGGAAAGGGGAAACTCCGCCCAACTCGGGAGCTAACGCGCCCAGATATCTGCCGGTGACAGTACACGCCCACTGCCCCATGCTACCGGCCAACTTGTGTTTATCATATTTGCGCATTATTTCCTGGAGTTTCTGTGTTATTTTTCATTGCATGTGCTATATCACTGAATTCCTCTTTGCACGTACATTTTTATGCCATTGAAATAAATGTATGTTTGAAGGGAAAAATCATGTGGGTTAGTTGTTTCTACCCATACACGTGCTACGAATAGTCACTTTGCAACAAATTACTTGCCCCTTTACGTAATTTCATTTAGGGAAAACCGCATTTCATGATCTGCCACCGTTCCGATTACTTTGGGGGTGTTGAAGTTAGGCGGGCCACTCTGTATGCCTGCATCATCAGTCCACATCACGGGATATTCGTCATGGGCTACGCGCTGCAGATGACACTTCCAGCAGGTGGTCACAATAATGTGATTTGACTAGAAATGATTATTAATTTAAAAGTTTTCCATAATTTATTATTGTTGTTAAATTTACTGTGCGGTTGGTTATTTCGAATTGTAATTTCATCGTACAAAATATAAGTTTCACTAAGTTAAACCAAGCTACCTAGTTTAACCTAACCTAATTTACGTAACCTAACCTATCCTAACCTAAAGTATCGTAACTTAACATAATCTGACGCAACGTAACCTAACCAAAAGTAACCGAGCCTAAGCTAACGTAGTTTTCCTATTTTTTCGGTGATATAGTAGTCATGTCATGCAATAATACCGTGTATAGGGGAAATATTAGTTTTATTAGACCCACGGGTCGCAAATTTGTTACAATATTAATTGTTATGATAATGGTTAATAGTGCACGTATGAAGACTATGCTTCAATGTGATTAGTCTTATACAGTTATTCCATTGCGATTTGATTTTCCAGGGCCATTTCTGGAGGCCTTTGTTTAAAGTGAATTTATTGGAGAAGCGAAAGTTGATATGAGATGAAGTGTTGAAACACATCTACGCCAGATGTCTTTTCGTGAAAATCGCGTGTCCCTAGTTTTTATCATTTAACCTACACATAGTGCATCCACTATACATCATATTCAAAATATAACCGGTTTTTGCGGTTTCGTAAATATGTATAATTTTGTGTTACACCGGTATTGTAAGAGTATCATAACATCGCACAGTTTGAAAATACTTGCAAAATGCTGATATTTCAGTGCTACTGTGATACGGCATTAAACTATTTTTATTAGGTATCCATTTTAAACAAACGGGAACATGCTCGCAATGCGAGGCATACATCAAGGGAAGATAAAAACCGCAATCAATATATTTATTGATTTATTGTCATTCCCCTCATTCTCCAGAAGTAAATATTAAATATTCTGATTGTGTGTGGTACACGTATTAGATTAGCTTGGGGGGGGGGGGGGATGTGACGTCACAGGAAGGAGACAAAGACATTTGGGTGGGCTGACAGATTCACCTCCGCATCTCGCCACGGCGTTCCCCTGGCTCCGTCGACCTTATTGAAAGGCGGCGAAGTTTCTCGGGGCACCAAGATCAAATATCGGGAGGTTCCTTTTATTTTCTCCCGCTCTCGTCTCCCTCCGCCGCCCCCCCCCCCCCCCGTCTACAACTCACCCAACTGCTCCTCACCATCCCAACACTTTGTTCTGGCCGCGCCCGAAGTATTTGTCGGGTGGGTGGGTTTTTGGGGGTGGTTTGAAAGGAGGTGGAGTGAAGGTTGAAAAGGGGGTAGGTCGAAGATCCGCGCTCGCCGGCAGATCCGCTCTTCTAGACCCTCCTCTGGCAAACCCTCCCCAACCACGCATGGTATTTGCGCAAGTTTCATAAAACCGCCAACGTTCCCATAAGAGGGTTGAAGAGGGGGAGGGAGTCGATGAGGGGGGGAGGGGTGAAGGATGCTGGAAACTCTTGCTTGTGACGGGTCGGTCGGACGAGTTGGAGATCGACCGAGCACGTTGCAGTGTGCGAAGGCGATAGGGTGATGCTGGTCCGACCTGAGCATGAGATATTCCGAGGACCGATATCCAATACGATTTTCGGCTCTCAGCCCAAAGCACCACACTGTTCCGTGTTTCACCTAACGCCGGATGACTGACGTAGTTACAGTTTTCTTCTTGCCTACATGCAAAACGTTCCGTCTCAAACCGTCATGTGTGAAAATGCCAGATCCTTACCTCACGTTGGCTGGAAATATCAAGTTATTTCCGATTGCAGCGAAGCGTGTATTAATTGCCTGCCATGAACAGTTAATCGGGGACTGCTTAAGATTATTGTTTAGTGTGGGAAAATGGTTACCTCTTGCCTTATATTTTCCAGAATCGATTAATCGGACCAAAACATTGCAGACACTCTCTGAGAAGACGCAATGTCCAATGCAAAGAAATTGCGCACTTGCCATGTGTGGGGTTTTCTAAGCAGTAAATGAACACGTGGACTAGTTAAGTAAAGAATGCTGTGTCGCCTGCACCTGCAGTTGAGTGGTGCGATGGGAAAGAAATACATAAATATTGGTGAAATAAATATTCTTCAACTGCATATATCGTGCATAAAAGATGATTTCGTGCAGAAAAGGTGTTTACCAACAATCATAAGCAAGATTCGCTTAGGCTACATTATCATTTGCTCTCTGGACTCTTGGACGTGAGCACGCGTTAAGACAGTATTAAAACTGATTAATTTATCACTGTGGATAAGAATGCATGTGTGCGTATAAATACATAAAAAGCAGAAAATAATTATGCGAATAAACTAGGAGTGGTATGCATATTTGACTGTGTTTTGAACAGCCAGTTTGTGGAAAATAAAACAAAACATGTTTAAGCGATAAGTAAGACAACACTAAACAGACAGATAAATATTTACAGGTTTTTGGAAGTGAATGTAGTAAAACTACGAAACGGCAAACATAGGTATTAATTTACTCTAACTCTGAGAGCATATATGCTCCTAATGTGATGCATTAGTGTCGTCGAGCTATTTCTTACGCCGAAAATTTGCACGTTTCATTGTGGCATACCAGATAGCGCTAAAGGAATGTTTATGCCCGTCAAAATATTTGCTCACGCAGTATCCAGAAACAGATATGCGAGATCGCCCTATCTTGATTTTTCTGTACTGACTTCTAGAAACATGTTAAAAGCAATTAACTTACGTACTACGCCCTCCTAAATTAACAATTTGTGTATCTGGATAATATGTTCAATGTAAAATGCATACAGTTCCAGAAATATTTTTCTCTTGTCAAATTGTTCCACAGACGTAATGTGAATTAAATTCCGTGGCGTCGAAATGTAAACGATGTTTCAGCAATAAATTATTTAATCAACATTTTGAAATTTAACATATAGTTCATTTGTTGCTTCCTTTGCCTTAAATTTTGCAGTTTTCAAAGAAATAAAAAACAAGGATTTTAAACCAGCAGTGCGATTTCTGGAAGGTGAACAACATGTGATTTTGAATGATTCTTCCATAGTATATTAACCGTGGGGGAGGGAGGGTGGCGTTATATATATATGAATTAAAATGACTCTCGACCTATATATATTAAGTGCTTGGTTTATGTTTGCAAATTACCAGTAAAGGTAGCAGTTAACATTTAAAAAAAATGAAAAAAATGGAAAGCATTACACAAAAGGAAATGAGAAAATGGGAAAAAAGTAAACGACAAAAAATATGGAGCAAACAAAGAAACGACAATATGGACCATATTTATATCGAAAATTGCACATGGGTTGACAACGGCTACATTTTCTGGGGTTGTTTCCTGAGCTTCATATTTGACGAACTTCATACACTCTTCGTGTTCTGCACTGAAGAGAGATTTATAGACTGTTCATCCACGGTAAATTTGTACATTAGTGTGAATCTGTAAAAAGCATATCTGTATACCACTACAACTATATTACTATTCCCCACTCAGTCTTTCCATAACTTTCAACTGTGGCGAGTAGTACAGGAGTGATAAAGGCGACACTTCCACGTGCATCAAGCGCGCCATCGCCACTAAGCGCAAGGCTTTGAACTGACGTGCAGTGTTCTCGTCACATTGTGTGTAAAGGCTATTCACGATAAAGTGAGCACTTTTGAAATAAATCTTAGAAAAAATTCACTGCCCCTGGACGCATATATTTTAATGGGCGCACTGAGTGATATTCACCCGGTAAAGTTGGTAGCGATGGATGGGAAGTAGTTGCATATCTTAACGTCGAATAAAAATTATTAGGTAACCATTTGTGACAAATTAAATTAATTTTTCCGCTTTCTGTTTTTTTATGCATCGAAGTGTGAAAATAAGCAGATTTATATAATATTTACTTTCCAAATAATTTCTCAGTTTTTCTTGACCGACGGACGAATAAAGTATAATGAGGCCCGTGGCAATATTAGTTTTACATTAGGCGGAAGAATACACAACGTGCATACAAGTAGATCTTACACAGGGCTTTCAAAAATGCTTATCTTACCGTAAACAGCCTATACCTGCGGGACTTTCAGCGGTAACCATTTCATTTCATTAGTGCTAAATCTGTAGGCAGGTTCAATGCACGGTCCTTGAATAGTGTTGCATGTATCTGAGGCGAATATTTTGAGGTACAGCGCTTTGAAAATTTATTTTTAATAGTCATATTGGAGTACTCAAGAATGGTTTTTCTGGTGTGCATGGCGTCTTGAAAGAACTCAATATCCCTCTTTTGCAGAGTGTGTTCTTTTCGTAGACCAAAACATTGGACGCACGTTTAATAGTTTCACAGAAAATCGTGAATATCTAACACACTGTAACGTTATTCAAGTGCCAGGTACACGGGAACCTTAAAGAAATTCTTTCTCAGTGCGTCAATTTTAAAATTAACGCGTTTAAAAAAAAAAGTATTACACGTCACACTTTTTAAGGAATACCGGCGCGGTAAGAATTATTTACAATTTGTGTATATGTAATACATTTTCCTAAAATTTAATGTTATATTTAAATAATCTTTCAATTATTAAAATTGTTTGAATTATTTTTTATCGTAGTAGAATTTTCTGAAAAAGTTATGTTTAATAATGTTTTGTGTAAAACAAAATTTATTTGGAATTTTTGTATTGAGCAGAATTTTCTTTGCCATTGATTCCTTATTTCAACTTCGCGACTGAATGATTGGCAGGCAGAGCCCTTAACACAAAACTCTCGCGTTGTATCGCGTCTGCTTCTGTGCGCGTCCACACTAACATTGATTGTATTTTCCGACATACAGTGAAGATCTGCAAAGGCCCTAGGAAAGTACTTCTATTATAAAATACACATGCGTTGATAATTGACAGTGAGTTTAGCTTCCTTCACTGTTCCCTTAGCTTTTCTATGTCGCTTCCGCGGGTTTGCGCAACGTACAACAAAGCTCTGCGATGAATTTAGCAAAATAGTGTGTCATTGATCAAGTGTGTGATTTTCTAGCGTGTGTTTTCGTTCACTTCATTGCGTGAGCACTCCGTGAGTATTCTTGCTGTACCAAGCATTGCACATAGTACCCAAAGACTTTAATGATATTTATGACTTTGAGAACTTTAATTTCTTCGACACTTTTGTTTTCTTTCCGGGGCTAGGTTTTTGATACAGCCATTAAAATTTTTCAAACAATGTGCTGGTTATATTTAACTTTTAATGACACTTCTCGTAATAAAATAGCTGATGCTTCAGAAGTGTTCACGTAATTTATTACATCTCATACATCCCTCATATTTTGAAACGTACTGAATCACAAAATAATCTACAGCCACCAGTTTTACATCATTACGACAGATTACTCTCATTACTTTCAAAATAGATCTTTTAATCCGTAGCAAAGTTAAGGAAAAGTTTATTTAATGCTGCCATTTTTGGTGAACTAATCCTGTGTTATTTGTATATTTATAGCTAAGGCACATGAGCGACATTTTAGGCATTAACCACTAAGAAAATAAAATTATGTAATTTTGAAATGAATGAGCTGATAATGAATGCAAATGTTAAGTTAGTTTCGCACTGTCTGCAAACGTGCCGCTAAACGAAAATTGGGAAAATTGGCCGCCATGCTACAAAACTCGAATTTCAGTCACGCTCCTCCAGGCTGGATTTCTCCAACGCCAGTAACGATTTTTTTCGCAGGGGAGAAATTCTTGAAACGGGGAAAGCAGATCGCGCGCGCCCAAATGGCAGCGGGGTACGGAGAAGGTGTTTCGGTTTTACGTACGTAAAATGGAAATTTTTTCTATTGTATTCCGACCTTTCACCTTGCTTGGAGTCTCTCACCGCTACAGTTTCCTTCTCCGCCACACACTTCTCCACACATTCTTCCCCCATTCTTGCTCCGGCTCCCCGCCGACGGCTTGGAAATCAAAACACACGGATTCATTTTCTTCTTTTCTCCTTTTTTCTGGGACTTCGTTTCGCGAAGTCAATCTATCGGAATGCGCAGAGCTTTCAACTTATATCCTATCCGCCCACAAAAAAAAAGAGATCAATCGGTTGATATTTTTCGTCTTTCTCCCCAGCCAACGTGACACCAAGTCACAAGTGTGAGATTTTGGAGAAGAAGGCGAGACGAACACAGAGGAAGCACTAAATCCGGGAAAATCTGGATTTATGCTACGTATATTTCTTACAAGGAGGTTCTTCAGCTATGTTTTACTAAACGAAAACACATGGTTGTGGCCTAGTACAAAAGTAAACTGATTCATAAATTCAAAACATCTTGGTAATAAAACTACAAAATGCTGTTCAAGTCTGAGAGTATCAGAGGATGCATGCTACTTTCTCTTACAAGTTTGCGACATAAAATTGGGTAGAAAATATTTTATTCCAAAGCGTACCTATTATTATTATGTAATATTAACTCAATGTACGGACTTCAGAGTGTAAAACAACAAATGCCGGATTGCATTTTTGTTCTTGACTTTCAGATAACAGTACAAGAAAAAAACAGTAGTAGGGAAAAGTATGTTGACGCACATCGGAATCTGGCATCGGAGGAATCGGGGGAGCCACCATCTTGTTACGTCACCCGACCACCATCTTTGATGTCATTGGACCTTTTACCCCTGACCCGTGTGACTTTTCACCTTGACCTTGACCTCGAAGACCTTTGACCCCAAAAACACTTTTTTAAAAACCTTTAAAAATTCCAAAAAATCCTCAAAAAAATTCCAAGAAATTCTAAAAAAAATCTTGAAAAATCCAAAAAAATAATAATTATTAAAATTATTATCAATTATTAAAAATAATTTTAGAATTTATTAAAGAGATCCCCAGAAATGACCCAGTTTTTCCATAAATGCTGACAGATCAATGACTCCGGTGACTGGGACCAATGACTCCAACCTAGGTGACCGGGATCAATTCCTATGACCTCTGACATTTGACCTTGACCATTGATCTTAAATTAAAGGTATTAAAAAAATAAAAAATAAAGATATTTCATATTAATAAAAAAAATATCACTAAAAAAATTAATTTAACAATCATTTTAAAAAAATTTAAAAGTACTTTAGAAATTTATTTTTATAAAATTTTAATAAGAGAATTTCTTATTGAAAAAGTTTTTAACCCCGGTGACCATATTTCCACTTTTCCCACGAAATTTCCCTTTTTCCCTAAAAAATTTCCCTTAAGAATTTATAAACAATTTAATTTAAAACCTTACATTTACTGAGGTCCCCCCCCCCCTCCCTCCACATCAAACCACCCAGTTACCCAATTACTCACCTCTCTTCGAATCCAGGAGACGACAGACTCCCTCGTACCCACTCCTCTCAACTATACTCATTCGGTCATCTTGACTTTTTCGTTCACCATTTGTTTACATGCTACTTGAGGCAGCCATCTTTGTTGACGTGATACTGGAGGAAGCCATATTTGTTTTTTCGTTCGTCATTTGATTATACATTACTGGAGGCCACCACATTGGTAGGCGACCGCCATCTTAGTAGGTGACGACTGTTGCAATTTTCCATCCTATGTTAAAAAATATATTTTTTCGAATAAATGATATAGCTGCATGCATGGCACATGGCTGACTACATGCTTAATTTATTAAGAATTAAGTATTGTTGTTATTAAAAACAGAAACGCCAACAGGAGGATACAAGACACAAAAATTAAGAAAAATCATAATCTTATAATAATAATTTGTTACTATTTTGTAAACACATTTTCAGAAGAACGCAATTTATCGCATCATCTGATATAACCTCTTATGTTAGAAACCACCTCTTTCATGGTCGAGTAATCCCGACGTTGTTGCCTATCAAGCAAATATTTTAGTCTGCTAAAAGATTGTTGGGATCTTCGGTAAACATTTCGTCATTATACTCGATGTCTTCAGCCTTCTTCGCGTCACTTGTCGAAGGAAACTTATTGGGGAAATGTGTGGGGCCGTCGAGGGGATATTCATCGTCTTCAACACTATCTCTATCGTCATAGTCATCATCAATGCTGTCTTTATGATCGGGCTTCACTTCCAGCTGCATCCTAGATATTTAGTTAGTTTCCTTTTCTGTGTAGCAGGAGTTGTAGGTTCGTCAGTATTTAGAGCTGATTGCCGTTTATTTTAAAGTGTTTCGACTTCACACGAACGCCTTGCAAGTGTACCTTCCGCACAAACCGACTGGACTGCACTCATTCCGACTTTACCATCAACTGTGGCGTCACTGATCCCAATCACTGAAGTCGCTGATCCCTATCAGCATTTCTGGAAAAAAGGGGTCATTTATGAAGATCTTTTTAGTAATTTTATTTAATGCTTTTTAATAATTTTAATAATACTTTTTTCGGAATTTTTTTAGAATTTTTTTGTTTTGTTTTTTAGATGAGTTTTGTGTTTTTTAATGTTTTTTTTTTTTTTTTTTTAAGTCAAAGGTCGTCAAGGTCAATACCAAAGGTCACACGAGTCATGGGTAAAAGGTTAATGACATCTAAGATGGCGGTCGGGTGACGTAACAAGATGGCGGATTCACCGAATCCGAATCTAATGTCATATGCCGAAGCGTGTGAACATACTTTTCCCTATTACCTACTAACAATATATATAAATATTTGAACAACTTTCAAAATTAAAACTGTTAGAATTTAAGTACATGACTGTATCAGTGGATATATTAGTCTAACACATTAAATATTTCTGAAAAGGTCTAGTACTGCTACAGCATCTAATTTATGTGAAATTAATTGAAGTTGAAAAGCTTATTTTACATGTAATTTCTGTTTAGGAGTTTTATCTTAATTCGGAGCTTAATAAATTAATAAGGCTTTTTTATTTCATTTTATTTAATAAAATTGTTTAAAGTATTCGAATTCATTACAAGGAATGCAGTAAAGTATAAACAGTTAATAGTCTGTATATGATGTGTATGAGCGTATAGAAAGTGGTATCTTTACTTTGTATAATTATCTAATGTGTATTTTTAAAAACAAAACATTTTAATACTCTAAAAACTGTTAATGAACATTAATATGTTTCTAAATTTAGTTACTCATGACACTTTATGTGTCCCAGAAGACATAGCAAGGCTTCAAACGGTACACTGTAAAAAACAAGTAAGTAAACTTTCCTTACATGCAAGGGAAGCAAATTACCTCTATATGCAAGGTAAAATTACCTCTTCAATGTAGAGAAAAATTTACATAACAAGTACTACACTATTCGGGGAAATTTAATATATAGTATAATAAAAATATATTTCAAAATATCCCGGAGTACTAACAAGATCAAATCTTTTTATTACCGTTTTCCGCTGATGAATAGTAACCGAAACTTTAAAATCCTCGAAACTTGCCGGTGGGTAGGCGCGAACCATGGTCTTCTATAACTATAAGCCGATGCGCTATCCATTACACCACGATGACCATATAATAGCAGCAGTGAATATTTGTGTATTACATGATTATTTCTTCCGCCTGTCCCCTCACTTGGCTGTTGAGAATGTTGAAGAGATGCACGCGTCGTAAGGTAATTTTCCCATCCATGTATGGGATTTTCCACTACCATGTACGTGAATTTTTCTCCAGAGTGTGGTAATTTTACCTCACCTGTAAGGAAAACTATGTTTCCCCCACAAGTTTGCGATTATTACCTTACACTTGTACAGGTATTTTCCCATTATTTTTACAGTGTAGGCTTTAACATTGCGGGAGTAAAATGAGGCATTTACATAAAACAGGTGTTAATTCAAAGTCCTACATTTCAAATTGCTCTGTCGATAATGTATTGGACGAAAAATAGCAGGTGGGGAGGGTGATGAGAATGAGGGGTGTTTGTGCGTGTACCTATCCAAAGTGAAACACGCGCACACACACACACACACACACACACATACAACACACACACACACGCCGAAAACGGTGCACAATGATAACTGTTGAAATTTATAGGATGATTTGTTCTTTTAATTATTGAGCACATTTACGCCCAGGCCTATTTAGTCTACTTTCTTTAGGTAAGGTAGGCTTATGAAATCGTCCGAATGTCTGCCTCGATGTATGTCAGCCCCTTATAATATTATAATCCATGAATTCATGGCCAATATTTAAGTTATCAACATAATACTATCTATGAATTTCTTCGCTTCCTCTGTGATAATTGTTTTTTTAAATATCACCAGCTTGAGATTGGTTATTATTCGCTAAAATACAATTCTGAAAAAAATCAACAATGATCACATGATCCCCTATGCCATTTTTAGATCTGTTTTCAAGGTTGGCAATAGATATGAGATTATACCTTCATACTGTATGGATGTTTATGCGTGTGTGATATTTTTGTGCGTGCCCTAGAAAACATATGAAACAGCACTGGTTTTCACCAGCCTCCGCAAAGTTTTGGTAGTTAGTAGTTTATGATCAGACTGGTTGCCTTTTTTGAAAATGACAACTTTATATAATCTACTTTCCGATCGAAAAATATGTTTATGTACCTAGTAATTTGTAAGGACATCCCAATTTCATAGTTATGTCTACATTGGATATTCATTTTGAAAATGGAGGTAACTTTAATATTTCGGTCACTATATTATACCTTGGGAACCATTTAACCGATCTGAATAATTTTTTACAGGTTGAAGTTTCATCGCGTAAGCATTTAATTTAGAAATATATATTGTTTTTAGCCTGCTATTTCATAATATTGGATTACAGAAATAAATTAATGTTTTGCGTGACAACTCTAAATTTACCTAGATTCCTGCTAATTTTGGTATTAAGTAATGCTACTGTATGCAATATCAAAATTGCATTTTAAGAGGATAAGACATTTATTTTTAAAATGGCAGCCACGTAATATTTGATGTTAATTATCTCTACATAACATATAATTTAACTAATTTCGACCAAACTTTCTTGTGTTGAAAGTAGATATTACAAGCGTCAGATGTGCTCATTCATAGCGTCTTTTGCGCTCCATTTTGTAGGATAGAACAATATGAAAAATAGAAATATGTCATATCCCGGACAACAGGCAACCAATACCTACCACATTTCGGCAATCAAGTAACAACACGGCAGTCTATGAACGGCATTCCATGTAAACTGATGTATCCTATATAGGTCTGACACTTGATTTTAAAATATTGGCCACATTAACTTTTTAGACTAGTAAGCTGTATCTGGAATGAAATCGTGAAACCAAATTTAACGTAACTTTGTATCACTGTAGTATTACAGCCACTAAATGTGTCTACATAGAGCTTATTTTGCCTGCCATTTTGTAAGATAGCGTTACGTTACTAAATAAAGACTGCATGTCATGCTTCGGGAAACGATCAACCGATTGCGATTAAATTTTACAAACATATAGTACTATAACAGGCCATGTAAAGTGATGGTTGATATACCTATTTTCAAAATGGTGGTCATATAAACATTTAGCTCAACATACTAGACCTATAAATTCATGTACCCTATTTCAACTTAACTTTGTATGCTGGCAGTATCGATCACAAAAATCTAATGTGTCAACACAGAGTTTCTTCGTCCGCGATTTTCTAAGACAGCAACACAATAATAAAAAAGTTTCAAACCATATACTGGGTATTAATTAAGTAATTCTCACCAGATTTTTCACATTAGTAGTGCTGTAATAGGACATGTGAGGTAATTATTTTGAAATTGGTGTTCATAGCAATAATTTAGATTAGTATGTTACCTATTAAACAATTTAAAAAATTTCAATCGAACGTCTTTGCTAATGACATGTATTGGATTTATCATATGTGCGAATACAAATAGTTTTCAAGCCACTTAGCACGACAGCACCACATGAGAAAATATAACTTTAGTGCCATGTCTCAGACACCAGTCTACCGCTTACCTCCAAATTCTGCACACAAGTAGAGCCACGATAGGCCACGATTTAAGTTCCTCGGACACTTATTTCACAATGACAGGTATTTGTCTCACTAGTCCTCTGTTGAATATGTTTCTGTTACCATCTATTATCACATTTTTGTGAACGAGCTGTTAAGTTCTACCAATGATCTAAGATTTTAAGAAATTCCCCAAACTTACTTGCTTCAATAAAGAGGAAAGTGAACTCATTACTTACATTTGTATCTTATCGTTTTGGAATGCAATGTACATCACCATGTTCATCCCTTCCAACAATCATAGGCATTTTCCTTCTACCAAAAAAATATTATACCTGATGAACCTACTGTGCCCTTATTCCATTCGACATATTTTCCATGGGTTTGTAATATTTGGTTCTTTTGCATTCAAACCTTTATTTTTGGGATTCAATATATTTGAGAGGCAGCCACGGTGTTCGAAATCGCTAAGTCGTTAGCTTCGGAAAGCCGAGTTCAGTGCCCGAATTAAGCGTAAAATATGGATGCATGTAACGTCTGTAGAAGTAACTTTACGTAAGCTTTCCATATAAGTCATCCATGAATAACCAGCCAGTACAAAGCTTAGGGTCTTATTTATCTCACTCAGATAAAGCAAATAATCTTTATAACATGTTATCCTATTTTTAGCATACATTTCTAGCGAAAATGGCTATAACTTTTTAACTATGTAACAGAATTAATAATATTTTGTAGGAGTACAATGTGTTTAAAGACTTTCACGATGCAGCTTTTCATAAAAACACATCTCCTATATTTTTATAAAACTTTGGAAATTTACACTTCCCAGCGCATGAGCGTAGATGTTTAAGACTGCGATTTGCTTTACGTTTATAGCAATGTAATGTGCGATAATTCCCAACATTTACTTCAATTTTCACTATGTGGCAATTATTAATCCGCACTGCACTCACAGTCAGTATTAACATTTGTTGTGTACATAACATTTGCACATCATAAGTTATTTATTTTAAAATAAGGTCTCAACCACCTCTATTATATTCCAAAGCTTTTAATCTCCGCAGTCATATGAAGGACATCTTCCAAATTCCAACGAGAGATCTTGGCTGGGTTATAATAAAAGTTAGGATGCCGACATAACACTGCCACAAAATGTCCTCTCTGACAGGACTATTTTTCTGAACAATGCAATGCCGTATTGCAATTAACAAATTATAACCTAAACATGATTAATGTATGCAAATAGAAAAATACATATACACCCTCTAAAAAAAATATCGGTTATTTAAAATATTTTGCAAATATTTATTTTATTGCCTTCAGGTTATTTTCCGCGCTTTTATGTCATGGGTTTCGAGCAGATTTGCACGGTGCTAGTGAGTTATATAACTATAATAAATGTGTTTTAAGATCGAAACTTTGTGATTTACGAGAACGGTGTTGCCTTATAATCCCAAGACATACGAAAACCGAAAATGTCAAGATATCAACATCAACCTGATCACCACTGATCATAGCTATTTGATCACGGCAAGACCTACCAACGAAACACATTCCATACTTCCAGTATGACTCATCGTCCACAAAAGATCGCATGTGAGAACCATGGTCGTATTCAGACCATGACCACCATGCTCAAAATCGGTTGTCATTGAGTAAAAACCTGATGTTCACCCTACCAACTGTAAAATCTGAATTCTTTTGGAACTAATCGACCGATTCGTCTTAAATTATGTAGAGAATGCATTCTGCTGGCAATTTTCAATGCACATGTTATTTGTATACATGTTTTCAAGTGCATTGCCAAATTTACTTGCATACTTTCGTTATAGAAAGTAGTTTTCTTTCTATATAAGAAGTTTTGGGAGCGTAGCAAGCATATAAGCCCTATGAACCATGAGATTGCGATTGAAGTTCTGGCCAATGCGAGCAGTATTCTCGTGTTCTGAAGGTCAACATATCAGATGCTCCGGAGTTCTCTTCGTAACATTTTTGGTTCAAATGCATTATTGTCAGAGTCATTGAATATTCGTACAAGCGTCTGTGAAGTTTCGCACACAAGTCATAAAACAGAAAATATTATCATTTTCTTTTTAAATCGTTGTGGCAAATTATATAATTATCTACTTATGGAAGCCGCTAAAATGAATGCAAGATTTGCAGGGAGACAGCCGATGACGCATTTACATCGTACTTTTACATTGTGTCAACATGTCAACTCCTGAAAACAGCACACGTATTCACGGCTTATGCTTGATTTACGTTTAAGACGATCACGCCAAACAGATAACGGAAAACTTGAACAGCCAATTAGAAATCGTCCTCATTTTCCAAGCCTCGCCGAAAAGTCGAGCTCACGCTGCTATCGGAAAGAGCAGGGTTTGTCAATATTTCCAGAGATTCGCTGTTTTTAATGTTTTATAGTTAAAATTCATGAATTGTCAATTTAGCATACTGCAAATGATGCTATGGTTAAAATCACGTGTTTACATTGTAATGCGTAAATCAAATATTCAATTTACTTAGAACAATATTTAAAAAATGTAAAGTTTAGAAATGAATCCATATTATTTATGCAATCATAAAAAATTGATAAACATAAAATTTCAGTATATTCGCAAAACATAGAAATGACTGAATTTAAAAAAAATCGTAGCTTTTTGTCACTTAACAAGAATTACACAAAATAAATAAACACTATAGTATTTAAAGCGTTATTTAATATAATACATAATTACTTAATAGCTCTAAAAATAATTCAATAAAAATTAATTATCTATAGAAAGTGATAAATAAAAAAGGCAAGTAATAACGGCCCATATAACATTAACAAATAAATAATTACAATAAAATGGAAGACCTAATCTCCCGAAATCTTAAAATCAGTAAATATATATAAAAAACACTATTTTAAATTTAAATAAAAATAGTTCACTTTAATTGAATAAAGGAAACTATATATACTGATTTAGTTTGTTGTCAGCCATATGCTTCAGATAATTGGTATTGAAAACTAATGGATGAACAAGCGTAGTTGATAACTGAGCTTCCGAAGAAACAACAAAACAGTACGGTAGCGTAGATACCTGCTTAGGAGTGAACAAACACAGATTATTTCCGCTCTGTCTGTTTGGCGTGGAGTGATGTGAATCAAGCTTTGCGTGGGATCCGAACATGAGGATTTACACTATTGAAATATTCCTTATATGTACAGACATGTTAACGAAGGTGTAATGTCAATATACGGGAAAGCATTCCATAACGACGTCAATGGGCACGAGCTATGTACATCCAAAATAAGGAACCCCTACGTACTTTCGGTATTTTCGCATTTCGGGCTGAAACAGTGTCGATTCTACACGAAGCACTCTTCGCTGCTGGAACACAACATTTCGAATTTCCTGCGGCAGTTACAATATTGCTGTCTCATTGATAAATTTGTTTCCTCAAAAAAAAAAAAAAAAAAAAAAAAAAAAAAAAATCCACATGAAACAATTAGTAAGATCTTATAAAGGCAAATCCCAAAAAGCACGAGAAGTACGGGCTGGAGTCGGGCCGGTAAAAGATACTCGACAAGCTCCGCCCAGATGATGTCGGCCAGCTGTCTTATGCCGGAGGCGGCCCGATGGATGGCGGCAAGACGCCGGGCCTGCGGCGGCTGAATACCATTACGATGCCGGGTATGCAGCGGCATGATGTCCAGAAATAAGCAGTATGACCATGAAAAAAACCTTAACTTTTTCGATTAAAAATTTCAGCATTTTATATTTCCTCTTTACATGTATCCGTTTAATTAACTTCTCAGCACATTATACGACATGAAGATCTTCTGCTTGCCGAGTGCGGGTTTCGATCTGAAGACCCTCGAGTTGACAGTTGAGCATGCTAACCTATACACCACGACGTAAGTTACTAAACTTCTCCAGTAATTTTAAATTTACCCACACACAAATAATTATAAGTGAAAAAAACAAATTCCATGACCATACAAGAAATATTTTTAAAACATTGATTATTTAAAAACTGTTTCTTCGTTTCTTTAAAGGCTTGCAAAAGAAATAGTTTTTGTTAGTTTTTTAATATATCTGTCGGATAGTTGTACAAATGAAAAAAAAATTCAATGTAAAAAATGCCATGGGATACCACGTGACACATATAAATCATGAAAAAAACATGCTTATGGTTAACACATGGTTTAAAAAAAAACATCATGCCATTAACAGCTAGCTAACATCTTGCCTATTCAAAAAACACTTTCAAAAAGTTTCTGGGCCAAAAGATATAATATTAATATCTTTGTTGTGATAAAAAGCCATGTCTCGAAAACGTTAGGGGGCCGGAATAATAAAAAGACGGCCAGATTACCGGAAAAAATAAAGATGCTATATCAGAATCAGGCCAGAATATTATTTTTGCTATTGGCGACATGTTAGCTGTGAGATATCCCGCCGACATAATTTAGGTGAAATCCATCTGTTATTCAAAAAATACAGTGGGCCGTTGTCTTTTTTTCTAACGGCAAACATACTGTCTCAAATAAGACGTCACGCCGTTGTCAGATGGCTATCTTCTGTCATTGAACGACAGTTGCCGGCAGTACAGGTATCGGGCCGATAATTTGCCGACACTTTGCCGACACTTTGCCGACACTTTGTGTTTGCTGGGATATTACTATAATCCGGAAATGGTTTAGTGTTATTTTACTTTAAAACCTATAATATTTAAACTACTAAAATTTTGGTGCAGACATGTGGTCCAGCATATATTTTATTTGTCTTCAAATTTCGTCCCACTACACAATAACTTATATTATATATTATTTTTTTAGACAAAGTAAAATATCCGCGTATCAAATATTGAATTTTTGTTTGTATCCCTCTTCGTGAACAAGAAATTCAAGAAACCAACGGACAAATTTACGGAGAGCTGTGAATCCACGGTAACTGCAAAATTTACTGAAAATCCGTTGATTGAAGAACACGTTGTGTACGTAATTACAGTGGTCCTTACTAGTATTTTTCTGTAGTTTCTCGGAAATGTTTTCGAAGAGTGTTAGATTGACCGCAATGCGCTGGCTTACTCGGCCAAAGAGATCTGCTATTTCGGAGATGCGAAGCAGCGTCCTGGGTGATGACGCAAAAAATAATATAAAATCCTGCTGTGTATCATTTCTCATTGCAAGTTCATGGGCATCTCATTAACCAGTGCTGATGCTTGTTTCCGACACAGAGAACCAGATAGTCTGGAATGCCTGAGAACATCCGATGTTTACTCATCGATATTGGCACGATAAAATACTAAGGAAACTAAATTTACCCATTCACCTGTTGTACGACTGTTGTTGCGAATCCCCAAATTGGTGACGATTTTGGAGAATCATGCACTTCTCATTGATCGGAGAAGAGAGCTAACGACAAAAATATTATTTTCCAAAGAGATTTTGAGTATGTTAACGATAAAATATGACCAAAATAATAAGCATTTATAAGGTGCGGCAAATATTTTTCCTGCACTGGAAAAAAAAAAAAAAAAAAAAAAAAAAAAAAAAAAAAAAAAAAAAAAACTTTCAATATCACATAAACCATATTGTAATAAAATTTTACTTTGAGCACAATGCATTTCTCAGCACGTCACCTGATATAGCGAGGGAAATAATTAAAAAATTAACGTTGAGTTAAAGTGTACGCAATACATACATTGTATTATTGTTGTATGGGGAAAAAGGAAACGAGAGGACATAATGAACTAAAAATATGCTCAAGCATATTATCAATCCAAGAATTGTTTCCTCTGAATTATAAACCTACAATAGGAAGAAATATGGTGCTTACTGATGAGAAATCACCCGATTTCATGACTTGGCATTGTATAGGATAGGACTGGGAAACTATTTTACTCGCTGTTGAGTAAATTGCATTTCAGTAGAAATATAAATGAATCCACTCATTCATTCATGGAAGTGCGAAAAATAAATGTTCACATTTTAAAGCCATCACAGGTAAAATATTTTTGGTATTTAAAATCATATTATACAAAGACTATATAATATATTTAATAAAATAATAAAATAAGAATTTACCCATATTATGATATATGAAGAGGTTTTACTTGCCTTGAATTTTCCCGTAAGTAAGGCAGTTTGACTGAATAGCCGACTCACACAAAACATTTATAAAATAATCCAGGCAGCTTTAGTGCCAAAAATACATTATACATTTTTAATTTTCGCTGACAAAAATACCTTATAAAACCTGTTTACAGTAAAGAGAGCGCTTTTAAAATCAAACTTTTGAAAAATGACACTGCCGATGTCTGTATATATTTTAACGAACACACTGAACTAACACGTGCCCGGTAAAGTTGGTAACGACGAAGGGAATGTAGTTCAATATCTTAACATTTAATTTAAAATGTTAGGTAAACGTGTGAATACGGACGTGTAATTTTTGCTTTCTTTTTTTAATGCGTGTAAGTGTAAGAACTAGCAAATTTGCAAACTATTTACTTTTTTAAAAATTAAAATTTTTCACTTGACCTACGTATGAATGAAGTGATCAGGCAAATTTTTACGTTGTATATTTTTTGTATTTATGTGAATTAATTTTTTACTGTGTTAATACTTTATAGTATATATATATATATGTATATATATATATATATATATATTTATATTTATATTTATATATATAAACACAGCAATACACAGGATAACAGATTGAAAATGCCTTTAAAAAACTTCCTAGAAAATTTTTCGAAAATTAAGACAACTAAGAATCTGTTTTAAAAAAAAGGTTATATCTAGTCCGCAAGCTGACAATTGAAAAAAATGGCGAAAATTTAGGAATGTCGTCACTTAAAATATTACTTTTCGAAATTTGGCCCTTTATAGGACAGAAAGGGGTAAAACTTGTTTTCGAGAACTCCTCATTTGTTCATTAACCCAGTGACATCTTTTTATGCTCTTAGCCTCAAAAAGTTACCTAAAAAAAATATTTTAGAATTTTTCGAAATTAAAACCCCAAGGAGATGGAAAGGGGTAAAATATGTTTTCGAAATTATGATTTTTATTTTGAAAATGGCGGAAGAATACGCAATGTTCATACAAGGAGATTTTAAGCAGGGTTTTCTTAAGTTGATTTCCTCCATAAACAGCCTGTAATATATAATATAATGTAACTATGACGTTTCCTGAGAAACCACGCACATGTCGCAGTACAACATAAATCCGTATTAAATGTTCATGTATGAATAAAATATATTCTTCAGTATTAACAAAGTATTTTAATAACTTGAGAAGAACATTAACAATGAATTATTGTTTTATAGATTGTTTCTGTTGTTGGGCTTTGCCAGTCATTTCCCGCTAATAGGTAAAAAAAAACACACACACATTCACATTCACACACACGCACACACACACACACACACACACACACACACACACACACACACATATATATATATATATATATATATATATATATATAATATATATATATATATATATATGTGTGTGTGTGTGTGTGTGTGTATATATATATATATATATATATATATATATATGTGTGTGTGTGTGTGTGTGTGTGTGTGTGTGTGTGTGTGTGTGTGTGTGTGTGTGTGTGTGTGTTGTTTGGAATGCAATACGAAATTAAATTTTTTATTGAGAGTTTTGATATTGTTTAAAAAATGTTCTATTGGCAGGAAGAAAAAAGATAAAAATTATTCTGTATATATGTGGCATGGTTTCAAGGACACATCACAATTATACATCAAAGTTTTTCTGTCTCACAAAGTGGCATTCAGAACTTCCCGACTCACGATAGTTGGGCAGACTACGTGAGACGGCACAGCACTTCTTACACGAACATCTCTCTAAGGCACTGGTCCATGTACGCCGGGTGAGGTGCGAGGGAAAGGGCGAAACGCGGAGCGCAAGATTATACGGCGAAGTGTCAACAATCCGCAGCGAGATTTGGTTAATTGTGAGCCCTTGCTGACTTAAGACGAAACGCAAACAGGGCCTTCTAACACCATCTTCCCCAGACTGGTAGAGAGGGACCCTTGCTGAGTAACCAACCTCGGGATATTCATTCGTTAGTTAGCGCCAAAGGAGCAGTGTTCCTTCTGTTTGTGTGTATGTGTGTGTGTGTGTTTCGGGCAGGGCGCGAATTCTGTTCTGGCGAACAGTGCGAAAGGGAAGGAGGTGTGTTTCAGGCTACCGACCGAAGCATCTTACTACTACAGTGAACCCATTACTGTTATCAGAAGTCTCTTGTAGCTTCCCCAGGTAAGCTGCACGTAATTAATTCAGGACTTAGAAACAAGTTTTGGACATACAAGCCCTGTCCAAAACTGTGCTTAACCGTTAACGCAGAATGGCTTACTGTCAGTTAAGTTGACAGCGAATAATTTGAACAAGGTTTCCATAGTTTAATGTCTCATCGAAAGTATCGAGCTTAAAAAGGGGGAAATGAAAGCAGCGTTTTGTCTGTATAATTTAAAATGTGAATTGGCGTTATTTTTTGCATTCACGTTTGAAACCATTTTTCAATTCTATCTGATACTCGCATCGACACAAGACATCCAATCTGTTGCTTTTTTACTGCATCTTTCTGTTCCTGCAAACATAAGTTATAATTTAAACAGAGATACTGGTTCTGTAGGGTTATTGGGTTTGTAATTGCTTGATTGTTGTTGTTATTTAATTTCTCGCTGCCAGTTCTTTCACTTGTAACATGTAGGTTTCTTTCCGTTTCCAACATTTTTACATAGGAGTTAAGTCAGTGTTATGAACTAAATGCCTAGAGACAATTGTGTTTTGTTACTATGGCTGTATTGTGCTGCAAACCTGTCTAGTTTTATGACTGCATTTATCTTCTTCATAAAACCCTGCGCAACGTTCTAACAAATTTATTTTCGTGCACCCATTGTCTCCTTAAAATTTTACGTAGCTATTACGTGTTTGATAAAGGCTATTAACAGTAAGGTGAGTACTTTTAAATGCCGTGTCATTTTGAATAATAGTCGATAAAAATAGTTTGTTTTAGCCTCAGACATTAACTTCCAAGTGCGGTGGTTTATACACACTGTGTTTATTACATACATGGTAATATTTATTTTTAAAGGTGGTTGAAGGTGGTTGAAAGGCTGAAAGTAAAGAGTAACCAGGGCCTCAGAGGTGCTCACTTTACCGTGAACTGCCTATACTAAATTAATGACTGGAGTTAAAATTCTTCTCCGCTTGGCTTTCCAAAGCTAAACAAAACATCCCTTCTTTCTTCACACAATAAACAACTTGGCCACACACTGAAAAGGTGACTTTCTCATTCTAAAAGTGTTTTAAATCCATCTCTTTTATGCGAGAGGGAACTAATTTAGGTGTCGGCATCACACGTGAAACAGTGATTTTGATAAGTATAATGTGTTTCTGTAAAATGAGTAACGACACAGAATAAAATGATATGTAAAAAAAGTCTTCATCATAGTCAAAAAGTTTCTACATAAATATTAGTAAGTAAACAATCCTTTGCTGAAAGAGCATTTGTTTTCCATTAAGTACATTCCAGTCGTTTACATGAAGGAGTAGCCGAAAATCAAAGACCGGGAATGAACTAAAGTGGAGTTAAGACATGGTGAATTTAAAATTTTTGTGGTGGTTATATTATAACTCTGGGGGGAAAAATATGCAAAAAAGGTTTGAGGTAATTTACATTGCAGTAAAGGGAATATTCACTATGCTATATGAGAAATTTACATGATATGAACTATTCGATAATGATAAACACATATTAACTATCAATACTTCCCTTATCCTTACTACTATATAAATACAAAAGTGTGTTTGTTTGTCTTTCTTTTACGTCAAAACGGAGCAACGGATCGACGTGATTTTTTGCACAAATGTAGTTGAATGGTCGGAGAGTGACATAGGCGATTTTTCATTCCTGGAAAATATCTTCTTATTGTAAATATGTTCTGGATAAATCTTTTCTTAGGAATGATTACTGCATTTAAAAAATTTGTTAAAAAAATTTATAATTTCTCCTTTATTTTTTGTCTATGGGCTGTAAACAATTCCTTCCAAAAAGCCGTATTGATCCAGTAGCTAGAGTTATTCCAAGTGGGGGCCGCAGTAACCCAGTGTATAGATATATATCAAATGGTGCCGCAGTAGCTCAGTGGCTAGAGCACCCAATAAGGGGGCCGCAGAAGCTCAGTGGCTAGAGAACCCAATAGTGGGACCGCAAAAACTCAGTGGGTAGAGAACCCAATACTGGGGCCGCAATAGCCCAGTGACTAGAAAATCCAATATTGGGGCCGTAGCTGGTCAGGAGCTAGAGCATCCAATAGTGGGGCCGCAGTAGCTCAGTGGGTAGAGAACACAATATTGGGGCCGCAGTAACACAGTGGCTAGAGAAGTGGGACCGCGGAAACTCAGTGGGTAGAGAACCCAATAGTGGGGCCGCAGTAACCCAGTGAGTTGAGAACCCAATAGTGGGGCCTAAGTTTCTCAGTGGCTAGAGAACCCCATGGTGGGACCGCAGCTGGTCAGGGGCTAGAACACAAAATAATGGGGTCGCACTAAATCTGTGGGTAGAGAACCCAATAGTGGCGCCGCAGAAACTTAGATCATTGCACCAAATTCAAGTCATATATACCCTATACAATATGCAATTCCCCTCATCCAGTGCTAGCCCTTGTGCAGGCAACATCGCTCCTCAATTACACAGTACCTACATATAGCCCTTCCCCAACACATCCATCCTCAGTACAACGCCATAGTTCCGAGGGTGAAGACCTACCATTTCGCTCCCCACCCAAAAAAAAAAAAATTAATTAAGTATCTTACTGTCAAAAAACTTCATTATTTACCCCTATAAACACGAAGCAGCGGGTAAAAGCCAGTTATAAATATATTCCGATGAACGAATGGCAAGTCAGAATACTAAAATCCACTAGCCTCAGCTGAGTTTGGGTGTGACCCTTGTCCCTTATAAGCCGAAGTGCTATCCATTATACCTCACCGATTTCATACTAAAATAAATATTTTGATTGTAAATTCAGAACAGATTCGTTACTGCAGTCTACGTTATTTTAGTATCGCAGATAAACAAAATAAAACAATGTTCGAAGCATTTTCAGGAAGGATGCAAAAAGCAACGAATATTAGCAATACAATTCCATATGACTCTGTAGCTTAATTTCACAATGTTGTTCTACAATATTTTATTGTTGAAGTTAAGGAGAAGAAAATCATATTAATAGCTGATGAAACATCCGTATATGGCCGCCACAAACAACTCAAATTTCAGTTCGATTTTTTTATACGAGGTCAAACACACGTTGCGAATGACCCCTTAAAATATTGTGAGATGAATAGACGATTAAAATATTTTTACTCTTAAGATATGGCTGTTAGCAATCTGCTGAACATTTCATGGCCTCCAGTGTTATCCGTATATTTTCATGGAGCATGTCTGGTTAGTTCAGCAGTGTCCAGGCGAAATACAGAG
This sequence comes from Dryococelus australis, assembly GCA_029891345.1. NCBI lineage: Eukaryota > Metazoa > Arthropoda > Insecta > Phasmatodea > Phasmatidae > Dryococelus > Dryococelus australis. Next base: position 109,047,714 of record CM057001.1, read on the forward strand.
AAAAAATGCTAGACTTTTGTATGTGCATTGCTATACTTACTGTTTAAATCTAGATTTGGTTTATGTTTGTAAATCCCGAGAAAATAGTAATATGATATTTGACATCCTGAGGAAATAGCACTACGATAATTGGCTTTTAGTACAGTTAGAGCACGTGGACAGTTTTTTTTTTAGGGCTGCGCAGCAAAGCCTAAAGAGCTTGAAGATATTGCAAGGAATCTCGAGAAGAACCTGGTTTCACTAAAATCATTAACCAAGCCAAGATCAAAGACGACTTAGGTCCCGCTAGGCAGATGCTGATACCTTAAAAACAGCTGTTAAACCAATTACTACTATTATTGGGATTGCCAAATGTTCCGAGATAATAGTCATTAGAACTGGAGTTCTATATCTGTTTAAGCCTTTTCAGCTTATAGTGGCTCTAGAAAATATGCACCCAAACATGAAGCTATTTAATTAGGCCCGCTAGATTCTTCAGTACATTTAGGTGCACCTCGTGACTGCAGTGGATGAAGTATAAGCTCTCAGAAGAAGTACAGTTTATCTTCACTAAGCAATGAAGAACACTTCCAAGTAACTTTTACAAATAACCTAAGATTTTCGAACACTATAGATATCGAGCAGCTAGCACATATAAAACACTCAATGACTACTGGGAGAACGAAAGTTTTCGTGAGTCCTTGGATGAAGAGCTTAGAATTACAGCTTATTTCCCTATTATTGACACACTGATAAGTGCACTTTATGAGAGATTCAGTCAAGACTCAAGTGAATTCAATAAGTCAGTAGGACAACTTCCTTCCGAAATAGAGGTTCATGTGTTCCTGAAGTAACATTTAGTGTATTTTAAGTAAGAATATTGCAACTTACAACTAAATCATCACTTCTAAGGGACAGAGAGTACCTATCAAGCTGCCCGTCCAACAAGCTTTCCAGCATGACTTGGTTGGTAAGCAGATGCTACCCATAACGAAGTTTGCTGTAATTTATCACACGTGACAAGTAGTGGTGCAGGAAGAGAATTTTCCTCATTAATACACGTCACAATGAAACTCCGGTCTACTATGACGCAGGAAAGGCAATATGTGAAAGAGCAGTGCCAGAGAAAAAGTCACTGAAGAATTTTAAACACTTGTTTCAGGAAACTGGCAATTAATACTTTGTGATTGAGTTTTTCGAAAACTTTATAACATTTTAATATGATGTATGACATTTGGGATCGATTAGAAAAAACACTCATTCTGTGAAGTGGTGCATTGTGATGCTATTATGATGTTGTTTTATGCGAAAACATATTTCCATTAAAGACTTTAGTAACATAGTCATATTTTAATCAGGTTCCATGCAGATTGGCAAAGATTTTCAAGACTAATTTTATATAAATTATATTGACCTATGTTCAGCACTCTAATTATTATACTTCTAGCCTATCTGGGACCACAATCATAATTTTATATCACTTTGTGAGGTAGTATCTTCCATACATAAGCATATTTAGGTTACCCTACCTGACTACATGGGCCAATAGTAAACTCATGTCCTACCTAAACACAACCGCACCCGTTCGTACAACATCTAGACCTCGTTAAAACACTACCAAAATTGGCCATAAAGAACGATTTATTTGGCATATGAAAAAGTTATGCATAAATTTTATAACACTGTAAGGTATTGTGCCATAATTTATTTATATGAAGCTGTAAGTAGTGGTAGCCAACCATTTTTAAATATGTGACACATTTGCCATTTGTTTGCTTTAACCGTGAAACCAAAATTATTTATTGACTTTATAAAAATTAATAATAACTGAAAATACTGTACACGTAATAGTGTTGCACAGCACAGAAATATTGAAAGGATAACTTCTTTAATATCTCAATTATTATTATCATACTAAAAATATTTAATGTAATTTTTAATATAACATATTAAAGGGGTACGAAAATTTACCGTGCCATGGTACTCCTGGTATCAAGAACCAGTAACTTTGAGTATATTTTTTAATAAAACTTTAAACATATTTTCCAATTCGAATCTTTCACAAAACACATTCTGCAAGCAAACCTTCGTCAAGTAGAGTAATCATAATATTTACAATTTTTTTACTATAAAATACGAGAGTAATTATTATAATAACCTGCAGTGATGAAGATTTTTTTTTTTATTTGTCGTGAATATAATCACGCTTGAATTTGGAATAAAAATACACTTTTTAATTTTTTTAAACACACACACACACACACACACACACACACACACACACACACACACATATATATATATATATATATATATATATATATATATATATATATATATATATATATATATATATATATATTCTGACTAATTATTTTACATTCTACACAGCTAAAAAAATTAATGCACTTTTATTTGATATGCAACGTAAATCCTACTTTAATAATATTTTTGAAAGTATATGCACTATTTCATAACTGTCAAACAGTCGAGTGCCGCGCTAAGCTGGAAGACGCTTTACTTCTATCTTAACGATCGAAGTGATGACCGACGACCAGCACGAGTGTACTGGATGTCAGGTACGTGATCATGGAATCCTTCGCTCTTCCTCGCTGCCTCCTTTCCCTTATCTCCAAGGAACCGGCCTAGTTATTTCTCCCACGGCGCCAGCACCTGAGCAAAATCCACGCAGAGCTCGGCTCGGATAAATCACCCGCCCGACCAGAAGGAATCAACTGCCCCCCCCCCCCCCTTCCTCAGACCCATAACAGTCTCGAGAATTTCCGTTTTGGCGCTCTGCCGTTACCGTTGCTACCGCACTACCCTCCACCCTCCCCCCTCCCCTAACATTCCAAGCCGGCGTGAGCTTGTGATGGATCTCGCGCAGCTCGCTTCCCTCCTGTTCACTTGGACGGCCGATAACGGCTCTGAATTAAGCCGCCGGAAGAAGCTGGGGAGGCGACTTCGTCGATGATGCCCCGCCGCCGCAAGAGATTCATGTGCGCCGTGCATGCGAAATTGATTCGGAACGCCCCGTGCGGTGGAACACCCGCCGGAGAAAACTGTTGGAGAGAGGGGGGAGGGGTTATAAGGGGGTCAGACGGGGCTTCGCACGAGTGCGCGATGTAGCGGGGTGGGAAGGGTGGTTCTGCTGAAGTATTCCGCAACGGGAGAAGGAGAGTAAAGAAGAAAGGGTTGAAATAAAAAGGGAGACGAAATAAGGGGAGGTCTCGGTTTAATTTCTCGTAATTGCCGCACGAAGAGCGGAGCCCGCGACTTTAAACGCCAAGTTAATGTACTGTTGGCGGGCACGGAATGCTTCCAAACCAACCCCCTTCCCCTTCGTTTTATATTCTCCTTATTTCTGTCATCCCCCCTCCCTATCCCGCTCTATATACCACTTTCTCTTGGCGTCCTCTCGACCACGCACTTTCGCTTTTCTCTTTTCCCGATGTTAGAGGGCGCGTTTTCCAACACCTCGGACGGTGTCAAACTCCTGGTCGTGACACTGAGCTAGCGTGTAGGTCCTTGAAAACTAATTGCTCATGAAGTACGGCACATGCTATAACTGGGCACTTTTGAGTGCGGTGCAGATTTAATGACGACTATTACAATCCAGAAATGAATCTGCAAGACCACCAAATCTGTCACAGTATTATCATTTACAGTCTATCCTGTTAATTAGCACTACAACCGGACAGTCTTTCTAAACTACACAATGTTCGTTACTGGCCGGGCCCATGGCAATACAATTCCGAGTTGAAAGTGTACCAATAAAATGCCTCTTCCTACGTGGAGCAATATAAAACCAGGGACGAGTCCGCGGAATCCGCGGACTAAGCCAATGTCGGTGAAGCAGACAACAGTACGAATTAGCATTAATTGTACAAAGTCATCTGGGAACTCCGCACATCACGTATTACAGTTGTAATGGGAATATTATGACTTAAACATTAAGACTTGAGGGTATACGTGTCAAATGGGTATATCAATTTGTGTACGATAATTAACGGTAAATCCGAACCCCTACTTTTGTGGTATACACGAACCTTAAGCCTGGGGCATAAAAACCCCTCCCCCCGCTAACCATAACTCGCCCACTTCCACATGAGACACTATCGATCCCATTACCGCCTCCCCCTTCCCTATAATGCCCTTTGGCCGAAAAGTGTTACACGAGGCAATTTTTCGTTCTTGATTAATGGTATAGAGATACATCATGTTGAATTGAATACCTTCCAGTTTTGACTGCAGTTGTCGTAATAATAGGTTGTAGTAAAAGCTCACGGAAACGGTTGGCGAAGTTATACTTCTTCGCCTATGTCTACAAAGAATGTGGTTTTCGTGTTGCTATGGCAAACTCCATACAACACAAATAAATTCAAACGACGAAATTTTTATTCCCAGTTTTTTTTTCCCCACGAGGTCCTGCGACCAATGGTCCTTCCGTTTGTAAACTCCCACGCCGGTGCTCTATTCCAACAGCACTACTCCTGTCCACATCCCGCCTCCGGCCCCAAGAGTGTGCCTTGAAGTCATATAAACTCTGTTATTTGCTAGCCTCATCGCCACACCTAACACCAGTTGAATATGTGTGGGGGATGCCGTCGGTTCCTACATCGCGAATCAAATTCAACAGAAAAACGTTCAGCAGAATATTCAAGTTGCTTTGGATTGATCACCGCATGACATCATTAGAGACTTCTACAACTCCATGCTGCGACGTCTGGCAGAGTGTGTTCGCAAACTAGATGGCCGGACGTCTTACTAAGAGACGTATGTAAGCGCGTTAATATTGCTCATACCATTCTCGATTTGTAATAATTTTTGTTGGTAGTAACTTTTTCTTTCCCCCTCAACATAATTTCAATCGGGCACTTTCGTGTGAGTACAATTATTATTTTGACCATTAGTGTATTAATTAATTACTTCGCTGCAGTATCGTTTACGGTGTGTACGGGTTATTTTTGTGAAAGTGGAATTGATTGATCAAATGAAAGGGGAAGAAACACTTGATATATAATAGCATTATTTAATGAAATCAGTGATATATACCTGAAAGAATAGGTGAATCACATAATTTTATTATTATTATAGAATGTGAAAATATTTAGAAACATAAGTAAAATATTATTTAGAAAGGTTTACCTAAATAGAGGCTAAGGTTTTTAGCAAAAAAAATTTTTTTAAAAATAGTTCATGAGTTCATAACACGATAAATTTAAATTTAAGGGAATATTATTGAATGAGAAAAAATTATTTTTTATTGTTCATTAGAACTAATTATAAAAATCTAGAAAGAATTTTTGGAAATTTAAAAATGTACGATGGGGCGATTTTAGATTTAATATAAGTCATATAAATATATTTATAATATTAGATGCTAATAATAATTATAAATATATATAATAATAATAATAATAATAATAATAATAATAAAGAATGCTTTAATAAGATTTTTAGTTTCTTGGTTCTGATATAAAAATTAACCCATTGAATTAGACCATTAAATATAAAATGGATGTTATTCGAACCATTAATTTATAAATACATCTATAAATTTATACAAGATTATCAATACAGTTCATTATTTCAGTATGTTTTTACATATTTTTATATTTGCATTTATATCTTAATGAAAACTAATGTTAACATTAGTTAACATATTTGAAACTAAAGATTTTCTGTAAGTACAGTCTATACAAGGCCTTCAACTATAAATGTAATTTCATCATGTGCATGTTTAATTGGGTAAAAATAATTTTCTGTACCAAAAACTTTATTTCTGAATAATTATTTCTAAAATCATTGTACGCTAAAAAACATCATCAGAACAACATTTTTATCAAATCTATATTCTAGTCTTCTTTCCAAAGACTTTCAGAATATTCTCTTTTAAAACTCAATAGCTCATAGGACGAAGAATTTCATTTGTTTTAGTACTCCTAGCAAGTTTATTTTTTTTAAATTACATTTCAATCCATTACTATCAACCACAGTAATTTGATAAGGTTTTCTTCAATCGGATTTTTAATTAAAGTATTCATAAAAGTTGAGGTAATTTAAGTGTTTTCAACAACTTCAATGACACTTCCATGTTTAGATATTTCAATTCTAGGAAATGCGAATGAAGGAAAAATTTTGATGTTACATCCATATTGTCATCAGTCACATAAGCTGCAATTGAACCTCTAACTAAACTAATTATCCTGATACGCATTAAATAGAAAATTATTTAAAAACAGAGAGTATTAAAGTAACAGTCAAAGACGTCTCGGCTGCACACATGTTCGTAGAATGGCTAGGGTTTTATAATTCTCAGAACTCGTAGACTAATAAAAATTAAGCAGTTCTATAGTAGTCTTTATATAAATCATTATTCTAAAATTGATAAATGTTACATAAACACAAATGGAAAATAAATATTTTATACTTTGATTTTAAAATCTTTCAATTAATTTTTATATTTTTCAAAATTAATTTTGTGATATATGTTTTATACGAATAGATGCTAATTTTTTATAAAAATAGCAGGTTTATTAAAATTTGGTCAATTAATTAATTTTTGAAGTTCTCCAGCAATATTTAATATTTTCATACCTACTCTTTTTCTAATATCTGCCATTGTTAATCCATAAACTCAATTATACAACAATTTATAAGAATTGTTTCAAAATCGCTTAATCATGTGTCCTCTGTTGCGTATTAAGACCAATAGTTGAATCATGAAATGGCAATAGGACTTAGCCCATTACCTATTCCTTGTTTTTCGAAAACTACAATACTGTTTAACTACTGCTTAATTGATGTATGATCGATCACACCCGTTGTTACTACGTTATTGTAATTTATAATGTAAAACATTTCACTTAAGGGTTTAACATATATATTTTAAGGTGGCTAATGTTCATGTACTTAAGTATATTTTATCAATTATTAATAAATTATCATGACACTAATATTTCTGATAATTGTAACACTGACGACCATTTAAATAGTCATACCGCTCAAGAACTTCTTGACAATAATTTTCCCTCAGAACTCAACATTGCCATTAACAGTCCACAAATCTGCCGCTGGAATTCATGATACTTTATGGCTTTGAGAAGGAGTTTCATGTTCAAGTAAGATGCCAAAAATTCTGCTTTACGTTTAGAAAGAGATGCCAGAAATTCTGCTTTACGTTTAGAAAGATCCAAATCCCTTATAAGATCGCTCAGCTCATTCTGAGTAATTTTGTGTGGGTCAGCACAGAAAAAAATCAACAGAAAACTCAGGTCTTGTAAACAAGTTGGCTCATCTGGAACCACTTCTGCGTCATCGTCATAATCATCTTCTGACTCAAGGTGATACTAGTAATGTGGTTCAGGTACATGCAGTCCTTCTCCATCCCGTATAGGACATACCGCTGATGGTAGGTTAGGGTATATCATGGTCTCTTTTTTCGTATTTGAAATCCCTTGCTGAAGACGAGATACCAAACAAAAGCAGCAATATGTAATATGATCTTCAGGCTCTCTCCAGATCATCGATATAGTGAAAGGCATAGAGCGTCCTTTGCCATTCATCCAGTTTCTGAAATTTCAAGCACAATTGTTAAAAGCATATATGAGGTGCCCAGCTTTAATCTTGGTCGCCAATCTTGCAACCGAAGTAATGAAAACAAGCATTTCGTATTAAGGGAGTAATTGAACGTTTCTGCACTGAAATGTCACTTCTCCACTCACACAACAAAAGTTGTCAGCACTGTTTAGACAAAGCGAGACATTGTTGTGTCCACCTGGAATTAAATACATAAAAACGTTTCTCTGTCTCAGTCTATGTCATACACGTTCGGAACAGCTTACAGGGGCGAAACTGAAACACTCACAGAACAACAATGAAGTGAGAAAATGAAAATAGCTGACTAATGTGTTAAAACGTACAGTGCTGCCGCACCAAACATGCTGGTCACTAGCTATCGAAGTCTTGTAGATGTCACTTGAGTTGAACATTTTTACTCTGGCGATACTTTTCTCAGACTACTAAAACACTCTAGACTAAAATAAAAATAATAAACGGCTCTTGACACGGCCGTCCTTTGTTTATCTTTAGGTATGGCAACGGAGGACTCTATTATGGTCGCTGCTATTTGCGATCTCTTATAAATGCAGTGCGGTGTTAAACGGACGTAAGAACCTTTTAATACTACTTCAGAAACATACAGATTCATTATATGGTCAGGGATCCCATGTGTCTACCTCTAATATACTCGTACATATATAAGCAAAAACAGCCATGGACTTAAGTTATTTATCATCTTATAACTCAATTATGTTTTTATATTTGTTTCTATTGACTCCACATATTCGTAGGTATATACTCATTTCTTCGTTAAGAACGTCTCATAAAAATTGTACCAATAAACTATATAATTATAATAATTCATTTGCAATTAATATGGACAAAACAGCGAGAAAATAATTGTATTGCCAGTGCCTAGTAAGCTGTATTTCTTACACATAATATTATTAGTGCGAGTGCTCAGGAATATAGAGCTTTGTCCCTTTGGTGTTATTGTATAAAATTTGTTAAACTTTGTTTCCGATTCACGGAAGTCAGTGTATGTCTCGTGTTATTGTTTGACGAGGGATTATTGACGACCACGTCATAGGGGTGGTATTTACTGACAGACTGAACGGACCTCGGTACCACATATTCCCAACGCTTGTTTTGCCGGCATTACTGGACGAGGAGCCACTGTGGGTTCAACAGGTAATGTGGCTGCAACACGACGGAGCTTCAATCTACTTTGAGGTTTCCACAAATCCTAATCGACATACTAGAGAATAGCTTGTTCCATGGTCGTCATAATCACCAGACCTTACACCTCCTGACTATTGTGTTTAATGTGCTATGGATAATGTGTAATGTGACGTACGAGGAAGATACGAGGCCACGCATCAGCTGAAATACCACCTTCGACCATGGAAGCCGATCTTTGCGTCGCCTACGCACGCTTTGTAATGAAAATACAGGTCGAGAATTGGAACCCCATTCGGTAATCCGTGATGTCCTGCCCATGGTGAGCTGGGGTATGTCTCATACCTATTAGATTTTTGGTAAACCCTGCGTCCTTTACCCGAAGCACTGTAATAATTTGACACCCCACAGCAGCCCATCCACATATTTCAAGACATAGATTCCCTCTCGTAAAATGTTCAATTTGCGAACCTGTATCTCGTATTGCGTGTCGGACCAAGAAGCAACGAATTATATGACGTGCTTCTAAAACATGGGGAGAAACTTCGGTAGTCGAGTACTTACAAAAATAAAAAACGAACATGTATGTACAACTTGTCCCCTAAAGTATTCATTAAGAGAGATATATGCCCCTAAATTATGAGTTTTAAAATGCGTTTTGTTGAAATTATAAAAACCACTTGTGATTACGCAACAAATCGGTGAACGGTTTTTTTGTGTAAAGGAGATCTTACACATCTAAAAAAACGGTCGGTAATATTATCGCCCTTGGCTGTTAGCACCCTAATGTTTGCATCAAACTTTGCTACGCTACGTTCTCAGCAAATATTAATGACAACCTGTGGAACAGCGCGTCTAAATTAACGAAAAATTTATTTTTGTCTGGACACTCATGTGAACAGTTTGAGAGATAATTAATGTTGAACATTTAAAATAGAGTGTGTATTGCGTACCAGGTAGGCAAACAACAATTCAGAGTAGGCAATACAAATGAGAATAATCTCTTGACGAGAAAAGGAGTACTTACATTTTAGTCTTATCTTTTCGTCAGGAATACACTGCCGAAGTTTTTCCCCGTGTCTTAGAAACACGTTGTATAACAGTTGTGTCAGAAGCAGAGTGCTTGTTTATCGTTGAGAATCCGGCGAGTCAAATGAAACGTTGTTGCTTTGTAATTCGTAGGTTCCGTTTCCACGTAGAGCATTCGAAGCATTATTTACATCCATGTGTGTGACCTAAATCCTGTGTTTGAAAAAGTTTCCCTCCCATAAGATTTCTCTGCGCTGATTGTTTACCTTTGTTTTGAAATGACTCAGTAAATACAGCGTTGCTAACGTATATTAAATTCGCTTTTGAGTGTATTCAGGGCCTGTATTTGTACCAAGTACTTCACTTATGATGTTTCTTTTTAATGTTCGGTCTCATATTTCCACTGAAAAATAAGATGGACACACTTTCCAGATACGCTCTTTGAGCGTAGAATTAAAACAATCCAGTCTTCTTTACTATCTCAGCAGTAAACAAGTATCGACTACTTCTTTGCGCTTGAGTTTCACTTATAACATTAAAAATAACATAATTTTGCAAAAATTTAAAAAGTCGGTTGTATTAGATTGTAGTTTTCATTTATAAAAGGCTCAAACGAGTTAAATGCCGAAAATACTGATTTTCTAAAAGGCTTTGACTGCAGCAAACAATAATTTAGTCAAGCAGATCTCAATTATATGATATCTGTCTACCTGTCAAGATAAGACTATTTTTTTATAACCATTATCCTGCCACGGGGGTCAATAAACACGCTCCGTTTGGTACACTTTGCAACAAAAGCACGTTGAATAATTACAAGTCAGTATTTATGTTTCTTACGTAACTTATTCAATAATATTACAATTTCTGTTTTTATTTAGAGAGCTATTCCTGTTGGAATGAAAACTACTGTGAGCACCGAATTTTCGAAAACGCAGTCTGCTTAAACGAGAATATCAGGATCGTGGAGCGCAGCCGAACGCGGTAACTATGCGCGAACAGTGGGATAGTATTTTTATTCCGACGGTAGAAGGGCTCTTTTGTTTCATGCCAACCAGCAGACGTACCACGCGCAAAAAGCCCGTGTTTTAAGACTGATTACACGGGCAATTGTGCTGCCAGCTCTTCGATACTGCTCCTTCCCTTCTATTCACGCGCCGTGCTTGCTTCACTCGCTGTGGCACGAAGCGGGATTGGCCCAGTTCGCTCGCAAACGGGAGAATACTGACCAGGCAAAACCTGGGACGCATGCAATAATCCTCTCAACACTCACTCACCTCCTTCCCTTCAGCCTTTCCAGTTGCATCCCTTCTCAGCCAGCCACTCTCGCAGGCACACGATGACGGGCAACATGGATCACCCTCCAACAAGTCGATCCACTGTAAAATAAAATGGGAAAATTGCCTGACCAGTGCAAGGTAATATTCGCAAACTTGTTGGGGGGAACATAGTTTTCCTTATGGGTAAGGTAAAATTACCTCACTCTGGAGTTAAATTCACGTATATAGCAGTGTAAAATCCCATAAATGGATAGGAAAATCACCTTACGAGGCGAGCACCACTGTCTCAACAGCTAAGTGTGAGGACGGGCGGAAGAAACAATTATTAAACACACTCATTTTCAGTGATGCTGTCAAGCTGTCGTCGTGGTGTAATGGATAGCGCGTCGACCTATCGTGATAGAGGACCATGGTTAACGCCCATCCACCAGCAAATATCGAGAATTTTAGTGTTGAGGGTTCGGTTAGAATATGTAGGTAATTATAAATATTAGCATTACTAATACTCCGGGGTATTTAAAAATATTGTTTTGTTATTCTTTATAGTTAATTTTCCCTTACTTGTATGGGTTCCCCCCCCCCCCACCAATATTTTGTCTGGTACATTTTCCGTACGATTAGGGAATATTACTTTACTCGTTATGTAAATTTATTTTACATTTAAAAGAGTAAATTTACCTTTCATGCAAGGCAATTTTACCTCGTATTTTTTACAGCCTTGTTTTGATCAACGGGACAGCGAGTGGTGAGAGGCCTTCTTCTAGTCTAGACGCGCAAAAATTGGCGAACAACAACAATTTTTTTGCGAACGCAGTGTACTCTTTGCGCAGAAGCAGGCGATTGGTGGTTTGTTTTTAACCCGTTAAGTCCCCGGGTCCACGATCGAGGGCATGTTTCATATGAAGGATACTTATAGTTGGCGCTGTACACAAGGAGCCAGTGGCCGGTGTTTCAAGCATCTAGAGTGCGAGTAATCTGATTTGTTGCATTTTTCCGCTCCAAATTTCTCATTGGCTATTGGTGACATCATCAAAAACGCGACACGTTGTTCGTAGGTGGTGAGAGGCGCGCTTGACACAAGTTTAGTGCTCGCCAAAAAAGAATCAATTGATTGCAACACTCAAGCTCGTAACTGAATTCGAGACTGAAATTTTCATACGTGGTACGAATTCTCAGTCAGGCATGCTTCAATGAACTGTAAATGAAAGTTGGATTCTTTTGGCAGCAAGCTATACTCCACAATTCTTTGTATACTGGAACCTCAGAAAGTTCTTCATTGCGTGATGCTTCAATTTTACCCTAGAGCATGTGGCACGGGATTTGGTCCTCGTTTCCTTGCAGGTTAGTTATTGGCTCAAATTCGATCAGGGCGTATATTACACACTGCGATCCAATTAGGAAAGCAAGTCATATGCACATGCGTTTGGAGTATTTCTTGGTCTCAAATGAATTCCCGAAATTTCCGTATCTCTAGGAATAATGTATGTTACCGTGCTTAATGCTATGAAGCATTCCCAGGTCAATATGGTAGATGTAGTTTATTGGACTATTGTTCGTAGAAAACATATTTTAAAACAATGAAATAACATGCCAAATAACATTAGTACAATCTTTATGAGTAGTGTGATAAATAATTTAACCTGTTGTATTTGTAAAAGTCATACCACAATCTAAATTTACTCCTCTCCGAGTTTGGACTTTACACTTTCAGAACCACACTATTTAACGGTTCCATATGTTGCGAATAATAAATATTTCTACGCTCATTGATAACGTGAAGCAATATTCACAGATTACGAATAAGTTATTTGCAAGAAAATATTTGTGGGCGTTGAGCCTCACATTGTAAAATATCGGCCGTTAATTAAATACCCGTTTCAGACTAGGTCTGAATAGTTTCCGGTGAGTCAATGCAAATTATTTATTTAACCGAAGTAATTACTGCTCCAGGAAGTTCTGAACTTGAGTTCTGAGAATCCATTGGCGTTCATGAGTTTCTTATTTAGATTAATAAAGCGTGTGAGTGCACCGTTACTAATCTGCAGCACTGTAGATAGTTTAAAATTAATATATTTGCGTTTAATATGTTGCCACATAAGAAGTAATTTGACAGCAATTTATATGCAATTACAAGTAAAACTTAATTGTGTATCATTTGTTAAGAAATGTTAAGGGCATTCGAAGTGCAAAATTTCTATACAAAATTTGAAAAAAGAGTTCGCGAATATGAATTGTTTGTACGAAGCAATCGCTGCTTTAAATAGTAGTATAATAAAATAAAAAAGTTTTATAGCAAACTTACGTTCTTAATACACCATCGACCAAGAAGTAATTGGTCACCTGTCCACAATGTTTGCTCGGTGGTTGTCACCCCATTGGAATCTCGTAGGGCCACCTCTTGCGTCTATAACAGCAGCCACCCTGTCTGGCATTCTCTCTACGAGTGTTTGCTGGACATCCACGGGAATTCGTCGCCATTCCTCTTGCAACCGTTCCATGAGTTGAGCAATGGATTTTGGCCGCGCCTGACGAGCCCTCACCCGGCGGTCCAATTCGTCCCACATATGTTCTATAGGGTTGAGGCCGGGGCTCTGGGTGGGCCAATTCAATCGGCGAACATTGTTGTCGGCGTACCACTGCAAAGTAGCCCTTGAAAAATGGCACCTGTCATTGTCATCCTGGAAGAAACACGGGTCCATTCCGTAAAAACGCCACAATGTTGGGAGCATTTCATTATCCAGAATGTCACAATAGGCCTCTGTGTTCATGCTACCACGGACAAACACCAGCGGTCCTACGCCGAAGACCGTGAAACAGCCCCACACCATCACTTCACTACCACCGAATTTCCTAGTTGGCGCTATACACTCCGGTAGAAGCCGTTCCCCGGGTAGACGCCACACCCATACACGTCCATAGGACCGGAATAATGTAAACCTCGACTTATCTCTCCACAGAACCGATTTCCACTGCTCCAGTGTCCAGTTGCGACTGTCCAAACACCACCTGAGTCGCCGAACTTTATTGCTTGTCGTGATATGGGGCTTATGAGCAGCTGCTCTTCCGAAATATCCAAGTCGGTGGGCCTCTGTACGCAATGTTCCAATGGAATCCTATACTCCTGTTGCTGCATGAAACTCCTGTCGGATGGTAGCCATGGGTTGTGCCCTATTTTTGACAATTTCGTGTTTCAGGGTTCAGCGAGTTCTGTCGGTCAAGATTGGAGGTCGCCCATAACGTGCTGCATTGGCACAATGACCACCGACCTTTCAATTACGCAATGCTACAGTTTATTTGGGCCTGTTTACCTTCCGTGCAATCGCCCGGCTAGACAGCCCACTGAGATGGCAGCCCACAATCACACCCTTACCGAAGTCCGATAGCTCTGTACCTCGTGCCATGTCCTTGTCAACTGATTCTACACCGGCCTGCAGCGTATGGCGGCCACACAAGTCAACTGATGTATTGAATTACCTATCTTCACGGGTGCCCAATTAATTTTTGGTCGATAGTGTAATAATGTTTTAATCGAGTTTATAAAAATATATGAAATTATTTACTTCTGACCACTTCAGAAATTCTTCTGTTAGGTAATAATAGCATAACGAATTTTATATAGGAAAATTATATATAGATAAATTTACAAAAATAATATGTGTTTTTGAGTTATCTAGCATACTGACAAATGTAATACAAATATATGATGGGGCCCCATAAAATATTTTTTTAAATTTTAAAGTGTTTTACGCGGTTATCATATTTTTATTCGTTTTGTTCTCAGTTTCAAATGGATCTCCTTAGTATGTCTCCAAAATTAGTTTTGGCCAGCCGGCAGTGCATGAGGTTAATAAGTAGGTAATAACGTGAAGCGCTTAGTTAGAGTCGTCTAAATAAGTGGTCCACAATCCTTCAAGTGCATGTAATTTAAGTAATTAAATATGTATAATGCAGGTTAGAAACTAAATTATGGTGTAAGTACAAGATAAACATAAATGTTAAGTATTCTGATGCGAACACAACTGAATATTTAAAACAAGAATATAATTGACATTTTAAAAAAATTTGGGGGGGGGGGGGGGGAGTAAAAAGTGCTTGAGATATTCTTGGAAAGTGGACAGTTGTGGTGGACTGACGCGAACATTTCTACAAGCCCTTCTTCTGACCACACTGAGCACGTTGTCGACTCGCGTGATGCAGCAGCGATGTTTGTGGGAGAGATCGATAACTTCACATTTATTTCTTTCAGAATTTAAAACAGAACAGTGCATTTTTTTTCACTTATATTGCCTTTAACAAAATAAGTTTTATTTTGTTAGGATTTTAAGCTGCAGCGAATATTCATGTTTTCTACATTCCTACACACTATTACACGAGCTTGTACCGAGTGTTACAATAGCTACGAGCCAATAAAAGTATAGTTGCAATTAAATATATAGCCTAAAATTCACTTAATCAATTGTCGGCTTCAACTTCCCTCAATTAATGCCGGGAGCATAAGAAGAGAACACCTTACATTCTGCATTAAACATAACCTCTAAAAAGGACTCACAAACCGATGGCTCACCTGAGATTTCGGTCGGAGACCTTGTGGTATTAAGATAGTTTCTTAGCAACGGTAGCCATAATACTCAGTCATGGCGATACATTTATCTGTTAGCAGTACAATTTCCTCAGTCCTAAAGCGAGTTGTAGCGAGTAAAGTAGTGTACCACTTTTTTTTCGAACGATGCTTGAAGTGTCGCTGTTACCTTCAGGGCACACTTCCATTTCGCAGGCGTTACGTGCGTCCAGTTTTTACGCCAGTGGGTGTACGTGAGGTTTTTACATGCAAGGCTCTTTGTTTTCGGGCGGGATTATGTACATCACTTGTTCCCCCGCTGCCGTGTATGGAGACACTCGATTGGACCAGTACGCAAGCTGCAGTGTTATTGGCGTTTAGTGAGGGCGTGGGGAGTTCCACTCTATACAGAATGTCTCTCATCTGTAGAGTCGAAAATGTTGACTGTGGAAGACTATAAAGTGAGATAGGGAAAGATTGGTCGGAAATGCAGTTTTATTTCCATACCACATAGTAACGAGCGATATTTGTTCAAAGTGACGACCGCCAGTCTCATTACATGCATGACAACGGCACATGAAATTTTACCTCACTGTCCCAATACATCCGTGGTGTCTTTTATACAACGAAACAGGCAACTACAGCCATACAAACCAGTTCCTCCTCTGTTTCTACTGGTGTTACATACTCCAATGACTAGATGTGGCTCCATATTTAAAAAAAAGATCCAGCGGACTAAGATCCTGCGATCTGTATAAATCTGCCTGTCGATTCCTTCCGGATGTATCGCTTTGTGGCAGTAACTGCAGAAGGGAATTAAATTTTTGCTCACTTGGAATATCCGCAATCTCGCCTTATTTTACTATCGCCGAGTGATACGGCGCAGTAGTAACACAGCGGACTCGAGTTCGGAAGGACCCGGGTTCGATTCCCCGTCCGATCCTCCTGATTTCAACTTTACATATTTTCCGAAATAATTCCAAAGCAAAAGTTGTGAAGCTACCGTACTACACGTCACAGCCGATTCCTTTCCCATCTCTGCTTGTCTGAGCAACTTGGTCAGTCTGCAATGTCCTTGCCGTCTCTGCTTGTCTGCTCAGTCTGCAATGACCTTGCCGTATCTGCTCAGTCTGCTCAGTCTGCAATGACCTTGCCGTATCTGCTTGTCTGCTCAGTCTGCAATTTCCTTGCCGTATCTGCTTGTCTGCTCAGTCTGCAATGTCCTTGCCGTCTCTGCTTGTCTGCTCAGTCTACAATGTCCTTGCCGTCTCTGCTTGTCTGCTCAGTCTGCAATGTCCTTGCCGTATCTGCTTGTTTGCTCAGTCTGCAATGACCTTGCCGTTGGCGAGACGTTAAGTCCAAACTTACCTCAAGGCTGTTCACAATAAAGTGAGCATTTTGAAATGAACCTTATATAAAAGTCACTACTCCTACCTGCATATATGTTAATGGGTGCACTGAGTGGCATGCGCCCAGTAACGTTAGTAACGAAAGAAGGGAAAGTAATTTCATTTCTAATGTGTAATTAAAAGTGTTTGATAATAATTTATGATAAATTAAATTATTTCTTTCGTTTCCTCTTTTTTAAGTACAGCTAAGTGTAAAAATTTGCAGATTTGTAAAATATTTACTTTTCTAACAATTTCACAGTTTCACTTGACCGACGCATGAATAAAGTGAAGAGGTCCATGGTTGTGCTAATTTTACATAACGCGGAATAATACACACCGTGCATACAAGTGGATCTTGAGCAGGGCTTTCAAAAGTGCTCAGTTTACCGTCAACAGCCTATACCTAAGTTTACTTTGCCTTTGAACATAGTGCTTATATTTTGGGAACAAAAGTGCGGAAAATGGCCTGAGTAAACTGGAAGGGGTACGCTATCACCTCGTACGAATTTTAGGACGGAAGACTCGTACGTTTGGTCAGCGTATCTCGGGTGATGTTGATCAAGCGTTCTTCCTGTTTAATTTACGTTTACTGGGCTCATGGCTTTCACGGGAATTGGGCGTGATTGCCGTTTTTTAAGTCGAATCGAAGGGGGCAAATATGATAAAGTACCCAATATAACTAACGCACTAACTTTCGGACTTCAAAAACCTGGTACATTGTTGTCGTGTGTGATATTTTTGGATGTTTATATAAGATAGTAAAGTATGGAAGCTTCCTCCATTTTATCATATCATCAAAAAGTCAGGGCGGCGAAAATTTGCGATTTTAAAACATGGATGAAAAAAAATTGTGATGAAGATTTTAAAAAATGAGATGGAAGTTGGGTCTTGATGTCTCGTTGATAGCGAAATGCAATACTAGTGAGATAATAACAAATATAGGATTATTCATGGTAAAATGAGCACTTTTGAAAGTCCTGCTTGAGATCTACTTGCATGCACATCGTGCCTTCTTCCGCCCTATGTAAAATTAGCATTACGATGGGCATCATCACTTTATTCATACGCCGGTCAAGAGAACCCGTGAAATTATTCCATACGTAAATATTTTGGTAAATCTGCTTATTTTATACTTCGATGTATTAAAATTAAAAAAAGCGGAAGAAATGATTAATGTTATTACAAATGATTACGTGACACTTTTTATTCGACTTTAAGATATCGAACTACTTTCCTATCTTAGTTGTCAACTTTACTGGGCGCATTTCAACAAGTTCGCCCGTTAAAATATATGCAGGCAAGGGTAGTGAGTTTTTTCTAAGATTGATTCCAAAAGTGCTCACTTTGACGTGAAGAGCCTTTACACGCCAGCTTTACAATGGACTCGAGCACAGAATGGCTCGTATCTCAAGCTGGCGTGTAGAAAACTACATTACAGAAGTAGGATTAGGCGCATCAACTTAGATAGCAATCAATCTGAAGTTTTGAAGGACTGATTGAGCCACTTTAAATATGTACAGGAGTAAAATTTTGAAAACAAGTGTGTGAATAACTTTAATCGATATTACGTGGCCTACAGTAGATAAACTTGTGTGCTGAATTTGTAGAGATATTTGTCGACTGATTTCCGAGATATGGCATAAAAGCTTTACTATCTCATTTTGTGCTGTCGTTCAAAAAGCCCAAAAACAGGCCCTGTACATGCTTATCTGATTTGTCTAATAGATAATCGTAATGTACAATTTGTTGTTGAAATTAGTTAAATTATTTAATAGCTATTATAAAATTATACAAATAACATTTATTGGACCATTGAAAAAAAATTTTCTGGGCCACTTAAGATTCCATGGTCACTGTAGTACTACATCTGTGCAAAATTTGGTTGGAAATACATTATTGATTCCCGAAATATGTTATAGATGTAGAATTTTATGTGCTGGCACTATCTCACAAAAAGTCGGCAAAATATGATCTTTAAAAGAATATTTTTATCTCTAATGCTTGCTCTAAGCCTACTAACATTTAATTGAAATTGGTTAAATTGTTAAATATGTAGATATATCGCAAACTTATTAAAATGATAGATATGATTGCCATACTGTAAATAAAGCCAGACGCGCTTAAAACATGACCTACTTCAGGACTGTTTATGTGCAAACTTCAGTGGGAATCGGTTAGTTGGTCCCGGACATTTGATATTAAAGCTCCACTTTACAATGTGGTGCTATTTTCATTGCAATATTGGCACATTCTATGTTTGTCAAATATACTGCTCTTGTTTAAGCCGATTTAATTTGTTTGAGAAATGTGGCTTACTTAGCTAAAATATTTACATGGCGGTCCTTTTTAAAATATGTGACCACCACCTAAGTTATATAAATTTAGATGGACTACACGAGTATAATTTGTTGCCTGAATTTGTTGGGTACCAGTTAATTGTTCCCCGACATAGGACACTGAAGCTTAATCTTCCATATAGTGCTATCTTCCAACATGGCTAACAAATGAGTTTTAACATTATGTTATTTGATACTTGCATAGATACTGCCAGCATATACAGTCAAGTTAGAATTATTTACAAAGTTTCGTAGATATAGCAAAGTAGTCGATGATGTTTATGTGACCTTCATTTAGAAAATAATACTCTAATCCAATAAAAAATGTTAGTTTACATTGCGTGCTGTGGTATTACTTGCGTATCAAATTCAGTAGGAATCGGTTGATTGTTTTCCTAGATATGACATTAAAACTGTATTTTTTACGTGACGCTATGTTGACACATTTAATACTTGTAAAACATAATTTCACCTCAACAATTTTGGTCGAAACTTGTGAAATAGTATTGTAGATATTGCAAATAAATATGAAATATATTTATAACTACCGTTTTGAAAATAAGTGTAACATCCTCTTAAATCTCAGTTATGAACATGGCCGATAATAATATTACTTATATAAAAAACATTCCAGGAATTGTTTGCTTAGTCGTATCTATGCAACCTGCAACACGACACTACACGTCTTACAAACATCGATCGTAGGAGAATAGCACATGCGCGTTGATTCGTTGTCGTCGGCACAGTAAGCGGTGAAGGGATGGTGTTATGTCAGCAATGCGTTGAGAAGCTGTCACTTTTCAAAGAATGCATATCCGTCTATTGTGTTGAAGCAGATTATTGCGAAGTTTACCGATTACGTTGGTACGTGACGATTGCGTCCTTAGTAGCACACATCTGCCTCGCTTCGAGCCGTTGTGTTTCGTCGTGTGACATAAAAATACAGTCACCGCTTACTGTGGTGACGAAAAGAAATCAACGCGCACGTGCTTTTTTTGTAGCGGTTCTATATTTTCGCGCCGCTGATTGGTGCTGACTGACAACGGCGTCAAATGTTCAATTAAAGACGAAGCGTCGTAATGGACTCGTACATGTCATGTGACTCGGCTACACAAGAGACTATTATTTTACGGCAGAGGATATGTTTGGTAGATGGGTAGTAATGTGTGCGAGTTGCATAGATACGGAAAAATAGGTGCGGGTGACTCAGCCGGTATACTGTAAAACATTATTTCTCATGTTGCACTGTATTAGAAAATGGGGGATTAGTATATTATCACTTTCTATATACAAAGCATCTATCATGCACTGCCAACGTACCAAATGTGGTTTAATGTCAAAGTTTATTTTCTAATTTGCTATATTTCCCAAAATAGTGCACCGATAACATTATCCGTTTCTGAATGAAATGCTTACATCATGCACTGCCAACGTACCAGACTTTGTTAAGAATGAGCAAACGGTTCCCTAGATATAACAGAAAAATTACAATTTTCTAAATTTGCACCATCTTCCAAAATGGCGAACTAATAGCATTTTCGGTTTCCAAATTGAATGCTTACTTCGTGCACTGTCAACGTACTAAATTTGATTTAAATCGGTTAAATAATTTCCGAGATGTAATGGAAAACCTTTATTTTTCAGTTATATTTATCTTGCAAAATTACGGAGCAATATTTTTATTTTTATTTGAATCCTTATATTATGCACTATTAATGTACCAAATGTGGTTGGAATCGGTTAAATAATATCCGATGACATTACTAAATATTATATTAGAATAGTTAGGGAAATTTCGATTGTCAGATTTTAGATTGTTAAGGGGGGGGGGGGGGCATACATTACAGACAGACATTTGGGTGATTGCATATGCCCATCTTTCCTTATGAATGTAGGCGATAATAGTTTGGTTAGAATTTCAGTCAGACAAAGTAGAATGCTCAAACTACACGGTATTATTTGGCACGCACTGAATGCCAATAAGAGACGGCTTTGGTACAATTTCCTTCGTGAGAAATTATGAAACAGAAAATATTTGAAACTTGCACCATGGAAGTCAACAAAGCAACGCAGACAACTTAGAATTTTATTAGGCCATACATTTACGATGTAGTTGTCACGAATAACTTCGAATGGGTCCCCAATACACTGCCGAATAATTTCAACAATTGGCAACAGGATTTCCGAACACCACCTCTAAATACCATTCTATGCCTTTTACATCTAGAGATCTAATGAGCTGCGTAACTGATCTCTCGTGTCCAATCCACAGTCCCAGACAATCAGTATCCAGGTAGGTTCGTGCTGTTTTCTTAAATAGTTCGATGTAAAACCATGTATAAACCAAGCTGTTCTTCTTTCAAAAAACGGGACGTCCTATTTTAGGACAGGTTACTTATTACCAGATTGCTTAGTGTGGAGTAGAATATCAAGGTTGAAAGGATTATTTCTTATTACTCAGTTTTGGATATTCATTGACAAAAATTACGAGGCCAATAATCATTAACTCAATAATTGCTTCTGATCAGTCTTGTTGATGGATCAACCTTTACATACAAGTACTCACAGGAGCAAATGAATCATCCGTATTCAAAATTCATACACGCCCTCCAAATTCCCTGACCTCTGTCGTCGTGTAAAACAACCTAGAGCTGTTGACGTGTAAATAACCACAAATAAAATTAATATATGCAAAAAGAATTTCATTTTTCAAATATGTTATATATCATGAAGCTTTATCAGAAATAAGCAGACAATGTGTGTGTGTGTGTGTGTGTGTGTGTGTGTGTGTATTTATATATATATATATGCGACATATAGCATAAGGCATTCTCCCTACCTTTGCTTAAAGATGTATACGGCCTTAGAATTGGAGGTAAAATCTATCTTTATTGCAAATAATATAATGCATTATCTGATATTAATCATAATGTTCAATCCATGATAATTTGGGTTTTCGAAACCTTCCATGAGAAAATAAGGTTTGGCACCCATATTTGTGCATTAAAAAATTTAACCCTCCGGAATATGTGACGATTTATTTGCTGACGTAATCCGTGTGGTTTATTAACAAAAAAAAGATATATAATTACCTTGTGTTATCACACTACACCCCACAGTTTCTGATCAAATGGCTGTTTAGTGTTCTAAACAGTAAATGTGTTATGGCTGGGACATAGGCAACACGCAAATTTTATGTTGTTATTGCAGAAACGCAAGTTGTGTTTGTTTCTACCGATTTTCTGGATAATTTTTTATGTTAATATACCTTAATTTGATCATTTTTTTTGTTCATTGCGAGACATATTACTTACGTTTCTTAATAGCATTAATTGCCGCGTCTCCACCAGTGGCGTGTGCTGTAACAACGCTGAACACACAGTAGGTATGTATCACGAGGTTTATTGCGAGACATGTTACTTACGTTTCTTGATAGCATTATTGCCGCTGCTCCACCAGTGGCGTGTGCTGTAACAACGCTGAACACACAGTAGGTATGTATCACGAGGTTTATTGCGAGACATATTACTTACGTTTCTTGATAGCATTATTGCCGCTGCTCCACCAGTGGCGTGTGCTGTAACAACGCTGAACACACAGTAGGTATGTATCACGAGGTTTATTGCGAGACATATTACTTACGTTTCTTGATAGCATTATTGCCGCTGCTCCACCAGTGGCGTGTGCTGTAACAACGCTGAACACACAGTAGGTATGTATCACGAGGTTTATTGCGAGACATATTACTTACGTTTCTTGATAGCATTATTGCCGCTGCTCCACCAGTGGCGTGTGCTGTAACAACGCTGAACACACAGTAGGTATGTATCACGAAGTTTATTGCGAGACATATTACTTACGTTTCTTGATAGCATTATTGCCGCTGCTCCACCAGTGGCGTGTGCTGTAACAACGCTGAACACACAGTAGGTATGTATCACGAGGTTTATTGCGAGACATATTACTTACGTTTCTTGATAGCATTATTGCCGCTGCTCCACCAGTGGCGTGTGCTGTAACAACGCTGAACACACAGTAGGTATGTATCACGAAGTTTATTGCGAGACATATTACTTACGTTTCTTGATAGCATTATTGCCGCTGCTCCACCAGTGGCGTGTGCTGTAACAACGCTGAACACACAGTAGGTATGTATCACGAAGTTTATTGCGAGACATATTACTTACGTTTCTTGATAGCATTATTGCCGCTGCTCCACCAGTGGCGTGTGCTGTAACAACGCTGAACACACAGTAGATATGTATCACGAGGTTTATTTCTTAAGTCGTTAGGAGCAAACTATGTCGTATAATTTCGAGTCCTCTTCCCAATATGCTGGCGTACATAGTGATTCGAAAAAATTTGAAAACGGTCGAGAAAATTATTAAACAGTTTCAGAAATAAAAACATTAATTAATATAACATTTAATTGTTTACAATTGAGCGTCGAACACCGTATCGGGGTATTCTTCTTTGTAAAAATGTACGTGGTAATATAACGCAATTACTATATCTCAAGAAAAAAGGCTACAAGCAAAAAAATTAGAGGGAATGTGCCGTGTTGACTCAGTACGAAGTGAAACAGCCACACTTCTCGATGTTCAAGGTCACGCGGTGTTCACGGCTATAGTCAAACTGGCAGCAATATGTCGAGCTGTTCACTGCAATGCGTTTACCATTTTTTTAATCGCTCTGTAAATATTGCAACTACGACACACATTTATATGACATAATTTGCTGCAAACGACTTAAGTTGAGTTGAGAGATTTCGGCGGCTCTTAACATCGAAGTCTTGAGAGCCGATAGGAGTGAAATGAATCGAGAACGGCGCAGCACCGAAATGCAAGGATGGGAGAAACGGGAGATCCCTGAGAAAACCCACTGACCAGCGGCATCGACCAGGGCCACCTTCTATTACTGCTGACGAGCACTGAAATCTCTGATGGTTTATCAATGTTCGCCAGCAATAAGGGAACAGTCGTAATTAAGCAGCAAATATTTCTCTTCGTCAGTAAATTGATTGTTTCAGAGCATCTGCAGGAAAATATAGACAAGTATGGCGGACACACTTACCTTACTAATTTTCATGCAGCATTTGGACTAAAACAGTAAAAATGTTATTCACCTTCTTGTGCTTTTTTGGGCATCTTTTGACGGCACCACAATATTTGCCTCAGCACCTGTACCTTCCTTTAGTATAATTTCCTCGAACATGACTTGAACTTCCCGCCAAAGCTAGGGTCCATCATTACCTTCAGCAGTATCTGAACAATAGCTGGCATTACTTTAATTTCTGAACAGTGAAATCCATGAGTAAGGGAAGACGGTCCAGGAGTGACACTGCCGGAGATTGAACCCGGTTCGCCTTGGTGGGAGGTGAGCGGTCTAACCTCTCAGCAAACACGGACCCCTAAATTACTTATGGAATAAGCCGTTTAAGTGGTGGCCACTCCTCGTGAATCAACTTGTATAAGTGGTTTCCACAAGAACTTGGTATTCATATATAGTATTTACAATACTACAGAATCTATCAACTGTGTATTTCGATATGTTCATATTTGCACTCGATTATCTCTCCTGAACTCCTCCCACCCCCACTCGAAAACACAAACAGATGAAATTGCTCCAAATCAATGCATTTGACCGCAGATATGTTGAAACCACTCGCGTTGAATCCATAAACGTCTACTGATTAACTTAGTTGCTGGTACATTCTGAACATTTTTTTTTTGCACTTTTCAAGAAAAATCCTTGGAAACCTACTGGCCAAGAAAATCCTTTGTAAAACTACAAAGAGCTCTCTTGTAAAATCTCCACAACATATATGTGCAATATTACAAATGATAGCCTTGTAATTCAACTGACATTATTCAGAAGAGTACAGAAAATTATATTTTCTTTTCTAGAAAAATATTGTGGTAAATTAAATACAGAGGATTACCATTTAAAAAAATATTTGGAGATATAATTTACGGAAAAAAATATATACTTTGCCAGCACGGGGACTAGACCATCCACCCCTTGTATTATTATCCAGCACCCTTAATCATTAACACTTAATGAATAACACTGTCACGTTTTATTGAACTTATTGTTTCATTATGATTATTGGAGTTGTTTTAAGTTTTTTACGTTAATCAAACTTGCAATAAATTTTTTTTTTGCACGCAGCTACACTTTACATCGCCCATAGTTTTTGCACTGACAGCTGTATTCGGTTTTACGTTGTAGAGCGCCCGCCATTTTGCTGAAGCTCGTGGAAACGGGTCAGAATAGTAGAAATATTTCTTGATGTGTATTAAAAACACGACCCTTGTAGTTCTACAAACGAGTAGTTTTACAAGAAAAGTCGTTGTACTATTACAAGAATTTGTAAAATTACAAAGAATTTCTCAGTAAAAATTACATTTCTTTTTATACTCTGTATTCACTGACTAAATAGTGGTTTCTACCGACTGTTGGTGAATCGCACTGGTCTGGCAGTACATAACAGGTAGTTAGATGTGGACCCTGTAAAATAAATCTACTATTTGAAATCAGTTATTCAGGTTTAGAGTGATAAAATTGTTGCATAGAAGAATCACAAATACAACCAGACTACTCTAGGAATCTCCCGATCATAGGTGAAATAGTAAACTTAACTTGTATATTTGAATGCCTCTTTTAAAAAAAGCTGAATACTTATTTCAAATGGTGATTGATGGAGTGCTCTTGGCTTATAATTACTAATTATTGGAAAAGTTAAGATAATTGTTAATAAAAATAGTTTAAAAATTTAGTTGCTATCATATAGTTATTTGCTTTAGTTATAACATTTGCTTCACAAGTTTTCAAATTCTATACAGACTCATACAAAAGCCTTCTGTTAGAGAGTGAAATTTATTTAAGACTGTTACTCATAATTGTAAATGCCACAGTTTCTAATAATGTACACGTTTCATGGTGGAGTTAGTTTTTCGCAGTATTTGTGAGAAATGCATTTTTTTTCTACTGTACCGCACAGTACGTATAAATTTCAGTAGTAATAGCACCTAATGGATGATTTATCTTTAGTATTTAAGTTCAAATAAAATGTATACTTTTATTTGACCAGTTTATGAAATGCCAGATTCGATGTTCAGTCACGCAATATTTTGCATATAGTGCATAGTAAAAAGCATTGAAGTACGTGACGTAACTTTTTATTCATTATTTCACACTAGTATCAATATCTATTTAATTATAAGACTAACGCCGTATCATTTTCGCCACAAAAAAAAAAAAAACTTTTTTATGGTCCATATTTATTACACGACTACTCAACAAAATGTCTAATTTACTCGTATTGCCATGTAGCGGAGAAAAGAAAACTAAGTAGGCACATACTAGAATGAAACAATAGTAACAAAAAAGTATTAAATCTAGTATTAAAAGGGCACCAACAGGAAATAGATTTTTCGAAACTCGTATGCTATCGTAGTACTAATTTGTGTTTAATTCTTTCGTAAAGATTTGTGACGGCGTGTCCGTCACAAATAGGTGAGACATTGTTTGGAAAAGATTTTATTTTGCAGTAATGTAACGCCTGTCCGCCGTGGCCTCTTCTATCCGCCCAGCAGAGAAGTGTGCCATGCTTCAGCTGGCAGTAGATTAAGGGCAACATGTTGCCCTGTCCGTGATTGGCATGAGTTTCGCCCAGTTCAAATAATGTTTGTACAAAGAGAGCGCTGGTGTCGAAAATCGCGGTATGGACGGCGCTGGAGTGCTGGTCTCTGGGGAGGGGATGACCGGGAGTAGGGAGCTCGGGCAGGATAAATACGGATGCGCGGACTGCAATCGGGACAAGGGCCTCGGTCTGTACTTCCCCCGCGCTGAGTGGCTTAGCCTCAGTGATGATAGATCGGCGGGAAAAAAAACGTCGCCGGCCTGAGAGCCGGGCTCATTAACCGAAAGAAGTGAGAGGGTCGCCTGACCGATAGACTACGCGTTGAAATGCTAAGTAATGCTGCGAGATCGGGGTTAGAGATCGTTACTATCGCCGAGAGCAGATATAGGAAGACTCTCAACATTTCTGAAGCGAATATGTTCGGACTTAGGTTGTTGGGGCTCATAGACGGGACTTATAAATTTTCTGAGAAGTTAGTTTCGGACTTAGGCTGTGAGAGCTTAGAATTGAGACTAATAAATTTTCCGTGGATCTAGTGTACGGACTTAGACTGTGAGAGTTCAGAGTTTGGACTTATACATTTTTCCGAAGAGCTAGTGGTTGGAGCTTAGGCTGCGTGAGCGCAGTGTTTGGACTTGAAAATATATTTTCTTTTTCTCGTATGATCCAAAACTCCCGGCTTTGCTCGTGAAAGGGAAAAAAATTGAACTCAGACATATTTTGCTTATGAGAGGCTATGATATTTCGTTATCTAATAAAGAACTTAGGCTCTGGTGATGCGTGCAAAAAGGAACATTGTTTGGGAATGCGTTGCGGGAGAAAGAAGGAGAAACATAGTCCCTGTGAGGTCCGACATCGTACTTTTCCCTTCGTGAAGAATGGAGAAGACAGGCTATGGAAGATCTGAATTTATGAATTGGAAGAATTAGAGGTTTGTGATGTGAGCTGGAACTCAGCTGTGTTTTGCAGTTTTGTGGCATTACTGCCCCGTCATTTCCCTATGTGATATACAAATTTTTGGGAGTAGTGGATCAGGGATTTTCGGGCAACGCAGAAGAAGGCGATGAGATTTGGGACTGTGTGAACTTATTTATTTACATTAGGGAAAAGGTTTGGGGTGCTGCATGTGAGGTGTATGTTTAAATCTGGAATACTTTGTGGTGGAGGAGAGGCAGCCCTAGTGGTAGGGAGAGTATACCTCGCTTACCTCTCAACAGGTTGTGTTGTTTGAATGGTGTGGAATGTTTGGGTGGAGGAGAGGAAGCCCACAGTGGTAGGAAGATTATCCCTGGCCTGATCCTCAACCAAAAAACGTGTTGGAGTGGTTTTGATGGTGTGTGTGTGTGTGTGTGGTGGTAGTGAGCGGGTACAGCCTGTACTTCGGTATCGGTGGGGAGCATATCCTTAGGCCCCCTATCTATCTGAAAGAGATGACTGTGTGGAGATACTTGGTGTATGTTCAAATGGGAAGGTGGTGAGTGAGAACATTTTTGTGTTTTTCCCACAGTCTGTACAGGAAAGTAATTTGGGGAGATATTTGTGAGTCCCTGAGAGATTAAAAGTTAAAACCAAGAGTCCATTACGCCAGCGGGCGTTTCTTTTCAAAAATAAAGTTATATAATTTGAAAAGGTGGGTTTATAATGAAAGGTATTTTGTGATTTGCCCTGCGAGGTGAAAGGAAAATAAATATCCTAAGCTGTACACTTTTAAAGGATCTAGGCCGGTCTGAGTAATCAAATTATATATCTTCAGATATATTTAGGAAAAATAGGGAGAGTGGTGTTAAAGGAGTCTTTTTTAAACTGTTCTTTTAAATTGTTCTGAATAGAAAATATATGTTTGAAAACATAAGGATACTGGAATTAGTGATACTGAAGTTTAGAAAGAAAATTGTGAATTAGATATTTTCCAGTGTAATTTTGAGTGGGGTATTGAAACTGTAAATTTTCTATTAAAAAAAGTGTAGTATGAAGCTATGCAACTAGTAGTTAGTAAACGTTATATTGGAGTTTATTTTTAGAAGTTCAAAAGAAAGTATTGATGAGGAGAGAAAAATTACCCAGGGGTTGATATTGTTATCAAGATTTATCTGTGTTGAATTATTGATAATGCATACATTTCTGAGAATAATTGTTAAAAGCAAACGTTTTCTGAAAATAGTAATTAAAAATTTAAAAAATCGATATGAAGGTAATGTTTTAATTTACGCAGTGGCGAATTCCCTTTTCCCAAATTCAATATGTTTTTGGACAAGGTGAATTAAATACCAGCTTTAACACGATTCATATGCTGCTGATATGTTTTGACGATGATGCTTAATGAATCCTTCCTCTATCCTACTTTGTGTAAGGTACGAAGGAGTGTTGGGTAAGAGGTTGTGCTCCAAGTGCTGAAGCAAATGGGGCACAGTTTAATATCTAAGTAAAATACATTTTCCCGATAGAGATATAAATACACTTAACTTTAGAGAAATAATTTAAATTCAATTTGAAAATAAATCTTTCACGTCCTGTAATTCTTAAAGTCTTATTTTTTCAAAATGAAAAAGGAAATATTGTTGTGGCTAACAAATAATTTATCTAAAACTGGGCATCCATTTTTTTAACACAAATATTCCCCTGCGGATGTCTAATAAGTGATGCAATGATTCGCGTATGAATATAAAACAATGAGCTGAAGGATATCACAAATTTTAAAATTGAAAATAACTATTTAAACTTCACTCAGTAACTTTGTAAATTGAAGTGTTGTGAGTCTCATAGTAATGTGTACACATAAGTTGTAGTAACTTACAAGATAATACTGAAAACAAATAGCTAAAGTTTCTTAACGTGAATACATCTTTAAATTTGCGACCATAGTGTGAGGCAATCCAGAAAATCCGATGATAACAAAATCGGGGGATAAAGTTTGACATTGCAGCTCCAAATATATCTTCTACATTTAAAAATCAACTAAGCACTCGATTGCAAAAGGATCAAAGAATATATTACGTTGAATGAGGACTGCGAAACACTGCGCGCCGCATGGGTGGGACCGCCGCAATTTTGAGTTAGTTTCACCGCGTCTCATAAATCCCGCGCAGTATAACTTTTGACTAGGAGAAGCTACCACACTCGTTTAATTTTTAATAAAGAGCCCTCGTCAATCTCAATCAATTGCACGTATAAAACATTTGTGTGGCGTGTTTATGGTGAAATTGTATGAGTTTAATTTAAAAAAATTAAGAAAACTTAACACAATGTCGGCCTATACTGGTCAAAAATCTACGGTCGAAATATATAAATCGTATACGGTTGGAAAGAGCATCTCATAAGCAATCCAGTGAGACCGATGAAACACCATATAATTGAGTGAAACATTGCCGGAACGTAAATAAAAAACAGCAAGGCGTCCGAGCGCGACAACGTAGACGTATTCACGCAAAACAAACGGCCGGGTCCCCACACAGCCACGCCCCATTTTTTAAGGAAAGAATTTACACAGAACTTTTTTCATAGGAAGACTATGAGAAAAACCTGCAGCAAATATCGTTCAGATTCTCTCCTCAGAAGCGCAGAAAATTTTAAAACTGTACCGTCATTCTATTGAAATTTCCTGGAAAATATCAAGAGACAGACGGGGACAAGAATTCTAGGTGATAAGGGCTAAAGAAAAGAGAGGATAATTTTAGAGAGGGAAATTCTTTTAGGCAAGTTAGAAATCACAGTAAAGAACTTTGAACATTTGAAGCTATCTGAAACCACTCCACCATCAGAATCAACAATTATTGATAGGATGTTAGAATGGCATCAGCCTAGGAAACTGTTACAATACCAGCCTCTGTTTTGGCTGAACTACATTCTCGAATAAAAAAACATGGATGAACGGAATACCGAATTACAAAAATGCATTGATAAGCTTGTGTTCCCAAGTAGCAACATACGTTGACCCAACGGTTGGCATTTGGTTCGAAAGGCCTCCAATATGTTGGGTTGAAAAGCGTATGTAAATACAACATTGGCCCAATGTAATACGACAACCAAATATTTTTACTCGAAAATTTTAAAGACATATCTTGGAAAAACATACATCAACACCTCATTGTATAAAAAATGTCAAAATATGTTTCAAGAGTGATTTTTGAACACTTTAAAATGGATGGCTAAATGTTGGCATCAAGTTGGTAGACATAGTGTAGGTAATGTGTGTGTATTTTTTTGGTTGGACCAACGTTGTACAACCAACATTTTATGGCAATGTTAGGGAATAGACATTATTAATTAAATCGATGTCCCTTTCCTGTATTTGATGAAATACAAATTTTTTTACGATACCAACAATTTTTCTCTGAAAATGTGTAGTTGGTTTCATGTTGGGACAATGTTCGAAACCAAACAGTTGGTGATTAGCAATTGTTTTTCGTTTGGCCAACATAGTGTAACTAGCAATTCCAAGAATTCTCAATAGTATTTTTGGAAGTTTTATTCATCAAATCTTAGCAGGGTAAGGCTTACAGACTAACTTATAACCTAACTTAAAGTAACACCTATGCTTTACCCGGGATTCGAACCCAGAGCCTCCCGCACTCCAGATCGGCGGTGCACCAACCGACTGCGCCACGAGAGGTCGGCTATTTTTGGAATGAAGAAAATGAAATAATAAATTTTAATGTTTACTTAAGATTAAGGTTTTTCAATATATATATATATATATATATATATATATATATATATATATATATATATATATATATATATATATATATATATATATATATATAGGTTGGCTGAACGTTGGTAGATATACAGTTGGTAATTCGTACTAATTTTATGTTGGGTCAACATTGTACTACCCGCACTTTAATGTCGAAGTTAGGGAATAGTTGTTCTTAGTTAAAACTATCCCTATTTACCGTATTTTATGAGATGCAACTGTTGTTCACGATAATGACCATTTTTCTATGACATATATTTAGCTGGTTTTGCATTGGACCAACGTCGAGAACCAAACGGTTTGTGTTTCATCGTTTGCCGTTAGTTTGCCGTTAGTGTAACCAACATAATTTCCACAATGCTCCATAGAAAGTATGGGATGAGAAAAAAATAATTTTCCATGTTTGCTTTAACATCTGATATTTTAAAATACATAAACTAATTGTATTCAAAATATATTTTGATTGTCATAGATGACTGATTGTTGGCAACTAGTTAGTAGGCATACAGTTGGTATTGGTATGAATTTTTATCTTAGGCCAACACCCCAATAGCAACTTTTTGTTTGCCGAACATTGGCCGAACGTCTGGCTCTGGCGTTGGGCCAACACTAAGTTGGCCCAACGCCAGAGGCCAACATCAAAATGTCACTCAGGGCAATGTTGGCCCAAAGTATAGATTTGCGTTGGCTGCCAACTGAAATACGATGCTTAACCTACATTATTAGGCCAATGAAAATTTGTGGTTTTCTGTATGCTTTCCTAAATTTATATTCTTTCAAACTTATGCTATATCAATCAAAGAAACGAAATTGTGTTTGTTGGCTTTGTGTTGGTTTATCGTGTGTATATTACATATTAGCAACTTAATCCCAACAAACACGAAAAATACGGGCCTGAATGGGGCCAGTGAAAGATAGCCGACAAACTCCAACCAGATGGTGTCAGCCCGCTGCCTTATGCACGAAGCAGCCCGATGGAAATATGGACTGGCGGCTGACTGTTTGCCGACAGCGTCAAAATTGCACTGTACCGCTAACGGCAATATACAAAATGTATTCTGGGCCGACATACACAAAAAGTACGGGAAGGGAAAAGATAGCCGACAAACTCCGGCCAGATGATGCCGGCCTTCTGTCTTATGCCGGAAGCCGGCCCAATGAAAATATGGACTTTCGGCTGACTGTTTGCTGACAATGTCAAAAATACACCGTATCGCTAACTGTAAGAGACTAAATATATTCCGGCCTAACATAGACGAAATGTAGGGGTCAGAATCGGGCCGGTAAAAGCTAGCCGACAAGTTTCGGAATCTGCAGCTGCTGGATGGCAGCAAGATGCCGGGCCTGCGGCGGCTGGATGGCGGCCAGACAACGGCCTGCGGCGGCTGGATGGCGGCAAGAAGCCGGGCCTACGGCGGCTGGATGACGGCCAGACTCCGGGCCTGCGGCGGCTGGATTGGCGGCAAGATTCCGGGCATGCGGCTGCTTGATAGCGGCCAGACGCCGGGCCTGCAGTGACTGGATGGTGGCCAGACGCCGGGCCTGAGACGGCTGATGTCGTTACAATGTCGCGCTTGCAGCGGGCCGTTTGCCTTTTTTTTCTAACGGCAAACATACTGGCTCAAAAATGACATCATACCATTAGCAGCTTGCTAACGTCTTGCCTATTCAAAACACTTTACAAAAGTTTGTCGGCAAAAAGGCATAATATTTGTATCTTTATTGTGATAAAGAGCCATGTCTCGAAAACGTTAGCAGGCCGGAATAAATGAGATGACAGCCAGTTTACCGAAAATAAAAAGAAGCTATATCGGAATCGGGCAAAAATATTATTTATGCTATTGGCGACATCTTGGCTGTGAGATATCATGCCGTCATAAATTAGGTGATATCCATTTGTTATCCAAAAAAATACATTGGGCCGTTGTCTTATTTGTAACGGCAAACATTCTGTCTCCAAAAAGATGTCACCCCGTTGTCAGATGGCTATCTTCTGGCATTGAAACGACAGTTGCCGGCAGTACAGGTATGGGGCCGACAATTTGCCGACACCTTGCCGACAGGTTGTGTTTTGCTGTCATGTGACATAAACCGAACCGCTAACTAACGTTTATATTACGTTGTTATTCGTAGTATTTTTATCATCTAAAAATAATTTTTTTCTCTTTCAGAAAGGCTTTCACACAGTAATTTATCCACAGCTAGAAATGTTTAGCGAAGATGTGTTATTACATACATAATACCAATATGTTGTGTTAATGTTGGATACCACACAGTTTGTAATTAGTACTTTTTCTTAAGTTTATTGGCAGATTTAGCCAATTTTCTGTAACCAAGACATTTCCAACAATACTCAATATTATGTATGGGATGAAAAAATCATCGGTAATTGTTCATGTTTGCTTACCAGCTTGGATTTTAATATATATATATATATATATATATATATATATATATATATATATATATATATATATAACATTTTTGTTTTAAATATATTTCATGATGATGGTTGGCTGATTGTTGGCAGCACATTTGTAGACATACAGTCGTTAATTGGAATTAACTTTGTATGTTCGTGCAACATTGTATATTTGAATTGGAATACATACCTATATCTAAAATAGTAATAAGCTACAGTAATCTAGCAGACAATAAGGTACGGTTGTCCAGTGGAAAAGATGACTAGCTACTATGCCAAGGGTCGTGGGGTCAAATCTACAAAAAGATTTTTTAGGTCGGAATATGATGAGGTATGTGATGAATAGTAATAGGGTAGATGCATATTTTAATTTTCTTTATCATTAGGTAAAATTTATTTAAAACACGCTGGTAACCAACATTGGCAGAATGTTGTTTATTAGTTTGCATTATGTATGCAATAACACATATTTGTTAAACATTGCTGACTGTGGATAAATGACTGCGTGAATGCCTTTCTGAAAGAGAGAACAATTTTATTTGGCAAATGATCAGAATACTACAAATAACAAACGTAATGCCAACGTTAATGGTTGGGTTCATGTCATATTAGATTGGTGATCTGTACCATACACACGATAAACCAATGTAAAGGCAATTTTGTTGTTTTGATTGATATGGAATATGTTTGAAAGGAAGTGAATTTAGGAAACCGTGCAGAAAACCATATATTTTCGTCTAATAATGTAGGTTGTGCATCATATTTCAGTTGTAAGCCAATGCAAAAATACACGTTGGGCCAAAGTTGCCCGAGTGATGTTTTGATGTTGGGCCAACTTACATTTTATAACAATGAAACAACGCCAGAGCGAGGCATTGAACCAACAAAAAGTTGCTACTGGGGTTAGAGAAGAAAGATACCAAGCCTGAAAAAAATAGTACTTTTAGAAGAACTTAAACGCATCACAACCAAGAAAAGGTTGCAATGGATGTTAAACTCAGGGAAATATTGTGCAACTATTTCAGTCCCGGCCAAGTAAGAGTAGCACTTACAAACTGTAAACGAATCAAAGGGTCATCCGAGGACATAGCTGCTGCTTTTTCTTTATAGAGTGTTAGTCCTAATAGTATTGAAGTGTGAGAAGAAAACTGAAATACCCGCTTCTTTACATTGCCACATTGAAGAAATGGGCTTCTAAAATAAATTGTAATGTTGGCGTGCAGAAAGATGGTCTCCTGGTGATGAATACGAAAGCTTCACACATACCAAAATATGAACACGTAACCGCGCTATATTTCGGCGAAATGCACATAACAAATCAGATTTGTTTTATCGAAAAATACAGGAAAAATTGATAGGGCGACATACTACCGTTCCAGTAATTATGGCGAGAGGTTTGTGGAAGCGAACTGTTTATTACAATTTTGACACCCCCGTGACAGAATCGATGTTAAGAGAAGTTGTTATAAATTTAGATTCATCAGGATATCAGGTTTATTAAAGTACAAGTGATTAAGGGCCTTCTAACAGAAACCTTGTGACATCGTCAGGCATTTGTGAAAGTAAAACGACAGTCATTAAACCCGTGGGTGACTCAAGAAATATTAAAAATTTTGCTGGTGGTCCACAGACCTTAAAACTGATACAAGAACCAATAATTGGATAAAGGCTTTTAAACTCAGAAATGGTGAGAAAATTGACAAGACTACCTGTGCAGTGCTTCTTACATCACTCCCGTAACGACCTATAACTAGCCCATCAAATATATCAACTCTCTTAAATGTAACAAAATCACATAGTCAAAAGGTGAAGATCACCGTGCAGTTGTTTTCAAGAAGTGTGCCAGAAGCACTGATTTTTGGAGCGAACGTAATATAGTTTAAGGGAACTGATAACACACATCCACATTTATTGAGCTCGTAAATGACAGGTTTGATTTATTCCATTCTAATTTCCCGTACAATGCAAACAAAGGCATAAATGCGTACAGTTTTTACAAAGAAAAACAAGGTGCAGTTTTAAGTAAATTGAGTGAAGAAATCGACAAAACGAGAGTTACTGACTGCAAGACGAAATTACCTTTTCGAACAGGAATCTTGATAAGTAATAGTTAGAGAGCCGAGTGTTTCGCTAACTGACTTGGCAGCAAGTTAGGCTGGACAACCCTCTATACACTCGAGACATTATTGTTTGCTCATTGGTTGCTGTGATCAAGTTAGGCCTCTGTACAGAATGTTAAACACTCACTCACATTGCTCCTTCCTGCTTATTACCGGCTCACAGTTAAACGGGGCGTGTCCAAACAACTGCCTTCCAATCACAACAGTAGCAGGAAATAACAAGTGTTTGGAGTCTACCTCGCCTCCCAATGAATTCGCGAAATACTCGTGGCGCTAGTAATAGTTATTTGGGAAACGACTACAGACCTTGCAGTAAAATACACCATCAAATACCTTCTGACAACTAAGCTTAATCAAGACATTCTGGAAAACATTTTTTTCTTGTAAGGGGTATGGAGGCATACCAAAGATAATCCAATACCACACGAGTTTACACACCGTATTAGATAATACATTTTCGGGAATCATGAGGCTGAAACGTTTACTCTCATTGGAAATTTGTTCTGGCGACAACACCAATACTTTTACCTTGGATGAATTGAGATCTATGCAAGTTGAAGAAATCCTCGCTACAAAATTGCTTACTGGCACGGCGGACATGGAAGACTGTGCTTTAGATGACTGGAGATACGTTTATGAAACATCATGTGAAGAAGAATCTTTGGAGAAGCAAGAACCGAGTGAAAGATTCGACAATGTGACAGAAGGAGGACTGAAATATGTAGGATAAATTTTTGCTCATCATTTCAAATATAAATTTCCTGATTTGGGTGAACCAAATGGGGCACCATCAGCGTGTAGTGAAATTACTTCCTGGGTATCATTTGTTTCGCGTGTATATTTAATTCTTCCAAGCGAAATATTTATAAACGAAATAAAGTTAAATGAGCAGTGCTTTGTTAATTTTCACGGTGACTATTTTAGGCGCGATGGAAATGTGATTCAGTCATTTACTGATATGGTTTTAAACATTATGCAGTGATTTAATACGGGATGTGGTATACTATTTTGTGAAAATTTGGACATGTATACCGAGAAAGATTTAAATAAGAAGCATGAACAAAGAAGTTCGTCACAAAAAAGAAGTTTAGCTAATAAAATTGAAAAATTTAATTAAATTATGGGTGTATTTTGTGCCACACAGCCTTGCAGCCTCCAATGGACCACTTTAAGGTTGTTTTATTTGTCTCCGTAGGTGAAATGTTTTGAAGTTAATATTCCCAAACGTGTATAGTAATATACGAACAATTCATAGTTGATAAGAAATTTAAAATTTTGTTTTTCGTTATTTATTATAAATTTATGCTACCAAATAGCGATTAAGAGTTTATGTGAAAATATTATCACATTATTTATTGCATTTAGTAATTAAGAAATATAAGTAATGCATAGTGTTGCTTGTGTATATATGTCATTGACGTACTAACTTTATTATGTAAGCTGAGTTCAATCAAGTGTACCAGCAATGTTTTGGGCTGCGTTGTTTATGTTAACTAGTACTTAAATGATTCCCACAACGAGAAATATAATTTAGGTAATACCAGCATTACTGCTTGATGTAAATTTGAAGTTTTTACTAAATGCTACAGGCAGTTTATCTTTTGAAAGCTAAATGTAGAGATCCGCATTTGAACTTATAAAATCGTTATATATTTCGAAGAAACTTATTCATAGCATGTGATAAATATTAGGTTAGCCGTGCATTTGAACACTTATCGAATGTTACATACGGTATGGATACTTGAATTCAGATGATTAAAATCCTCGTACAGTCAAGTTTGTGATACGTTATAACACGTTTTGATTAATTACTGGAACATTTAGATGTAAATATAATTTTGTAATCGTTTTGTGTTTGATAAATTATTGCAGTGATTATTTTCCTAACAGCACGCGGCTTCATTCATAAACAACTTCACATAACTTCTTCCTGTCATCCTATTGCTACAGCTAGAAAAAGCTATGAGACATGTGAAGTGTTTCTTTTTTCAATTTATTTAAATTGTTAATATGTTTTAAACATATGAAAGTTTTCATACAAGTTGCTAATTGTATGAAAGGTTATTATTTTTACCAAAGCAAATGTTAACGTTTCCTCTCATCACTGATTTTGTTAAGTTATTAAACAAACGTGAGATGTTCTGAAGTTTCGCAATGCCAATTGCAACAAAAGCGAGATGTCCTTAGGGGTGAAAGCACGAATATATTTTCCGTGCGCTAATCATTTATGGAATGACCCTTACACTTTGCCATTTCAGACAGAATTAACTTGCGACGCAGGAAACTATATTAAACAAATCTATGGGCCCGTCCCAAAAAGTTAAACAGATAAACAGATAACTGATATTGCTAATGGACTCAAGCGTAAATTTTGGGGAACTCAGCCACGTTACGAACAGAGAAGCTAGAATAATGAGACTTAAAATGCATTACGTTTCCAGTAAACCGGTTCTCGCTAAGAAAATTATTTAGACCGCAACCCGTAAAACTGCAACAATGTTCTTATAAAATACTCATCAATATTGACTGAACCTCAGCATGCCTTTATGTAGCGTATATATAGTAATTACTTACAGTTTAAAACATTGTCAACTATTTTATATAGTTTGCTATTTGTCATGGATATTGTGTATCAGTGCGTGAAGAGTTCTGTCTGCAAACGATAATGCAGCAACACTAAAGGTAATGCATAGATTGTTTACTCTTCTGACTGGCCAAAATTTGTGGTAGAAGGGCGTTAACTTTTTGATGTATGTTAATGGAAATTAATGTGGAAATTATATCATTATTGCTTTTCTTATCTTGTTGTTATAGAATATTTAAACACGGGTGTTTCTGAAATGTAGATAAAACTAATACACACCTAATAATGCTTTTGAGAACTCTTACTACAACGCACGCAAGAGTATAAGAAACATTGAGTGCGCTACTTCGGTAACACGTAAAATTCGAAGGATATTTTTAACAGAAACAGGGTTTTAGTTTAGCAAGTGTTGCTTTTATTTTCGTATTGGAGTTCTAACAACCTGTTTAAGCAAAGTTTTAAATGCAATATTAACGTTTGCGAATAACAAAATGGTTCACAAGTGCCTGCGCTATCCAATATTCACTCTCGTCCTACAACTTTAGTATTTCAACAGACGCCTCCGTACAGCCGCCACAGACCCGCTGGCGTCATCTCCTGACCTGCGCCGAGTAGGGAACGCATTTCAACGATCGGAAGAGCTCGCTTTGTCTTTCTTTTCACAACGGCCCCGACCTTCTCGGAGGTTTCAGTCATTGCCATATCTGAGCTGCCACTCATGCCGAGCATTACAAACACGTAAATCTGCCTCCCGTTACGTAATATACCTCAGCTTTCCAATTAGTTTTCACACAGGGCGCCTTACAAAGAGTTACAATTTTTGACGGGGCACTCTCACTTATTACAAATTTGTAACTCACTTGTACATAATATGCTTATTTACGTGATTTAATAAATTAGAAAACATATACTTCTATTACAAGTTTTACACTAGTGATAGCCACAGCTGAGGTTAAACTAGGTATGCTGAATCGTACGGAAAAGTTATATTGTTTAGTTTTGATACGCCAGAGCGGGGCGTATTCGAGCTCCCGAGGGTTTGAGGTCTTAAAAAAATTAAAAGAAAAATATTTGATTTCTAATATATCACAACAGCTATTATTTACAACATTAAACTGTCTATCTCAGCTATTATTCTTGTTATTCTCATTGAGCGCAATATTTAATTTCCCTCTCATATCTAATGAAAGTCCTTGTCAACAATTCTAAATTAGTTTCAGTCATATATTCAATATGTTTACTTTCAACATTCCAAATGTCGGTCACTCACACTTCCTGTTTCGCCATTCTCGCTCTCTCTCTCTCTCTCCGCTCCCCCCCCCCCCCCCCCAACAACTGGTTGGTCACTCTCTCGCCGCCACTTTACGCTGCTCTGGCTCGTTGGTTCGTGATATTTGCGTATCTGTCGCCTGATATCGCGCAATCCTCCAAACTCTCAAACTCTTGAGATACTCAAAACTATCGACTCGGAGGACCGTCGCGAATTAAACAGTCTCGACGGCCCAAAGTGGAAGGTTCCCCCACGCCCCGAGTATCACTGAGACAGACAATGACAATGAACCAGAACATTCTTTCAGACAACCACCCAAGGTCAGTAGTGCGCGAGTTGCGATAGGATTATCGCGGTGACACGCGGAGGCATCCCTTTGTAAATTGTCGCCCACTTCACAGATTATGCTCGCCGGGCATTCCTTCGCTGTAGCGAGCAGTATGGGGCAATGGAAACGATGAATAGCAGCAGCATGTAACGCTGCATATAATATTAATAATTGCTGATGGAATATTTTGTCCGCCGTCCAGTCTGGGGAGTCTGGCGTGCCGCATGTTGCCCGTGGCCCCTCTAAACGACGCTGTAAAAAAAATCTGGTTAACTTCCTAAACTGTAATGTAAGATTTTAACCTTTACATTGTATGGAAATAATACAACATGTCAGTTTGAAAATATGGGAATGTTTAGCATTGCTACTATACAAATTTGGGAACTTCCCTATGCATTTGACTCGTTCCTGAGCAACTGTTGGAACGTTACCATGCATGTATTGGGAAATAATTTATCATTCACGCTTTGTCACTGTCGGTATACACTGATATGGTAGATTAAATAATTTCTTAGAGTGTAATAACGCTGCACTGGACATTCCGTTCTGGACTGGTCTTCTTTCGTCTCATCACTCATCTGCACTCAGCACAGAGAGCTGGAGCCAGGAAGGTAAGATGGGAGAGACAGACTTGGGCCGCAACACTAACTAACTTCAAAATTTTGTTCAAAACCTTGCTTTCAACTACGAAAATTTAGCACGTGTGCTTGTTTCCCCCCCCCCCCCCCCCCCGCCCTGATTTCATTAATTTTAGTTCTTTATTTTATTTTGCAGTTGTAATTCTAAATTGTCTTCTTTTTAAATACGTACATATTAACTCAGAATGAAAGCGTGAGTAGTTTCGAATTACTGAAATGCATAAGGGTTTTTTTATTCAATTTGATGTACATGGGTTCTGAGAGTTGAAAGAGGACTTTAACCCAAACCACCTCACAAATAAACTCTGAAAATTTATAATATTCAAAGTATTGCTGTTGCAAACAGTCGTGTCGCATTCTATTCACGCTGTAGTGCCGAAACAAAACGATGCCACCCCGCGAAAAAAATCGACGTGGTTTCTCATTTTCGTAAGAGGCAGCAGCTGTAAGACAGCAGCGGATGGCAAGAAGAAAGAAACTAAAACAGAGATGTAAGTTTCTTGGAGCAAATTCCAAAAGAATTTGCCGGGGGAGAGCAGAAAGGGGCAGGGAAGAAGTAGTGAACGCGCTCGTGAACGGTCTTATGAGAATACCGTTCCCCAGTATACTCCGCGTCCTATCACTCCTATTGCTATCGCCACGCACCGAGAAACCAATCTCTGCTCTCCTCTTTATTTATTTTTTTAATATTTCACCATGAATAATTAATGTATTTACTTTCGCCCGTGGGAGTGCGTGAATTAATGGCCTCGGCTCCTGGAACGCTTTAATAACGTTACGCAGGCGGTGCGAATATTTAATTTCCGGAGATGGGAACTCTCATTTCCAGGTCCCGCCCATATGGCAGACTAGAATACACGACGTCTCATGCGTATCTGGGGAAGTACGCCTGCTTGGAATTTGCCGCTATGTAGTCCGTACCAGAGACCTGGAAGCGTCTGAGCTCGTTGCAGCGCAGGTCTTCCGCCTTATATGCCATCTTGTTTTTTTTTTCTTTCGATTTGTTTAATGTTCCTCAGAGCTTTGGGCTCTATTTTAGGAACAGTACGTAAATAATTTTGGTGACAGTTAGTATACATTGATACGAATACGTACATACATAAGAACACTTGAGATAATAAACACCAATTATGAGAGAATTTAACTTATAGTTGACAGCGGCTAATCCACACAGCTAAAAAAATCACCCCATGTATGCCGTGTTTTGTTGTTTCCTAAATATGTCTTATACAACAACAAGTCTTTTATATTTCACTTAACGTAAAAGTATCTTATAATCAGATAAAACGAACTTTACTTATATTCCATAAATTAGTTAATTAATTAATTAATGATTAATAATAAATAGTTGTCATGCAAAAAATATAATTGAAATGAGTGCGCACGAACGCGGTGTGTCGTTTCTTTGGTGTAATCTTTCAGACTTAGTTATACAATGTTTACAAGAGGCGAAGGAATAGGCTGACAGGCCTACAGCAGGTCTTCGGGAAAGTTGAAATTAACCACCGAACGAACTATACACGTTAGTAAGACTGGCAACACTAGGCCTACGCACTAAAGTATTTGTGTCCATGTAACAAGCAATTCCTTGAAAACTAGTTCCCGAAGATTTTCTTGCAGCTCTACAGCGCAAATATTGCGTATTTACAACACATTACTTTAGAAAACACACAAAATATGTATGTATCTTATTGTTTATAACCAACTTGAAGTCTACAATGCCTGCAGCGTTTGTTGTACGGAGTCCGCACAAAGGTTTTATTAAAATTATTCTAATTTAATCTAATTAATTTGTTTACAAATAATTCCTCTTACAGATATAAAAAAAAACTTCTTACAGTGTATGTATGTTTGCTTCTCACTTAAGATGAAACCACGTCTAAATAATGATACACGACGCATAAGTTTAAGAAATTCGTTGCGTGTAAT
Source organism: Dryococelus australis (assembly GCA_029891345.1). Lineage (NCBI taxonomy): Eukaryota > Metazoa > Arthropoda > Insecta > Phasmatodea > Phasmatidae > Dryococelus > Dryococelus australis. The sequence continues at coordinate 109,090,658 of CM057001.1, forward strand.
AATTTATTTATCTACAGGAATTGGCAATTTTGTCCCGGGATAAAGACAACTCAAAAACTCAGTCAAAATTTGGTCACTAGAAAATATTTTTATGAAATACTCCCTATCAAATTGGTTGTGAATGGGAACAGATTTTATAGAGACACATGAACTGCTTGTCAGTGAGAACGAAACCAGGGCTTATTATGTATTCACTAAAAAAAACCCTGGGGTTATTACAAAAGGGATCCGGTGTGTAAAACTAACACCAATATTTCTTTATCCGGTTAACACAGTGTCTTTCCTTGACTTGTACACATCAGGATGAAAATACGTGACTACCTAAAGCGTTAAAAATATCAATATTGACAGTTTTAGTTTGGTATGTATTGTGGTAACAGTTCAACCGAGGCATATCGTACGGAAATCGGCATAGCGTTGGTTCACCGTCGATACAATACAGGGGTAGCCAAACCCCGGCAAGCGTGCCATTTATGGAACGCGGGTGCATTTTCAGTGGCACGCAGCACAAAACAGTAGTGTACCACTTCATTATGTTTAATTAAAAATTACATTAAACGTTGTTACTAGAATAACTGTAATTAGGATAGCGAACAAATTACACATTCGAGAATTCTTTATTTATCGACACAATTTTGTAGGCCTACAAAGAATTTTCAGTTATTATTTATTCTTAGAAAAACTATAGATATTTGCGGTAACATGCTTAAAATAAAGAAAAATCAGGATTGTGGACGAGGAAGCTGTCTTTACTGAGATCGGCGCTACAGAAAGTAACTTTCTTACACATTGCACTATAGTTTAGCTGTCTCAGGTTGGTATTCATAGTCAATTTTGTGACGGAGTTATGAGCCACATTCGGTACGCATCTTGTTTAGCAGGTAACTAAATTCTAAAACTATTAGCGCGCTTTTGCGTGTCGGATACAGTTGCGATTACTCTAAAAATTGCGAGAGGCCCTGACCAACTCTAAATTACTCGTTTTCCGTTCGCCTCTCCCTGGACTTCAAAAATGGAGTGTACCTTGCATCGTTTCAATAATTTGGATGCAACATACTGGCGGATACAACTATTTTAACGTGTCGACATACTGTTAATAACACAAATGTAAAGGTGGCAAATGTTTAATGGTGGAAATCATAAAGTCTACCTCAAACACCTCAAATTTAGTGCATTTATATTCATGCGTTACTCGCTTGTCTTCTCGAGGTGTGATGCAGCAAAGGTATTTCTTATTTGTAATGACTACCAAATATATATAGTATAAAAACTGGTGAAATTAGCATTGGAACTGGTGTCATAAATATTTCTACTTTCATGAGAACTTATTTTCTTTAAGTAGAAACATTCTACGAATTCCATGGAACTTACCGTGAAATTACGAAGTAATTATTTCCATTACTTCTGTGGCTAATAAAAGGTTTTCGAGTAAAATAGTTTAGATTCCAAAGTGTAAAGATAGTAAAAAGTACAATAAAACAAATTTAAAAGAATATATTTTTTCAATTGCGATTTGAACACCCATTAAGACATACGAATACTGGTAATATAACCAATTGACTACCGAACACGTGGTACCTCTAAAGCAAATTGAATTTATAAATTTAATTCTCTATTTTGCTATTATTCTTCGTATTTATTTTTAAGTATTACAGCAAACCATAAGTTTTTTCTACTTATTTTTCAAATTTTTAAGTATCAGTTGTATAATTTCACGTAGCAGCAGGGGGAAGAATACTTCAGCCGAATACATATAAAAACTATGGGATGTTTTATTTTTCAATTGCACATTTGTTGTTTGATTCTTCGTCAGTAGCTATTTTAGTAACAGCATTAATTAACAAATATTTCTAACAACATGTGTGCAATTCGGTGTTTTCATTTCAGTTAAATTCTGGTTGCTGTCTACCGATAGCTATGAAGTGCTCTGCATTTTCAGTCTACAACACAGAGCTCAATAAATTCATCGGAGTCTCATACGCCTCGCAAAAGAAGGACTTGCAAACTTTGTTCATGGATTCAAGCCTGGTTTGCGAGATATTTAAGAAACAGTCCCCTCTTATTCGCAAAAAGTTTGCAGGAGCGCAAAAAGAATGTTTAAAAGATTGTCATCCTCAGACCTTTAGTCCTTCGCGAACATGTTCGTAATAACACAACAGTTTGGCATCGAGTCTGCATAAAGCGTTTTTAAATGCTTCATCACTTTCAACCTTTGAATAAAATGTCAAGTCGATACTAATTTTTATATACGAAACTAGACTATACTAAGAATTACTCCTGCAGTCTTGCCTTGCAATGGCATTTTTTTGCACTTCGAAACATTTAAAGCTTGTTGGCACCTGCGAAAACTGGCCTTTATATTTTGCGGTAAAAATTTCAAAATAGTTTTTTTTTTGTTCTATGAATTGAGTTATATTTGCTTAATTCTCGGGATCTTATATATTTTTTCTTTGTCTCTATTCGTAGTAGTGTCGTTTCGATAAATTTTGATGCGTGACTAAGTTTGGCATGGTACTCATAAAAAATATATATATATATTAAACCGCAGATGCTCTGCATAGGCCATTTAGGAAAGTTAGCTCGTACGACAAATAACCACACTTCATCCAAAACACAATTATTTACGATTTTTATAATGCCCAGTGAAGGAAACAGTTGGTACATGATTTATGATTTGACAATAAACCAGTGTCAATACTTCGTTGACATCTCAGAAAACATACTAGAGAAATTAAATTAACCTAGATAAAAAATTCCTTACACCAAAAAACTAACTAAATAGAGTAAATAAATAGTAATGAACGAGCCTGCGTTAGCTGTTGTCGACAAACATGTAACACACATATCATTCCAGGGAGGAATCAAGTTAGAGGACAAATAACAGAACGACACAACACAGCGAAAATATAACATACATATAATGAGAGGAGGAACGTAGTCACGTGGCACGAGGAAAACGACACAACACAACCAGAATCGGCGGCGAGCAGACAAACGAGTATGGAATATGAATATTACCAAATTAATATAACATAAAACTGGACGAACGTCGAAAACCGCACAAACGAAAGAAAAGGCTGCAACAGTTGTTAATATGGACGACAAGGCGGAGACATTATACACAAAAAATAACTAGCTTCCTTCGATGACCCCATGTGCATTCCTTCTTGGAATTATATGTTTTTTACATGTTTGTCAACAACTGCTAACTAAGGTGCGTTCATTCCTATTCACTTCACATATATTTTCAATCTAAGTAATTTTTTAATCTAAGTGATTTTACTTTACATAGCAGGTTTTTCTGAGACTACAACGAAGTGTTTGCAATGCTGTGTCTCTATAAGTGTTCAAAAAATCTGTTACCCCCCATAGCGTGAATGATTCAAAAACACATAAGCAACTAATTCTTCGTTAATTTTCTTGTTTTTACTTACCTGAATTGCCAAGAACTCTATATTAAAAATACTATGAGCGTATCCATTTTAAAATTAAGCTTCATTAAACCTACATACATAAATATTGAACACTAAAATTGTAACTGTATTTATGTATACTTCCCAAACACAATGAACAAAATCATTTTCGCATATCAGGAAGCTAAAAATTAAATTATCATCGTGGACGTAGTTTTGCAATACCAAAATTTTGTTTTGTTAGGTCTGGAACTTCAACACTAAAAAATATTAATATTTTTCACTTGAGACTGCGTGTTTAAATTTGCGACATATTGTATGAAATAAAAGCTTATTGAAAATAATGACTCAAATGGGAACAGAAATGTCTTTTTAAACGACGTAAATTTATCAGTATTAAAAAATATTTCAATTATATTTCTTTCATTACTGTTTTTATCTATTCACGACTATTTTGCCGGAACTTAATTATTGTTTAGGATTTAGTAAATTTTCATACATTAATTATAGGAGAGGCTAGTACGTCAGTGTCTGGCAGTTGGAAATTCAAATGCGCAAAGCACCATATAAGCAAAATATATTAAAATAGCACGCAGCAATGCATCTCATCTGCAAGAAATATGAAAAATATCTCATTTTCTATTTTCTTCCTTCCTTGGCCTGTTTGCACGAAGAATGACGCACTTTGAGATGAGAAATACAAAGTTTCCTGAAGTTCAGAGAAGCAAGTTAAGCGTAGTCTTACGAAGAAGTGTACACCCACGGAGAACTCATATCGGTAAAATCTAACTAGTGTCATATTTTCCAGAAAATATGGTCTCGCGGGAGATTTTTCCCCCTTCTCGTGGTCCAGTGGAAGTGAAGAGCAAATAACGAATTTCTTCCGATCAATTTTCGAAACTTTTCTCGTTTCAGATCTCTTCCCCCCCCCCCCCCTCACTTTTTCTGTTCATCCCCCTTCGCTGTATATCCAAAGACCTGGAGTGTACAGATTCTCAACGTCAATGCTGCTGAAAATCCAACAGGCCCCTGAAAGTTTTTTTATGACTTCTCGGACAGATTCGCTACAAACTTCAGGCGTAATTGGCACTGCCCTCGAAGTATTAAGGTTTTATATCTGCCTCGATACTCAGCAGTAGCAGCTTACGAACGTGGCAAATTCACCGTAAGAAGTGTCGGTGCAGAAGCGGAACGGAGCAAACGTAACAAATCTCTTGAATGTTGATGCACGAGAGTAATGGAATGCCGCAAACAGGATCTTGGAGAAACTTAGTGCCACAATCTTCCATTTCTCCAGCTTTTGCGAGAATTAATTTCTTAACCCAAAATTATAAAATCCTCTTACAAATTGTTTTTATTATGTAGTCCAATTTTTTCAAAACAAAAAACTTAATCATTTTAACTAATTATAAAATAAACATTTTAATTTAATTAATTAATTGCATAAAATTATACAGTTTTTAGCGTTGAAAAAAATTATACTGCATAATAATAACAATTTGTAACACAATTGTAAGAGGGTTTTAGAATATCGGCTCCCGTTTGGGATCAAAAAATTAATTCTCGCAGAAGCTGTAGAAATGGGGGATCGTGGCCTTAAACGCGAGATGTTTTTTCAAGAACTGCTAATTCACCGGGTTGCTTGACATCTTCCCGTATTTGAAACGATGACACGCAGATCTCAGCAGTGCTACGTCCCAGCCCATGTAGGCAAAGGCTGTTCACGATTAAGTGAGCACGTAAGAAATGAACCTTAGAAAAAAATCACTGTCCCCGCCTTCAAATATTCTAACGGACGCACCAAGTTACATTCGTCCAGTAAAGTTGGTAATGATGGATGGAAAGTAGTTCCGTATCTTAACGTCTGACAAAAAGTGTTAGGTAACCATTTGTCAAAACTTACATTATTACTTTTGGTTTTTGGTTCTTTAATGCATCGATGTGTAGAAATTAACACATTTGGAAAATATTTACTTTCATAATAATCTCATAGTTTTACTCGACCAACGCATCAATAAATTGATGTTAATATTACATCAGGCGGATGAATACACAACGTGCATACAAGTAGATCTCAAGCAGGGTTTTCAAAAGAGCTCATTTTACAGAGAATAACTTGTACTCTTGGTTAACGTATGTTTTAAAGTTGGATGTGCGTTCTGCGAAGTGCGGCTGTTCGTCGGGCGGGACACGGAAGAGTCTCTCATGCGATGGAATTAAGGGCTCCGAGCGTGCCTTGTTCAAGTTCGTAATTCCAGCCGGCAGTAAAGACCGCAACGTAATCCATCAGGCTCCACGCCTCACCATAACAGCAGAGCATAGGGGAGGGGGAGGGTTGATGAGGGGGAGGGGTGCGAGGAAGGCGATTGCCCTCCTCCCCTTCACTCCTTCGCCAAAACTCACTCGCACTATCCACCGGTGGCCGCCACTCTCTTGAATTATTCTCACGCAATCTGCGAACAGGCCATCAGCGTAACAGCGTGATTGCACGGCGGGGGGGCTGCGAGGTCCCAGCTGCGGCCGAAACCACGTCCAACTTGCAGAACGGCCATCGAGGGTCGTTATTGTCCACTGGCGGTGGCAGGACGGGTGTAAGCAGGACTATAGGCTGTTCACTGTAAAATGAGCATTTTTTAAAGCCCTCCTTAAGATCTACTTGTATACATGTTATGTGTTCTTCCACCTTAAAATTGCCATTGGCATCGTAACTTTATCCATGCGTCGGTCAAGTAAAATCGAGAAATTATTATAAAAGTAAATATTCTACCAATCTGCTCATTTTGACAATTCGGTGCATTAAAGCATACAGAAAGCGAGAGAAATATTTAAGTTATCACAAATGGTTACCTAACACTTTTTGTTCGACTTTAATATATTGAACTACTTTCCCCTCCATCGTTACCAACTTTACTGGACACATGTCACTCATTGCGCCCGTTAAAATATATGCAGGTAGAGGCAGTGACTTTTTTCTAAAGCTGATTTCAAAAGTGCTCACTTTATCGTGAACAGCCTTTACCTCACGCCTAGGCTTCGGGCAAGGACTATACAAGAATTCAAACATATTCGTGATTTCTCCACACTTCTTAAACAAAACGTTTGCAAAAAATCATGTTTGCATGTTGCGTTGTTTCCTAACTCTGTCACGTACAATAAATTTTTGTACTTGTCTTAGTAATAAATTTCCTTATTGTTTATTAAATTGAACTTTCACATACAGTTTGTTTTGAATAATAAGATTTCTTTTATAATTAATATAAATATAAACAGAGGGAAATGGGTGTGTTGGTAATGCCTAGTAAGAAATAGTTCTAATGGAAAATGTTATTAAACTGAGTGCGTAGGTATGTGGTGTGTGGTTCATTTTATGTAGTTTTATTAACTAACGTAAGATTTGTTTGCATGAGGCGGAGGTATTGCCTGAAAGCAGAACTTTGGCAGGACTTCAGAATAGTTGGAATTGCCCACGAATGAACTGTAGAGTTGCAATTTAACCGTATTCATTGCGTCTTTTGTCGACTATTATTACATACCACGCATGCACCTGAGAAGATAAAAATCACGATCATGAAGACGAAACTCTACTTTAAATGCTCATGACGTAAGACCGCGGAGCTTTTACTTCGGACATCTTCAGCAAGGATTCATTATCGCTAATCACTATTCGAGTTGGTGGGGCCTGAATGTGAGCTTGCCATATGTCCGTTTTTTTATGACATGTCCGCCTTTTTTTAGTGTTACATTTATAACCTTTGCGTAACTGTGCCACTTCGCGAAAGGTCTGCATTTTCTGGTAGGGTACAATTACTGCTTAATTCTTAATAAATCAATTACGTTTTCGAAGTTTCAACATTTTTTCATGTGAATAGTAGTAAAACGTAGGTTGCCGCGGAATGGGTCCTGGCACAGGTGACACGCCGTCAACCCCACAGGGTATAGGGTAAGTCAAATATTGCCTCACTCTTAGATTTTTGACAAAACGGCCCAGACACCCTCGCGGGACAAAAAGCCGACCCGGATTGAAAGCCCATTGACTGCTTGCAAACACGGATAATCTTAAAACTGCCATATTACTCTTACTAATAATACCTTAGAATAGCAGAGTAGAAAGAAACTCGAAAAAGATGATAAGGGAAAGGTTTTCCTAAAATGTCCACTCACACCAAGGATACGTTTTACTTTCGGGTTTAATGTTTAAAATTTGCGCACCCCTTCAGTTCACAAAAATATTATAGGTTTTCACCAATATTACACTCGGAGAATATTCACGCTCATAAAAGATTATATGAAAACTTATGGAGTTCATTCCAAAATCATTGGCCAGGGTTTGTATGTTCTCTCTCTCTCTATCTCTCTCTCTCTCTCTCGTCCTGATAGACCTGGCAATTTACGTTACACATTTACGCAAATAAAATTATGCATATATATATATATTAAAATCACAATAAAATGTTTTAATAAATCCATGACCGTCGCTAGCGTATGTGTTCTTTGAGAGTTAAATGCTCTATTGCAAATCCTGACGGTTATTATTCCACAATGATGAAGCGGCAATATTATGGGTAGGTGGGGGGGGAGAGACACTCAATCGTTTATGCTGGGCATACCTGTGCAGTGGCACTGATCTTACGTGCGGTATGGTGACGCCAACAGCTGAAAATTGAGAACTCGCTCTGCAGAAAACCAGCGGTCCTCCAAAATTGACCTCGGGAGGAGTCAGCTGTGGTACTCAGGCGCTGCCTCCACACGTGCCCGCAGGTTTTGCAGAGAGACGCAAAGGCGTCGACTTCCTCGACCCCAAGGACTTGATTCCGGGGGAGAGTGATGCACTTTACACACGCCCTCGGCCCAGTACCAAACTTGACGCAATATTTTACCTTCAGCTATATTCGTCTCGGCTCTCGTAATGTTCCGTGTCCGCAAACTCCGAGGCGCTGCCGCACACGTCGTCAGAAAAATGGTGCATGATTGTGAGCTGAATGCTACTGGGTTTCACAACTGCTCAGTGCTATAACCTGTCTCGCGAGCCAGTTGATTTTTCCGTTTTCAGACGGCGCAAATTTAAAGTTGATCAAAGTCGTATATATTGCCGACACTCGATTTACGAGGCACGTCTCCCATTAATCAAAATACGTGAGAAGCATGCCACAAGTTTTAAGGCCAGTATAGAGGTGGGCAGTTACCAACCCTACGACCTCACAGGTCCCATGTTGCTACTGCTCAGCCCATCCGCCAGAGTGCCATGCACGGCCGTACTTCGCCCGCGAGTCCGTGAGCCGCTTCCCATCCTGTACCTCGATGTATCGCCAGGGCGACTTTTAAACAAACTTTGTACAATTCCTTATAGCTGATGAGTCAATAGTCAAAGCACTCGAGTACAATTTCTCGCGGCAGCTTCTTTGTTTTGGTTTATCCACGCTCGCGCGAAACTAGTTGCCGCAGCCGACTTCGCATAAGCTCCTTCACAAACACACTTGAACTATACGCGAGTTTGAAACGGCATGCATGCCCCGAGTGGGAGCGCGCGACGTGCTGAGGCCCGACGACTCTCACAGACTGCCCGCCGCCCGCATACTACCCGCGCTCACTTGCGCCAGGCAGCAACTCGCCAGGGTGACCTCACGAACGCTCGACCACACACCCTAGCGGCGGTTTTAACAACCCTCATATCGCTACACACGCTAAAAGCTTTAACAACTAGCTACAATATCCCACAAAATATGAATATTTTATTTAAAAAATACAATAATAAAAATTTTACCAAATTACTTAACATTCCTTTAAAATATATCATAGAATAACCAATATCTAGATAATAATAATAGTAAGACCGGTCTCAAAGATTACAATAAGTAAAAAAAAATTTACAAACTTGCCAACCTTGGCGCACAAAATATATCAGGGCGCTACCAAAACTTATGTGGCGATAATTAGATTGCCACACAGGAGGGCAGGAGCCGACCACCGCCATGTTGGAATTCCCTTTTATATATATATATATCTTTTCCCTTCGAAATTTCCCTTATTCCTCTCAAAATCAACTACATTTGCCTAAAACATCCCTAAAATTTCCCTAAAATATCCATTAAAAAATCTCAGTTTTTTCCAGAGTAGGAGAAGGGGAACAGCGACTCAGAGTCAGAGCAAGCGGTCCGGGCAGGAACATTGAGCTTTGAACTTAAATGAGCTTGAAAACAAAAACTCGATTAAATAATACATAAAAGTCAACAAGCATATAACTTTATTAACTACTACCACCATATTACATGCAGACTACCTCGACCTTGACCCCATGACGGTGATTTACCTTGAAAACAAAAACTTGATAAAAAACCGATTAAAGTCGACAAGAATAATACTTTACACACAAATACCATCACATTAGGTGCAGGTAACCGTGAATTTTACCCCATGACATTAGATGACCTTGAAAATTAAAACCTGAAGAAAAATTGTACATTTTCCACTCGCTCATATGCCGAACACCAATCCTCACACCACTCCACACCAAACAACACCAATCCACACTCCAATCGACACACCAATCCGCACCAATCCATGTCAGTCCACACACCAATCCAAATCAATCCACACCAAACCACACCAATCCACACACCAATATACACACCAATCCTTCGATCAATTCCAATCCTTCGATCGATCCTGTTATGGTACTTGCCCTCATCAATGAAAACTTCTGCTGTCTTAGTTTGTTTAAGAATAAAATAATAAGCTGGAAAAGACGTGCTGACTAGCATGGCAAGTCATAACACAATTTAACATAATGTCCACATATTTAGAAAAGTATTAAAAGGACAGGAATATTACTCAGATGCATTACAACAAATAAATAACACGAGAATTCAACAAGTTGGTGGTTGGAAAATATTATAACAGAAAATTAAATTCTCAAACACTGTGTTTTGACATATCTGAGTATTACGTTCAAATTCATAACTTTTAGATTCATTTAAAATTATGATTATGAGACTACTCAGCAATTAGTTTAAAAAAATAAACTAAATCGTGTAATTTTGTCATTATTGTTTGCACTGTGTAGGTATTGCCACCATTATTTGATTTAGTTCAGATAAGTCCAAAAAAAAAAAAGGAACATCGCAAAATTCTAATAATTCTAAAATAACACACACACATATATATAATATAATATATATATATATATATATATATATATATATATATATATATCCAGCTGGTCCCTAATAATAATCCTGATTTATTAAATTCATTAAATACGCCTCAAAACTGTATATAAACTACAGTCAAGATTTAAATCGTGTATAACAAAATAAACTTTTACTGCGTGCTACTCATTATCTTTTGTTTAGCTAGGAATTAGGATTGTATAAAAAACTGAATTGATTTCCCATGCGTGCATATAAGACCGAAATATAGTAACTTTGAGATCCATTACTGGTCTTAAATAGAGATTAAATAAGTATTACCTTAAACATGGTGTGAAATACAAAGCATAATAATTATTCAAAATCTCAAATATACTCATGAACTAAAATGAACCAAACGTACAACATGTTCATATAAAACTGACGTGAAGGACTTTCGGAGACGCCAGAACAGGCTCACAATTAAAATAGAGAGGTTTACCTCTAACCGTTACGAAAATGCTGACTCTAACAAATGTACAATTAAGCAAATATACTGACCTCGGTGAAATGTAAAACGCAATGTGCCCCTAGAATTTTCCAAAGTTCTACAACGGCAAATTCCTTCCATCAATTCTTCGGTTTGTCGTCTGCCACTATCCATACATATAAGTAAAACGATTCACCTATTGTCTCCAAAATTTATACACGGTGACACAATTAATGTTTGTATGTGCAATTTTATACTAAAGTCTTTATTATCATTCTATATGCAGATCTTTACGTTTATAGGCGTGTGTTCACAGCACTACTTTAAAGTTGTAAAGGATAAAAGGATACGACACGCAAAAAAAAAAAAATAAAGAAAAAACAATTATTTTATAATAATAATTTATTATTTTTGATAATTACAACATCAGAAGAAAGCAGTTCATCACATCATCTGATATAAACCCGATCCTTTAGTTATCTAATGATCGAAACCTCCTCTTTCATGTTCTAGTAATCCCCACATCTTCGCAGCTCAATCAAATATCTGAGTCTGTCTACAAGTTCGTTGGGATCTTCGGTAATCATATAGTCAGTATATTCGGCGTCTTCTGCCTTCTTCGCGTCACTTGTCGAAGGAAACTCGTTGGGGAAATGTGTGGGAATGTCGGGGAAATCATCGTCTTCAACACTATAACTGTCGTCATAGTCATCATCAATGCTCTCCTCATGGTCGGCTTCACTTCCTGCTTCATTCTCAATATCAAGTTTATTTTTTCTTTATAGCAGGAGTTGTATGTTCATCAGTATTTAGAGCTGATGGTCGTTTATTTTGAAGTTTGTCGACTTCACTCGAACGTCTTGCAAGTGCATTCCGCACAAATCGACTCAATCATTCCGTCTTTGGCATTAACTGTCTCGTCATAATCGTCTGCCTACGCAGTACCCATCGATGTAGCAGAAGGTATTGATGCCATCACTTGCTGACCCCCAGTATACGAACCCTTGCAGATCTCAGTATGTTCCTTCATTGTATCATCTTGTAAAAGTTACACGTGCCTATTGTCGTAATGTTCCATTGCTCGAAAAGGTCTCATCGTACAGGTGGTTCTTTCATGCCAACGAGCATTCTGACTGAAGGTTTTATACGGTTTGAAAAGGATAAATTTGTTGATATTGACCAGCATTCACAGAGCACTGCAATTTCGCCAAGAATCATGGCTTAAACCATATGTTGATTTAAATACAGAAAAAAAATTGTAACAAAGAACGATTCTGAGAAAGATTTCTAGAAACTGGAAAATAATTCTACCTTCGGAAAAATTATGGAAAACAAGCACAAACACCAAACTATGGAACTGGTATGTCATGAAAAGTTACTAAAAAAAACTGATAGCGAAACATTCCTTTAAATGCAGAACAATCTACAGAGAGAATCTTGCCCTGGTCCATCTAGAAAAAGAAAAAAAATCAATTTAACAAGCTAATATATGTAGGTTTTGCTGTCTTAGACCTGTCAAAAACATTGATATATGATTTAATTATCATACCATGAGGCAGAAATATGATCAATTTAATTAGCTTACACTGATACAGATAGTTTTATATATCACGTAACCACCAACGACTTTTATCATTACCTAGCCACAGACCCTGCCCTCATGTCAGAATTTGACACAAGTGCATAACCCCCCACCCTCCCGGCTCATAATCATGTTACCCAACAACAAGAAAGTGGTGAGGATATGTGTTGTGGGTAAATTTAAAGATGAGGGTGGTGGGGAGGAAATGAGTGAGTTTGTGGGGCTGCATGTGAAGATGTATAATTATCGGTGTGGAACCAAATAAGTAAAAGGAGCTAAGCGAATAAAGACATGTGTCATTAACAATAAAATTACTTTTGAAAAATATAAGACTATCCTTGAGCACAAGCAGACATTGCGGTTAAAAGTACGCAACACCTAATCTCAGCAACGTGAATCATATTCGGAATGCACCAATATGTTGGCTTTATAATGGCAAGATGACAAGAGGGTAATAATACTACATGATGGTTTGGGAAAAGCAATCCAATAATATTTTTTTCTTTCAAGGTACTGGAAAACGGATTTCAAATTATGTAACTGAGTTAAAAAGGAACATGTTATTGTAGTAACATTTAAAGATCGCGCCAAAATTAAAAGTAATCAATTGAAAAATTCGAACCCTTCAATACTGTCACGAGCGTGTGGCCGACCCAGGTCAGGGGGGAGGGGCGGTGAATCACCACTACCTGTCCGTCTTTATGTCACCTAGCGGGCAGGATGATTGACAACTACCTGGACTGGCACCACCGTCCACCATCCCCCTTCTGGAGAAGTCAGTGACGGCGGGCTATTGAATGAAACTTCTAGTAATCTTTGCCTCGGCACAACCCGACATGTAACGAAGTTTCTGGGTCAGGGCCAACGCCACTATAAATACCCCGCCGGCGGAGAACTGGCAGTTTTTGGTGTAGCCACGTGGCTGAAGTACGGCAATCTGGTGAAGTCTGATGCGGCGAGGGACATCAGCGAAGAGGACGTACGATGGTGGAGGATGAGAGACGATGGCGGACAAGTGTGTGTGTGTGTGTAGCAAGGACGAACGAGAGGGCGTGGTACCCGATGAGTATAAGTCTGCTGTGCATAGGGGCGCTCGCGGCTATCTACATCATTCCGGACTTTTGGGATCCGGACTTGAGGTAGGACTGTGTGAATACATTATACCGACTTTATTGTATATATTGTAGCTGTCAAACATGGATATATAATTTGTAAAATAATTCGATGGGTGTTCATACGCTGTTTATTGGGACCAATTTATTTTTTCGATTGCATTAATTTCTGCGATGTACAGAATATTTATGTAAATATTAGTTGTAAATAGACATTGATAGTATCTTATTGCTAGGTATTAATTCGAGAGTATTTTCTTCGCAGTGTTCGTAAATTAATTAGGAAATAATTATTATAAACTATTTTATTTAAATAAGACCTCGATCTCTTAAAGAACCTGGCTAATATCAGTGACTCCGAGAAATGTTAACAACACTACTATCCGTAGACGTAGATATAATAGAGTAGAAAATCCAGATGAAAATAACATCCCCCTTGAAGTGCAAAAAGCACAGATGTGCGAAAATTCAACATATAACTCAGTGGTTGATGCGTATAACAAAGAGAGTGATAAATTTGCCCACAGAGTGCACACCGCATTAAACGTTTCAGGTTTCGGAAGTATACATTTGTCTCAAGAACAAATGATCGCTAGCATTGATCCCCCCCACCCCTTCCAACTGTTTGACATTACAGCCTAGCTGCCGAATACCGTCATCCCTCCAACACTTGCACTCCTCCCTTGCACGGTGTTATTGCTTGTTTGGCTGCGCCATTCGTCCAGGTGGAGAAATGGCGGCGAGATCAATCTCCCCATGCGTAATGCACTTCTCCGTTATTCCCAGAGGGAGAGACCGACGACGCGTTCAATTTCGGTTTTGCATGGTGAGGGGTGAGGCCACAGTGGTTGACGGGGGAGGGGGGGATGTTTATGTGCCGGTGAGAGAGGACAGGAAAGTGAGTGCCAAATGAGTCCGGCGGGAAGTGTAATTGTGAAAGCGGTAGCTATGGACACCGGTCCACCACATGGTAGTAGCAACGGTGGGGGGGGGGGGAGGTATTATTGTCTCCCGTCCACTAATCAGAGGCCCAATTTTCGAAGCCAAAGCCTCCCCCCTTTCCCCTTCCAACCCTTCCTCTTTTCGGAGCTCTGTTCAAATATTTGCTGCAAGTGACAGCACCGGCGGAGGGGAATGCGAAACCAGGAAACACGTGGCGCCTGTTATGATCAACATTTTCCGCGACCCGCGCAGTTCGTTATTGTCCGGCGAATTAATTAGCCCCTTCGATTGCCCCTTTAAATTCCGCCCCCTCCCCTATTTCCCTCCCATCCCCTCGGCGCTTGTCCACTACGAGTGGCGTGCGCACCCTTGCTGTCTGCGCGGGCATTCGCCGCGCCCTCGTTCCACCCCGCGAAATGCGCCGGCGTTAATTAGAAATAGCGTGGCCCTGGCTGAGGTGCAACCGCTGAAAGCGGCGCAGCTAACTCGGCACTGGGGCACGCGAACAGGATTTGCGGTGAGAGGGGGGGAAAGGGGCGTTGAGAGGGGTGGCCTTCGGCACTGATAAATTAATTAAATACGCGAGAGTGTTCTTTTGCCCCCTGATGACCCGTGAATTTACGTGAGTGGTGTAACGGCGAATGAAATCGGCTGTAGGGAAACTTTGAGTATCAGGCAAAATTCTATACCGGTATTTATTACTAAAGACGTTTCATTTTCCTTCCGCTAACAAAGAATAACTACGCATTTATTTACTGTTTTTTTAATAGTTTGTAGCCTAAGTTGTCTAGATAACGTGGATTTTTAGCATACGGCTTAAGGCTATGGGAAGATCGCGAAATGCAAGGATTCCTGAAATATAAATAAACAATATCAGAAATTGAACGACTCATTATATTTGGATGGATTTGGATTTATCAACATGATATTCGTATGATGGTAATTACCATATACAAAAAAAGTTGAAGCGTTCTATAATTTTCTGTTCAAAATATGTCAAATTTTTGTAAGAAATTGAGGATATAAATCACAAAATTAGTAAAGAAATTCCAAAATTATGGTCCTAAACTAGCGTAATATTATCTGCGATTTAATTAAATTAAAATGTATACATCTTGAAGAATAATATAATTCCCTAAATAAAATTTTCCGACAGCAGTTTGTAGAAGATAGTGTTGTTTTAGAATTACAAACGTAATATTTCCATTATAAGTTCTAAGTTATAACATTTTATAACAAAGTTAAAATAGTTACTATTTATATGTTCGTACTTTCTGATTTTTATTCGCTTTTATTCCGAAAAGGGTATATAACTTCATATTGTAAAAATTTACATTGTATTAACTATTGCTGCATGTGGTGATCTTCTCAATTCAAATATATAATCAATAAATCCAATCTCATTGCATCATGATAAGTTGTTCAAATATAGTTCTTGAATACATAGATTGTAAATTCACACATAGTCTTCATTCAGCATTGTGTTGAAATTTGCGGTATTGCTAATTTACGTACGAAGCATATTATAAACGTGTACATAGACTGCTGCAAGCTTCTTTGGTCACTTTCAGTAGGCAGTCATGGTTTCCAAGTATAGGCCTTGTCGATGTAATAGAGTTTCCATATGTATGAAATTAAAATTTCAGCAATTATAGTGAAATCTGGAAAATATTGCGTATTTCTTAAACCCTGATTATGTGCGCATGGCGGAACGCCGACAAACTATACTAATACGACACGGCTTATACTCGAATGTCAACAGGAACCAAATTTTTACATTGATGACTGGAATATTTAGTTCGTATTACAGGATAAATATAAACAAAGTTCTAATAATTAGCCAGAAAATTCCGTAACTACGTAGAAACTTTTCAGAGAACACAATTTGTAGATAGGCATGCAATATTATCAGTAAACTATTACTTATCTATATTTGAAAATAATTTTATTGACATTTACTAAGAAGGATTTTAACATGAAATATTTTAATTGTATTAAACAAACTATTTCAATTCCTTGCATATTCATAACGTAACCACTATCGAAAAATATAATTATATTGATAAAAAATTCTGCGGTACCAAGCCCAGCTAAAGATTACGGAATCTCTGTAATACTGAATCGGGTTCCGAAGCATATTATTACCAACATTGTACACTAAACTATATTCATGGAAGTTTATATATTTTTGTGAATAATTAAGACATTATGTCTTAAGGCATTAATACAATCATGTTAAAAGTTT
Source organism: Dryococelus australis (assembly GCA_029891345.1). Classification (NCBI taxonomy): domain Eukaryota; kingdom Metazoa; phylum Arthropoda; class Insecta; order Phasmatodea; family Phasmatidae; genus Dryococelus; species Dryococelus australis. The sequence goes on from CM057001.1 coordinate 109,107,566, forward strand.
CTAAAAACTATCTCTATTTCCTACTTTCTGACGTTTAGACGGAATCTATCTTAGATGTTTTCATCACGAGATAATCATTTCTTCATCAGCAATGTCTCACCCACGTGAAGTGGATAATAAGAGATTAATAAAACTTATAATTTAATACGAAACCTTCCTTCGCCTCACTAATGTTAATTGCTTGTTATAGTAAAATATTTTCAACGCATGAATTAGTACGTTTTATATCATGTACGAAAACTGGATAGGCCTACTGTAAATTACTTTGGTTGCACGTTACGCATTGAGCAATACACTTATCTCGTACGACATTTACAAAATATATTGGTTTTCATGTTCTTTTCAAGTGAAAGTAAATAAGAGGGCGCGGTTTTGTGGGTGCATTATATTATTTCCAGGTAGGAGTTAAAATGTTATTATCCTTTGATTTGAATGTTCGTTTTCTTTCTGATATATTTTCGTTCTTTGCAAAATGTGTCGTAATATGGGTAGTCAATCGACCAAACTGACAACACAAGAAGGAAATAAAATCTGCAATGCAAGTAACGGGCAATAAAAGAGCAATAGTCCGGGTATATAAAATCTACTAGAATTCTCTAGTATAAGAAATGCATTCGAATACAGCTGTTGTCAGGCATAAATAAATCATTCTAATACGACATGATGGCTGCTTTCAAATTAAGTAGTACATGAATTTTAAAATGTTGAAAAAAAAATTAATTACGAACAAGATTATTTTTGTTGCAGACGTTTGTAGTGACCTGGCGAAAATGACAAAGACTATGGCGATCCGAAGTGAGCTAACACCATCCACTTGAATATGGCGCCTTTAATGTGTTTTTGTGAATATATCCTTGCGAGTTGTTTGTGCAACAAAATATGCTTAATCTACGAAACAATTTCTTGTATTAATTTACGTCCGGCACTTGGGTTTCGGTGCTAAAGCAAAAATCGTACTTCACAAGCTGTTTATCTTAGCGCATACGTTTTATTTTTCAAAATAAGTATTTCGTTTCTAATGCTACTGGGTTTCCGCAAAATAAAAGAGGTTTGGACTCCGTGATCCAGCCCTCAAAACATATTCCCAGACCCGCCCACACAAATCTCTTTTTTTTTATTTTCCACCTCTTCGACAGTTCGAAGGAGCCGCAGCTCCTAACAGCGAGGTCTCGAGGGCCGACGAGTGTGATTAAAGTGAATATGGAGCGGCACCGTACTGAAGAGGTGGGGAGAACGGGAGATCCCCGAGAAAACCCGCCGACGAACGGCATCGTCCGGCACGATTCCCCCTTTCGAAAATCCAGGAGTGACCCGGCCGGGGATTGAACCCGGTTCGCCTTGATGGGAGGCGAGCAGGCTAACCACTCAACCACCGAGGCCCCCAGCCACAGTGGTGTAGTGGTTAGACTACTCACCTCCCACCTACACGAACCGGATTTTCGCATGTAGTAATCGTGCCGGACAATGCCACTGGTCTGCAGGTTTACTCGGGGATCTCCCGTTTCCCCCCGCCCTTGCATTCTGGAGCTGCTCCATATTCACCTCTCTTCCCCCTCATCGACTCTCAAGACCTCGATGTCAAGAGCCTCCCAAATCTCTACACCTACTCACTCATTCAACAGGTGTGAAGTTGATATTCCCTTGGCGCCAACATAAAATATAGCGCCAGTATGTTGAAAAGTAATACTGATATCCATAGAGCCTCAACATAAGAATTTACCGTCGAATCCACTGTTGAATTTGATGGCCGCATTCTTGTTTGATTTTATTTCATTGCCTGGTCTGCAATGGATAGCTCGTCTGTCGAGCAGAATGATGAGTCACAGATATTCCTGCCATGAACGGTCGATCTAGCCAATGCAGGGGAGGAGGTGTAATTAGTGCAGTGGTAACCACACACAATACCGCATCATGTTCTCTGTTAACAAGTTACAGTGAGTGGAATTTTTAATGTGGTGCATCGATGTCCGTTCACTGCGTTTCAAAAGAACAGTTTTCAAAAAATGATGATTTTATTTTCAACACTGTAATTATGTAGTTATTGTCTCTGCTGTGGCTTTATGCTTTTACTAACAATAAGTTACTGATAATTAATGAGTCTACTTTACTCTACATGCATGCAAATAAATTCTAGTGAAGTTCTTATAGTATAGATGGTATGTAGGCGTTGACGTCTCATTGACAGCAATATCATTGGAAATGAAACTGGAAACAAGTGAAACTGTACAAGACAATTAAATGACACGAGTGACTTACCGCGGGTTCTAATTCATAACCACTCTTAAAATTAAGCTAGCTTGCAATCAATTGCATTACGGAGGTAGGATTCGGAGCATCAACTTCGGATGCAATCAGTCAAGTGTTTTGAATGGTAGAATTCACTAACCTGAAATATTTACACTGCCATCATTTGGAAAATAAGTGTCAGAGCCACTAAAATCACCTAAGTTTACATAGCCTACCATAACACTACTTGTGTGAAAAATTGGGTGGAAATGCGTTGAATGGCGCCCAAGATAAAGTATAAAAACCTTGTTTTCTTAATAGGTGCTATCTTATAAAATTGTCTAACAAAATGTTATTTATACTATGCATCTAATAGATACTATCAGCATAAGAAGTTTAGTTGAATTTGGTTGGATTACTAAATACGTATGCCAAACATACAAAAATATTTATATCGCAGCCAGTTTGAAAATCGGTGACTTACCACATTTAAACCATGAAACTTTACATGGCCTTCTGTAGGTGCGCAAAATTTTGTAGATATTAGTTTAATTATTCCATAAATATATTAAAATGTTCATTTAACTCAAGTGACACTACTTTGCAAAACATCTGGCAAAAGAAGATCTCTGTAAGCACAAATAATGCTTGTAACAAAAAGCGTTAGCGTACAGAATTTCGTTGAATTTTGTTGAAACGAATCATAGACATAACATATTAATTGAAATTATTTCTTAAAAACCCCATTAAAACATACATGTTAAGCATAACACATGTTAGTTTACATACTCTACCGTATCAATACTTGCGTCAAATTTTGGTATGAATCGGTTGAATCATTATTAGAGATATGGTATAAAATCGTTATTGTTTATGTGACGATCTTTATAAATGGAAGACAAAAAAATTATGTTTTATCAGATTCGCTGATTGTCATAGATTCAATATACAAAGTTAAATTTTAATCGGTCATAGCTTTTAGATATAGCATGCTAAAGTGTTTATATAGGCGCCATTCAGAAAAGATGAGATGTACACACTTGAAACATATACATTTATATGGCCTACCACAGTACACATTCTTCACTAAATTTGAAATAAATCGGTTGATTGTTTCCCAAGATACTAAATAAGAACGGTATTATTTCATTTGGGACCATCTTACAAAATGGCGGAGAAATGAGGCTTTGCATATACAATTTTGATGGCTATAATTTATACAGTCAGCATACAAAGTTAAGTTGAAAGTTGTTTAGTAATTTCGAAGGCAAATATCTTGAGTTTAAATGTTTGTATGGCCGCCATTTTGAAATTATAAGTGCCTGACCCTCTCAAAGTTTGTTTACATGGCCTGCCAAATCTCGGAGAAATCGATTGTTTTTTCAGAGATAGCACACAATTCAAATTTATCATGTGATACTATTTTACAAAAAGGTGGACAACAGATTTCGTGTATACACATTTGATGATTGTAATATATATAACCAGCATTTACCTTTTCATTTGAATAAATTACATGGTTTCGACGATAAAATGTATGAAACTAAAAATAACTATATGGCCACCATTTTGAAACTAAGTAATTTACATACATAAATCATGACGGTTAAAATTGCGTACCGCAGTACTTCTTGTTTGCCGTATTTGGAAGGAATTTGTCAATTGTTTACTAAGATATTACACGAAAACTTTATTAATTCATGGATCGCTCTCTTACAAAATTGCCTACAAAAGAATTTTTTTTTTTTTTGCTTATATGATGATGGTAATAGATACTGTCGGTACACAAAATTTGACTGAACTTGGTCGAACGGTATGGTAGTTATGCCAGCTGCCATTTTGAAAATAACTGCGTTATAAAGTTCAATAACGGTATTACTTACGTGCCAAATTTGGCAAAAATTGGTTGAATAGTTTCCAAGATATAATGTAAAAAGTTTATTTTATCATGTGGCGCTATCTTCTAAAGTGGAAGACCAACAATATTTACCCCTGAATTTAATGCTTTCAAAATTTTGTTTAAATAGATTGAAAGGTTTCCGAGATATGGCATAACATCTTAAGTATTCAAATGGCCGCCATTTTGAAAGTAAGTGCCCGGCGTAGTCTAAAACTTTAAAAGTCAGGTGTTCTTAATTAGTACTCTATGTGTGCCGAGTTTGGTGATGTTCAGTTTACGCGTTCAGAATTGAAAGCACAGACACACACACACACACACACACACACACACCTAATAACGCAGACAGGATAGTTATTTCATAAGCCTTTCTTTCCTTCGGAAAATAGGCATAATGAAAGGAAATAGGGTGTGCATAATGTGCCGTGAAAGCCTACCGTAAAATTAAACGTCGTGTGTTTAAAGACTACTGTCGAATCTTTGAAAAAGCAGGGATGAACTATGGAAGGAGCAGGAAAACTAGCGAAATATAGAAGTCCGTAAGTCACGTCGGCAATAGTGTACCAGGAAAAGAAGCATTGTTGTGGAAAGTAAATAATCCAAGGTAAGCTCAGGACAGTTACGAGGCAATAGTTTTCAACATCTTGAACAATTGCTATTTACATAACACGTCGAGTTTGCTTTCGAAATCAGTTTCTTGTTTTTACTAGAAATTCGCTTTCTACGAAGAAGTAACAATTTACTACAAAAGTAGCGTTATAAAATAGTTCCGGTGCAGGCACGTCGTTTCCGAGACAGTGTGCTCGAAGCACGTGATACAAAAAAAATACTACTGAGCATGAAGAGTCGATTCTCGAGTGATAAGCGTACATTACGTGCCTGCAAACGAGGCGAAATACCACGAAGCACATTGTAAAGATATCCTCCACTCCTGCACTTTAATGCGGGGAAAAGCAAGCAAGGCAGGGCTACCAAACAAGAACAAATTACACCTTTAAGAGAAGTGTTAAAAGACAATTGAGGCTAATGGCGAGTGTCACAATGATTTAGTTTCCTTGCCGTATATGTTGGTTAAAAAACGTTTATTCAGTTATTTGGTTGAAAACCAAGCTTGGAAGAAGGTGTGGCGATGGTATTGTAATTTCTTACCAGAATAACTTTGGAACATGCGTTGCTTTATATAATATTGGAAATTAACACAGAATTGGTCCAATGAAGGGAATTTCGATGAAGATAACGAAATAATGTGAGCCGTTCTAACTGCAGCAGAAATAGTGACAAAGATAAATTATGTCGTGTCTACAATGTAGATAATTATGTCTTGTCTACAATGTAGATAATTATCCACACGTTAGCGATATCCGAAATTCAACTCGTGAGTTCGATCCTGAAGCACTGAACATGTTTTCGGAAGAAGAAATAATAGAAGTAAAAAAAAATTGGTGTCTATTGTGTGGTGAAAATACTATCTTCAGTTGTTGAAAACTGATCACTTGAAATGCAGTGTCGGGACATCGATGCACCCCATTTTATTCGCCAGTCGATGCAACTCGTTAACTGAAAATGTGAGAGGATACGCTAGGTAGTTATCACTGAACCTAATCTAACTCCCTCCCTGCATTGCCTAGACCAACCATTCATGACATAATGTCTACTATGACTAATCATTCTGCTCGGAAGACAAGGTATCCATTACAGGCAAGTCAATGAAATGATTTTGGACGAACAATAATTTCGGCCATAACCTAAAACAATAGATTCGTTGATAAATTCCTATGTTAAGACATTATAGGAGGTGGAAAATAAAGAAAAGATATTTGCGTGCGTGGGTGAGAATTTACAAGAGGGGTAGGGGTGTTGGCCGGAGGGGAATCACCAAGGTTCAAACACTTTTATTTTTGTGGAAACTCAGTAATCTAAGGAAAGAAATCTATTCTTTTTTTTTTTTTTTTTTCGCATGTATAAACACCTTCTTTAACGTCATACTAGGCATTGTGAAGTGGTCGGATTTATTGTGGAATATGATTTTCACTGTAGCGCCAAAACTACGCGTCGGACGAAAAAGATAGGAGAAACCGCTTCCGTAGATATATATATATATATATATATATATATATATATATATATATATATATATATGCTGATCACGGTAAAGTAAGCACGTTTGGGACCCTAGTTACTTTTTTCAGCCATATTTTATCCTTATAACACCTTTTAAAATAAATATTGCCATGTAAGTAGTAAACACAGTGTGTGTATTCCTCCGAACTCGGAAGTTAAAGTCCAAGGCTAAAATAAAATATATATTTTTTACTAGTATTCTAAATGAGAGGGCTTTCAAAAGTGCTCGCTTTACCGTGAACATATATATATATATATATATATATATATATATATATATATATATATATATATATATATATATATATATATATATATATATATATATATATATGAAAATACAAAAAAATTGGGTCCTATTTGATTAAGATCGCGGCGTTAGCTTATCACCACAAATCAGTAAGAACTTTTGGTGTTTAGTTCTGCTCATTACGAAAGTTTCCACCAAACATCAGCAATTCCCTAATTTATTTATTATTCCTATTTTTTTTTTGTAAATAACTGGACTTAATGGTGTACAGGAAACACGTGTATTCCTAGGTGTGGTGGGATTGTAAGGACTGGCAAATACAGAGTGCTAGGCGGTGCCGTATCATATTCAATAAAAATGAGATGTTCGAATTGATTACATCTAGTTCCATAAGCACGAGTCGAGTTAGTCAATTCGTATAACTGCGCCATCAAACATTTCGTTGCGAAGTGTAAGAAAATTATCGTGTAAGGCATTCCCCTACATTTTGATATCGTTTGTTTGCATAATAAATTGTTTTGTATTTTTTTTTATTAATATAATAAATTTTCAAAACATTTGAAAACAGTGACATTTTCGTAACTGATCTTTTTGCGAAATTCTTCAGCTGTGCAGTAAATAAATTCATTTAGTGAAAATTCAATAAGTGTGTAATTTTGGCAGATACCGTCAATTAGTTTAAAATTTATATCTTAGTAATTTCTCAACCAAATCGCATCGCGCCTGGCACATAGATAGTACCGTGGATGGCCGCGTAGGTTATTATTAAAAAGGCACTTTTTCCTCTTAACAGTGATCGTTTTATTTTAGTGTTAAGCACACGTGTCAGATATCACCAAAATCTATCTAAACCAATGTGGACATGTTGAAGTACTTGCTCTGTGAGCTGAATTCACAAAGTAACGCCTTCAATAGGCAGCCGTTTTTATGGGAGCTCCTCCAAGAAAATAAACATAAATCTTCTGGAGAAATTATTTTACGTGAAACGATTTTTTTTATACCCGACGTCCTTCTACGCCTTTAAAAACGTTTCACTAATGATTTTCAATACATATATCAGATACTATTCATTCATTTCCAACCTAAATTTTGTAGTAGTTTAATATTACACAACGTGACTATTCATTCATTTCCAACCTAAATTTTGTAGTAGTTAATATTACACAATGTGAGCACTGAAATCAGAAACAAGCTTTTTCATTATTTTTAATTTTGTAAAAAAGCGAAGTCCTAGTAAATACAGCTCTTGAATCAAAAATTGAGAAAGCCGATTACTGCTAAATATTAGTTACTTGCAGTATTGTATGTGGCCACCATTTTGATAAGAAACGCCTAACCTACTGAAGTCCTTTATATGAGTACAGTGTGTTTTGCATTTATTTTCAACATGGAGGTCGTACATTTATTTTAGGTTAAAATGCCTCAGCCGCCAAATAATTGGCCAATTTCGGACAAAGTTGATACACTGGCAGTGCATGCAGAGAGGATTAAATATTCTAATTTTCGAACTTTTACCCATCGTTTTGTAATACATAGCGAGCTGAAACTACTTAACTGATTACTGCAAAATTATGCACGCACGGGCTGCTATGGTAGGCAACCATTGAATTCTGCGAATATAGTATATGAAGTAATTATTTTGTATACTGCGCCATAGTAATATTGTATGATCTACCAGACATTATACATGTTACAGTCAAACTTAGCGTGCTTACTACACATGGTGTGAACATTATACTATGGTATTATAGAACCTTTTTTCTCGCCATTCATTACACAGAAAATCTTTAAATTAAAAAAAAAAATTAACGTAGCAACTCCGCTACTACTGAAACAGTTCCCCGCCAATTTTCGCTGCACAATTAATTCACAGGTAAGCCACCCTTCCCATGTACGAATTTTGTAAATTTAACGAAATTTCTTTTTAAAAAAGCAATCATAAATGCCTGATTATTTTCGACTACTGCCAAATTTACATCAGTAACTAAAGAGTTTCAACAGAACTTTGAATACTGCCATGACTTATTGGGTTTATTGGATATAAAATGTTATATAAACGTTTCTTTGTTACTTTGACGGACATCCACAACTGTATTACCACAACCTTTATTTCATACCCACGGAACTACTCAACTTAATGCGCCAGATTTTTGTTATGCGTTATCGTAAGAATCTACAGTACAGTAATAAACATTTCAACTAACTTCTTACGCAGTGGCTATGTAAATAACTTATTTATTTATCCGTAGCTGTACCTCTTCGTAAGTCATATATATGCGATGAAATACAAACGTTAGTTATTACTTTTTGCGAAATGCCTAAAAACCTAATAAATTAACGTTCTACCGATAATATCGTAGATAGCAAGAAATAAATGATTTTAATATATAATTATCATAACTGCTGTCTTGCATAATTCGTAATTATATGTTGATCAATGGAACCATATAAAATAATCTGGCTAAATTTTACATCATGCCATTTCATTCTGTGTACTTTAAATACACTAAATTTCAGTTTATTGTATGTTTTATACTTAAATACTGTAAACAAAATTAAAACTTACATTTTTAATTCAGCTACTTTTTAAACGTTTACGCAAACATCAGTATGAATGGCTAGGTAAAATATTGAAAACAAGTTTCTTAATTTCAAAGTGAAAAGTGTATTCAAAAACACACTGCCATTGTATTGAAAATGTGAAAAGATGAAAAGGCAAACATGTTGAAGAGGCTGGCAGTTGACAAGCTACGAAACTGGTCTGAGAACTTAATATACGTGTGTTATAGAATTACTAAATTAAATACCACATGTATGACAGGTATGTTAATTACTTTGTCACTTTGATAAGGGAAACGATGTGGTGTAAAAGATGAAAACAATTTTAAAATACGATAAAACAAAGTACGCACAGTAATGTAATGTAGAATGAAAATAATTTTTAACATGACGTAGCTCCAACGATTTGTTTGAATCTCACGTTATATTTTGACTCTACCTCGCATCCTGGAACAAACATGTTATTACGTGGGAGGCTCGTGGGTTTCAAGGAGACCTGCTCTGTGTTTCTCGTAGGTTTTTTAATTCTTTAGTCTCTCGAGGCGATCTAATGATGTTCACATAAAACATCAAGCTAAACAGTTATTATCTCGTTTCAATTAACGTGTCCAATAAAATTAACTCCACTGGTATGGTAGATTACAGAATAACTTAACCAGTTGGATATTATCGTGTTATAATAAACCACCGAACTCATCATAATTCTCGTATTATATCACTGTCGTTTTGCAAAATCAGATAAAGCACTTCGAATTTTCATGAGAGGTCTGCTTTTAACATAACTTACTTATGTGTCGTTTAAACTTAGAATAAGTCATTCATTGTTTAAGTTACATCTAAAGAGGCACAGTTTATATATACTTGCAGTTTCGATGCATATTGAAAGCGTTCTCAGAAATGTCTCCTGTATTCCAGTATTGCAAAAAAAATAAAAATAAATCGTGTTTGGAGATGTAATTTTAGTTTCTAATGTGCTATAGTTTTGGTAACTGTACAAAGTGCAGGGGCCCATATATGTTCGTAATCTTTGATACCACCTGGAAAGTTTTTTTTTTTATAGTAGTAGCATTTAATTATATAGGATTGTTTTAGCACACTAGCTTATGAAATGGGGGTGGCCTTCTTACGTTAGAAGCGGAATAGATGGTTTACCAGGGACCTGAACCCGTAAGCTGGTAGACTGATATGGACCTCGAAAACTGTAGTAGTGTCTTAAGTCACTGAGTTGGCGTGAAAAAATATATTAGAACAACATTGGTAATGAAAACAACCGACTGGTAACCTCTCATCCATATTTAAATACTAATTACGCTACTTAAATACTCCATCATGTAGTTATGAAATTCTGCTTTGTTATTGTAATAATAATTATTAACTATATATAACCTGTGATGTTAATTTCCCCTAATACGACCACAGAAAGGGTGATTTCCTTCGATTTACATCGCTCCAGTTAAACAGAAATTAGTAATAGAATAGTCGCTGTGTTTTCTGGACTGGTAAGACAGAAATCACAATTTTTAATTATCTCGTACGTATCCGAAATTGCTTAAATGCAGGACAGCCATTAAGTCTGGAATCTAATGAAGGAATAATGATTTGCATTTTCTTAATATAAAATATATTCCAGTAGTTTCAGCCTACTTCCTAGAAGGTTGGATTTCAACACGCGATGATCCAGAGCAGCAATTGCCAAGGATACTTTTTTCTGTAGACATTAATACTCTCGATTTCGTAGCGTAAACTCCACATTTCGCAATTCTTAATTTAGCAACGCCCATAAGATTAAGTTAATGTAATCATGGTGCTCATTTCACAGGATCTCTTCTGCCAATTAAGTTTTGTGGAAACATATCATTCTACCAGTGGCGTACGCTTGAAGTATACTGAAGTAGCGCCTCGCCATACATGAACCATTCAGGATAGCTGCACTGAAAAAAATATTTTGTGGCCACCACAAAATATTTCTTCCAGTGTGCCGATTATATTGAATATGTATAATTATATTACCTAACATGCAGAGGTTGTTTACCCAGCGCACTGTCCATTTTAAGAGGAAATGACCAATAATATTCGCTTTCCATTGCACCACTTGTGGAGAGCCTTGCATGTTCGTTCATGTTTGATCTGAATAGTAATTTACTATTGTACAACTCTCTGAATGAAATAATTTGCCTCGTCAAACACTTATATTCCTCCAAAACACGATGGATTAGATTGAATTTTCTGTAGGAACGATTCGCATATTTCGAGCCTGCAGCCAGAGCTGTCCGCCAGATGTTGTAAAATCTTCAATATCTTGTCATGTTCTCAATCCACTCATAATAAGAAAATGAAAAGGAATTGTAGTATTATGTAGAAGGGTCCAGCAGTTATAAAATGGTTACATAGAACATAAGGTAAGCTGACAGAATCGGGAGGCGAAGAGCGGCATACCAAGCTCCATCTTGATGGTTTCATCTCGGCGTGGATCCTCAGACAGACAGCCATCAAGATGCCGCTCGTCGTATTCTATGTAACAATTTTATAACTGCTGGCCAACGGAAGTAAGGATGGAAGGGAGGGTTAACTATGTTACAGGAAGAGCATGATAAAAAAGGAACTCATCCGGTCTCACACTCTGGCCCGTGCTCGGTCTTCATACTTAACTTCAGTTCTTTCCTCATAGTAGTATAAACCTTCCATATTCCCTAGACACTAGTAAAAAAATATTAAAAACATAATCTGCAGACGGTATTTCTACTTTAGGGTGTATTGTTCGTCGAGCTAAGGGGGAAGATGATTTCGGCGATCGTACGCCTCTCTGATTTCGTAGGGCTGATGTGGAACTTGCCAAAAACTGAACAAAGCTCACAGCTATTCGCTTACCAGCTGTCTTCCACCACGCTGCTCAACGTTTATCAATTCTATATTGTGAAATTATTTTCATCAATTTCATAGGTGTATAGTGAAATCCAAATGAGGAAATATAATACGCAGAAGTCCAAAACTCGTCAGATGAGTCGGAAGAGTCCATTAGCGCTGCACGAAGGGGTGAGGTGGTTCTGTTTAGTCGTGACAGCGGTCGAGAGCGGTTGGGCGAGAGTTGTTCCGCGTGTGCATACTCTCTGCCAAAAAAAAAAGTAAGCCTGGCAGAGCGGTATTTAACAGCGCAGTAGTGGAGAGCGATGTTTTCAGTTTGGTGTGCATGGCGTCAGCATTGTCACGTGGTTTACTTCCCTCCAGCGGCGAGAGTTTTCGGAGAGCCCTCTCCTACGCTGCCTCCCCTACACTGCCTCCCCTACACTGCCTCCCCTACACTGCCTCGCCTACGTTACCTCCCGAGCTGTGCGAATATTTTTCTCATTTGAAATTTCCTGTACTAAAGTGTATTAGTGCTCTCTGAATGGTTCTTAGTGGACTTGGCCCACACTTTCCTCTGCATCAATTCCTCTCGTCTACAAATAATTACCTAGAAGTATTACATCTTGTCAGTGCCATAGTTTACAATGCCATTAAATATCATTACTAACATTGGCTTGTTACTTTTCACACGTTTCACAAATTACCATTAACATGTTGGGTGCCGTTTTCAATTAAATTACATATGAAACATTTCTCAGCTTCAAAATACTTTTTATTTTAAAAAATTTCCCTCTTCAGCACATTCAACCACTTATTCATCAATTTACTCAACAACAACAAAACTCAAGTTTCCTTATATTCGATAATTACACATTTACCTTTAAAAAATCCTCATGTAATTATATTAATAAATTTCACCTATCTTTTTAATTATTATATCATTAAAGCTTCTTCCCTCCATCTTTAGAGGTGGCAAAAATTAAGAATTGTTCTTTTGAAAAAATTATTTATATTTTACACATGCCTCTCTTATGTTGTCTCCTGACCTCCGATGGGCTGTCGTCTGACCATGACACATCTCTCCGCCAATCAGCTATGGCGGGACGAGAGACAACCACGATAGCTATATTTAGTACTTTCGTTTAATAAATATTTAATGCCGACTACCCTCTAGGAAAGAAATAAAAAATAATGAACAAAATATTAATACTGAATTCTACTTAGAAACAAATGAAAACTACTTACACATTATATCTATATCAAAAAGCTATTAAAATAACTAACGGTTATACTGTTAACTCGTCCAATAAAGCATAATTTGGAATGATATTAAATGGATGAAACATATTCTAGTAATCTGTAATCAATGAAACTGTCAATGACTAACAGAAAACTTAACACCGAAAATCTGTAATGTTACAGGTTCTGTATCTTGTGGCAAATATTGATTACTTATGTGAGAAATTAGTTAAATTTTAGCGCCTTGACATATTACTTACTGTTCGTAACTGATAGTACCGCCCGCTAAAAATATTTGCTTTAGCCTGCCAGTACTAAGCTTCAACACTTCCATGCCCATTGCAGACAATTGTCCACATGTACGGGAAGGTTATATTTGACTATAGGTTGTTCACGGTAAAATGAGTCATTTTTGAAGCCCTGCTTAAGATCTAATTGTATACACGTTTTGTGTTCTTCCGCCTTATTTAAAATTAACATTGCCATGGGCCTCGTGACTATTCATGTATCGGACAAGTGAAAGTGTGAAATTCTTAGAAAAATAATTGTGTACAAATCAACTCATTTTAACCCTTCGATGCATAAAAAAAAAACAGAAAGCGAGAGAAATAATTTTAGTTATGACAAATGGTTACCTAATATTTTTATTCGACCTTAATATATGGAACTACTTTCCCCTCCATCGTTACCAACTTGACTGGGCGCATGTCACGCAGTTCGCCCGTTAAAATATATGTAGGTGGGAGCAGCAACTTTTTTCTAAGGTTGATTTCAAAAGTGCTCTCTTTACCGTGAACAGCCTTTAGTTCTGTACACTGTGAGGCTCACTGATCACTGATCTTCTGATCTTACCTGTGGGTAACTGATTTGTAAACCGTAATACTTATCTACGTAAAAGCCTGTTCATATAACTATCAATGATCAGGAAGCCTACAACTTATTAAAGGTTGCTCACGGTAAAGTGAGCAATTTTGAAATGAACCTTAGGAAAAAGTTACTGCTCCTGAAGGCATATATTTTTTAAGAAGCACTGGGTGACATTTGCCCAGCAAAGTTGGTAACGATGGATGGAAAATAGTTCCATATCTTAACGTTGACTAATAAGTGTTAGGTAACTATTTATGATAACTCAAATTATTTATCTCGTGTGCTGTTTGTTTTATACATCGACGTGTGAAAATGAGCAGATTTGTATAATATTTACTTTAGCATGGCTTTCAAATGTGCTCATTTTACTGTGAATAGCCAATAGCTGTGATAACGATAATTTTTTTTGCCAGCTTATAACATACTGAGGATAGAATTTTGTACTCTTTCGTACACTATACATGTTACAATAGTTTAATAAGCTTTAAAACTACTACTATACATTCACTGGTGTAGATAAGAGATAGTACTAATTATCTCAAGTACGTTAACTAGTGTGTACAATCAGCTCACTGCTATAAGTGACTCAAAGCGAAATTTAATATTATCCTGGAGAAAATGTTCCGTGGAGACCGATCTGATATTATTTTTCATTTAAAGTTTTTTCCTTGTTTAACAGTCGTCCTGTGGCATGCGCCGTTTTGTCATTCCAATAATGATGACGGCCGTATTGATATCTTCATTCTTTTAAATATATAGGTTTTATATTGATATAATCACCCCTTAATGACGAAATGAAATGAATGAAGGGTTTAATACCGTCGCAGACATTTTCAGACAAGGATTTTAGAGTACTCTTGTCTAATCTGTAAGTCAAATCTCGCTTCCGCATAATCTTTCAGGTGACTTAGGCCTGTATAAAAATGTTTGAATCTTGGTACACTAAATTAAAAAAATTTGTACGTATTTTTATGTTATGTTCTTGTGTAATGCTTAGTTGTGAAAAAGATGCCTGAAAATTTTTATCTCATTTTACTATGCAGTGGAACAGAAAAATTTAATTTTTTTTTTTCGGCGAAGCGTAACAAATAAAAATTAAATTTTTTATATTTATTAGAAAAGTCTAGGTGTTATACCATTTCATTACCGACATGCATCTTCGTATTTGACTGTATGGGGCGCATTTGTTTAATCACGGTGGGATTTCTAATTTCTAGAAACCCTTTCAAAATGCTATTTCGATCAAATATTCAAATTTTACTGATCAGTTCTGTTTTAAAATCTTTCTTAGGCATTATTGTTTAATTGCGGTCACTGTCCTCATCCTTCATTTTGTAACCAAGTTGTCACTGGGATCGTTCCTGCGGTAGACTGGAATAATCTTGGTTGCATAGGGCAAGTAGTTTTTTTTTTCCTTCTTACCTGGGAAAATAATAAAAACAAAATGTACATATGTTATATATGTTTCCTCTGCTTCTACGGAAACCTTAAAATTTAACAAGTCTTTGACTGCCCCAGACCAAAAATAATATCACTGGTTTTAAGAGGCATTCGTCGCAAGCGAATAGGAAAAATATTTATACGTACACTGCCGCACAGAAAATAAATAACATAGTTGGAAAACACATGAAAACATATAACTTTATTCATAACTTCCAACCTCTAAGTGGGACAAACATGAAACCAATATTGTTTATTATAAAATTCATTTGTTTTGAAACGAATACAAAAAAAAAATCCGATTTAAGGGGTTTTTTTTTAAGTACGTGGTAAGTTGTTTGGACAAATTTTCTTATGATTGTGCAATACGAGGAACACATTTCGCTTATGCGTATAGTTTTAAAAATAGTAATATCCTTGAGGTGGTATTCGTTAACGATTCAAAATGTTGTCAATGTATGGACGTTTCCATGACGCCACGAGACATTTCCGGCGGTATTGCGATCACTAATTTGTTCTGTGGCAAAAAAAAAAAAAAAAAGGTCAATTAATGTTACTGAGTCGATGCCATTAGTTCTCGGCTTTCAAATACCGTCACGCAATCGGCATGTAACTGTGTGAAACGCTGTCTCAAATTTTGGTGTTCGTGACTTATAATATTATTTTTTGTGAAAGGGCTGAACGATTATATAATGTTCCCTCGTTCTGTGTAACACTTATAAAACGTAGAGTAATAGAGACTCGCTAACCTGGAAGTCCGGATGCGCAAGCAGTTTCAATAGGAAGTTGAAACTGCTTGCGTGTGAGAAGATCAGTGGATGCTTTAAATAAAACGAGATTCCGCTTGGACCTGATATCGTCACGCGATGAAGTTGGGTGGCCATTGCATTCTGTTGATCTCGCCAACTATGACTTTTTTTGTGGTTTGCTGAGAGTTGACAACTAAAAAATCGGCCCATGTGTATGACATGTTTCAATGTTTCCAAAATTAATTATGTACCTCAAGTGTTTCAAAATTCCATTATCATTAACACAGTTTTACCTTCTTTTAAGGTCAAATTAAACTTTTACTTACCTAATTTCGCTTGTGAGTTGTAATATTGTTTAATTGTCAATTGGAATTTAAAAAAAAGAGAGAAATGCGATAAAAATGTAGTGGGTGATAAGAAAATTACTAAATTAAGTATTTTTTAATTATTTACCAAAGAAAAATTTTGCATTGCCATGTGTGTTTTTAGGAATGCAGTTTTATAAACATATTTCAGTTTCAATTTTTAAAATGGATTGTTTCTCCAACGCACAAATACGGTTTACTGATTTCTTTTTTTTTTGCGTTTTATTCCAGATTTCGTTACATTTTGTTTTACATGACGGAAGGATACGTAATGAGTTGCCTCAAAGCAAAACTTCAGTAACACCTCCGGAAAAAAAATGGAAGCAATAACGAATGGACAATAGCTGCCGCAACCTCGGCAGGAATAACCAAATAACAAAATTTCAGACATTAACAATAAATTAGAATCGTGGATGATTGCAGCAAATTATGCAATATATTTTTTATTAATAGCGCAAGGAATGCGCTATTAATAAATTCTATTTCATGCACGTTTAGATTATGAAACTGTTTGTCCCTAGCGCTAGAAACTACAATGTATTTGACATTCAAACGTCGGATGGTCTTTTAGCCGTAACATTTAATTTAAAATGTTTTTTTATGTTTCAGAAATATTTAAGTAAATATTATATTATTACTTAAAATAAAAATGAGCATATATAATTAATATTTATACTCTAATTTCCGTGATTTTACATACAGATATGAGTCTGCTTATTTATGCAAATATTAATTGTAATTTAATTTTTGTAGTTTGTACAATATAAATTATTTCACTTTTTAATTAAAGAATCAGTTGATTTTATTATTTAGTGCTGTTGGTGATGTGCTGAATTTTGCAGGCGTCCTGCTGAAAGGTTTAGTCGGGCATGAGGTCTCTGCAGCAAGGAATGGCGATGTAGGTTAACAAGCTGAGGTTTGGCGGGTTCCGTAGGCGCAGGAATTTGGCACGTTCGCAAACCACCGCCCTGTTTGGCCGGTGATGGCAGCAGCGAGAAATAATTAACTCCGCTCTCGTATACACAGAGCTATGGTGCGGCCTTTGGTCAAACTCGGAGGGTGTGACGGTTTCGTGGGGCTTTGGAGTTTGCGGGCGTACTCCTTCGTACACAGCGATCCATCATAATAAACATCGAGAGTCGAACTCGGCCCGGTCGAGACTTGATAACGCGTTTCAGAGTTGGCCGGACCCTCCCCCTTCCAACCCTGCTGTTCCACTAACCCGCCCGCTCTCCCGCCCCAACGGCTCGTTTTGTGTAGGCGGTGGGTAACAGGAGAGAAGGCTCCCACTAGGGGGTGTTGTTCGGGGAAGCAGTTTCCGGGTGTCCAGAGTAATTTCTGAGAGAATATTCATAGAAGTGTACAAGCTGGTGGTGTTGCAGGGAGAACGGGTCGGTTCTGCCCACCCCTCCCCCCTTTTCTCACGATTCACAGACCCCCTTCAACCAGCCTTTCATGCCAAGACTTGTTTCGAAGGGTTTTCGCTGTAATATATTCGCGAAGAGAGATCCGAGCGGATCTGTGCCCCTCTCCTACTCTCCCCCTCTTCTTTCAGCCTTTATGAATAAGTAATGGCTATCACGCATCTGTTTCAGGCACGAAAATGGCGCGCGGACGCGTAGCAGGATGTGGCCTACATTCCAGAGCTTCAGAAGGACTCGACAGGACAGGAGTTAGGGAGGGAAGGATGAGATACGGGTGTGGCAGGAAAGTTCTAAGTGGAAATAGGGAGACAATAAGTGGAACGAAGTTTCTATTTCGAAGTATCATTCTTCCCCGGAAATAAAAATGTTGTTGACAATTAGACGTTCAGAGCTTTACTTTTTATGTGTTTTTTTAAAATTCTAATGCTAAAATCTATAACATACAGTTAAGGGAAATTACAATGTATAAACGCATGTAATACAGAAAAACCCGCAGTGTCTTTGATACAACATGTGAGGACGCCTGAGGGGCGTATCTGAGTTCATGAAGGATGGAGGCTTAAAAATAAAATAAATAAAAGAAACTAAATTTTGATTTCTAATTTATTTACTCTGCTATTATTTAATTAGCTGTCTCCACTTTTACTCTTTTCATTTAACTGTGGAAAAAAATTTTTTATGTATATTTCGACTTTAATTAGTGTCCTTCTTAATTGTCTTTGTTGGTTACAGTCAATTAACTCTTACTCATTATATCAATTCGTGTTCAGTCTATCTGTTGCCATCATTTATAATTTATTTCACTTACGCATATAGTCCAATAGTCCAGCCTGCCAGCCGCACACTCCACTGCTTGATACACGCAGTCGCAGACTTCCCTTTCGCTGGTCGCGGCTCGTTCTTCTATTGCTCGGAACTCAGCCACTCATTCATTAAACAACTCTAATTCAAATTCGCGGCCCAGAGGCCTGTCGCAATATGTATGCTCTCAGGCGACCACCTGAAATGTTCAACGCACCCCAAGACGTGCTAACAGAACGAGGTTAATGATCCAAAGCATTCTTCAGATAAACGCAGGAAACAATACGACGAGCGACCGCGGTGCGTGTCTGTAATTCATCACCCGCTATTGCCTGGCCTTCCGCCGTCGCTATCGTATAACAATCCTCTTTCCTCTTCAATAGCTCCCGCGCGATGCGAGGCAGCGAGCATGGTGAACTACGTTAACTGCTAAAAGCCTGGGCTTCGGACCCATGTGAATACACTTTAATGGATAGTTTCCCCTACGTGCTTTTGTGTGATTTCTCATCAAGTTTCGAAATAAAAGGAATTAGAAAAATCCTAAGGCGATGAAAAAAGATTTCCTCTAGAATCATTTAATTTATTCTACGCCTGCCCAACCACTAAATTTGCCATTGAATGGCAATATATTCTCTCTCCTATCACTGGAACTGTATGTTTCGTGAAGTGGAAAATGATGCATTTAGTTACGATTGCGACACTAGCGCCCCGGCGAAGGCGGTCACAGACAGCCAACTCAGGGGCTGGGTCAGCATGAGCTGCACTGCGGGAGCGGAATCGTTCGACACAAACCTGCAAGTTGGACCATTGTAACTAGGTCTGGCTGACACAGAAGTAAAGGGCATCGGCTGGAAACCTTAACTCCCCCCTCCCCCCAGGCCAAGAGCTCGGCGAATATGGGAGGAATTACAACACGTTACCAGGAGGGCGAGAAGTGTGGTCGAGGGATCGGAACCTGGAAACGGCGTCTTCCTGGTTTGTCGGCGACACGAGGCGGACCCGGCGCCAGGGCGCGGATCTCCCGCTGTCTTCAGGGGTGAGTTAGTGAGGGAAAGAGAACTATTCCCTCAACTGTCCTTCCCCAACCTACTCATATTCAATTGTAATTGTTTTAATTGTTATTAAAGGGAAGTAGTGTCTTTATTACTTCTTCTTTTATTTCTCATTCTCAACCAGCAGCCTTCAAGCTGTGGTGTCGCCTTAAGTGACAACTGCAAGAATTTGTATAAAAATGTTTAGTGTGTTCAATAATATCAAATGAAATATGTTGATTCGGTGTCAATGTAGGTGCATAAAAAATTAATAAATTAAAAATTATAAGTAGCTACTTTATAAGTAATCGTGTATAAAGGTATTTCCATTTTGAGGAAAGGTTATAGTAAAACAGGCGAGAATAGTTGAGTCAAAGAGGTTCAGATCGGCGCAAAACAACCAAGTTTTGAGCTCCGATGAGTGTGAAATGAGGTGAGAATGGAGCAGTGGTGGAATGCAGTGGTGGGGAAAACGAGGGTACCCGGCCACGATCAGCGTCCGCACGTTTCCCACGTGAAAAAGTCTGTGTGACTCGGCCGGGAATCGAACTCGGTTAGCCTTGGTGAGAGGTGGGTAGTCTGACCACTACACAACCGCAGTCCGCTGGTGAGAAGAAACTGGAGTTATTTGGAACTTTTTCCTCCGCGCGAGGAGAGCATTACTGTTGACGGTTAGCTAAAAGAATCATCGTTCTTGGTCAGCCAGAAAACACTTATTTCTTGATCAGCCTACAATAACGAGTATGTGGTAGATTAGAGCAACGCTGACGTCAAACTCTCCTTAGGCCAATCAGAACACGCGTCCGGAAGATTCTCAACTCCGTGAATTAGCCGGAAAAAAACCCGCGTTTGGAAGAAGAGATTCGGGCAGCTTTTAACAACGAGGTCTTGAAGCCGATGAGGGTGATTGAAGTGAGTGTGGAGCGACACTGCAAGGAAGGGACGGGGGGGAAATGTGAGGTCCCCAAGAAAACCCGCCTACCAATGTCATCGTCCGGCACGATTCCCACATGCGAAAATCCGGTGACCCGGCAGGGGATTGATTGCGGTTCGCCTTGGTTGAAGGCGAGCAGGCTAACCGCTCAGCCACCGTGGCCTCCGCCGTCTTTGGAGGACGGAGACTAAGCGCTCAGACAATTAAGATCCATTTCGTCCGTAATAATGTTCTTAGGTTTATGTATGTACATTCATATTTCAGTCACCGTAAAAATCTATGTATAGAGAATTTGCGATACTATTAACGTCTGAAAATCTTGAAGTATATGTTTAGTCCGGATTAAAGAATTACTCACTTATATGAGAACTGCAGTTTTATAACTTTAGTGATGTCCCCCTCTGCCCTTTTTCCCCGTTCTCTTTCCTAACGAGTGCTTCGATGCTAACAGCCATAAAATGTCGCTTGTACACTTTGTCGCACTGTTTAATGCCCAAATTCCGCCGAGTAAGCCACTCCCATATAATAGACGATACCGCGTGTGGCGTTATCGTAATCGTGGAGACGTTAACCATTGTTATTACGTATGCATTTTGCATCACTGTGTCGCCAGTCTGAAGACGCTTGAAGATCATGCTGGCTTACAAACATACTAAAGCGAGTATACAAAAATCCGCAAGACTTCTCATTCGACATAGCAAATTTGTCTCGGAATTGCATTGATTATGAATATGCATTTTGTATTCAATTGTATCGATGTTGATATACTGAAATAACTATTAAAGATAATGTGTAGGGAAATATAACCATTTAAAGTGAACTACTGTATAAAATTTAATTTGCAGTACGCTATTTATAGCAATTTCTTTAACTTAATCAGAATAAGAGATCTATGTAAATATGGTTGCGAGGAAAGTGGAAAAATATGGGACATTGTCCAAGACGTATAATAAAGAATGACCCACCGACTCCATTGTTTCACTAGTTCGTATACCTGTCCACTCTTCATGCCCCACTCCTGCCATTTCAACACTTGGCGAGGATCTGTTCGAATGTCCTTTGTGGGTCGAGGTTGGCTTCAATTGCTGACAGCCTTTCGACACTGAACAATCAGTCTCACACACATTTTGGTCATACTTCGGTAGATTGCGGAAATAGTTTGTTATTACACTACGTATTGTTAAAAGGCCGATTTGTGGTCGACTTTGCACAATAAGGGTCAGGGGCTTTATGGTTGTGAATCATGGTAGAGGCTGCAGCTAGTGGTAGGGTAAGGAATTGATTAACTGTAAGACTATCTGGAATAGAGCAGGATTATTATTTTACTTAATTGGATATTGCAATTACAAACTGCACTGAAATATCAAGGGAGCAATAATATATTAAATGTCGACCTGCCTAAATTGTACATACTACGTAACTGGGTCTATCCCAACTTAAGTTGAGTCCCGAAGTTGTTGTGATGGCGGCTACGGCGAACGGCACAGCTGGTCTCTGCATGGTCGCCATTGCTGTCCGTCAACCACGAGCTCCGGATGCAGAGACGTCGTCGTCCAGGGGAGACGGCTGAAACCGACTTCCATTGGCCTTCCCAGCGGCGCGGGCCTGACCGTCCCGATTCAGAATGTAATTAACAGTGGTGAGTCAAGGTGGCTATAGGCTGTTCATGACAAAACGAGCACTTTTGAGAGCCCTGCTAAAGATCTATTTGAATGCACGTTGTGTATTCTTCCTCCTTATGTAAAATTAACATTGCCATCGCCCTCATAACTTTATTCATGCGTCGGTCAAGTAAAACTTGAAATTATTAGGAAAGTATACAAATATGCTCATTTTTAAACTTCGCTGCAGGCAGAAGAGTAAAAATAGTTGTATTCGTTGCGATAAACCAAAAAGGTATATTTTGTCTACTTGGTTGTTAGCTTATTTCTAATCTCTGGATAGCTAGTACAATCAAAAGTAGAACAGTATGGAGCTGTATTTAAGTGGCGGCCTGCCTGGCTCTTCAACTTCGTTCGTTGCAGTGTGTTTGAAATACACGTTCTTATCCGGAAAAATTTTAATGTCCGTCCAACCTGCTGAGCTACTTTAGACAAGGGAAATTGAATGGCATCAAGACGTCACGCCCATTAGAAACATTATTTCAGAGCACTCCAGAACGGCTAAAAACGGTTTTTATAAAGCGATGTATCTCGAAACATACGAGTCAGATACAAACAAACCTACTCAAGGGACCTTCATTGAACCTTCCTACAGAGTTACCACTAATAAAATACACTGGCATTACAAAAGTCATGGGATAGCACTATGTAACTGATTGACTCGTGGTGCCACCGCTGCAGAACGACATTGCACGGCATAATAAGGTCTCAGTTGTGAACAAGTGCTCAGGTCATTCGGATTCGCGGTTGTTTACATGCTCATGGTAAGCCAACGTGAGTTATTAGAGTTCAAACGTGGTATGATTGTGGGTACCAAAAAGATGGGACACTCAGTTCCAGAAGTTGTGGAGACTTTCAATATTCCTCGATCTACGGAATCAAGGCATTACGATCCACCGGAAACAACGATATGGCCGTCCAAAGGTACTTTTTGATCGTGACTGACGGAGATTGGGTACAATTGTCCGTGCTAAGGGAGCAAGAACGATTGCTCAAAGCACTGCCACATTCAATGCAGGAGGAATCAGACGTGTATCTAGCAGATCTGTGCAACGTCCATTAGCTTCCATGGGGTATGGAAGCAGAATACCTACCAGAGTGCCTCTGTTAACAACACAACACCGGGTACAACGCCTCACTTGGGCTCGTGAATTTGTTAAATGAACCCTGTAGAACTGGAAACATGCGATACAGGTTGTTTCGGGCTGATGGCAGGGTTTGGGTATGGCGCTAATCCAATGAGGTCATGGATCCCAGTTGTCAACAAGGCACCGTGCAGGTTGGTGGTGGTTCCGTAATGGTGTGGAGTATGTTCACATGGCATGGGTTGGGTCCACTTGTCCATGTACCAACAAAACTAAATGGTAACCGTTACAAAACTCTCCTTGGTAACCACTTGCAGCTGTTAAAGACTTCCGTTTTCCTGACAAAGATGGGACGTTCAAACATGATAATGCACCGTTTCATCGGGCTGCGGATGTGCAGGACTAGTTCTAAGAGCATTCTGTAGAGTTCCAGCGAATGGAGTGGCCAGTACGTTCCCCCGACATGAACCCAATCGAGCATTTACTGGGCGTGGTGGAGAGAGCCATTCGCGCCCAAGATCCTGCACCTAGAAATAACAAGGAACTTTGGGGGAGCTATTCAGACAGCATGGCTTAACATCTCTCCAGGGGTCTTCCTTCCACTTGTGGAGACCATGCCACGTTGAGTTACTGCACTTATCCAGGCTAGAGACGGCCCTACACGTTATTAGATGGGTATCCCATGACTTTTGTCATGTCAGTGTAATAGGGCGACGGCTTTAATTCCTATATGTATACGTAACACGACGGGAACACTGTGCGCCAGTTCAGAGCCATGCGCTTAGAGGCGTTGGCGTACTTGATACGCGTAATAGTGTCGCTCATAGTTCTTGCGCTTTTCGACCTCAAAAGCGGGGAAAAAACGCAAGGTAGACGGGGTACTTAAGAAAAGTTTACAAATGGTCTTACTGTCTTCTTTTCTGATGAGTGTGGCATTCGTGTTACGCAAGGTTACCTGGCCGGTAGATAAACGTCAACACTACGCTGAAACTCGGCGATCATAGCCGTGCGCCAGAGCTGTCTTGAAGCAGTTTCCTGCAACCATGACGTATTACAGAGCTCTGACCCACTCGCGCATAATGTGTACATGGCACACGCAATCACGCAGCCATTACTAATCAAGAACACAGCGAGAAAGTTAGGCAAACACATGCACCTTGGTAACAACTGTATACTAAATTCGAATCCTGGCACATGTAGCAATCACGTTACGTACATACCCATCGAAATACCCAGTTCGTTAAGGGATGGAGGTCATTATAATTTCCTTATTTTATTTACAATAACTACAGCAAAATTCTATGAACTCAAATTCTCACAATAATTTGAAATCACTTACTATTCCCAATTGACACCAATTAATAAAATGTATAATTACGACAAAGAAATCAATAAAATGAAATAATTAAAGATCAGTCCCCAAAAGACAGTGTATCAACCTATTTAAAAATTTTATAATTTTTTCGTCCATATTTGACAGTTCGAATATTTACAATAAAATCAGTATTACACTTCCATTCAGTCCCACCTCAGTTCAGTCCATGTCCCGCCAGTCGCAATGTTCTAGAATCCTCCAAGCGCCCTCACGCACAATAGGCTTCACTCGTAGGATTCACACCCTCTCGTCCAATCAAGCCACGAACACCTCACTCGCCGTAGTCCCGCAATCTCCAGTCGTCGTCCACACATCACTTTACTCGCACATACTCTGCTAGGTGGCCTTCATCAAAGACTGCCGGCCGCTGGGTTGCGGCAGTATATATAGTCTTAGGCGACCCCCTAGAATCTCCCCCAACTCGCGTCATGCGTCACGGAGGGCTGAGGCGCCAGCCAGTCTCGCCAGAACATTCTTGCGTCGTCCCTAAACGTATCGGAAACTCTAGCAGGCGAGAGGAGGTCTGTGACGCCAGCAAGTCTCGCCGCTGTCGGTATTCACGAGATTCTAAGAGACCCTGCGCGCATAGTTCCTGGAAGGGGGGAGGGCGAGGTGGGTCTCCGAATACGGCGCGGGGCAGCGGAGTCGGCACCAGCTGCAGCACGTAACAGTATTTTAATTTGTAATAACTTTCAACGCACGTAAGCCAAATTAGTATTTTAGAGTTTGCTGTCTTCTCTTAATAAACTAGAAATTATATTTTATTTACAGTTCAATTTTAATACCGATATTTTGTATCTTCGTCAGTTTCACGTTTGTTTCGAAATGCATGTATTTTATTATGAAAATTATTTTTGTGCTTGGTTGAATGGTAGCATATCACAGTAATTTTTCCCGTGCCATAGATAGTTATGATATAGATTTAAGGTTGAATCTCTATAAACTTATACGAGCGCAGTCGCTCCCGGATTTTTGCATGTGTGAATCGTGCCGTACGGTGTCGCTAGTCAGCGGAATTTCTCGGGGATATCCCGTTTCCGCCCGCCCATTCATTCCGGCGTTGCTCCATACTCGCATCGCTTCACCCTCATCGGCTCTCAAGACCTCGACGTTAAGAGCCGCCTAAATCTCTTCGCTCATCCACACTACAATATGCCACGTTTTCTAATACATTTAGTAAATCATTCCAAACAGTGCAATTACATCAGTAGGCAATTACATCAGTGCAATTACATCATAACTAAACCAATTGCAAACAATTTTAGTATACTGACAGCAGTTATTGCAGACACAGAATGCATTCATTCGTAGCCTGTTTCGTCCACCGTTTTCTGATATAGTACCACTTAAACAAAAAGGTTTATTTTAGCATATCTCAGAATGTACTTAACAAACTGAAAACTAATTTTACACGCCTATGCAAACTTATAATGTTTAGAACATAAAGTTATAGTACGGTAGATTTGTAATATTTTAGGCTAATACGCAATACCTGCCGGAAATTAAAACTTATTCAGCCAAACCTATAGTGATACAAATATTTTTAGCAAGCACACTAACAACTACTTTGTCCACATTGTCATACTTTTGTATTATGATTTTGATACAACTCATATCACGAACAACAAAAATAAATTTTAATAAAATGGGAGTTTGCCTGAACTAATTAGGTATAGGCATAAATATCAGTTTTTTTTTGTGATAGACGTAAATTTGGATAGTTATAGAATGTAGTATACGCTGTCTTTATTAGTCAAATGTTGATTTTTATGTTAACATTTAGAGAAAGGATACAAATAAGCTCAAAATAACTTCCGAGCACTGCCTTAAAAAAAATATTGCTTTACCGTGACCAGACTGTACATAAGGATAATGCAGATATTGTCAATATAGAAAAAAATTGCAACCATATCTCTGTTAATGCTATATGTGACATCATCAAAACTAATAAACATATTTGAACCCAACTAAGTGTGTTAGCAGTATTCACTGTGTGCACTAAACAACCATATTGATAATATCTTCCGTCGGCTGTTTTTTAAGATAATACTTACACCGACAATTGAAGTGAAATAACGTGTCTTAGTAATTTCTTGACGAACTCACGCCAAATTTGGCATACAGCTATTACTTAAGAAGATAGTATAAAATTTAATTTTTTTGTATCAGTCACTTAAGATGGCACATATTTAAATATGCCATATCAAAGTAAAGATTTTATTTTTAAAAATAGAGCAATCGTGGTGCACCATTTTGGAACAAAGAGCCACATAAAATTACGCCTACATGTCGTATATCATTAAATTTTATACTGGAATTGCATCAGACTGTGAATGATTCCTTCTCCTAGATAATTTTTTTTGGAGCGCAACGAATTTCAATTATGACCTACGCTTTTGGGATACTCATACAAATTCTTTAAATGT
Source organism: Dryococelus australis (assembly GCA_029891345.1). Taxonomy (NCBI): domain Eukaryota; kingdom Metazoa; phylum Arthropoda; class Insecta; order Phasmatodea; family Phasmatidae; genus Dryococelus; species Dryococelus australis. Next base: position 109,134,860 of record CM057001.1, read on the forward strand.
AGAAGTTTATAGGAAAGTGGTCCAGTTTGTAATTCCAATAATTTATAATTGAAAGCAATAGAAGGCTACGTGAAAGACTGAAGAAGAAAATATGTTATAACCCCAATCCACTTGTAAAATATAATATTTTCCTTTGAATCAGATTCGCGCAAGCTGGTGCCTTATAATGGCATTCATCTGCCCTGCTGGATACTTGACATTTATTAAAATTATGAAATCCATCTCTTCAGTCTTAAACCCTAAGTGTTCCGTGTACAGAGGGGAAATTGATGGTAAATCTGGCAGCCATGTATAACGAATACCGTCACTAAATATTTTGATTTTGTGCACGCCTTCCTAAGGTGTGCGTACGAAATAGGCTAGAGTATAATGAATGTTTTTACTTTAAATTAATTCTAATGAGTCTTTATGTTTCTAGCAGCAAGACGGTCACAAAATACCCTTACACTGTGCTATTTCCTCTTATTTTTTAAGAGGTTTGGTTCACTGTTTTAACAAAGTAAAACAGGCATAATCGTGGGTTTGTAGGCACGCGAAACTATCACTTATACAGCGCATATTAGGCTTATATAAACAATTTGATTAAATATTCCTGACGTCTGAGAACCGTCTGTTTACTTAAAAGTGCTAGTTAGCTTGTTGTTGTGGTAATAATGCTACTACCCAGTTTACGTTTATGAGCCCAGACCACCCACGATGGATAAAGAGTTCCAGCAGGCTAATGTTCTGAGGGGGCTCTGTCAGAAGGTTGCACACTTTCGCGAAGTCAGAAAGGATTTACGACATAGCTATAACCAAAAAGGCCACGTTACGACCAGCAGTATACTTTGCAATAAATATCACGAGATTTTATAGATTTTTCTTGTGCAGTAACGTTCAGTGGACTTCTATTTAAAATGCAAGATGCTATTAAAGAACTTCATCAAATGAAAGGATGCACATTTTCTTCGTGGAATAGATCCAGATACGCACACAACATTCAAGTTATGTTCTACTTGTATTTTCTTTTCAGTTCATTTGCTTGTTCTGTAGTTGGTTAATATATCAGATATAAAAATCGGAACCTTTCTGAAAATGCAGCTGCTGCTTCGAATTCAGTTTCGTGTCTTTTTCACTTAACTTTCGTCAGTGCAAATCATTTTTCTGCGAGAAAATGCGCACGGTGAGCCAATGTTTCAATGAAAATTATACGGATTACAGTTATGAAATATTTGTTATAGTAAATAGTAGCCTGGAGTAAAAGTTAACTAACATAATTCATCGTACCATACATATTACTTTGCATATATCTTAAGTCATGTTGGCCATAAAATTGTTTTTTTTTTTTTTTTTATATTTGTGGTAATAAAATGTTACCTTCTAAGTGGTTGTGTGGAATGTGGAATTATCACACTTCTACGGGCGACAGTTCTTAACTTAAATAGTTTAGAAGGTTTATATCAATATACTCATGTAATGCGTATTTTTTAATACCACAGCTAAACACTAATTACGAGTTCTGTGTGCCACGAAAATAGAATAAGAACTTTTAGGGAAATACTGTGTCTGGAAATGTTCGTATTGCCGCAAAACCTGCTCAGAGATTTCCTAATACTACAAGAATATTGACTAACGTTCCACGTTTCTTTTGAAGGTGAGTTCTTTATCTTCTTTCAGTGAGAATCTTGGGATGACTTTTCCCGCTTTTCTGGAAGAGTTATCAGAATTTCCACCATAATATGTGACCATCGTTATGAGTTCCACCTGCATGTTACTTTAACTGAGTTGCAGAGTGTATGAAATCCTGGTTTTAATGAGATTATTAGAATTTCGCTCGATATGTTTACCTACGATAATACATAATACTCCAGGCGTGGAAGAGATGGTACTATAAGGTTACCACGCATGCTATTTGGGATCCCTCCGATGTAATTCGAATGGCATTTTCAGACTGCCGTGCCTGAAAAAATACTAGCCGGACACGAACCAAACTGCTATGAGAACATGTATTGAACTTTGACACAGACTTTTCATCAATAAAACAAGGTCGCCGCTGAAAGTCTCATATGCACACGCAGCACTATACGGGAACGCTGTACCCAGTTCAGAGCCTTGCATGTATAGCGACAATGGAGCTCTTGCAGAGCGTGCCAGCGTAACCCTTATAGTTCTCGCACTTCACTGTTGTGACTATGTGAATTTTCAATATGGTGTTTTGTGAGAATGTTTGTAAGAGATGGATTCGTCCTTTTTTATTTTTTTGGCTTGCTGTAGGAATGGTTTCCTGCTTTGCGATTCGCCAAAATGATTTTTATGTCAAGGAGTTTAGTGGATATTTTATGGCATGCCTGTATGCTCATGGTTAAGTGTAATCAGGATTTTTACTCCTTGCCAATGGTAGCAATTCATGAAATTAGTATTCGATGTTGTACTTTTTAGTGAATCATCAGATGTACGTTATTTTTAAAGCTTTAATGGCGTTTGCTTTACTCAGGGAGTAATTTTACCGTTTTTAATGGGATTTCACAAGAGTTTATTCAGGTTGGGTGATTTCTCAAGATATATTAATATTGTTGTTTTTATGTTTTCTCCAGTGCATGTGAGTTCTCCCTTCGTCTAGTTCGCCAATTTGTAACAAGCAATAGAAAATTACAGATGCAATTTACATTTTTTAAAAATCAAGTGGCAAATTTGTTGTTCTTGGTGATAATGTATAGATGGGCTACAATATATTTTTTAATGATTCTGGAATTTTGGTGTCCATGCTTTCTTGATATTTTTTATGGTATGCGTCCTTCTCCTTGCCTTCCTTTATCTCTGCTACGCCCTAAAGGGGCGTAACAGAGAACTGCGCCACTCTGCTCAAGGCAGAGTTGAACACATTCTGTTGCCCATTGTTCATTTTGTTTATCATTGAGTGGAAATTAATTGTTGTTTTGAAAATATTTTAACGTACCGCCTGGTCTAAAGAGACTCTTACGCAACTGTCTAAAGAGACTCTTACGCAGATGCTCCAACAATTTCATATTCCAGACTTTCCGCAGGAAGCTACTTTGGACGAGTTGAGGACTTTAGCTCGTGGTTTGGCGCATGAACCAACTCGTGGTGGGAATGAAGTTAGTGGTGAGTCATCTGCATTTTCTCCCAGTGTTGGTATACTTTCATCGGTAGCCAGCAAACATGTAGGAAATATTTTGGGTGATATTTGTACTCTTATAAGTTGTACTGCGGTAAAAGTGGTAAAGTTTTTGCAGCAAGTTTCTTTAATAGTAAAATCGCAGGCCTTTTTGTAAGTTGCAAATTATTTTGAGCCTTTTAGTGGTTCACGTTCCTAGTGAGCTACAGACTATTATCATTAGAACTAGAGAATTGGGCTCACCTTGGGGCACTGGGATTAAAGAAATAGATATATGTTTTGATAGTGAGCATATCAATGCTTGTTTCTACTACAAAATCAACAGCCAGGAGATACTTTGTTGACACATTTAGGCGAAAAGAATGTCTGGTAGAGATCTTAGGTTTGCCACATAGGGAATCTGAGTTTGTAAAGATCATTATCGATCATGTGCTGCCGCAGTATCAGCATTATGTATTGTCAGCTGATAGTGAACATGAAGGTGAAAGATTATAAAGGAGGTGCGTTTAGTAGGGCTCACGTTCAGGATAAAAGATTCCCCAAGGCCACAAAAAAGATTGTTTGTTTAAAATGTGATAAACATAATCACAAAGTGTACCGATGTAAGGTGTGTATGGTCGCGGCAGATAATTCTCAGACTAAGTCAGTGGAAAAGTGTAGATCTCCTGTGATGTGTTTTGGCTGCGGTAAGTCCGGCCATTTTAAATCTCAATGTCCTAATCAAGATCAACCTAAGATTTCGCATGTACAACTGTGAGTGGTAACAAAGTGTCTAGTGTAGGATATAATTTCCATAAGAATGCGAGTAGTAAAGGAAGCCACTGATCTAAGCAAAATAAGAAAATTCAAAAAATTCAAAACCAAGGAAAGAAAGTTTAACTTACCATTTGTCCTAGTGAAGTTAGGTTCAGTTGAAGAACCCGCCCTGATTGATAGAGATTGTTAGGTGTCCTTGATCAATCAGTCCTTTTGCAATAAGTTGTTTAGGGAACATTCCATAGGCATTGTGGGTGTTGAACACAATGAGAAAACTGTTTTTATTCTAGCAAATGGAGGTCTGATGCAATCATGTGCTCGTTTGACAATAAGTATGCACATAGGTCATTAATCTTGGAAGAGGGAATTTTTCATTTTGCCACACTTAACCCACAATATAATTTTGGGCATAGATTTCCTCCACAGCACTCGTGCTTATTTTAATTTGCATGAAGGCAAACTGAGTTTCCCTTATTGCAAAGAAGGGGTAAAGTTGATGTGGCAGGAGGAATGTGCAGGTAAATGCTACTGATAGTGATATTGTGCAAGAAATGCGAGAGAAGTTCCCATCTGTAATAACAGACTAACTGGGAGTATGTTATCAATATGTGCATGATCTGGTACTGATCGACAATACCCCGGTAAGATGCTATCCCTATAGTGTAGGTCCAGGTAAGAGGCAAGATTTTGAAAAAAATGCTAGAGCACTTGCTTGAAGAGGATGTTATTAGGCGCTCTACTAGTAGTTATGCGAGCCCGGCCTTTCTAGTAACCAAAAAGAGCCTGGTAAATTTCGGTTAGTGATAGACTACTGATGTACAAATGAAACAATTGAACTATATCCTTCACCTTTACCTAAAGTAGACCATGTTTTTTTTTCAGTTACTAGGGAAGGCTAGGAATTTTACAGTGTTAGATCTGAATCAGACCTTTCACCAAATTTTGTTTAACCAAGATGCACAAAAATTTCTTGCATTTGTTACTCCTTGGAGAGTTTTTGAATGGACCGGAGTCCCTTTTGGTGTTTCAATTGAGGCCCAGTCACTTTCTCGTGCTTTAGAGACTATCTTGTTGCCATATAATGCTGAATTTGCTTTCAACTGTCTGGATGATATTGTCAACTACAGTGAGACTAAGGAGTTGCACCAGGAACATGTCATGTTAGTCCTACAGAAGCTTTTGGAAGCGGGATTGACAGTAAATCCTCAGAAAATCAGCTGGTGTAGCCGGCATGTGAGGCCGTTGGGATTTATTCTGAGTGAAGAAAAATTGCTGTTAGACTCTGATCGTATTAGCTGTGTGCTTTCTTTTTCCAATCCGAAGAAATTGCGTGTTGTAATCCCTTAATCCTTTATAACATAAGGGCCAGGAGTTTTGTGGGGAGACAAGCAAGAGGCGGCTTTGGTGAAAATAATAACTTGTGTGACCTCTCCCCCAGTGTTAAGATTGGTTGATTTTGACCGTAAGTTTGTACTGCATGTAGATGCAAGCTCCCTGGTGTTCGGGGCCATTTTGCCACAAGAATATGAGGATGGTGTTTTTCCCATTGCTTATGCTAGTCGGCTATTAACATACACCGAAAGAAAGTACTCGGCCTATGAAAATGATAATCTTGCTTGTGTATGTGGTGTTTGAGAAATTTTCCGATTATCTGGAGCGTACTCATTTTCAGCTGTGAGCAGGCAACCAAGCCTTAATGTGGCTTTGGAATTCCAAGAAAACTTTGGGTAAATTAGGCTGTTGGATCGAACGCCTTAGTATTTTTTTCATTTGATACAGTTCATGTAAAGGAAAAAGACAATTGTGTAGTGGACAATTTGTCTAAAATGTTTGGCCATGACGAGTTTGTGTGTGATGGAGAAATTCAGGAGCAGGTAAATGTTCTGAAGCAAGTTCCGGCGGCTTATTTGACCATTAAGGTTTGGCAGTAAAAGGATGATGAATGTTCGGAGTTGTGGCATAAAATCCATCTCGGTGAACTCACTGGTTTTATTGTGAAGATGGGGATTATTTGCAAAGCTTCACGCAAGGGCGTTTTCAAGACCTATGTATCCAATGCAGTGAGGCCAATGGTGTTTGATTATTTCCATAACTCTTATTTGGGCGTTCACCAGGGGCAAAAACGCACTTTGCCGCATATTGAACGACATATTTTTTGGCCAGAAATGCAATCAGAAATTAGAGATTGGGTGAAACAGTGTGCTTTGTGCCAGCCGGTAAAGGCCCCTTATAGTAGAGCCCAAGGACAGTTTAGTAGTTCACCACCTAGTTTTGTCTGGGAAAGAGTCTTATCGCCCTCTCCCTAGATCTAGGAAGGGTTTTAGTTATTTATTTGTTCTGGTTGATGGATTTTCAAAGTTTGTTTTGTTATTCGCCATGAGAGACCAGAAGGCCACTACTGTTTGCAAGGTCTTGCAGAAAAAAGTGGTTTGTTATTTTGGTTCACCCGCTCAAGTTGTTACTGATAATGCGAGAAACTTTACTTCCACCGAGTTATCAAATCTAGCTTTTTCTTGGGGAGTTTGTTTGGTTTATAGAACCCCTTATGACCCTCAAGCTAATATGGCAGAGCGGTACAATCTTACCATTAAGACTGCACTTGTTGCCTTTCATCATGGTGTTCACACAGATTGGGATAAAGAGATTCATGTCATAATGTTTGTCTCGCATTCTTGTGTAAATTCTGCTACAGGTTTGACGCCGCAAGAAGTGTGCTTTGGTCGGAGATTATTGCATCCTCTTCTTAATGCCTAGGGCTTACATTTTGATGTAAATGCAGGGAAGCGAAATGAATTCTGGGAGGAAGCTGCCAAGCATCTCAAGGTATACAATCGCCATATTTGTAGGGCGCAGGACGAGCAATACGATCCTGTTTCTTACAAGGTTGTTCATTTAGTTCTTGTAAAGACTCATCGATTATCTAGAAAGGTTGATTCCTTATCAGCAAAATTAGGCCTTAAGTACGAAGGCCCAAATTGCATTGTTATTTTTCTTACCCCAATGTCAGTGTTGTTGCAGGTCCCAGCTACGGAAAAGTTTATAAAAAGCCATATCTCTAATATTAAAGTTTTTTATCAGCCACCGGAATATCGGCCAGCCCCCGCAACCTGGAGAGGAGCACTGTCACCACTAGTGAGGGTTCACACTGTATGGTAATGTATTTTGGAAGTAAGGTACTAAAAATATTGTTGTTAAAATTTCCTTTCTGTAAGATGTTCGCTAAATATATGTATTATTTTTAACTCCAAGAGGAGTAAATCTACAAGCAATAGTTGTTTTTATGGATTAGTAGGCAAAGGATATCCACTTCATATATTGTTTTTTTTATGGTGAAAAAACACAAGGTGGCGTTATTAGAATTTCCGGTAGGTTAGTTTAGGCAGACATCTCCTCCCTAGTCCTTTGCTGTTTTCCATATTCCATTCCACCCGGCCAGAGTAACTGGAGTTAAAGAGCATAAGATACGGGGGAGGACCTGGCCACTCCTTCTTCGTCATCGACTGTTTTTTACTGTGGGCCTCGTACATTAGCTCCTCTGGGTTTGGATAAGAGACCCCTGCAGCTCTCTTCCAGTGTGTGGGAGAATTTGAGCCCTGCTTCAAGTCTGACATGCGTGTCAATCAGCAAACTCAAGCAATTTTATGTGAGTACACTTGTCCTGCCTGAACGATTTATTTTTCGCCCCACCAGCTGGTGAAATGTGTAAGGGTTACAATTTCCTGGAGTACGATTCAATGCTGCTATTATTGGGTTAGTGTGTTTACAGAACTGCATGACGTTAATTAACTTGGTTAGCAAGTCTACATGGTTATTAGCCACGTCTGTATTTGGTACCTTAGCTTAATAAGCTGTCATTTTTTGAAGAGGGGTTAAAAATTTGAAGAGGCAATATTTTTGCGTAGTATCGCCCTATTGCAACCCCCTCCCCAACCCCTTCCTCCAATCAATGGCCGCGCGTTGCGGCGCACGTCTGAATGCTACCAGGCGCCAAGTTGTACTGATGAGAGGCGTGCGGCGCTCGTGAGGCGGGCGAGTGCTGTCCGGTGGCTACTACTGGCAACGAGTTCAGACTCGCACACTCTGGCACCTTCCATGCGCCTTTCCGCTATTCCCGCCGCCTCCTTAACCTTCCCGAGCCGCGTCTTCGCGTATAAATGTTCGTCCCCAGCCCGAGCAAGTGTGCAGTGTTCCTCTTAGAGTTGCGCGGGCTGGCTGACGATAGATAATGTCGACACCATTTCGTATTTCGGGGCTTCAGCATGCTAGACTAGTTTTCGTGTAATATGAGTACTACTCAAGTTAAGTATTGTAATGAACGTAGTTGTTGTTATGCCGGTGGTAGAGTTTCCTTTCTGGTAGTGTTTTTTTAACGATTTTTGTGTATATGGATTTTTGTAGGGAACTGTTGCTTCACTGTTGTGACTATGTGAATTTTCAATATGATATTTTATGGAAATGTTTGTAAGAGATGTATTCGTCCTTTTTTGGCGTGGTATGGGAATGGTTTCCTGGTTTACGATTCGCCAAAATGATTTTAATGTCAAGAAGTTTAGTGGATATTTTGTTGCATGCCTGTATGCTCATGGTTAAGTGTAATCAGGATTTTTGCTCCTTGCCAATGGTATCAATTCATGAAATTAGTATTCGATGTTGTACTTTTTAGTGAATCATCAGATGTACTTTATTTTTAAAGCTTTAATGGCGTTTGCTTTACTCAGGGAGTAATTTTACCGTTTTTAATAGGATTTCACAAGTGTTTAGTCAGGTTGGGTGATTTCTCAGGATATATTAATATTGTTGTTTTTATGTTTTCTCCTGTGCATGTGAGTTCGCCCTTCGTCTAGTTCACCAATTTGTAACAAGCAACAGAAAATTACAGATGCAATTTACATTTTTCAAATCAAGTGGCGAATATGTTGTTCTTGGTGATAATGTATAGATCGGCTTCAATATATTTTTTAATGATTCTGGAATTTTTGTGTCCATGCTTTCTTGATTTTTTTATGGTGTGCGTCCTTCTCCTTGCCTTACTTTGGACCTGCTGCGCCGTAAAGAGCTGTAACAATGCGTAGTAAGAAATAGTTCGTATGCAGAATATTGCTACAATAAGTAAGTCCATGGGTGGTACATTATTTCGTTGGTGTAAATTACTAGACTTATCTGAGCTACGGTCCAAGGTGGTATAGTGGTCAGACTACTCGCCTCTAACCTAGACGACCTAGACTATTTTCCCATGCGGGAATCATGCCGGACGATGCCGCTGGTCGGCGCGTTTTCTCGGGGATATCCCGTTTCTCACGCCCTTACCTTCCGGCGCCGTGCTACTTCATGCTCATCTCAGTTCACCCTCATTGGCTCTCAAGGCCCCGATTTTAAGAACCGCCAACATCTCTACACTAACTCTTAGATAAACATTGTTTGCATGACGCGGAATAGCCTAGAAGTAAAATTTTAGCAGTTAGGCTGATGTAACCGTGAGTGGATTTTAGCAGTATATTGGTCTAATGAACCACTCAGAGCTGTGTGTAATCGGTATCAAGCTATTCATAATTAACATCACAACCACTCCTTGCCTCTGCAATCAATGTTCACATTAAATTCTGCTATAGGCAGGGATTTCATTGGAAGTTTCACAGTAAAAAAAAAAAAACTTGGATAAGAGTCCTTGATTGTGTAGTATTTATATCACTCTCCCCCCGTTTCTATGAATTGGACTCGATTCCCGGTGAGGGCAAATGCGGATTTTGCAGTTGGCTAGTAGTTTTTCAAGGGGGTGCTTCCGCTGCCACTACCATTGCATTCCTCGCAGTTCCATTTCCACCTTACGTCTTTACCCGACGGCGCTGAAGACCCCAGCTGCAAATGGCTAACCGTATCAAACACAGAATTAACAAAGGGATCAAAGTACGCCTCGCTCGCTGTTTCACTGTGATCGCCATTTACCCCGGCCGCTCGCCGGTGGGGTTTTGTTTCAACTAGCAGCGGCTTGAACGCGAAACCGCTATGGCGCCGTGGGAGTTGTTGGATTCCCGAGTTGCTCGTGTGTGGGGAGTACTCTAGAGCAATGTGACTGTCGGTATATATATCGAGCATTGCAATTTTTTTTTTGTAGGGGATTAATGTTAAACAGAATTTATAATAAAACGTTTTCCATATTTTCCTAAAACAATGGTTCCCCGAAATTTTTGTACGTTTTTGTAAGGTAAAGATATATTAAACTAAGCAATATTTGTATAAGAACAACGAATATATATACTTTATAGACTAGATAAATAATATGTATGTATTTTTGTTTCCTATTTGTGGCAAGGTCTCTCCCCATCATCGCACTACGTTCACCCCGTAAAATCCGTCATTATTATTACTGTGAATACGGATACGCCAAGGTATGTACATTCAAACACGTATATATTTTAGTTGCCTATATATAACTGGATTCCCGTGGGGTTAGCAGACTATAACTTAGTAAAATGGATGTAGGATAGAAGAGAAGAACACTAACTGGTCTTACTACTTTTTTTGTCTGAAACGTATCGAGACGCCAATATAAAATGAACTGTAGAGTCATGCCTACAGGCTAGCAGACACGAGCAACCTTACTGACCCGAGCTATGGCACAAATTCGGTACTCCTGTGTGGGGATTCAATAGACGGTGTTCAGCATTTCGAGGCAACCCCAACGAGCAAGTAATTGATGGGACGTGCAGGAAAGAGTAATTCAATATAATATTTATATTAAACAATTTTGTTTAAAAATGTTTTGTTTTCATATGTATTTTAAAAATTAATTTGGACGTGCGTTAAATATTTTTAATAACATGCCTTTCAAAGAATTCGTAAGTGTGTGTGTTATTTTCGCAATATATCACATCGCACATAATCGAAGAGTTCGAATGCTACAGCATTACGATGTCTAAGAGTTACTTGCTACTACATTTGCAACTTCCACATTTAACAATCTGGTTTGTTAAAATAATGATGTGGCAACTACGGAACTAGCTTAAAAAATATTATTCGTATACGTAATGATAACGTGGAGTTTAGTTTCAAAGAAGATATACATCTCGAATCTTACGCAAAGTGTCGCCCACTAACGATGACTTTTAAGCGGATATCCAGAAATAAACAAGGGCAAGTGAAACCGGTCGAGTCGGTTCAATATTAATACCATTAGCAAGATACAAAATCCTTCCCTCTGAATACAGAAGGATATCTTAAGAGAAATCCCCATTTTAATGTCGTGTCAATACTGTGCTGCCCTGCACACTACAGCTCACTTTAAATATCAATCATTGAATTCAATCAGTGCTATTATTCTTACTGAAACTTCTCTTAATCAGCTGTAAGATTCATGACAATCAGTGTAAAGCACTGAGGCGTTAGTGCCAGGCTCTTGCAAATCACTAGGAACAGACAGTATTCAGTACATACCAGCCACTAAAATTATCAGCGAAATTTTTAGCTCATTTCAATAGAACAAATTTGTAGTCGAGTCTAACAGTGTGGATTGATATTTAACCATTTTAGCAGCACAATAATGACGAATACAATACAAATTGGACAAAAAATTCTTATAAAAAACACAAATAAAAACCAAATGCAGAATTATACAACCTGTATAATGGGTCTTAGCACATTGAAGTCTGCAAACATTCACTTGCACTTAAGACAAATTAGAAGTGAATCACATATATCCACTTCTGCAGGAACACCGGTTCTGTTGGTTTCTGTGTTAAAAATCACCATCGTACTATTGGTCCATGCCACACTGGACACTGCCCTGTACTTAACAGCGTTTATTATTGGCCGGTCATCCACCAATGGAGAGCCGAGCTGATATTGACCCGATCAAATGCCCTTTATCGTATAAAAAGATTTACAATCAATCATGTCCCTTTGAGAGGCTATAAGAAAGAAATTCTACCGTTAGCAATATTATTGTTACTGCGCTGTGGTGTTCACTAGCCGAACAAAGAATGCACATCCATGAGAATTTTGTTCTGAAAAACAAAGAATAATTTTAAATTAGCTTTGCTCGAGCTACACTCGAGCGTAGTCTACAAAGTGTTAAATAAAAAGTACGATTATAACGGTAACACACTACAATGGTGTATTCCACCAAATGAGTTCCCTTCACGAACTATCATCTCACTGTCAACTGTCCCACACGTGTATGTGAATCACTGTTTCCCAACATTGGGTGCAAGGCAATATGCAGGTTTCTCAATGAACCAGGTAAATGTATTTATATCAACACCATTATTTTATACCAACATATAACCAACGATGACATTGTACTTACCTCTATCGAAACAAAACGTTATTTATATTACATATACTTATAGTAAAAAAGGATGTTAAAACATAAATAAAATTTAAAAAAAACAGAGCCACTTTACGGCTAAATAATATTTATTATGGAGTGAAAGTAACTTCTACTACGGGACAAAGTATATGCATGTTACCAGCAGTACCAACCAACATTCGATATAACCAGATTTGATCAACGATCTTGAACTTCATCTCCTTACGAGAATATAAGAGAGCATTGCGAAAAGCACTATTTACAGCCATCTGATTGACAACACCTTCATGGACTGGAAAAGCCTTCCAACAAATAATATCGCGAGCATCAATGTCATTTAAATCCTTGATTTCCTTAGGATCCTTGGCCGGACCACATGGCGATGTCGCAAGATACTAAGCTTGAATACCTGCACCAGGTTCGAGTTTGGTTATGCGATTTGAAAAATTCTTACAATGAAGCTAACATGTGAAATCAAATATTACTTTGAACGTACGCCAACGAAATTGTATGAAGCATTATAGGGTTCAAATACAAACCCCACCCCAGTGTTTTACAGTTCTTTTTACATCAGTTTTCACGTGTTCCTCAGTCGGTATGTATGCCCGACGATTGAAACAGTTTGCAGTTCCCGAATGATTTCTGAGTTTGTTCCTTGTTGGGAATATTTTTGTACTGGTTTCTTTGCATGAACGACAGCCCTACTTATCTCATTTCCTGTGCCTCTGTGTTTTCTCTACTAAAGGCTGTTCACCATAAAGTGAGCACTTCTGAAATCTACCTTAAGAAATAGTCACTGTCCCTGCCTCTATGAATTTTAACGGACGCACTGAGTGAGATGCGCCCACAGTAAAGTTGGTAACGAAGGATGGAAAGTAGTTCCTTATCTTAAAGACGAAAAAAAGTGTTAGGTAACCATTCGCGATAGCTCAAATATATTTCTTTCACTTCGTGGTTTTGTTTAAATTCATCGAAGTGTAAAAAGGAGCAGATATGTAAAATATTTACTTTGCTAACAATTTCTCAGTTTCACTTGATCAACGCATGAATAAAGTGATGAGGCCCGTGGCAACTTTAATCTTACTTCAGGCTGAAGAATACACCGCGTGCGTATAAGTAGATCTTAAGCAGGGCTTTCAAAAATTCTCATTTTAACGTGGACAGCGTGTAATTATCCTGGTTCCATACGAAGCCCACTGCAGTGGGGTGCGTCCAAAATAATTCTTCTTTTGACATTAAGTTTTGTAGTCTGATCGTGTCCTGCGCTGGCTAAGAGTATTCTTGTCCCCTGCCCGTGGGATCGTGGCGGGATTTCCACCAGTTGCCTGGTATGGTAGACCCGTGCGTCTCAAACCCACAACAAACTGCTTCCCTGGGCACATAGCAGCGGATGTTGGCGTTCTCACAGTAGCCACGAAAGTTCACGGAAACTGTTTCCAGTCAACAGCTGTGCATATCATTTGCCTCCGGACTGCGAATATTCGATGAGGCTAGCGGAATAGCAGAGATCGTTATTCTCACACCTACCCACACACACACGCCGCGCGCGCAGCGACTGAAGCAAGTTCATTGCGGTGTGCTGACTACATAAGTAGTTTAGCGTATGTGAGAGGCATTGTTTGATGCATGAAAGAAGTAAGCTAGTAAAGCGTGGTTCACATAATGCAGCAGTAAAGCAAAACATTGCTTGCAATAGGTAAAAATAATTTTGATTTGTGCAAAATTCAGGTGTCTACCAAAGTTACACTGTCCCATTTTAATATATTATATGCACGTATAACAGTTGTAATATTGTTTAGTTATCGCGTACAGTTGACAACCGTAGACTATAGATGAGGTACGCAGATCTCGCTGGCTGCAAACAATTAGTCTCTGTGCCCCAACATTGAACTGCTTTGCTGCCAACAAGACTGCCAAAAACGGCGTGGATTAGATTTGAGGTTAGAATACTGTTTAGTAAACTAGTGCTTCGAGATGTTTGCACTCTTGCTCTAACCTATATGTAATGCAGCTTATTTTCATCAAAAATGAAGTAAATACTTAAAATATTCACGTGACTCAAATAATGAAACCAAAGAGTTTTGATTGTACAGTAGTTTGGTTACGTTTGTTCGGCACACTGAGAAGTGAGTTCCAAACTTCGCCACTACGTAACACACGAGTCCATCTTTGTTTTCTTGTAAATTTGATATTGACTCGGAGAACAGCCGCTACTTATCTACCATTATAGTACATTGATCTTACCGCCAAATACACTAAAATATAAAAAGTAATCCACAACATTTTCTGGTCCACGTGAAAAATTATAAGCAATGCCACGGCCGCGCAGAAATTATTTGTTTTTCCTTCACAGCAAAGAGACCAGGCGTCACCAAGCCATTCCACTTTCAACCACACACAGATATAACAGCTGTATCTCGCTAAATTTGTGCTGATATAGTCTATTCGCGGTTTCTTAGCACTATTTGTGTCAATCAAACCTTTTAGAAATCAACTTATGTATGGCGTGTTTCGTTGTTTTCTAAGTATACCATGTATCACAAGCGGTTTATACTCGTGGTAACTATAAAGTATCATTTTTTTATTAAATTGAAAGTGCACTTATATCTTATCCATAAATCACACTATTTCGTTTATTATTAATATGAATAAAACCATTGATAAAATATGTGTGTTAGTAATGCCTAGTAAGAAATAGTTCTTATACAAAATATTATTACATTGAGTGCGCACAAATGCGGTGCACTGTCCCTCTGTAGTGAAATTTTAGAGACTTAATTAAGTGTAGTTTGCAAGAGGCGGAGGAATATTCTGGAAGTAGAACTCCAGCATGGCTTCAGGAAAGTGCGAAGTAACAGTGAATGGACTATACCCATAGAGTCAAAATACGACGCAGTTTAAGCTGATTGAGTTAATTCTCTCATTCACATAAGCCTATTTTTGTATTTATTTGGCACATAAGACTGATTTCCCGTTGATTGTACACATATCAAATAGAATTTTGACAAAGATTCCTGTCCTATGTACTTCCATGTTTACCCGCTGAATGTCGATAGTTCTACCAACGTAAGGAACTGGTTCCCAATTAGTTTGATAGATTCGGCAGACGTCAGTAACGGCTCAAACGAATTTCAAAGAATAGTCACTGACCTATATCACAAATTCAAGATTAGTGTATGGAACTGAAAGAAATTTATTGGGGTTTTATACACTTTAAGATAAAAATTTGTGTAACAAAAAAATTTAAAACGTAAAAATTTCACAAAGTAACTTGATCAATGCATAAGTGCTAACAGTTTTATGTCATGAAAGGGATACTGTATACGACTGCGTGTAAGCCACTAAATTTGCGAGATGTTTAGGTTTTCATAAATTACACGCAGTATCGGATGTGAAGCGCCACCGCATACGCGTCAGTTTTTGCGAACTGACCTGTGAATTATCGCTGACCTTGCCAGCAGCTAAACAACGTCCATCACTGCACGAAAATGGCATTTTCCCAAAAATAAACCGCTCCCAGCGTGACACTGGCGTCCTCGTTTTTCGACACGGTTTATTCGTCACAGAACAACGCCATTTACAACACCTATGACGACAAGCGAGTTAAATATGAACTATTTTTCTCATTTCGGCCCATAGCTATCTGCCCTTGATGATTAAATTCTTGAAACTCCCTTAATATACCGTATTTATAACTGTAAACATAGTTCCAGAAGTCAGGAATAAAGTTTCTAACTACAGTGCTATAGGTCATAAATTCTAATTCGGTTATATATATATATATATACACACACTCATATATATATATATATATATATATGTGTGTGTGTTTATATATATATATATACACACACACACACGCCCGCAGGATGTTCCGCGATTCAACCTACTTACTTCGGCAGCGTGTTATACACATCTTTGGCAACAAAAAATCTCATATACACAATTAGGCTATGCAGTCCCATTTCAGAGTCACAGGGACGTGAATACAATAAAAAACACAAATTGGAATTACTGAATGTCTTTAATGCAACTGAGTACATTCGTGTTGAATGTTTCACACGAGCTATTCAACATGTGCACCATATGACCGTGAGCAGGCTGCAATACGTTGTAGCCTAGCATGGCGTGGCGTGGTGCCACTGCATGCCTGCGAGTTCATTCCTGAGTTGATTAGTGGCGTCGGTTATGGCTTGTAGCGTCTCCTTGATAAAATCATTCACAGGAAGAAAGATATGCCATAGGTTCGATGGTGAGGATTCTCAAAAGCACACGACTCCTGGGTTAAGAATCTTAAAAGATTGTAATACAATATTTGTAAATTGTTTTTATACTAAATGAATGATTTTGAATTATATTTATGCGTTATTTGATTTAATAAACCCCTGATCGCGAACCGCTGTAATCCCTACTCTTCAGGCAGCCCCAGAAGAAAGAGTCCAATGGAAAGAGGTCTGGCGAGCGCGCTGGCCATGGGACTGGACCACCTCTTCCAATCCACCTGCGCGGATGCTCAGCTGCTGCACCACGCCCATTTCCATCACAGTATCCTCAAACAAACACCATGACTACATACTCTACACGTGTAAACATTCCCGGCATTGTTGCACAACCACTCGCCTCAACACACAAACAAAGACTGGACACGCCAGCCACACCAGCAGTCTGCTTGCAGTCAGAGTCGGCACATTTTGAACAACTTGTGTGTGACGCACAACATGAATGCAGTGAATTATATTAGCGATATCCAGTAATTCCAATCTGTGTTTTTTATTGTATTCACGTCGCTGTGACTCTGAAATGGGACTGCATAGCTTAATTGTGCATATGACATTGTGTGTATGTTTATATATAAATATATATATATAGGTATTTTTAGAGTGGGGAGTCTTTGCCTAACATATATAACAGAAACCTATACGAATAAACTCTTGTTCTATTTCCGCTGTTGTATTCGTGTAACAAGTTTCTAAACAATAACAGCTGAAATATTGTTGACTGAAAAGTTTTATTCTGTGGGCACCTTAGCAAATTTTCTTATCACTTGTAGTTATAGATTTACGCTAACTTTTAAAAAATTTCTACATTTCGATTTTTTTTTTTCAATATTAGATTCCTATACCGTAAATAAACTATGTTGTACTAGTAACAATGAATAAACAGATTTTATTGAATCAGTTATTAGTTTTATTTATAAGATATTGTTTCGAAATATGGATAGTCTTAACGTCGTAAAACAAGTAGAGAAGAGAAAAATGTTTGAAAATATTATTATAAAGTGTAATGTTTCTACAGCACTTTTGATTTACTAATATATTAATAACTTTTCCCTTTTGGAAAAATGAGAGAAACGGGTGCTGTACTTTTAGTTTACTAAGCCACATTCTGGAACAATAGAAAAGAATATTCAGAAATCACAATTAATTTTTCAACTTGATTTTATGTTTAGCTTTTGCTTTATCATGAATATTTTTTAGAGAATATTACATAACACGTGTTTACTAGATATAGTTTAATATTGTTTAGAAGTAAATAATAATCATTTCCAGTGTAGATAAGTAACAATTTTAATTGAAAAATATGGTAAATTCAAAATATTTTACGGCTGATTATCTGATGCTATTGAATACACATGTTAGCAACTAAAAATATTGTGGATGAAGTCACTCTTTCTCGGGAAGGAAAAGATAACGTTTTATGTAAACTTGCAATCGCAACTCCGTTAGCCGCGTATGATATTGCAATGTGTCGAAACGTAATTGCAATGATTTGTGCCATAAACACTTGTTTAATTTTCTTCTCAATTTGCAATGGCAGACAGTCCATTCCCTGTTTTTTTTTTTTTTTCAGATAAGTTTTTTTTTTTTTTCACTGTGGCACTTTTTTGTAACATTCTTTTGTAAGTCCAGTAAAATACGTAAGTAATAATAAAGAAGATTTTTGTCCAATTCGTACTATAAAAATGAAAATCCGAAGGCATGAGATGAACTCATGTGTCAGCCATGTTTGTTGTACATTACCTTGACATTGAGTTTGATTGACACTTACCCCTGGGTGACCTTTACCCAAAAGTTATCTTGGTATCATATTAAAAATTTAAATTCTACGAAATGATGACAACACTTAATTTAAAAAATAATAATTTATACAATAAGTCACAAATAAAATAAGACCCTAGAAATTATACTAAAAAGTTTTTAGTAAAAAATATTTTTCTAAATACAACTGGGAGATTCGAGAGTCTATTTTTAAAAATGCCGGCGCTGTCCCTCCCAATACTGGGCCTAGCAGATAACTAAACCCTGAGTAATGAGTAATTTTCTTTCGCAAACCCCCGCCTGGCCACCCAACCAAATAACCCATCTCGTACACCGCCAGCAATACAACTTCGCTCCACCCCACCGATATTTTTATTGACTTTATGTCACACCGGCCATCCCCTCTCGTGTAGTCCCAATATCCACAATTTCTCTTGCGCATGGTTGTTTCATCGTTTCCGAATAGTATATTGATAATCCAGCGTCGCCCATCAGAGCACACCGATGTCAGCCATTGTCAGCTAAAGTGTGCTGATACCGATTTCTGCTGAATGGCTACGAGGCTCAAACTGCTCCGTGTTTAATTCAGACTGCAAAATGTGCAAATTGACATACTCTTCTCGCAGTTAACAACATTTAAAAATAATTTTATTTAAAAAAATTGACTGTTTACATTTTAAATTAATTCCCATTATATAGTTTAAGAAACAAAATTTATTAAAATATTCTTTTGACAAAGGTATAGCAAAAAATGAAAATAAACATTATTGTATATAAACGTATGATTTATTCAGTAAACACAATCTACTACAACAGCATGTAACAACATACCGACTTGGAAAAAAATTGCATTTTTATATGTATTTTATTCACTAACATCTGCGAAACCGTCAACTTTCCCGCACTGAGTGCTTATCTGAAGAATAGAACCTTGCTACAAGGGAACAAGTAAGTGTAAATTATTAAGCCTTTATGTATTCCGGTTCTTGGTTCTTATAACATAATTATTTGACATAAAAGTGCGTAAAATATATTTACAAAATAATCAGTATAACATACAAACACAATTTATGTTTTCCTATAATTTTAAATAAAAAATTGGGGTTCTCTTTTTCATGTGATAAAAAAATTGTCTAAATTAAAAGTGGAGCAGAGGTGTTAGTTGGTGTTACCAGACGAACAAGTAATCGACAGAGTTTTTGGACAGAGTACGCGCTTCGCTGTGCCCTGCGGCGCGGTTCAAAATGCCTTGTTTATAAATCTTAGTTTACCCGCAGTTTTCAGGGCAATCAAAACATTACTTCAATGCTAAGAAAGAAATGTGGACCGGGAAAAGTTGGACAAGGTGGTTTTTGTTCGGAAGCGATATCACCGTGACACGCCTAAAATTCTTTTCCTGAGTAAAACCGTTTCCCCTCGCTCGGTCGGTCCAGCATTTCTTCTCGTGGTTCGGCCATAATTCTATTTTAAGTTTTCCAATAAATTTAAATCCAAAATTGAGGTACGTAGGTAATTGAGCTCAACATCTCGCTGACAGCGAGGTCATTAGAGACGGTGCACGTTTCGCAGGGAAGAGGAATTGGGGAAAGATTGGGAAGGAAGCGGCCATGGCCTTCGTTAGGGACCCATCCAAGCTTTCGCCTGGAGTGATTTCGGGAAACCATCAGGGTGGCTGGACCGGGAATCGAACCCGCGTCCTCCCGAATGTGAGCCCAGTGTGTTACCGTTGCGCCACCTTGCTCGGCCTCAAAATGGAAGTTAAATCCATATCGCAGGCGGATAAAATGCCACATTTTGAAGAAATCTCTTCGTAGGGTTCCTAAAACTTCAGAAATTCTTTATCTGAAATCAAACATTGTGCTCGTATAACTTTTTTGAATTTGTTTGGCACTAATTTTAATATTAAAATGCTGATATTACGCGAGAGTTACTTTTAAACTGATTTTGCATTTTTATCAAATAGTTATTGATATTGTATCGCAAAACTGCACAATATCTTAAAAACAAAGGGAAAAATTTTAAGCACTTGAACGGACCTAACGCCTGAAGTGAATCTGGTTTTGCGATGCATGTACGCGTTCATTTGTGTTTTCTTTGATATGTGCAAGTGTCTATACAAACATTCACGAAATACAAACGAAATGCACATTTCCATTACGTTTAAATTTATCTGAGCTTTGCTTGTATTTTCATTTTAAGTTTTAAATTCTTTAAAACACGATACCTACAAGGACAAATATTATAAATATTATTTAAAGGGGCGAGTAACGTGAGTAAGAAGATTTCTTGAAGAAATCGTCAAACTCGCAACATGGAGAAGGTAAGGAACCGAACATCGTCTTTGAGGATATTGCAAAATACGGGAAATAGTTTTAAAACAGTAGACACATGCGGTTCATGCTGTTTGTAAAGTTTGAAACTTCCTTGTACAGTTTAGATGCTTCAAATGTTAACAACACGCACGTCATACGGGCCATTGTAATAAACATTGAAAATGTCCCAGATTTGATAGGAAGGGCGGAAATAACCTGAAAAGAAAAAAATGCGAAGGGATAATAAAGACAACCCTGTTTTGTACAGACCGTTTGTAAGTCAACAAATATCACCCCCAAACGGTTGACTTCAATTCACATCTGCACTGCGGGAAAAACCCTCTTACGGACAGTGGCGAATAATAATGCTATATTTAAAATACGGCAGATGAATCTGCGATATACAGATGTGGCGAATCAGAAAATAGTGATCATCACCATCAAAGCAGATCTTGACATCGCGCTGATGCAGAAATCAACCTTTTTTGCGAGGAGAATGCAGTAATATCAGGAGAAGCGAAAATGTCCAAAAAAAAAATAAACAAAGGTCGAAATTTGGATGAAAATACTAACGTACGGAGTGATAAAGATAAGCCGCTTCAGCAATAAATATCATGTATGTGTTCATATAAAAACATATTAACAGCAATATGTCTGATAACATTTTACTTTCAGTACCAGGACTAAGTCCGAGTGAATTTTAGAAGTGGAACTATGCGCTCCGAGTACGAGAACCATTTGCACAGGAAACCGACGGCCGATGCATAGCGATCGATGACTATCTCCTGGCGAACGATATGCATGTCATAAATGAACCATGAAACTCTCTTACGTAAGTCTCTCCAGCTCACGGCAGAAGACGAGGAGCTGTCTAAAATACAGAGGAAATATGGAATACTATGAGAATCAAATCAAAAAGAAGATAAAGGAATCCTGAAGAAGCACTGTGACAAAAAACGTTAACAGAGGTCCCTGGAAAATAGTATATATCATTCCTATGAGTAAATTATAGACAAACGAATTCGCGAAGAGCTACAAAAATGGTACAATAGTAGTAGATCTGCAATAGATAGAGACTGCAAATAGTTGTTGTCGCGCTATTAGTAGATGAAGACAACGAAGTGGAGATTGAACTTCATTAATAAATAAATATAATAAAGTAGAACTACCAGACAAAATGGACACAGAGGACTTTTCGCGATAATAATTAGACACGGACAGAGTCAACAAGGATCCACAGCTAAGTAATGTACTTGTACATGGTAATACGACTACTGATATTGTCAAGAAAATATATTCCATAGTAAAAAAAAAACCTACTTGAGATAGTGAATTGAGGAAAGGTTAAGAAAAAAATATTTCCTATAAGAAAGCAAGGCATTCATAGAGTGTAACACAAGAGAGGAAGAAAGTATCCTACAAGCCTACTGACCTTACTACCATTTGCGGAAAGTAACCTAGTTCATGAGCATCCGATATGAGTAAAAGAGAAAGTCACTTGCCTTGGTCTGGCTATGGATATAAACGTCCGTATCCTTATGCATATCAGGTATTTGATGGATAAATCTGTGGCAACCTTCAGTAATTTGAGCAGAGTGTCGGCAGAGCCCTGAGACCTTGGCTTCATGAAATAATTGCATTTTGTGAATGGGTTTTCACAGCCATAGCGACACATTACTTTGACGTCTGGTGCAAGAAAGTACGGCTAGACTATAAGTACCTCCTTCGTAGAACATAAAAAGCTCCACTGTTAGCACATACCAAAGCATGTAAGACAAGCTCCAGAGGTGTACTAGAGGTCATTGCATGATCACTCGCTAATGACTTCTTGGTAAGGGAAAGTGGATAAATAATGGCACAGATAGAAAGAGTTAAAATGCCTCCAACAGAGAAGAAATGGGTCCTCTATCAAAAGAGATAAGACACCTCGTAGAAGGTAAGTGTGCCACACCGAATATTCTTAATAATTAAGCTAATTAACAGCTAGTACTGGACCACCGCTGACCATTACCTGAAACAATTGCTGTCAAGACATTAAACTTAAAAATAAAAAAATTAGTTTTAGTTTATAGGATGTTCCACTTTCCATAATTTTTCAAGTAGAAAACACATGGTTCAGGCGTGTTTCAAATATAAAGTCTAACTGCCAATCAAAAAGGAAATTAGATTTACCTGTTTGTGACATTTTGTACTGGAAATGTGTGTGAAAACAACATACCGCTAAGATATTACTAGAGTGTTTTCAAGACTCTCAGAAAAAAAAGAAAAAAAAAACGAATTTGACATACACCTGCGAAAGTACCCACAAGAAGTTTAAATAGATTGCGTATAATTCTGAGTCGTAAAATATGTAAAACCGCCATTCAAACCAGGCGTGATAGTAGACCCGCTGAAATAACAACGAGAAATCCCAGAAAAGACATTCCATCCTCCGTGGAGTTTGCTATACATTAATTCTGATGTCATATTACAATACAACTGACACAAGGCAACCTGACAGGTGGGTTTGCCACTTTTCCCGGAGCAGAAGATGAAGAAAGTGGAACACAAGGAAATACGATGATGGCTTTGCACACTTATGATTGATAACATATCTATAAGATTGCCCATCAGTGAAAAAGTGTTATGAACATAGGCAGCTGACATTCTGGACTAAGGGACTGCCTACAGGAGGTGTACTCTAAATTCGAATCAGTGGGAAACCACTGATAAGAAGTGAAATCCAGCTACTCGAATCCGTGAAAATGGCTCCACTTAGAATCGATGGAAAACCACTGATTGTTTCAGTGAAAGAACTTCGCTGGTTAAATTAGTGATGTGAAACTATAACACTAATTGAATAAGTGACGGCCGACTACAGTGGCGCATTAAATATTTTTTTATTGAATATAGCGAAATAATTACGTTAAAAAAATATATTTACAATAGTTTACTATTATTATTACGCATTTTACCGTAATTTAAAAAAGAGAAATATTTTCTGAGGTGTCTGGGATTGATATCACAATCCTTTCGACTCTAGCTCGTTACCTCGCCATCTGCGCTACCACGAAAACTTTAAATAACGAGAGGAAAATGTATGTCTTATAGTTTCGCCGCGAAATCGTGACGATTTAATTTGTATGCTCTTATTTTTCGTTTTTGGTTTAATTGGTATCATTATAATCGCTAAAAACGAATAATATATATGAGTGCTCTCTTTTCATCGCATTATATGCAGTTTAAACTCTCAAACATTACATGAAAACGAAATGAAAGGCACAAAAACGGTATGAAAGAGTGTATGTTCCTGTCAACCCATAAAATTGTGTTTTGAAAGACGAAACACATTTTAGAAAGTATTTTGTATTAGTTTTATTATTTTATTCGTTGTTATTTAACTTGATACACTTTGTTTGATGGCCAATTTGAAACGTTGTTTGACGGAACTTTTTTCGCGCTGTTTAATTGATCCATCAGTCAAAAATAAACCTCTTAATAAAGAGTGAACAAAACTACTGATGAATTAGTGAAAAATGTCACTGAATCAATAAGCCAAGGAAATCTGGCATTTTTCGTTGATTCATCACTTAAATTCACTGAAGTGACTGTTGAATCAGTCAGATATGTTTGACTGATTGAAACAGTGAAATTCTCATTGCTTCAGATTTAGAGTGTGGGTACCTAAGACTTGTCCAAGGCTCTTCCCCATCCTCTTGGTTGTGATAAACTACAAAAAAGGGGATAAAAATCTTAGTTAGTCAGTATAAAGTGTCACTTTGTAGGATAAGTAAAGTAAATATACCAGTGACCTTTGGCACAGGTGAGATCACAGTTATGTGAGTGGAGCCAAATGTACATGCTGCCCACTACGTTGGGCAGCATGCATATTAGTGACATCAGTTCAAATGAGAAAAGCGCAACGGTAAATCACCAAATAATGTGTCAATAAATAAGTTAGTTAATGAAGTATAGAGTCTGCTAGTAACTTGGAACAGAAAATGCAAGAAAAGAATAATAATGTAAGGAAAAACCGTAGAGGAAAATGTAATAAAAAATAACAAGAGCCAGATCACGTTAAATGATAACGTTATACCCCTGCATTATCCAGGAGCACACTTGTGTGGGTGATAAGAAATGCGTAACGAGTCCATAAATACACTGTCTGGCAGAGAAAATGTCACACCATGAAAAGAAATTATGCAGTACTACGAAACGTACAGAGCGGATGTACTTATTCTGGACAATCACGCGAACCATGACCGTGATTATAAGCAGACAAAACAGCACGTGAAGCCATCGTTGATGACGTCGTGAAGGCCGCTCGAAGAGAATGATCTGGCTCTTACTGGGTCTGGAGAACGTACAAGGCATTTTAATGCCTTTAAGACGCCTTCGTACGCAACTCCGTCATACAAATGAATTCACGAGGTTTCGCCGTAATTCTCTGCACTGTAATGCAGAGGAAACGCTATATGGTGCAAAAACCTACGGCCGCATTTTCCGACAGCGATCCCAGGAAGAAAATTTGTATCGTAGTAGCAGGACAACAATTCGTAGACGGACATCAGGATGCACAGATGGTCGCATCAGACGCCATGGCGTAGCACAGCCATAATCATCGACAGGCAACTTTTACGAAAAGTGCAGGTCGGTTTCGATGCTCCGATATCAACACGGACAGTGTCGCGTAGAGTGTCTGAGCCAGATGTGCTGTCTAATCGTCCTTGGCGAAGGCTAGTCTTGACAGCGAGCCATCGTCACTGCTGAGTGGGGTTGAAGAATGGACCAGTGTAACTTTCAGTGACGAATCCCGTGTCTGTCTTCTCAATCATGATCACCATATCAGAGTCTGGCAGTGACGCAGAATCGCCATCGAGCAGATTCCTCTACCGTTGAGGACTGCCACATAACTCGTCAACGTGGAGGGGCATAGTTTGAGGTGCTATGAGCCACAACATTCGCTCACTTCTAGTTCACATTACGAGCATATTAAGGGCACGACACTGTGTTGATGAGGTGCTGCAGCCCGTGAAAAAAAAAATACTTATTTTCAGTATCTACCAAACGCAAGTTTTCAACAGGACTACGCCTGGCCACATACAGCTCAGATCAGATTCTATGCTTTGCAAAGTGTGCAGGTGCTTCCTTGGTGGGCTCGATCGCCCGATCTCTCGTCAAATGAAAATCTGTGGAACATGATTGGACGTCGGTTGAATACCCTTCCTACTCCCGCAAAATGAAGACTAGCTGTGGACTCGGTTCAGCAACTCAAGAACTACGAAACTCCAAGATATTCCGGCACTCATTGTATCGCTGCCGCGTCGCGTTCAACAGCACGTGGTCCATGCATGAAGTTTCCACTATTTAGCCTACTGAATACTCTGTATTTGAGGCCACTGGAGCTTAAGTGAGAATTAAATAATTTGTTATTTACCTTGTTACACCCCTTTAGGGCGTAGCTGAGCCAAAAAAGGGCACAAGGAGAAGGACGCACACCATTTTTAAAAAAATCAAAAAACATGGACATAGAAATTTCAAAATTAATACAAACATATTGAAGCTCATCTATACATTATCACCAAGGTCAAAAAATTTGCCACTTGATTTCAGAAAATATAAACTGCTTCTGTAAATTTCTGTTGCTTGCTACCAATCGGTGAACAAGGTGAAGGAGATAACACACGTGCACTGTAACAAACAGAAAAACAACCATTTTAATATATCCCGAGAAATCACCCAACCGGAATAAACACTTGTGAAATCCCATTTAAAAAAAGGCAAAATGACACCCTGAATAAAGCAAGCACCATGACAACTTCAAAAGTAATGTACGCCTGATGATTCACTAAAAAGTACAACATGGAATACTAATTTCAAGAATACCATTGGGAAGGAGCAACAACCCTCAATACACTTAACCATAAGTATAAAGGCGCGCCATAAAATATCCACTAAACTCCTTGGTATTAAAATTCTTTTGGCAAATCGTAGTCCAGGAGACCATTACTACAGCACGCCAAAAAAGGAAAGACCCACCTTTACAAATATTCCCATTAAATACCATATTGAAAATACACACAATCAAAACAGTGAAGAAACACTTCCCTACAAAAATCAATAAACACAAAAAAGATTTAAAAAAACACTACTAAAAAGGAAACTCTAGCCCCAGCATAACAACAACTACGCTCATTGCAAACACTTAACTTGTGTAGTAATCATATTACACGAAAACGCGTCTAGCATGGTGAAGCCCCGAAATACGAAGTGGTGTAGACATGATCTATCGTCGGCCAGCCCGCGCAACTCTAAGAGGAACACTGCACACTTGCTCGGGCTGGGGACGAACATTTATACACGAAAACGCGGCTCGGAAAGGTTAAGGAGGCGGCGGAAATAGCGAAGAGGCGTATGGAAGGTGCCAGAGTATACGAGGCCGAACTCGTTGCCAGTAGTAGCCACCAAACAGCGCCAGTTTATTAATCTGGGCTACCAATACAGACGTGGCAAATAACCAAGCTGACATGCTAACCAAGTTCATTAACGTCATGTAGTTCTGTAAACACACCAACCCCATAATAGCAGCATTTAATCGTACTCCAGAAAATTGTAGTCATCACACATCTCACCAGCTGGTGGGACGAAAAATAAATCGTTCAGGCAGGATAGTCTTTTGGCAGGATAGGAGTACTCACTGAAAATTACTTGATTTTGCTGATTGACACGCATGTCAGACTTGATGCAGGGCTTCAATCTGCTGGCTATCTATGCGTGCAGTTTGATCAGATTTTTAGCATTCGTAATGGTGTGGCATTTTCTCTACCAGATAGTGTATATAATGTTTAGAAAATGTAATTAGGTGGTTAATAAAGTACAATGTTTTAATATATTTTCAGTTCGTTGTACGGTAGAGATATTATTGATCCTGTACTAACGTTTGATAAAATTAATAGGAAAATTTATTCTGTATTCTCCTTGGAAATAGCTTCATGTTCGTGAGAACGCACTTGACATATATTAGTATTTTACGGATGGAATTTGTTTGTATTTATCAACACAATATTTATATAATATAGAGGCATTAAAATACATCTTTACTTAACTCACAGTCAGAACCGAAAACAACTATATATTTTAAAAACTGGCACAGTACTGAACAAATAATTGCGATCTTACCATACGATTAAGGTCGATGATGTAAGTGATCATTGTTGTACACTAATGAAAGTATTACTAGTGGCTTTTAGAATGAGAATTTCTACCATGATAATATATGTAATTTAACTGGATTAATAATTCACATTCAAGATTTATAAGTTTCTTTTTGACACAAAATCAGATTTCTAGTAATTTCTCATGTAGAATTTTTTTACGATTTCAGGGCATAAGCCATAGCTTCCCGTTACTTCTCAAACTGCCACTGATTTACTGCCCTCATTATTTTCCGCCTAAAAACTACCGAAAGTAATTAAGAGATCGATATTTGCAGAAACGAAAACAGATGATAATAACAACAAAAGGAAACAACGCCGATTTCAGAAAATGGTCCGAGCAATACGCTTCGCCCTGGTAGTGCAATATGCAAAATACGAATCTCTGTTACCTGGTTCTAACATGGTGTAGATAAATATTCCCTAATACATATTTTAGAGTTACCATCAAAATAAATTTGTTCCGGCACATTAGTTTGCGCGTAACTTCCTGTGAGATTTATTCATACCGAATGTCATTGAGTTAGCCATCATTATATTATCACGCTGTTATCTTAGGATCAACGAGTTTGGAGTTAATTTTCTCGGTAAACAACTACGATATTGATGCAATGATATAGTTAGAAAATGTTCGAGATTTGGAGTCCCATGAGACGATTTTTAAAAGGTAGTTTGCCGTGTTAACCAGATAGACGTCGTGAATTTTAATTGGCGATAGTGGTCTTATACGACCTTGATGAAGGGGTAGGCGGGGGAAGGGAAGCGGACAGCTGTTTGCCTTTGGCAATTTTCCCATATCCCGACGGCCGGCGGACTAGATTTGAAGAACTTGGACACTGACCTACCTTTGATGTCCTAGCAGTACAGGGGAGTGAGGGGGTTGGCCTTTGCCCAGTCGTGGGAGTTTTGAAGTGTTGCTGGCGAGAAGCCGGTGGGGAAAAAGGGGGGGGGGGGGGCGACGGTGTCCGCTAGCCGAGAATGCGTACGCACGTGTGAGACATAATCATTGACAAAGCTAGGATCGCTCATGGAGGCCGACAGTTCTTCGTGGGGTTTAAAAACGTGTGTGACGAGACAATTTTTTTGTCTTTTCGCGGTTTCTTCATACTTTTTGAATAAAACATTTGAAAAATCACCCCGTGTATGACATGCTTGGTTATTTCCTTAAAAAAAAATATATATGTGTATATATATAGCTCGTTTCACAGGTGTTTTATAATTTTGTTAGAATTGCAATAATTTATTTTCTATTAAATTGAAATTTTACTAATATATTATATTCTATTAATGATTAATATGAATAAAAACAGGGAGCAATTAATTGTGTAGGTAATTTTTAGTAAAGGCTGTTCACAATAAAGTGAGCACTTTTGAAATCAACCTTAGATAAAAGTCACTGCCTCTACACGCATATATTTGAACGGGCGCCCAGGGTGACATGCGCCCAGTTAAGTTGGTAACGCTGGATAGTAAGTAGTTCCGTATCTTAACGTCAAAGAAAACGTTTTAGGTAACCATTTCTGATAATTTCAATTATTTCTTTCACTTTCTGTTTTTTTTATTCATTGAAGTGTTAAAAAGAGCAAATTTGTAAGTATTTACTTTTCTAATAATTTCACAATTTCACTTGATCCGATCATGAATAAAGTGATGAGGCCCATAACGATGTTAATCTTACATAAGGCACAAGAATACACACCGTGTATAAAAGCAGATCTTTAGTAGGGCTTTCAAAGGTGCTCATTTTACCGTGAATAGCCTATAGGAAATTGTTCTAACTCAAAATAATATTACACTCAGTGCACACGAATGCGCGGTGCGCTATCACTATTCGTGTAATTTCCTAGACTCGGGTATGCTTTGTTTACAAGAGACCTAGGAATATCCTGAAATTAGAACTTTAGCAGGGCTTCAATAAAGTTGGAAGACAACATTATAGGACGATAGACTATCAGAGCGTCTTACAAAGAAGCGTACGACAGAGTAGTCGCCACTGGAAAATAGTTTTAGTTTTGATCTTCTTGATATTATTTTTTTTTCATTCTATTTATGTCGTGTATGGGTTTGGGCCTATGTCCTCGCTGGTAAATTAAATCAGAATATTGAGATAGCTGAAGCTGAAATGCAAGATGCCTCCGAAAAATACTAAGTATTTATTGTAATAAATTGGATAGAAGGAAAACGTTATCAAATAATATATGTTACATTGTGGTCCTAAATGATTTTTGTTTGTATATAACGTATAAGCAAATTATTATTTTCTATTTATAAAATTTAACTAAAATAATAATGGTTTATAGCTGTCTCGCGGTATGGCGAACATACCAATAAAATGTTAGGTAACTGCCCCTGAATTATTGCGTTAAAACCGGCAACCCCTCCTTTATCCCAATAGTTACAATATCTAGCGTGTTGAAATGATCTTACCAATATGCATCAGATAAGTTTGGTGGCCGGCGCAAGTGGTATTTTCACTCTTCGTTTTTCTGTAGTGTTTGTTGTTGCCGATATGGATCGCTACTGCAGAACATCGAGTATGAATAAACTATGGGCTGTAATTGTAGCGTCCTAAACGTTTCCCGGAAATGCTTCTTACCAATTCGTTTCTCAAAATTTTATTTGCTCGTTCCAAGAAACAGTGACGTAGTTCAGTTTTCTATGGAACATCTTTTGTTTACAGCATGCAATCAAGATTTTTCAAGAAAATTATTCGTTTAAGCTCTGACATACAATTGTGTGTATCGACTCTTATAAAAGTGCAGATCCTGTGTTGTATTTTACTGTTTATAACAATACAGTATTCAAGTATAGAGGGTTATGATAGACAAAAACCGTTATCACAGGGAGAAACACAGTTACGACATGTTTGTTGCCACGCCAAGATGACGTTGCATAAATCGCAATGCACAGAAGAGCCCAAAATATGTCGATTTCAGGGGAGATTTGTGCATATTCCATAACAACATACTCGTGTTGAGCTAAGCTGAATGACTTACAAGAAATATTTTAGCGATATTCTGAATTCTGTTTTGGTACGCCAATTGAAAAGCTTTTTTCTAACTGTTTAACTAAGGAATTTTTGATACATATTGGTTTCCTATACCAACTCCACATGATGCCTAATTTATGCTTCCTTCTGTTTTACCCATAGGTGTAGTAGTTTCTATATTAAGATAGTGGAAACAACACATTAACCAAATGTGCTAGGAAAGAAAAGTGTTAGAAGCAAACAAGCCAACTTACAGCTATCAGACAGCCTATGGAAGCCGTCATTGTGTTTGCAATAAAAGTTAAACTGTGTTTGATACACCAACATTTTCTGACGGTTAGGCTTTTTGCCTCCGATGAATCTACTAATTTCAATTTATTAGTACTGGCTCCGCTTGCTTATATATATATGGAAAAACTGACTACTGTTAATGAATAAAAATAGCACATAAACAAGTTACTCGCATATCCTATACGATGTCCGTTTATGTTACACAATATATAACACAATTATATTAACATCTCCGTCTGTGCATTAGTCACGAAACATTACGTCGAGAACTTACAATACGACCTATGGGTTTAAGTAATTACTAAAGGTGGCACAGCCCCAGGAATGTTAGGCAGGAATACGAGATCATTGAACATTTTACACAAAGTATTTTCGATTGTACAATTAAATTGTTGATAATGTGTATATAGCCGGTTCCTCTCATGAATAAATTGAATGAAGAACATATGGTTTTCAATTCTGATCTTACGTAATTTTTTTCTACTCGAAATTTTTATTAATAGATTTTTCAGTTATTAATTAATAATCAATCCGTTCAAGTTAACATAAAAATTTATAAAATACCTCGCTTAATTATATAGTCAACACGCATCATGTCGAAGGTGACAAGGAATCATATGTTATAGGCTACTCGAGGTAAAACGAGAGCTTTTGAAAGTCCTGCTTAATATCTACTTGTGTACACGTTGCGTATTCTTCCGCATTATGTAAAATTAGCATTGTCATGGTCCTCATCGCGTTGTTCATGCGTAGGGTCGAGTGAAATTGTGAAATTATTAGAAAAGTAAATGGTCTACAAATATACTCATTTTTACACTTCGATGCATAAAAAATAACAGAAAGTGAAAGAAATAATTAAATTTAACACAAATGGTTACCAAACAATTTTTATTCGACGTTAAGATATGGAACTACTTCCCATTCATCGTTAACAACTTTACTGGGTGAATGTCACTCAGTGCGCCCGTTAAAATATATACAAGCAGGAGCAGTGACATTTTTCTAATGTTGATTTTAAAAGTGCTCACTTTATCGTGAACAGCCTTTAAACGTATATAGATGTACAGAGACTAGAAGGCATGTAAGTGGACTACGAAATTGTAGAAGGGAATGAAGCAAGCGAGGGGAAATAACAAGCATGGTGCTGTGTTCGGTCACCATGTCCATGATCACATGTAGGTTACGAAGGAATGACCATTTACTATGGCGGGAACTGTAAACTGCAAGGGGACGGCGTCGCGTCAGCCAATACGTACCCTGTGCGCTGCATCCTTTGTGAACGCTTATGTACCAGCTGTTTTTCTCGGTAAAGTGAGCACTTTTGAGGCCCCAGTTACTTTTTTTATTTCAGCCATTTTGTAGCCTTTAAAACCCCCTTTTTTTAAATAAATATTGCCATGTAAGTAAAAAAAAAAAACATAGCGTGTTTATTCCATTGCACTGGGAAGTTAATGTTTAAGATTATAATAAATTATATCTACTTGACAATTATTCCAAATGAGAGGGCTTGCAAAAGTGCTCACTTTATCGTAAATAGCCTATATCTCAAGTTAATGAAGTGGCCGAGTCTCTTAACTAGTGCGCGTTGCCTTTGGCTAATTAGTTCTATAAAATTGAATGTATGTGCATAATGGAGGAGTGAGTTCTTTCCATCAGAACAAGCAAGAAAGGCCTCATGAACGTATTCAGGAAGTGAGTCCGGATGTGTGGTTATTAATTAATTGTGGCACGCCTGGAAGTAGGCAACACCATGCGTCCGGTTGCGCGCGCGCAAAGGATTGTTGACGCCGCGATACCGAAACTACAGACTCAGTTAACTACACGGAAACTAAACGCGGCCGTGCCCATTCTCTGATTGGCTGCGCGAGGCTCTGGGAACGGGTCTTGTGTCCGATTGGCTACTGCATGCTGCGAAATGTTTCCTATTCGCTGGACTGCCGACCGACGGGCAGGTTTCCAGGTGCTGATTTGGCGACCATTTTTTGAACATTTTGCTGGTCAGTAACTGCATTTTTCTGGCGTGGGCACCTGGACTTCTATTACAAGCGGCTTTTTCACCTCTGCTGTGCCGAAACCATCAGTTGGCGTCTAGGAATTTCGCATTCCTGCTGCCAGTCGCGTTTAGGGGTAAAGGCTGTTCACGATAAAGTGAGCACTTTTGATGTCAACCTTAGAAAAAAGTCACTGCCCCTGCATGCATATATTTTAATGGGCACACTTAGTGACATTCGCCCAGCAAAGCATGTAACGATGATTGGAAAGTAGTTCCGTACCTTTACTTCTAATAAAAAGTGTTAGGTAGCCATTTGTGATATCTTAATTCATTTATTTCGCTTTCTGTTTTCATTAATGCATTGAAGTGTAAAAATTAGCATATTTGTAAAATACTAATTTTTATATTTTCACAGTTTCACTTGACCGACGCGTGGATAAAGCCACGACGCACATGGCAATGATAATCATACATAAGGCGGAAGTATACTTAACGTGCATACAAGTGGATCTTAAGCAGGGCTTTCAAAAGTGCTCATTTTACTGCGAACAGCCTATATTGCGAAGCTCCTGCAGATACTACACTGTTAAAATTTTCCGTACATTTAAGGAAATTTTTACGAAAATGCAAAGTAAGTATACGCAAACGCAATCCGTAATGACGAAAAACAGAGTTAAGTGCGTAAATACAAAATTCGGAAAGTCTCCGTATTTTCTATAACTTCGGGTTTCGGGACGCATAATAGCGAGTCTAACCAAAGCTTTCTTCGCCACTTTAACCAGGAAATTATCTTTTCTACGAAAGTTAAGGTTATCCATGTCACTAAGACCTGTTCTTCCAAATATTAAAAAGTAGCAACAGCTGTCTGTAACACTTAGCAACACTTAAAATACACTAACATTAATAGAAACTAAAAAAACTTGCTTATGTTACTAATATTGAAATAGAAAAGTTATACCAAATTCACTATATGAAAGTTGTAGGTAAGTGGTTAGGGCCGTGAGCTTGCCAATTTTTGACTCAGGTTCAAATATTGCTAAAGTAGAACATATTTTAAAATATCTTTTTTGTACACAGTAGAACATCCACGTAATGAAAATTAAAATAAATTATATATTTAAAATGAAATAAAGTAGAAGTACGGAAAACTAACTAGGGAATTAACGGAGAGCTTCCGTGAATTTTATGGAAAGTCCGTTTTTGACAATCAATGTGTCCATGATTTTACGGAGAGTTTACGGATACCTCTGGATCAATTTTTATCAGCACTTTTCCGTAAAATGAAGGAACTGTGATACCCGCACGCGCTTCCGCCTTCGTCCTACTACCTTCTCCTCTCCCATCGCCATGGGCCTATCCCGTAAACCACTGCTGCCAGCTGATCCAAGCTTGCATCTTCTCTCACCTCTGTCTTTCATATAAACATACACCGTTTGAGGTCGTTACTTGAACGTTCATAATTTCGTATGCCTAAGCTCGTGGTTATAGAAGAAAGATTTATAGTGCAACGTTAGGTTCTCAAGCATTCTCGTGTGATACAAGGCTTTCACTTCGGCATCCGGGAGGTCGCTGAAGAGATAATGGCAGGATCATAACAAAAAAAAATCGTTGGTAAAATATTTAATGTAAGAAACACATTCTGTTCAGTATAATTCCTTATTTGCAGTGTAAAAACCATAATATGGCAAACAGTTTGTAGAAATAATAAAGTAACATTCCACGCTTGTATTCTAGGAACACCCTTATCTCAGGTTCCCTGGCATGAATGTCCCATACACCATTTTAAAACCTACCGTATGTGTCGGTCAGTCGTCAGTAACTACTTAAAAAGTTTGTGTTGGTAATTCTAAATGTATTGTTTTGCTTACGATACAATTTTTAAATAATATAATTTTATGTGAATATCGTTCAATGTTGCATTTGTTTTACAAATGCATTTTTCCGCATTAATAAAGAGGTTGCAGTACTTTATCTGTTAAAACAAGCAATTTTACGCCAAATTCAAAACGCGCGAAGAAAACTGCAAGGTATTTCGCGTCAAAATGTCATTGCTCCTGTTTAAAGGAAATTTTCGACTTAGCAAAGGATACTATTCAGAGTGGCTTTAATGTAAATAGGGATTTAAATAATTATTAATGATAATCAGTAACACAATGTAACCAAGTAAGCCTAGAAACGGCTGCTCCGAGTTAAAGATTGACTTACGTTTGTAATCGAGATGTATAACGTTTGTAAACGAGATGTAATTTATATTGATTCCAATACAGGACTATGAAGAGGAAAATAGTGTTCACCTTTGCGTTACGCCTAACCCCAACTTGTACGTTTAATATAAACCACAAATATCTGCACCCATTGATATAAATCGCAACACTGGTGGAGGCGTCTTATGGTTGCACCTTTTTTTCGTGTTTGCTAAGTGATAACATCATTAAATTAGCTGAGAAAGTTATATTCTCGTGAATTGCAATAAAAATAAATAATAATTATCAATAAATCAAGAGTGTTACATTGTTTAACGATAAATAAAGCATAATTCAGCCACGCTAAGTAATTAATAAGTAAATATACATTTTAGCCACGTCTAAAATTTTAAATCATTCAGTATTGATTATTTAAAACTTAAGAAGACGATAAATCATAACTCTCATTCCTTGCAGGGTAGAGATATTTCAATGATTAAACATAAAATTAAAAAACACCCTTGTTCTCAAGTATAACAGTAAAGTAACTGCCAGATAGCTAACAAGAGACAATGCAGTGAATATAAATAAAATAATTTGCATCTAATGAATTCATTCTCGACTAACTAAGAATATTTTTTATAAATTGTTGAAAAGAGTAAACTGAAAAAAAAACGCACATTGTCTGTGTGCGCAAAATAAACATTTTTATATAAAAGATAAAATGTATTGGGTGTAATATGTCATAATAAATTGATTAAGTGTTGTAGATGAGATAAATTGATATAAATAATTTATTAGGTATAAACATGTTGTGTTATGTTAAATAATAATAATAATAATAATAATGTGAGTTAATGGGTTATGCAAGAGTTTTAAAACACTCTTATTAAACGTATGTATATGATAGGCAGTTTAATGCACTGTGTACTTACTACATATAGTTAACATGTTATATTAAAATGCTTCCTTGTATGACAGGCGGTAAAGCTTATGCGCGCCAGAGAGGCCTGTTTACAAAGTTGTCCAATGGCAGAACCGAGGCCGAAGCGTAGCGCGACCCACTTTACACTTCAGAAACAATTCGTTGACAATACATTCGCCATGTGGGCGAGTCAGCACGATTGCGCGGGCGAGCCCCCTTGTGTTTACAAACACGTGCCTGAACGCATGCTGTTATTGCGTATACGTGCGATGTAGTATATCTAAGTATAATTCATAATTTAATTACACAGAACATTTTCATGCACTTCGCTGAATTTAACGTTCATGCGGATCGGGAAGGAATATTTGTCGTCTAAACGAAGCAGTACGGCGATACGGAAACTTAAAACAACTTCCCTGGTGCAAGACGAACTAGAGATACTCTGGACCAGTCATTGATTGAATGCGTCGACTGTTGGAAGAGATGTGGGAACGGATGACTTCAGTGGAATGATAAGGTTATTAACGGCTTGGGAAATAATGCCAGAGTCACGCCCACTTCGGCTGTGAAAGCCGAATACACTGTGCGCCCACATAAGCTAAGGAGAGAGATGGTTTTGCTCAGGAGGTCACTATTTTCTTGTGCGAGAAGCAGGAATGGGGGCTAGCGAACCGACCTGTATAGCCCATGGTGTTGCACGCGAGTGAAAAACTCCAGATATATTCTTCCTCTGTGCTGCAGAGGTGCCTCCGGCCAAAAGGACGAGATCAGAGGGATTATAAAGAAGAGTTGGACTTTAACTGTGGGTCCGGGGCTTTGCAGAGATTATGAGTTGGGTTTTTTATTTTCCTGTGCGTGATGCTAATTACACAGTAAGTAGCGAGTGTACCAAGAGGGCACGTCACAAAATGGACCTCCTGAATGTAAAACCAATGAGTGCAGATTTCCCGCTACCTGTATTTTATTGGTTTATGTTTTTGGAAGTGCCGACATATGTTATAGAAACTTTGCGTATTTTGTATCTATGATAGGGCCATATTACATTTTATTTACCAGTTCATATTTCAAAGAATGTATTAAAATCTCTTTAAAATATTGGTAATATTTAAGTATAATTAAATATATGCGCTCGCAGTACACAGGCATGTAGTTATTATTTACATATTGATTTAATTTATAAAATGATTGTTACTGTCGAGAATGAAAATAATAATTAAGATAAATATTTTGAAATATTTTGCTTGAGAGAGGAGCTAGTAACGAAATATTAAAAGGCACGGCACGCCTCACCCACAATAAATATATTGAAAGAAGCTTAGTTCACTTATGTATATAGATATATATAAATTATTTGTACGCTATAATTTATATAAAATGTACTAATGCAGTAATTGTAAGTTTCAGTGCGGCCGAAGAAAGTGCAGCCAGTTGCGTGGAACACCCTGTCCACAACCTTGAAGTCACGTGTGTCAACACGTCACCAGACCCATCTAGAGAGGGAACGACGATCGGGGAACGGTGATCTTGGGATGACGATCCAGCTGTCCACAAGGCGACGCGTCATCGCGCGCCAACAACAATACACCCGTAACAGATATGCATTACGTATCTTATATGAAGGCTGTTCACGGGAAAAATGAGCAGTTTTGAAAGCCCTGCTTAAGATCTACTTGTAGAAACGTTGTGTGTTCTTCCGCTTTATGTAAAAATAACATTGCCATGGGCCTCATCACTTTATTCATGCGTCGGTCAAGTGAAACTTTGAAATTATTAGAAAAGTTAATATTGTACAGATCTGCTCACCTTTACACTCCAATGTATAAAATATACAAAAAGTGACAGATATAATTTAAGTTATCACAAATGGTTACCTAACACTTTTTGTTCGGCGTTAAGACAGGGAACTACTTTTCCTCCATCGTTACCAACTTACTGGACACATGTCACTTATTGCGCTTGTTCAAATATATGCAGGTAGGTTGATTTCAGACTTGCTCACTACATCGTAAAGAGCCTTTACCAGGTAGCCCC
Source organism: Dryococelus australis (assembly GCA_029891345.1). Taxonomy (NCBI): domain Eukaryota; kingdom Metazoa; phylum Arthropoda; class Insecta; order Phasmatodea; family Phasmatidae; genus Dryococelus; species Dryococelus australis. Next base: position 109,172,991 of record CM057001.1, read on the forward strand.
CAACATTTACTATCACACAAACTTCTACACGCCTGACCAGGTCATACATCAATCATTCAAATAAACAAACACGTTACACAAACCTGGACACACAAACAACAGAGACTTACAGTCTGACATAACATACTGTACACACACACACATGTGATTATTTTGAAAATTTTTGAGCAGATTACAAGCCAATTATTAGAGCTATATGTATTTTAACATGCCGGTGGTCGGCGAATAATAAAATTTCATTTTAAACTGTAAAATAAACAGGAGCCCCAAGTAAACGTTGCTAGCACAGATAAAACCTTATTAAATTATTTAGTGAAATAACTCGATAGCGTAATGAAAATAGTAATAAAAATAAAACTAGATATAATGTTGTTGTTTACACAAAACTAAAACAAAGCAAGTTATTTTCAAACAAAAAATTGAAAATTATTAATATAAACAGTGATATAGCAAACTATTGTTTCTTCACACTTATTAACGAAGTAAGAAAGCCATAATGTAAATATAAACAAAGAATATTTTGTATTAAAATACTGTCACAGAGGGTTCATTGTTATATTTAAAAACACTAATGTTATTATTAGTATTGTAGCTACACACAAAAATTATGCAAAAAAAATGCTACCAATGCCTAGTTATATATTGTACTCATGTTTATTATTTCAATAAATATATGATGTAAAAAATCTATATTATGTTAAGAATATAGATATACATATAACAATGTTGCAATAGTATGCACACGTATGGGGTTTATAGTATAAATATAGTCGTAAGTTAATTTAAGGTTTCCTGTCAATCCTTCCTTACGTATTGAAACGTAGTTTTCTATAAAATTTTGAATTTCTCATATATTTTTAAAAATTTTAAATAACGGTTAAGATAAACGTAATGTACTACGATTATATACTAACTCCATCCACATCCCACTATAGTGTAGTATTGTCATATGTAATGTAAGAGTTAAGTATAGTTGACTTATATTTGTCACATATTGTATGTCGTGTATCGTTGTTGTCTAAAGTGTAATTTCTCTTTCAGCATATACTTACAGGTGTGTAAACATAATGTTTTGTAACGGGGAGATCGATTTAATGTGTTCTCATTTTACAACACAATATGTGATTGTTATTGCAAATTAGAATTTAAATGTAGATGAAAACTTTAACTTTGCTTGCAATCATACTATGAATTCAAACTTGTTAAGCCACGTATGATGTAGGGCATTTAAAACCTCAAGAGAGGCTGGCGGCATGGACCCACACACTGTGCGAAGGCAGCGAGTCGCGTACAAGAAACTTTGGTGCCCCTTGAGAAATGCGAGGTACAAGGCTATCCGCCGTTAAGTACTCGGCGCATATTACGAGCGGCCTGAACACGCACCACGTCGGTCTCAGCAGTTCCGCGTACATTTTCCTTTCATGTCACTGTTATTCCTTCAAACTTTAATTATTCTATCCGTAGCGAAGACGAATTCACCCCGTCCATTTTCCTACAGCCAGAAGAAGATGCAGTAACTAATCGATTGCCTAGGGCCAGTTAAATATACTCATAGATTTACATTACCCACCGTCCATCCAGCGGGCGAGGACACCACGCCTATCACAGAAAGAGGGTAATGTTATGTGCAGCAACAGGCATGCTAGCCTTGTTGCATGAGCACAAACATACTACGAAGAAGTGGAGCGAAGCCTTGAGCAGGCGGGCCGATTGTTACTAAACACGAGCCAGTTATTACGGCTGGAAACATGGCGAACGAGGTCTTTGTCATCGCGACACTGCACCAGCAAGACGTCCAGAGATGGAGGCTTGCAGTCCACCGACATACGTCTACACTGTAAAAAAAATATCTGGTAAACTTCGTCAACTGTATTGGAAGTTTTTAACCTATACGGTGTATGGAAATAGTACTACATGCCAGGCTGGAATTATGGGAATATTTAGCATCACTACTATACAGAGTTGGGAACTTCCCTGTGCATTTGACTCATTCCTGAGCAACTGTAGGGACGTTACCATGTGCGTATGGGGAAATATTTTACCATTAGCGCTTTGTCACTGTACGTATACACTGAAATGGTAAATTTTGAAATAATTTCTTAGAGTGTAGTGATCAGCCCACGGCATCATGGACAAGGTGAAGTCGGTTTTTAGATACTATTCAGAGTAGTTTTAATGTAAATAAGCAATTAAATAATTATTAATAATAATCAGTAACACGGTGTAACCAAGTAAACCTAATAAGAGTTCCACCGAGTTAAAGCCTGATTTAAGGTCTGTAATCGAGATGTAGAAGATTCGTAAACGAGATGTAATTTATATTGATTTGAATACAGAACGATACAGAGGTAAAAAGCGTTCACCTTTGAGTTACGCCTAACCCCAACTTGTAAGTTTAATATAAACCATAAATATCTACACCCATTTATATAAGACGTAACAAACAGAGCACCGCATCTTAGTAGGTAGTCGAATGGCTATTACTTACCGGAAAAATCAGACACCCAAACAAAAAGTGGGTCTGATATCCGCTGAGAAACTGCCCGTCGTATAGGGGATGTAGTATTTCATTCAATCTGCATTGAGAAAAGGTTTCTGTTGGATAAAACAAAGGTGGTATTTAGCAACCAAGTTAGGAGTTTGTACAGGGACAATTAAATATTTTGTTACTAAAAACAAATGATTTTTTTTTTTTTTTACTCTGGATCGGTTTCCCCAAACTCTTAAGCTTTGATTGGTGCGTCTGAATAATAGTACGACTGCTCACATTAGGTTTTGAACATCAGTTATCATGAAAAGTGTGGAAACCAAGGCTTCAAACAGTTGTGAGTATCGTAGAAAGAATTAGAGCACAGCGAAGGTTTAGAACCCGAAACTTTTTCGCCCAAACGCTACGCATTAGTAATCTCCCTGAAATGAAAACTGGTGAAAAAGTACTAATATAGGACATGTACATACAGTAAATTCAAGATTTACAACTTAACTTATTTGTTTCCTCTTGAATTCGTTTCATTGGGATATGTTATAAGGTTGTTAAGCTTCAATAAATTAATTAATAAAAACTGCTAACCTGTCACAAAAATTGTAAACAATTCAATTCTAGAGACGCAAATTTGAACGAAGTAAATCAAATGACAAAATTATCTTACAGCTAACAACATGTACTTATTCCAGTACTGCACCAAGCAGGTTTCGCTGCTATCATGACCATTGCAATAATAAATATAGCTGACTGTTACAGCTAACAAAGTAATCATTCACTACAAACATAATATTATTTTTCTCTTTATTCGTGTTCGTAACATTTGCAGTAACCAAAGCCGATTAATTACACGAACTTGTAAAATAGTTGCGTTTTGGTTCAAGGGAGTGAATGCATATATTTGGATCAAGAGCAGATTAGTTGAGTGAACAAAATATTTTTCCCTGTAAACAAATGCTTTCAGGTAAATTTATTTGAAACACATCAGTATATTTTTGCTATCGGTCTTCTCTGGAGAACCAAATACTATTAGTTTTTTTTTTTTTTTTATCATCCACAGAAACGTCGTTTCGTTTCAAGCTTGTGACCAACATTCACTCTTACTTTCACGAATCTGTAATTACGCCACAATATCACGACTCCGTTTCGTTCCCCCCCCCCCCCCCCGGTACTAGCTGCTGCCATTCCTCCCCCACGTGACAGGGATTATGGGGTTCGTCGGCCGAACGGTGTGTGTGTTTCGGTAGGGGAGAAGAAGGGGAAAGGGGCTGGTAGACGCCAGGTCAGCAGCCAGCTGGACATTACATTATATTTCCCCAGACAGCCATTCCGCCTCCCCCTTTAACCCTCCCCCCCTTCCCAACCCCTTCTTCAACAAGCCTCGTAGAGGGGTGAGTCAGAGCTATCGAGGCGTGTGTCTGGTGTACGTGTGCGGGCGAGTGCTTGATAAGAGGTTAGAGGGGGTGGGTTGACGGTCATATCGCGTGCTGTTATCGCCAGCGAATGGACAAATATTCTCTCCCCCTCGTCACCCCCTGCAACCCCTTAGCCCGACAACGTACAACACACAAGCGCGCACATAAGCCTTCGCCGGCGCACCAACACTACTTTCGTGTCACCCAAAACCGTACATTGGTTTTGCCGTATGGATTGTGTCTCGTACCAATCCACACTACCTGCTGAAAGGGGGAGAGGGGAATACTAGCAACGGGAAATCAATTTCGAAGCTACGTCGTCGCCTGACTATAATTTGTTCGCGACAAGTCGATCAATTTTTGACGTCCTGCTTAAGATCTACTTGTAAGGATATCGTATATAATGTAAAATTAGTATTACCGTGGGTACTTTATTCATGCGCCGGTCAACCAAGTGAGCCTGTGAAATTATTATAAAAGCCAGTATTCTTACTAATGTGATCATTTTTATACTTACGTGCATTAAACAACCGAAAGCAAAAGATTTCATTTAAGTAATCACAAACGGTTACCTTGCACTTTTAATTCATCTTCGAGACAAAGCGCAAATTTCCCTCCGTCTGGTACCAACTTACCAGGACTCGTTTCATTCAGTGCCCCCCGTTAAAATATGCGCATGAAGGGGTAGTGACATTTTTTCGAAATTTGTTTTCGAAAGTACCAAATGAACCGTAAACATCGTACAGCGGGTAGGTGGTCGTTTCCGCCTTCTACGATTACACGCTTGTGAACATTTCACGCCCCCATAAAGCGTGCTTGAAAAGCATAAATAACAGGAAAATAAGGGGCCTTCGTTTTGTTGCCATGGAGACGAAGAGCTAAAAAAACGTGCTTGTTGTCAACATTTGAGGCATTTCAATTGGGAAAGGAAGTCCCTAACTTTAAAAACAGTATGAACCACGTATCTGATGTTTAATAAACAGTTCCTGTATGTTGTAATACCATCAAACACGATGTTTGGTTCTATCATTCTCCGTGTTTCGAGTTTGAAGATTTCTTCAAGAAATCTTCCGTATACTCACTTTACTCGCCTCTTTAAATACATATTTATAATTTTAGACCTTCTAGGTACTGTGTTTCAAAGAATTTAAAACTGAAAATGAAAATACAAAATTGTAGGCCTACTCTCACCAGTTCAGTAATTCCAACCCCCCCCCCCCCCCTTAAGTTCAGATAAATTTAAACATATGACAAAGTGTATTGCAAGAATGCATTCTTACGTGAATGCTTGTAAAGATGCGTGTATATATCAAAGAATACATAAATGAACGCATAAACGCATTGCAAGACCAGAATCACTGCGGGCCATATTATCCTGAAGTACCCGGTGTACCGTATTACGAAACAGCGACGAGCCACGCATTACCTGCGCAGGCGAAATTACATTTGTCGTGCTTAAAAATACGAACCTCTTACTGTATGTGTAAAAAACACTGAAATCAGTGCAGAAGGTTCTTCCTTTGGTCTCTCTGCTATTATACAACTTTGTGTGTGCAGTCAGGAAGTTTGTCGCAAACTGAGAGTTTATGTCAAGCATGCGGGAGCCAACCCGACTCCCATTGTGGAGGTACATGGTATTCGTCCCTACTGACTCTCTGCTATTATACAACTTTGTGTGTGCAGTCAGGAAGTTTGTCGCAAACTGAGAGTTTATGTCAAGCATGCGGGAGCCAACCCGACTCCCATTGTGGAGGTACATGGTATTCGTCCCTACTGACTCTCTGCTATTATACAACTTTGTGTGTGCAGTCAGGAAGTTTGTCGCAAACTGAGAGTTTGTGCCAAGCATGCGGGAGCCAACCCGACTCCCATTGTGGAGGTACATGATATTCGTTCCTACTGACTCTCTGCTATTATACAACTTAGTGTGTGCAGTCAGGAAGTTTGTCGCAAACTGAGAGTTTATGTCAAGCATGCGGGAGCCAACCCGACTCCCATTGTGGAGGTACATGGTATTCGTTCCTACTGACTCTCTGCTATTATACAACTTTGTGTGTGCAGTTAGGAAGTTTGTCGCAAACTGAGAGTTTGTGCCAAGCATGCGGGAGCCAACCCGACTCCCATTGTGGAGGTACATGATATTCGTTCCTACTGACTACAAAGAAAGGTATTTTCGCAAACGCTTTTTTTATTCCAGTCCTTGATAAATGATCTTCCTTTCCCTCAAATTTTGCATTATCTGTCCATTGCCAGATTAAAGTGTACGTACTAACGGAACATGAATTTTTTGTACATTTACCACTTCTTTTCATCAAGTAATAAGCATTCCTTCACATATATATGCTATGTCGGAGTTCGAAGAGCAAATTGGTTTTAGGTGAGTGTGGTTCGGACAAAAATGCCTTAAAAAACGCAATGAAGCTAGAAAATAAATGTCATGTAATATTAACATATAAGTTAAATTTGTAACTTTTCGGTGTAAAAAATTAATATCTGTCGTACTGGAGTTCGGATGTTTAATTATTACAACGAAACTGCGCCGGTAGTTACAGCTTATAATTGAAGTCTGTATAATTAATAAACAGCTTTTGTGCTTGTTTGTTTTACTGCAACCATGGTTTCTTATTTGCATCCAAAGTAGTATACAGACACTTAATAAGTATTTTAATTAAATAATATAACGTTTCACTATGAAAATATTTGGCTAAACATATACAAGTAAAATGGTACACATAAATGACGCAAGTCATCAGCGTTGTGTGTATCTACCTCTTCTTGTCCGTTGTAGGATACCATTCGCCAGGAACGCGTTTTCGTTACACTGGAACCAAAGGAAAGAGAGAATAAGGAAAAGGAGATATGAACTGCGCAGAATATAACAGTATATAATGGTATTTTATATATATTCTTATACTGAACAGAAAGCATGTTCTATACTGTAGAAAAATTATTCAGCTTCTTTTTAGAGGGTTTTGGGTTCGAGAAACAAATTTCTTACAGATGTTGAAAAGCAGACTACCAGAGTCGTAATGGTCTTTTTGTACCAATTTTAAATTCTCTGAGTCTCTGTAAATGTAGTTTGATACTGATGTTAAACCTGTGATTATGTTCATTTTTCTCAAATTGCTTACTGTTCTTAGACATTGGTGTAAGTAATTAATACATGTATTAGCATGCAAGTCGTAAAATCTTCGTGATCCTATAAAGAGATCTGTGTTAGTCTGGCTACTTTATTTAGCCTTTATTATTCTTATATCTTGTGCATGCAAAACACTTTTTTTTTTCAGCGAATTTACCTCAAAAATACTACCATGGGTAATAATGGAGTGAAAAACTTGATCACAGTTATATCATTAATATTTTCTGTATTCGTGCGACTATTTACATCAAACTGTTTGCTGTTCTGTGTGAAAAATTTCATAATGCGTTTTTTATCTAACTGAAAATTTAACTTGGTAGCAACAAGCCATTAATTTAACACAGTAAATGTATTGTTTGCTAGTTGTCTACATTCATCTTCTGAATCTCCAGACACAATAATACTGGTATTATTTGCAAATAAAATGCAGTAATGTCTGGGTTTAAGAAACGTGGGAGATCATTTATACGCACCAAGAAAAGTAGTAGGCCAAGAATTGAACTTGTGGGACCCCATTATTATAAATCTACCAGGTTTAGAGTAAAGTGAAGTACATGTGGTTTCTCAGACAATGCACAATTTCTACTATCTGTATGAGAGGTATGAGATTAGTTATTTGTTAATTATATCCGTGAATCCATAACTACTAAGTTTTATCACAAACAAATTTAGTAAAATCACAAAAAAAATTACTATAAATACCCACTTTGTATCAAGTCCATTTAGGATATTAATTGTAAGCTTGAAAATTGCATGGTTTATTGAAATTTGTAGAAATTATATATTTTTTTTTTAACGTGTTGCAGTAACATATTATTTATTAATTTTTTCGATTACTCTTGAAAAGGCGGTAAAAAGCGAGTTTTGTTAGTAATTGACTACATTGGTGCTGTCATCGTATTCACAACAGCTCATTTAGGCCTGTCTGGAAATAAGCCCGTTGTGAAGATTGCATTACAAATGTGGCTTACTGATGTGCAGGATTCTAAGTCCCATATTTACAGCTTATGTTCTCGTATCCACTTCATAATTTTGGTTGTAAAGTGGTTAATACGCTCTCTCCACTTATTTAGGGTTGTATATGTAGGAGTCATTTCAGGGTATTAAGTACACTGGAGAGAAGGAAAATTGCTCATATTGTTAGCAGTAGTTTGTTTAACTATTTTAGTTATTACAATTAAATAGTATGAATTAATTGCGACAAAATTATTTGAGTGCCCGGGAAAAAAAACATTAACTTAAAGGTTTACAAATGAATATTCTTCTGGTGTCTTTCCAGTTGTGCTTTTTACAATATTTATATGTATTTATTTTATTTTTTGAGTTTAGAGTTTCTTCTGAAGTATCTCTTTTTTTTTGTAGTTTTATGATGCAACTCAAATTTCATCAATATATTTGTAGTGATTCATTAAATCAAAATTGCCGTTGATTCTGGAAGCCTTGTAAATTTTGTTTTTACTATACCGAAAGTCGCTATTCCATTGGAAATGCATAGATATTTATTTGATTTTGTATAGTGGTAAATTGCGCTATGTACTGTTTTCCTAAAAAAGTAGAATTTGCCTTAAAAATAATAATGCAATTATACCTACATTTATTTTGGTACCGGTAAACACTGATAGCCAGTTCTCTTTAGTAAGCATATTTATTTATTTTAATATATTTTCAGAAGAAGAAATTCGTGCACTCTTATAGCGATGACTGTTGGGGACATATTTACGGAAGACATAACTAATACTTGTGCGTCACTATCTGACAGATTATTTATTACTGGAAGACAGTGGCACACTGCAACAGAACAACTGTCAAAAATGTTATCAATAGCTGCCCGTGTGTTTCCTTATACACCGAGAAAACTATTGCGTTCGAGCAAACAAAGATTTGGTTGATGTAACTAAAGATTTGTTTGGTTCTACCTAAATTTAAACAGTTTCAGTTGATGTACATATATACGGAGGCCCGACCTAGAATCGAACCGGCATCACTGGAGTCAGTGCGCTATTCCTTAGCAACCTTATCTAAGGTGACTGCCGATGAAGTTTGAAAGTCTTAAAACATATATATTTAAATTACTGGACAATGTGTAGAGGTAAATATTTCAAATTTTACATTACTGTTTAGTTTTCTGTTGAGCTAGTGTGATTGGGATGTTGATACGATTATTAAGCACCATATTACACTCTAAAAATGTTTTGTACTTTTACAAGAAAAATTCTTGGAAACCCAGTTGACAAGTAATCCTTTGTAAAACTACAAACAGTTATCTTGCAAAATCTGCAAAACATATGTTTCTAATATTACAAACAATACCCTTGTATTAAAAATGTACATTATTGAGAAGTGTAGGGCCTACATAAAATTAGTTCTAGCTTCTATGGAACAAATGTAATGAAAATAACAGTCAATGTTTATAAAAAAAAAGAATCGAAATATTCTTTACGAAATAAAAAGGTAAGTTAATGAGTTGAGAGATCTAGACGGCTCTTTACTACTAGGTTTTGAGAGCCGATTTGAGATTCTGTGTAACTAGGTAACATTAACTGTCAATGAGTAACAGGGTCATATTTTGCTGACATTGTAGTTTCTATGATTATTTGAGTTGTTTTAAGCATTTTAAGATATTTGAACTTAATTTTTTTTTCTTTTCGCACGCAACTACACATTACATCATCCATTGTATTTGCACAAACAGATATATACAGTTTAACGTGTTGAATATCCACCATTATGATAATGCTCATGAATATTGGTCAGTATAGTACAAACATTTCTTGAGGTCTTTTACAAACACCGACTTTGTATTTTACAAACGAGTAGTTTTACAAGGGAAATCTTAGTACTGTTAAGACCATTTGTAGAAGTAAAAAGAATTTCTTAGTAAAAATTACAATTTTTTAAAAGTGGAAGCACTAACAAACACTGTTACTGTCCTAATCATCTACAAAAAATTGCAAACAACCACTCAAGCTGTATTTTCGATTGAAGACTACCACTGAGTGACCAAACAAATATATATACAGTTGATTAATTTGTTGACAGACTAATTTATTTTGGTCAATCACAGAGGCTTTTTTTGCAAACGCGTATTTGTGTGGATGAAGAAACGTTATGTTGTTGATTTAGGTTTTATCTACTGAAAAAACTATTCTCTTGGGGAAACTAAATTTTATTTTATCCTCTTCAAGCAAATATTTTATTGGCTGTTCTCTCAGGGAAATCGCGATATTCCAAAAACTTTTTTGGTTATGTCATCGGCCATTTTTTTTAGGACAGTCTCGTACACAGACTTCTGACTTAACAAGCAGTTACTGATAACTAATGGGCTTACTTTCCTCTGCATGGGTGCAAATAAATTTAATTTATGTTCTTGAAAGCTTAAATGGTAGGTAGTCGTTGACGTCTCACTAGTCGGTTGGTGCGCCATCGATCTGGCGTGTGGGAGACTCTGGGTTCAAATCCTGAGTAAGGCGTGGGTGTTAATTTAAGTTAGCTTATAAGTTAGTCTGTAAGCAGTTCCCTGCTAAGAGTTCAAGCATAAAATCGGGGGACGTTAAAAAAACCATTAAAAAAATACGAGTGACATACCAGGGATTCTAATTCTGATTAACTCAAAAATTAAAATAGCTTGTAATTAACAGCACGCCATTCATAAAATGAGTTACTTAAATGCTTAAAACATATAAATTAATATTGCCTGCCCCAGTACAGCTTCTTCGCCAAATTTAAAAGAAATAGATTGGTTGTTTCCCGAGATACAGCGTGAAAACAATATTATTTCATGTGGGGCTGTCTTACAAAATAGCGAAGAAATAATATTGATATAACTGATACTGTCAGTCTACAAAGTTAATTTGAAATTTTTTTGCAGTTTCGTAAATAAAAAATTTGGAGCTAAAATGTTTATACGGACGCGATTTTAAAATATGCGTGTGAAACTCTCTAAAAATTTATTAGTTAACATAGCCTGCCACAGTGCTATTTGTTAACCAAATTTGGTATAAATCGGTTGATTTTTCGGATATCCCACGATTTTAGTTTGTCATAAAATACTGTGATTCAAAACGGCGGACAAAAGAGATTTTGCGTTCCCAATTGTATTGTTGTTATATATAGTCATCATCCAAAGATTCATTGCAAATAATTACATGGTTTGGACAATATAACAAATAAAATTAAAGTAGCTATATGGCCACCATTTTAAAACTAAGTGACTGGCATACTTTAAACATACCAGTTAGCATTACCTATCGAAGTAGTGCTTGTTTACCATATTTATTAGGAATCTGTCAATTGTTTCCCGAGAAATTACACAGAAATTTGAATAATTAATATACTACTATCTTACGAAATGGCGGAGTAAAGTGGCTTTTGTGCATATTTGATTCTTGTAATAGATACTGTCAACTTACAAAATTTGGTTAGATTTGATTAAATGTTGTGGTAGTCATACCAAACATACCTAAAATATTTATGGTCGCCATTTTCAAAATCAACTCCTATTAAAGTTTAATTAATTATTTTTAACTGGCCTATCATAGTAATTCTTGTGTGACAAATCTGGCGAAAATTGGTTCAGTAGTGTTCGAGATATAAAGTAACAGATTTATTTGTACATGTGGCACTATCTTTCAAAATGGCCTACAAAAGAGGATGTTGTTAAGCTTACATAACGCTTGTAATACGTATCGTTAGGATACAACATTTGGTCGAAATTGGCCTAATGATATAATAGTTAAGCGAAATAAACCTCAAATATTCGCATGGCAGCCATTTTGAAAATAAGTGCCTTATAAAGTTAATCTATTTATATTTACTTTGTCTGTCATAGTTTTACTTACTTTCCGAATTTGAAGAAAATTGATTGAGTTGTTTTCGAGATATAACATAAAATCTATACTTCTAATGTTCGCTATCTTCCAAAAAGGCAGACAATGGTTGGCATTTGGTTAGAAAGGTTGGTAATATGTTGGGTTTGAAATCATACAAGAATACAACTTGGCCGCAAGTAATATGCTAACCAAACAGTTTTACTCGAAAATTTTTATTAAATGCCTTAGAAAAATATACATCAACACCTCAAAAAATGTCACAACATGTCGCAAGATCAACTTTTGAAAACTTTAAAATGGTTGGCTAAATGTTGGCAACAAGTTGGTAGGCATACAGTTGGTAATGTGTATGTATATTTATGTTGGGCCAATGTTGTGAAACCAACATTTTATGGCAAAGTTAGGGAATATATATATATATATATATATATATATATATATATATATATATATATATATATATATATATATATATAAACAATATTCCTTTCCTGCGTGTTACGAAATACAAATGTTTTTCACGATACTGCCAATTTCTTTTTAAATATGTGTAGTTGGTTTTATGTTGGGACAGTGTTCGAAACCAAACAGTTGGCGATTGGTACTTTTTTTAGTTGGGTCAACATTGTGAAACCAAAATATTTCCAACAATGCTCAATAATATTTTTGGAATAAAAAATACCTTTTACAATTTTCATAAAATTGAGGTTTTTTACTACATTATTGTATTATTTTCAAATTTAATTTGATGCTCGAGGTTGGATGAATGTTGGCAATAAGTTGGTAGCTATAGAGTTGTTATTTTGTATTAATTTTTATGTTGGGCCTACATTGTAAAACTAACACTTTAATGTCGAAGTTAAGGAATGGTTATTATTAATGAAAACAATGCCTATTTCCTGTATTGTATGAGATGTAAATGTTGTTCACGAAATTACCCATTTTTCTATTAGATATAATCAGTTGGTTTTATTTCTAAACAATATTGGGAACCAAATGGTTGGTGTTTGGTCAGTTTTCATTAGTTGGACCAACGTTGTGTTATCAACATAATTTCAACAATGCTCCATAAAATTTTGGGATGAGAAAATAAAATCATAATTTTCCATGTTTGCTTAAACATTTGATTTTTTTATCACATACACTAATTGTATTAAAATATATTTTAATTATCATGGTTGGCTGATTGTAGGCAACTAGTTGGTAAATATACAGAAACTTTTGGTTGGCCCAAACTCTGGCTCTGGCGTTGGGCCAAAGTTGGAAAATGTAAGTTAGCCTAACGACAAAATATCACTCAGGGCAACGTTGGCACAACTTGTATTTTTGCATTGGCTTCCAATTTAAATAATGACGCTCAACATACTTTTATGGTTTTCTACACGCTTACCTACATTCTCTTTCTTTATAACATATGCCATATCAATCAAAAAACCAAAATGCTGTTTATTGGATTTATGTAGGTTTATTGTGTGTGTATATTACAGATCACCAATCTTATATCACAGAAACTCAGCTACTATAGTCCATTCACGCTTTCTTCGGCTTTTTGGCATCGAACCTTTGAAAAATCTCTCTAGGCGTATTATGTCAACCTGTTTTTCCAATAACTTGTATTCCACAAGTATTTAACACTATTATTTAGAGTACTGTATTATTGACTAAATGAAACTTTACCTTAGTATCTTATATAACTGTTAATACTTATTTCGTATTAAATACGAACTAACAACAGCGAGAGCAGTGACGTTTTGGTAATGGCTGGTAAGAAATAGTTCACAGTTACAATATTTTTTAACCTCATTTTATGTATACAATTTGTAAGCTAAACGTTGCCAATTGATATATTTGTATTGTTAGGCAGCACTGACAGAAACGTATTTCATTGCTGCAGTTAAAAATATCCGCGCAAATTCCCGTGTGTAGGCTGGTGTGTTTTTTTTTTTTTTCGTCCGGAATAAAGGTTCAATAAGCGAAGCAGAGCGTGTCGTTCTCTCTCGTTCTCTCTTTCTCTCCTCTCTCTCTCTCTCTCTCTCTCGGGAAGATCGTACCACCTGTGTAGGAAAGGTATACATTTTATTATTTCTAATTTCAGCACATCTCATACTAATTACATTAACAGTAATGATGTCTGAGATTGAAATTTACAACTGAAACGAGATTTTATTGTATAAATACTTGTTATATGTTATTTAGATGCAACGGCATATTTTAGATGCGATGGCGCGATACAGCTCGTCACGCGACATTTATAAATCCAGCAGGTTGGCAGACGTGGTGTGGAAAGCGTTCCCAATATGGCGGCGGCGGGCGATTATACCCAGTGCATTACGACTGGCAGTGGTGTGACGACATACAATGACACGACGTGTTTCTGAATGAAGCGTCAAGTTCATACTCGTGTTTTTGAAACATCCTACGGAAGTTACAATGTTGTGATAAATATGTGTTTCCACGGCAGAGTGAAATAAGTTGTGATCGTTGCGTATGAAAGGGCGTGGTGGCTGCGTTGTAATCGTTACGCAGGCCAGGTGTGTGTGTTGATTTAAAATATGTGCAAAATTTATGCGTTTTAACCATGAACTGATGTTATGAGGCAATTAATTATTTACATTCACGTCTGTTTATCACAACGTTGTACCTTTGCGCTAGGTGTTTGGAAAAACAGTTGTGTAACGAGTTTACGTTTCTGTGATTTGAATGTCTTCAACAATCCAAACGAAATACTAAGCCCGCCCGGATAAAATAAATAATAAAATAAACCTACAAACCATTAAGTAACAATGCATGCAAATATTAGCAGAATAAATATTACGGTAGGCCTATGTGCAAGTACGTTGGGCCAACAAAATGTTGCTAGTGGGGTAGATACTGTTAGCGTACAAAATTTGTTTGAAATTAGTCGAACGATGTGGTAGTAATTCCAAATAAACCTGAAATATTAGTATGCCAGCCTTTTTAAAAATTAGTGTACTTGCATTAATCCTGGAACAGGAATCATGAAACCAACTATTGCAAAAAACACAAAAATTGCCTTTCCCCAATTATTCATAGTTTCAAAACACCGAAAGGCCGTAGTAGCAGTTTATTGAACACGCAGTATTCCCAGACGGCGCATTCGACAAGTGTTTGAAAAGTTGGATGAGTTTGAGAGAGGCTGCACCGTCGGCCTCTCTGAGAAGCAGGTTGCAAGTTTCAGAACATTGTTCAACACTTGAACCGTTCACCCTACACTGTGATTCAGAGCAGTAGAATACACGCACCAGTCTATAAGACTCGGGTGAACCCCAGCGGACCACCAGCAGGGAGTATCGTTTCATCGTGCAACAGGCTGTAAGCACTCCACAGGCGTCGCTCAGCGCCATGCCACGGCAGCTGGGGATACGGCTGTGTCCACCAATATAATATCCAGGTGGCTAGCTGAGCCGGATCTGTCGTCCCGGTGTTCCTTACGACGTTTACCATTACTACTTGAGCATTGCCGAGCACGTGCGACCTTCTTCGGTGAGTGGATAGCATGGTAGTTTGAGGATGGGCGATAAGTCGTGTTCAGCGACGAACCACGGTTTTGTCTGGATACGGACAATCGCTGAAGTCGAGTCTGGAGACGTCGTGGCCAGCGTCATGATCCACGCTTCATTGTAGAGCGCCACACTGCCCTGCCGAGAGGTGTAATGGTGTGGGCTACATTTCCTATGATTCCTGCATTCACTGGTGGTTATTAAAGCAAGTCTTGCAGTACGGCGATACGTCCAGGATATTTTGTGACCATGCGTACTCTCCTTCCTGGTTCAGCTTTAAAACCCTACAATTAAGCAGGATAATGCTCGGCCTCGCACTGCCCGGGTATCTCTGACCTACCTTCGTGTTGTCAACATGCTTCCTTGACCAGCAAGGTCTCTCTCACTCTTTGAGTACGTTTGAGACCAGATTGGACAGCAACTTAGCGGCAACTGCGGTAGATTTGGATGGTCGGTTGCGTGAGTTGTGGCCCATCTTCCTCAGGAGAACATCCGTCGCGTTTGGATACCTCCATGCCCTACCGTATCGTGGCCTGCCTCCACACTACGGGTGGTTCAACACCATACTAAATGCATCTTGTAAGCGTTTTTAAGTTTTCTGTATACATACTTCCATGTCCTGTGTCTGTACCAAATTACGGGCGCCTGCGATGGCACCTTCAGGGTAATTAATTTTTTTTTGCCAAAGAGTCTATTTGAATTCCCATTTTTCGCTTCAATGTCTAAAAGGCATTTTAAATTAAAACTATTCTTGGTGATTCGAAACTCAATTTCGGAAGTCAGGTGTTATTTTACATATCTCTTGCCAGATTATAAATGTAAATACTAACAACGATCTGTAGAATAAATTATTTGTTTTAGTACTTCGTCTAGTGGATGCTTGCAGGCACACATAATTTGGTATTATCAGGCACTACTCATTATTGCCTATGTTTATACCTCAAACACAAACAATCGTCTACAGAAAAACAAGAAAATAACATTCCCACGTGAATAATTCTTCACTTCTCAAACAATTCATTGAGAGTAACTGCAAAAATAAACTTTATCCAACAGGAAATATTTATTTATAAATTACATCTATTTGAACAAAAAATAAAAGAACGACACAACTGTTGGTCCTAAGAGACAGCAGACCTATTCTTTACTCGCTACTGAGACCCATAAAGGCTTGGAAAACCACAAAATTATATAAAAGCATTGAAAAAATATCGGCAAGGCTAGTAATATGAAACATATACCTACACATAAGCTTAAATTTGCACGAGGAGTCCCGGTAAAGATTCAGTGGACTTAGAAAACAATATTAATTAGGGTAACTCCGTCGAATAACGCCAGGCGGGCAATAACGCCATTTCAAATAGTACACGTAGTTTCCAGCAAGACCGATGGGTGGTGTGGTATGTATCTTTCCTGAAACGAAGCTCATTGTTCCCTCTCCACTCCCCGTTGTTATCAACTTTCGGTCAGCAGTTTCGTTTCAAGGACTTTGCTAGTGTATTTCTGAGTGCGCGTGGGAGGAAATAATCCATCAAACATTTTCAGTACCATTTTAAGTAGCACATTTATTTCTACAGAGCAACTTCCCCACGATAAGTGTAACATGTCAGCGTATTCAGCATCTAAAAGCGTATATTTTTATGTGGTAAAACCATGTTTGCGTTGCATGTTAGGATAGCCAATTGAGGTTAGAAAAGAAAATGCCGTTTCCGGAAACATCGCCATGTGCTTGGCGGGCAGTAACGCCGCGTTTTGTTTCTCTTATGACGAGGGCTAAAACCAATAGGATTTAGGGCCTACGGTTAAAGGTATTTTTTGATAATCATTTGTAACTTCATTTTTGGTTTTGTAAAAATAAAATTTTTAGCAAACTGGTGTATTTGTGGCTGTTTTAATTTAAATTTGGCATTGTGTAATTAATAAGTTTACAAAGAGGGTAACACACTGCTGCAATGGGGAAAAAGTGCCAACATATAAGGGCAAAATGGAAAACAGAAGATCTACAGAACCCAATAAAAAATGTAAAATCAGGATTGTCTATAGTAGCAGCTTCAAGGCACTTGGGCGCAATGCGGTCTTAGTGCTGATATAGAGGAAGAATTAAAAATAAGGGTGAATAGATTGAAGAAAGTAGGTTTTGGATTGACTAGGAATCAGATTTGCTCATTTGCTTTCCAGATATGCAATGAGAAAGGAATTCCCCATCCTTTCTCTAACAACAAAGCGGGTAAAGATTGGTTTTATGGCTTCTTGAGAAAAAATAATGATATTGTGCTAAGAAAAGCTGAGAATCTTAGCTATTGCAAGCGCATGAGGTTCAATAAGGAAATTGTTAGTGTTCACTTTGATTTGTTAGGGAAAATTCTAGACAAAATGAATCTTTACAATCAGCACCACCCTATTTACGATGTCAATGAGAGTGGATTACAGTTTACCTACGATTGTTCGCAGCTAGTTCTAGCTGGAAAAGTTTGTAAATTTGTGCATGCAGTAACTCATGGAGAAAAAGGCGAAACTGTAACTTTTGTGGCTTGCACTAACGCTACTGGCACTAACTGGATTCCACTTATGATATTGTTTAAAGGAAAGTATTCAAAAAATTATAATTCGGCAGTGACCTTCCAAATGGCTGTGTTTTTGCTATGACCCCTAAGTGCTATAATACGAATGAGGAATTTTGTGACTTCTTGCGTCACTTTAATTCGCACCGAATCCCGGGAAAAGATTTGCTCATATTTGATGGTCACCGCAGTCATTTAGATAACAGTGTGCTTAACATTACTGAAAGCTTAAGGATACAGCTATTCTGTTTGCCTGCACATTGCAGCCATGAATTACAACCCCTAGACAAGTGTTTCTTTAAGTCGTTTAAAGTTTATTGGAACTCGGCAGTGGGCAATATCCTGAGGAAAAATCCAGGAAGACCACTAGGGAAACCAAAGTTGGGAAATCTGCTTACTGAAGCCTGGATACAAGCAGCTGCCCCTAAGAATGGAATGCCTGGATTTAGAGCTACAGAAATATTCCTATCTGATCCACAAGTAATCCCAGATACAGATTTCGCTCCTAGTGATGTCTCAGATCACACACCACTACAAGCTAGGCCTACAAATTCTTCTGCAATTTATTGCACCTTGAAGACATCCACAATACCAGCACCGTAAACCAGTAACAGCACTCCAACTACATCAACATCATTAGCAGCTGTGCATAGTCTGATTTCCAAGCATAAAATTATCCGAAACACCCAGAAAAGTTGCCATTCCATAAATGTGAAAGCTACTTTGGTGACTCGCCAATTGCTTTCCAAAGGTGTTAAAGGGACTGCCTACCAGCCATCTACTGCGCCTGTGCATAAACGTAGAGTTAAAATTCCTAATAATAATAATGACACACACTGTGGGGATTGTGGCCGCAACTAACTACTACAAGTCCCGTGGATCCAGTGTGTGGAGTGTAAAGTGAGGTACCACGAAATTTGCGAAACGAGAAACATTTCAAAATGAGGTTTTGTGTACCTTGTGTGACGGTGGGTGTGCTCTGCTCTCTGAAAGCAGCAGCAGTGACTAGAATGTGCTAATACCAATTAAGCTTGTAAATAGTTTGGATTTAGGAGTTACATGTGCCATAATAATTTCATGTCTCCCTTTTTTGACTTAGGAAAGACATTTAAGTCATTCAAATTCGTCTGCTTTTGTTTCACTAGCATTACAATTTTATAAAATTAGTTATTTAGTACATGACTTCCCGAAATGTAACTAAAGAATTTCATTTTGTCTAAAGGCTGATTTGGGTAGCTTTGAGTTATTGCTCACCTCCACAATATTGCCTACAAATGTTACTGTAGGCCTTTTTTATTTTGGTGTAATTTAGTCCCAAACCTAATAGCCTAAATAAATTAGTTCTAGTACTTTTAAAGCTATTATTAAGGAATTATGGTAAAAAAGATTTGCCACTTAAATATTAATCTAGGTAGAATGTTTAGATGTGATGACACATTTTTCTATTTCTTCCATTAATTTTGTAGCATAGATAAACTCTTTTAAGATCAGGCCAATTTCTGGGTTTTATAAATAACTAAGTGAATTTAAAAATTTGGATTGGATTTGTGTAATAAAATTTGAAAATCTTAACAGCGAATTAAGTTTTTCTTTTAGTCATGTTTGTCTATTTTAATGCCATTGCGAATCTGAAATTTCCTAATTGTTTTCTTAGATATTTTCTACTATTTTTATAAACATTTATAATTATTTTTATTGATAATCATGTTTGTAAACTCTTTTAAGAATAATGAATGTGTTGTAAACAGTGCATTTTTAAGTTTTAGTATTTTTCTTTTAAAAAAAACTAGGCATGGCGATATTCCCCGCCATATCTGGTAGTGATGCCATTTTACAACACAACAAAAAAAGTTTAAAATATTTTTGTAATTAGCGTATTTTTGAAAAAGTTTATGTGTGTTGTATTCCCAAATGATACAGCTACATCCTGAAAAAAGTATTAACAACTTTATTGTTATAATTGTAAGAGTTGTTGCTATAATTGTGAATTCGTGGCGTTATTCCACGAACTTACCCTGTAAAAAATAAAGAAATGCATTACGATGTCTATATAGAATTACGTTAACAAAGGATGTGCGAATGAAAACATTCGGCATGTTATCAATAAAATCAAGGCCAGCTGTAATATTGATTCACATGTATATTCACTTTTTAAGGGTTCTCTAAGAACAATTACTGTTTCGGGATGTTCTCACATAGAGGTTGTTCACGGTAAAACGAGCACTTTTTGAAAGTCCTGCTTAAGATCAACTTGTATACACATTATGTATTCCTCCGCCTTATGTAAAATTATCATTGCCATAGGTCTCATCGCTTTATTCATACGTCAGCGAAATGACACCGTGAAATTATTAACAAAGTAAACACTTTTACAAATCTGCTGACTTTTACATTTTGATGCATTAAGAAACATAGCGAGTTACCTAACATGTTTTATTCTACGTTAAGATATGGAACTACATTCCATCCATAGTTACCAACTTTAAAAGGCGAATGTCACTCAGTACGCTTATAGAAATATAAATACGCAGGGACAGTAACTTTTTTTTAAGGTTTGTTTCTAAAGTGCTCACTCTATCGTGAACCGCCTTTGCCAAAAATGATAGTGCAATAAAACTAATCGCCCGATGTTTATTTCTTATGCTAATTCAGCGCTTTCAGAGCTTCTGCTTCGTATGTTATGTCTGCCCATTGTAACGGGTGTACTGTGAAATCTACCTCGATGACTGCTCTTGATGTCCAGTCGGGCAACTAGTCTATAATGGGTGTAAGGCGAGACGCTGCAGCCTGCGTAGATTACGGCGGAAGTACGGCCGGGGAACCAGCATGTAATGGGCGTAAGGGTTAGCCCGTTATTAGGAGCATGCTGACCTTTGGCGAAGCATATTCGCCCTCCTGCCAATCCTTGGCGCAGTGCACGCTGATCATTATAGCATATAGGCTGTTCACAGTAAAATGAGCACTTTTGAAAGCCCTACTGAAGATCTACTTCTATGCACGCCGTGTATTCTTCCGCCTTATGTAAAATTAGCATTGTAATTTGTCTCATAACTTTATCCATGCATCGGTCAAGCGAAACTGTGAAATTGTTAAAAAGTAAACATTTTACAAATCTGATCACTTTTACACCTCGATGCATTAAAAAAATGAAAGCGAATGAAATAATTGAAGTTAATCACACATGGTTATTTAACACATTTTATTCGACGTTGAGATATGGAACTACTTTCCCTCCATCGTCACCAACTTTACTAGGTACATGTCACTCTCTGCGCCCGTTAAAATACATGCAGGCAGGAGCAGTGACTTTTTTCTAAGGTTGATTTAAAAAAGTGCTCTGTTTAACGCGGACAGCCTTTAGTAGAGATGTCTCTGACAATTCTAATCACGTTCTTCGTACGGCTTCGCTGCCGACATGCTGTCGTGAGGCTCAGAATCTGGGTGGAGTTGATTGACACGTGCAGTCAGAGACATTAAGTTTGGCTGGAAAACATACTCAAATTAGTGCGGTTCCACGGTGGTGTAGTGGTTAGACTACCCACCTCCCACCAAGGAGAAACGGGTTCGATTCCCGGTGGGGGTCACCCAGATTTTCGCATGCGATAGCGTGGCGGACGTTGACATTAGCTCGCAGTTTTTCTCCGGGCGCTCCCGTTTTACCTTCGTTGTATTTCGCCGACGTTTAAATTTCACCTATGAAAAAAAAATTGGTGTTGGAGGAATTCAAACGAAGAAAACTATGAAAATCTTCAGAAGGGCCAGAATCCATCCAAAGAAAGGGCAAAAAATGTGCGAGGAGATTTCCTGTGACTTTCAGTCACTCAAACGATGATTATTCCTTCTCAAAAAAAATAAATCTTGTGGTTTCTGTGGAGTCTGGTATTATGATACCAGATCTTTGGAGAAGATTGGGATGTGTACAATGCCAAAAACTTGTTATGGCGAAAATTGCGTAGGAAATTCTCGTAAACGTAACTTAAGACTCCTCTAATAACAGGAGAATTTTTGTTGGCATGGTGTTTATATCAACAGTACTTAACAGTTGTAAAAACAGAGAACTTTCGTTTTATAGGTCTGTAATAATTTTTAATATCAATATCTAAAAATTTTTCCCGATATAAATAATGACTCAAATAGTTTTACCTTCAGAACCAGTTCAACCCCCCCCCCCCCTTTTTTTATCCACCATTTCTGTAAAGTGTCCTGATTAAATGGTTATCTCTTTTGTGGTGTGTTTCAAATCATTTCAAACGTTAAAAATCTAACCTAGTAATTTTTATCTCAAAATATTTAGATGAATTGTAATGTCAGTACCGAAAGCAAAAATATAAACTATATGTTCAGCAATTTAGACCAAAATAGAAATAATCCGTAAAGCTCCAGCCTACCATCGTATTAATTTTTTTAATTAAAGGTAACGTATGTTTCCTCCCTATGGTTAGTATAGAAATGGGCCTTTGAATAAAATCTAATGTGTCTCTATCCATTACGAATCATAAAATCGAGCATGACACTGTAATAGAACTAGGATTATAAATCATGCTATAAATAACGCAAAATTAGTCTCCGCTTAAGACAGGTTTTGCTTAGGCTAATGAATGAAACACAATTCTGAAACAGAAAGTCCGAATAAGAAAGTTAATAATTATCTTTATGTAATGTACTTACTCCGCCTGAAAGTAATATTCGTTACGCAGGTTCTACATTGATCAGGCAATTGAAAACAGGCGTCTTGTATCGAGGAATTACAGCAGTATTCTTTGTAGCACTACACCACTCACTGACTTCTGATTACACACACGCAAACTTGGACAACAAGAAAACGCACGCTTAGAACTGAAAGGAATTTAACTCAGCCAGAAGTACTGGTAATGAGAGGGACATGAATTGATAGAGCTTTCCCACGAAAAACACATGCTAAACGATTATTTTATTATTTATTTACTATACATTAGTAACTATAGTATTTTCTCCAGAATAATCAATACAACCACAGCTGCAGTGTGAATTTATACTCTCCAATAGCATGTATAATAGGTCATAGTAGTAGGTCTATATCTATACATTTAACAGTTTTCTATTTACATAGAGCAAGTATTTGAATAATTATTGGAACTGTTAATTTCATATCAACAACTATTAATCTAAAGTCACCGGGGGAAACACTAGAACTAATTCCTGTGATTTGTTTCGACCCGTTGTAACTACGCGAGCTAACTGCAGAGCTAACTGCGGTGAGTGCGCGGTGCGATAGAGCAGGAAGTTCTCGTCCACCGTCACTGCTGGCCACCATCTAGTGCGACTTCCGAGATGGCCGACCGGATCGACAGAGCAGGAAGTTCTCTGGCTTACGGGCTGACAACTTGGACGCCCTCACTACGGCCGCCAGCCGACGGTCGGGTGGCTTCGTGATAGGGACACATGCCGCCGCCGGTCGGGAGGGGCTTCGTCATAGGGAGCTTCCAGATGTTTCCCCATCGTCAGTAGTAGGGGCCGGATGGTTTCACTTCGCCTGGGATTAATTGGTATTAATTGATGGATTATAGTATTTATTGAAATGGTTATTAATCCGATCAAAAAATTAAAGGGTTAATCAAAAATTCGAAGGATTGAATTTAATGAAAGGATTAAGTGTATTAAAAGGGTTAGTTTTATTTTTTCTTGATTTCGTACTTCTTTCTTTCCTTTTGTGGGTACCATGAGCTCTGTACGATGTAGACGGTGTGGTGTCCTAGAGTCTACTTACCAGAGTGGTGTGTTGCAATGTGTTATATAGATTTGAGTTAAGTGCAATAGTGTGCTAAGGATTATTTTTCGTACTTTTTTCACATCCTGCTGTGTTTATAGGGATATTGGTGGTAGATAGGCGATTTGCACGAATATTTCAACACACGAAAGAAATTCAGAGTGTTTAAACAATTTCTAAGAGTGGCCTAAATGTAAATTTTCTGTTTTGGGGGGATATTGCTCATAGATGCTGGTGGGAGATAGGCAATTTTGAAGATTTAAGTGTTAGTAATGAAAAACGATGGATGACGCTTTCCTAATGCAATTAAACATTACACACAACAGAATTTCAATGTGTTCTACGTATGAATATATCACATGCATCGATTCAAAAATTTCAAACAACTACTTGAATAATAAGTGTAACTACTCCAGTATGGAATTTAACATAGCGTGCGTCTCGAACTTAGAAATATAATTTATGCAAGAGATAAGTACAACGAATGACCACATCTACATGACTATGACAATTATGTGAGTATGCAGTATGGAATTAACGTCTTCTACATACAACGAATAAAAAATGTCCCTATAAATTAAACGAGCAAGATATATATGATGCCTCTCGCACATACCTTGCACGTCTGCATGCCTGTGAGACTAGCGAGGAAGAAGTTTAGAAACATAATCCACATCTAAAGAGAAATGATTTGATTAACATGAGTGATAAAAATTGCACCTCTCACAAAACACATTTGTCCAGCTGCAAGAAGGAATGGCATTAGTACATTATTTGCAGAGACTTATAAGCTGTTAGGTGGAGCACGGCCGATGTCCATCCACCTTAGAGGTCACTCGATCAATGTGTGGATGGTATGACGTGCACCTGCTTATATACATGTAGCATGACCGCCATCTTGAAGGCAACTTATAGAACCTATTTCCCTACCAAGCAACTATTAACAATTTTATTCATCCTACAAGTACACGAATGTTTATAACTTAAGTATTTAAAAAAATACAGACATACTATAAATGTTTTCCATCAAGTCTGGAAAATAGAGCGCACTTTTTAACACAAACTCGATTTTAAAACGATACAAAGTTTCATCTACCGAACACAAAAATGGGGTTTACACGATAAATGCACTATATCGAGCTATCACACAAAAATTTGTATATTTTTCCCAATAAATTAAAAAAATATTTCACACTATAGTTTACAAATACTGTGAACGAGATCTGAACCCTGGAGCAAATAGTATTGCTTAGCAAAAATCGTGGCTACCACACTCTGAAGGCCCGAGAAAATGAGCGAGAGGTGTTGAGGTATACATCTGTATAGTCTAAGCTTCTATGAACAACTGAAGATGGCAGAAGCCCTCAAGAAACCTCCACATCACTCTCCCCAAGGTCAACACCTCCACATCCACCCCTCGACAGAGCGATGTGTCCTGGGGTTACTCATCCCTCTGCCACAATTGTTAATTTTTTGGCACTGAGGCAAGATGGCAACAACTGGATACAGAGGTGCAGATGGCTCCCGAACTCCCAACACACCCATCCCCAACTCCCACCACAAACACTGGCAAGAGCGACATGTCATGAGGTTACTCACCCCTCTGCCCTCGATTGTCAATTTTTTGGTACTGAGGCAAGATAGCGACGTCTGGATACAGGGGTGCAGATGGATTCTGAGGTTCCTGCACCCACATCCCCACCTCCCACATCCACCCCTCACCAGAGCCACGTGTCATGGAGTCATTCACATGTCTTCCCCGATTGTCAATTTTTCGCCACTGAGACAAGATGGCTGCAACTGGCAACAGAACTTTTCATCGTCCCCGCTCGCCTGGAGACATCTCCTAACCTCCACCTCTGGTCCAGAGTGATGTACCCCTGTTCACATACTGCTGAAGCCACCATGAGGCCAGAGCATGCATTCTACTGGCCGGAGAATGCCCCTGTCCAAGCAGCCCACCCTCGCTCCTGATCCAAGGTCCCACAAAAGCCGGGTGTATACCCAGCTAATTAAAATTTTGCTACCTAACTCCTGGCGATGAAATTTTATTTCCTGAAATAAGGTTTCTTTAATCCCCGAGATAATCTCCAGATTTATCATTCAAATAATTATATATTTGAATCAAGCAAACTTGATTTGAAAAAATAATTACACAGAAATACAAGACATTTGACTCACTTGTAAAAAAAAATTTTTACAACTGTTATAATAAATCATATATTTGATCATCTAGTAGAGAAAATTATGTGTTTCAAGTGTGGTTTTTCCTAGCAAAGAATTTTTAGAGTTACGATCATATAGCAAAATATAATATAATCTTGCTAATGTTTATTATTCTATGATAAATATTAATTACTTCCAAAATTTTATAGTTAAAGCAGTGAACTACATTGATGCATTTTTACAAAATATACAGGTGCAGGTCATTCTAAAACCTTGAATACCGGGTAGTGGATAGCCAAGAATTAATTTTTTAGGAGTGAACGAAATTTAGATCTCAAGAACAAATGAGGGTGACCTGGGTGCAGAGTTGGAGGAGAATACGACACAAAGGGAAGTTTAGATCACACAGGCTGAGAGTTTGGGTTGCGCATGGGCAGGAGATGTACACAGCGTACAGCAGGCGAGGGAATGGTTCACTAAACCGTCGCTGTCCATGCCATGTACCACTATTGATATCCGCCTGCTTCCATCCACCCATCAACTTTCCCTTCGTGCATGGAGTCTGGTGGTCGCCTCTGCACATGTGAAAAAGCTGCAGAACTTCCCGCGTCCCTATCGCCCCTGCTTCCTAGACAACTTCTCTCTGGTATGAATTACCTTCCTGCAGCTCACCTCCACTATAAAATTCACTGTATCCCAAGACATGTCCAGCCTCGCCTAATATGCCTTTCAAAAAGTTTTATGTTTGGAGCAAGTGGTCTGCATTTCCAATATTGCATTTTAGTTTAAGTTCACTTTAAATGATATTTTTGTGAGAAAAAAACTTTTAATTTTTTTAAATCTTACATTGTCAAAGTCTGCAAGACCGTAAAAATTGTTTACATCTTAAAAAATTAATAATGATTTTCATACAAAAAGTCTTTTAGCATGGGGAATAGTAATTTGCTCTCTTAAAACTAGCAAATTTCCAAGAACTTTATTGTTACAAGTAAAGAAATATAACAGACTGCAAACAATTATTAAACTCTGAAATCTATTCCTATTAAAATATCCATCACTCTAATATTAATGAATTTAAAAATGATCAGTTATATCACAATTAAAGATAAAACACAAAATACCATAGAAATCTAATCCATGAAACGAATTTCAGAAAACATTATCCAACTTCTAAGAGATACATCAGATTACAAATCTATTCTAAATAACATTTAAAACGGAATTGTTCACCATATGCCTTTAAGCTGAAAATTCCATGAGATTTTATCCTGATTCCAAGAAATCTAACTTAAAAAACAATCAAATACGAACATGAATTACAAATCA
Organism: Dryococelus australis; assembly: GCA_029891345.1. NCBI lineage: Eukaryota > Metazoa > Arthropoda > Insecta > Phasmatodea > Phasmatidae > Dryococelus > Dryococelus australis. The sequence continues at coordinate 109,200,176 of CM057001.1, forward strand.
AATGCAACTATTTAACATCTAAACATGATAAATTACAATGCATACTAAACACAACAAATTAACACGTAAATGTGATTGACCAATTAAATGAAACAATGACAGTTACCAATTGAATATCATATCAAATGTAATGGTTTATCGCCTAAATTTGAATGATGTCACAATTAAAAGTAAATAAATGTAATGGTATATAGCTAATCCAATGAAATGATAATTCAATCAAAAGGGAATTGATCACACAATAAATTGTACTTCCATTCCCCATCAAGAGGTTTATTAAATCAAATAACAAATATAATATAATTAACACATCTTATTTAGTATTAGAAATATTACAAACATTGTATTACAATCTTTTAAGATTTCGATTGCTAACCCAGTAGTCGTGTGCTTTGAGAATCATTTCCATCGAACCAGGGACATATCTTTCTTCCTTTTAATGATTTTATCAACCAAATATTAATTTTAAGAACTGACTTTTTCCAGTTCATGTTCATAAAATTCACCTTTTATTCTTTCTCTGTTATATGTTCGTATGTAATACACACTGAGTTGTGTTTGTCTAATTGAAATAATTTTTTATATTTCAAAAGACCAATTCACCACAAATTTCTTCTCATAGATTCCTTTCTGCTACGAGATATGTATAAATTACCCAACTTTGAACTTTGGTTTTGTTTTGTCCATGGATTTAACATTATTATAAATATATTCATAAACTATTATCTGTAACTTCTTCGGGGCCATCTGAATAGTTCTATGATATTTGGGATTACAAAATTTAATTATTTCAGGCAAAACATCAACCAATTGGTATGTCCCCCTAGACGTGAAATGTTTACATATTAACTTCTTAATCCATTAGTTGTAACTTTCCACAACACTGGTCTTAAGCTCCAAATACATTTCATGATTATTAATAACCATATTTAGTCATTAGTTTTCGGAATGGAGCAGAAACAAATTTGATTCCTCTGTCGGTTTGCAGCAAATTTGGCTGTCTCCTTCTAAACAATCTCCATTGCATGAGCAACCTGTTTCCTAGTTTTGGTTTTTCAAAGGTTTGTTCCAACCATATTTCGAATAAATGTATATTATGGTTAAAATATACTCATATCCCTTATTGTACATTGAAAGCAATGTCATTTCACACAAATTGGCTTGAAAAAGATAATTTAAACCATGAGTTATAACTCTTCTTCTGGAGTATCTTTTCCTTGCAGAACAGTTAAGCTCTTGAGCAATCTTACAAAACTTAATTTGTAATATAGCCATCTTCTGTTAACTCTTCAATGATAGAAACAATTTTGTTTGTAAGTGAATTATTCCCAGACACACTCGAAATGATGAGAGGCTTTAATCTATCGACCAATTCATTAGGATTGTTCTAATATACAGGTGAAAAGCAGTCGCCAATTTCATCTTTATAGATTCCACTTCCAACTATATCTCCTATTAAATGTATTTTGAGTGGATTTTATCTTCTGAACGAATATTAGCATCCGTTCGACGAATCTCCCTGGAGCCAGTTGTTTTCGTGTAAATAAACACCAAATGTATCGTGTGTAGACGTAGATAGTTTTAAAGATGAATAACGTTGTGTTAATTGGCAAAGCAATTGCTTTTCTTTCTTAATGCTACTTTTTCGATTTTAATTTTCAAAGCTGTTTCTTCAGGGGTTACTCAACACAGAATGCAATATATCCATTCTACTCAAAAGAGGTTTGGCTTGTAATTTTTTTTCATTCACATCAGATATAACTTTATGTAATTCCGAAGCAGAGACTGACATGTTTTGATTATATTACATTAGATTCAATATATTATTATATGAATTAAGTCATTGCTTTTCTAACTGATGTAGTAGGTCCATTAGTTTGAGCTTTTTCAATCTTATCGACTTTACATAAAACATCTAATTTTGTTAAAGTATTAGCTTTCAAATTATTTATAAACTAATTGATTTGTGTTCCCAAATCATTATTTTGTTTTCTCAAATCTGTTTGCATAACTAAAACAAATATTTTATTAATAAATTCATCTTTTATATTGCACTATTTGTTCTATTGTGTTTCAAGATGTTTTGTAATAGTAGTGCTTACCACTTCATAATTACAACTTTTAAATTTTCTTGCATTTCTGCAAGTTGTGTTGTAAAAGCTATATTTGTCATATTGTCAAAATACTTACTAAATCCATTTAAATGTTCGGGAATTCTAAATTAATTACTTTACAAAACAGTGCTAATATTGCGTAAAATGTTTGCAGCTACACTCATGTGTTTATAAACATTGTCATTTCAAATCAACTAACTTTATTAATTTTTTAAATGTTGTTTGATTGCAATTTAAACAAGCTTAGCATAATTGTATTTAAGCCTTCCATGTAATGTTTATTTACAGCATTGCTATCTTTCACAGCCATACTCATATTACGTAAGATATGCATGTTCAAATTACAATTCCCTTCGCGATTTTTGGTTAAACAGCTATTGTTATAATTGTGTTTAACACCGGTATGCCCAAACTTATACTCATTGTTCTTCACCTGGAAGTAAAAAATTGTCAAAATCAGACCTATATCTGTCTTTATATAGGGAAAGTGTTAGTATAATCACAAAAAAAACACATTTTTCTTTACAACTTTAAAAAACAATATCTATAAACATTGTAAATTTTATATCGCCATCGCCTAAAAAATATCATTGTAAATATGTTGCAAATTCATATTATCTATTTTAAACACAATTACCACATTAGCAATATTATGTAAATAATGTTTCTGTATATGTGCCTAAACTTTGTGATAGATAAAAACAATCAACATTTGAATATCGACCAAAACTGAAATATTGCTGTATTTCACTTTGTGGTTCACACCAAACATCATCAAAATTTAATACGGAATTATCCAATGCTTCATTTGGAGGCACTATATCTCCTTTATTTGTGAAAGGGAAATATCGCGTTTCTTCAATTAATGACAAAATGGTCGATAACAGTTAATATTTCCCTAGTATTGTTTTAGAAAACCCATAACCTTTTTCAAATTTAAGTCCATTCAGATGCTCCAACAACCTAATAACACAAGTTTTTCCAGATGAAGAAGGGCCGCTTATTATACAGCGTATATTTTATGGTAAAAGAATACTATGTTTATGTTTAATTGCAATTCCTTCCATATGTACAATTACCAATAGTAGTACATTTTCTGTTATAACCTTCATTTCTACACAATTACACAGTATTACATAATGTATTAATATAACATAGTAATGGAAAACTATAAATGTAAGACTATATATAGGTTCACATTCAGTTGAAAACAATGGCTCATACTTAACGTATCAAAAAAGGACAATGTGTATTGAATACATTGATTAATAAGTTGCTATTTGAATTACATTTACCGAAATTCAATTATTGCAGACCAGGTACTAAACTGGCAAAACTTTGGCACGGAATGATCAAGGAATAAACTCTTTGGATAATGTGAGCTTAGAGCTCAAGTTGTTGATAAAGTTAAGCGCATGAAGGTGAAGAGAGGCATGGACTTAAAATCCAAAACAAAATGAAAAACAAAGAAAGGGGGAATTATTCTGTTCCTATTTCTGGCATTAACTGCTCTTGGATCAATCCTCTGAGATATATTGGTAGTTAGTAGAGCAGTTAAATCAAAAGGTAAAGGAATATATTTGAAATCTTATAAAGTTGGACAAGGATGAAAAAAATTCCAATTGTGGAAAAAAAAAATGCAGAAAGTCCTAAATAATCTTCCAAAATGTGCATTCATAAACAAAGATATTAATGTATTTGTAAATAAACTGGATATTCCCAATTTCCAAGGTGTGTATATGAGAGATGATTTACCAAAGAAATCAAATCTTCGTGATTGTATCATTATTAATTTAGATTCGAAACAAAATAAAGAAATGCATTAGGTTGCAATAATAAAAAATATAAATCAATAATAGTATTATGACAGTTAAGGCCATTTACATCCTCCTATTGAAATACGAAATTATTTAGAAAACTGCAATTAGGTATGATTACAAAATGGAGCAGTTACCAATTACAATCAATTGTGGTGAATTATGTTTCTACTAAGTGGAAATTCGTCGTAATTGTGTTCTGTATATTTCCCTGCTTTGGAGTTAGCTGGGGAATGGCTACAAGGTGTAATCGAATTCATAACCTACAACAGCATACCAAACATTGATATGCATAACCAATTATTTATGGCTAATAGTGGTGAAAAAACTATTCAAGATTGTGATATCGGTAGGATATTATAAGTTGGAAGACCTTGAAACATTCATTAAAACTGCATTATTTAAATATGTGCATTTCCAAATACGAGCAAATTCTAATATGTTAACTAATACAATGTATAGTAAAGACGATATCAATTTCTCAGAAGACAATTCAACTGTAAATATGTTGGGTTATGAACTGAGAGTATATCCAGCTAATCAATTACATGTGTCATCTAAACATGTTAATTATTGTTGGTAAATGTATGTCGTATAAATATTAATATTGTAGGCAGTTCATATTTGAATGGAAAAATGGCAAATACACTACATGAATTCACGTGTGATGTAGCTCCAGGATATAAAATAATTGAGAAACCTAATATATTGATAGAACTTCCAGTGAATAGTTAATCGTGTTGATGAAATAATTGTTACACTTTTCGATCAAGATGGTAAAGGTATTAATTTTAGAAACAAAGAAATTACCATTTGTTTACATTAAAAAAGCTATATATACAGTTGCATTCCGTTGCCAATTACAATCATAATGGGTATTGAGTACAATATTAAATTCGGATGTAAAGTAGGTGGTTCTTTTAAGAACTGTGTTACTAAGGAACATATTGCAAAGAAACGAAGTATAAAAAATGTACACATCAACATAAACTGCTCACTTCAAATAAGATACTCATAAAGTTAACACAAGGTAACAAATTGTATTTAAAAGAAATAGGATATACTGTTAATATAAATGGAAGACATACTTAATGTTGCAGAACCGATCAGCTATGAAAATGTAATTGATAATACTGGAATACATGTGTATGAACCATTCTGAGCAGATCTGTACATGTTTCCATCGGAAATAAGGATTTCAATACAAAATCATGACATTTACACATTACCGTCGAAATCGAGTTTAAGGTTTAGAGGAACAATAAAAAAGACAGCTGATGCAAGTTACTCGGCGACTACAAAAATAGTAAGAAATGGAATATTTCATTTAATCGACATAAATGCATGTCTGCTAAATGGAGTGTAAATTGATCAAACGTGAGATGTTGTTCCATCATAAAGAACTATCTCTTGGGGACTGTAAACAATATTTATACAGAGCTTATTACTGGATGGAACAATGTAGTGATTACTCACTACAAATAAACCCAGATGGAAAATATAAAATTGTCATACCATTAAGTATGGTTTTGGGCTTTGCTGAAGATTACAAACATGCAATTTTAAATGCTAGACAATAATTAGTTATTCTATTTGGCAATACACATTTGAATGCTATATATGATTCAGGAAATAATGAGGAATGTGTAACATTTGAATTAAGCAGTGTTGAATGGTTGATCCCGCATATTAAAAATAACACTCATGAACATGTTAGGTTTTGAAAATTTATTTTAAGAAGGGAAGAATCTAGACATTGCATTTAGATATTGGGATTTGGAGAGTTTCGAACTCTCCCATCATCACAAAAGTTATTTGGATTTTGAAATCGAATTTTTCATTAAAAAAACCAAGAAATGCTGTCATTTGTTTTGAATCAAATTGACAAAACAATTTTAAATATGATAGATCAATATTCGATAATTGTGATATGAAAAATGTTAAACTGCATCTAAATAGTCAAGCTTGCCACTACATGGATTTAAATATGAACTTTGCCAATGCAGAATTCCTTATTTCCTATGATATATATATATACAAAGTTTCAGGAAACATATTATAGCAAAATCAGTTCACCAATCCTAGAACCTAAATCATTTAAAACCAGAGGAATGTTATATGTGTTTGATGTAAGTAAACAGGATGACAGAACTACCAATGGCGTAATTGATTCACTAATTGAAATTATTGCAAATACACCAATGCCAGCACATACGCAAGCTTACACTCCGATAATTCACAATATATTACCGAGTTATAATGTAAGAGATAAGCTGGTGTAAATAATAAACTGAGCCAGCAGATGGCGAACCATGGCTGTGATGAGATGTTTTGCAATGTGTAAGGATTTCAGTCTGTAGAAAAAAATTTTATCATAAAAGAATTAGCTATCACTGATATGGAAGAACATACAACTGTATTCAGCTTCAAATCACAGTTTGACTGGAAATATCTATCTTCCAAATACAAGAAAACTAATAGATGGGTTATTAAACATTACTATGGTTTAAAATGGGAAAGTGGATGTATAGAGTATGAAAAAAATTGAAGATATTTGCAAACATTATGTAAATAATTGTGAAATATATGTTGTTGGAGTTGAGTAAAAATGCATTTTCAAAAGTGTGTATAACGGGAAAGTAATAAATATTCAAGAAGGATACAATTCCCATCATTCAAAAACTTGCGAAAAAAATATCGATTTAATTCTGTTTCTCCTCCTGAATCACCTGTAGATATTATTCGACTCATGTGGCATCATTTAGGATCAGGGAAATTTAATATGAGAAGTATTTGACTGTATGCAATCCACTAGTTTGTAAAGATGAATCGACAAGACAATGAAATCACATATTTGTGTATATAGAAATTCAAATGTAAATGGAATATCAGCAAGTTATTAGCACGTTGGAGTAAACCATTTAAAGTTTGTTTCAGAAAGAAATGATTGTCCAATATGTTTTCTAACATTCTGTATTTGCTAAATGTAATTTTTTTTTGTAAATAATTTGTGAATTCACTTGTGTTTGTTTAGCATGGAAATGTTTGGTGTTTTAAAATTAATTCCTTTCATATGTTTATTTAACCCATTCCTTATTAAAAGTGAACTTGATTGGTAAGGAAAATTTTTTATCCACAGAGGAAGAGGGAAAAATTCTGGAAGCAAGCAGTATGTCCACTTTTCTATAAATAAGTAAATAATATAAGATTGGGTAAGATGTAGTTAATATAAGCTGGGTTAGAGTATCGGTTAGGTTATGTGTGATTGTAGAATTGGAAAACAGAACAAGGGACATAACACTGTTAATTAAAATAATATAAATTTGTTTGTGCATGTGAAAAGGTAACTGTTCAACTGTATAGATGTTTAAACTTATGTGAATAGAATGGAATCTTTCCGATTAAATATTATTAACTTTGTAATTTATACTCGCTTCGAAAACTTATACTTGAAGCATTTGGCAATATCTCAAAATGTGGGGAAAAAAAAAAAAAAAAAAAAAAAAAAAATATGTTTAGAGATCTGAGGTCTTAGCAGTGTAACCGCTCCCTGTCCAGAGTCAAAAACCTGCAAGGAAAAATTTCAACTGTCTTTCCAATGGTACCAACTAATGAAACAGAGATTTCAGAGGTTGCCAGCTTCAACAAACCTCCCCAGAAAACATTTCGGATGATTTCTTCTTCGGTCCTGCTGTCAACACCGCAATATACCCTACCTACAGAAGCCCGCAACCCATAAAACACTTCCGTAAGCTCCACTAACCAGTAATACTACTAAGATTGTAAAATTTTTGCTGCTACCAAAAACCACATTATTGCCTATCAATACTGAATAGACAAATAATACAATTTTTTAGTGCCCCAAAATAGTTTGCGAGGTCCATATTGACATAAGAATTTTATCGCCACTGACAATTTCTTTTTGGCCATAATTTTGTTTTATTCGACAATAAACAACACTCGATATTTGGTAACAAACTGGCTATTTTCTTTAATTGTGATAACTAGTACGAATCAATGTTCTTTAGCTAGAAATATATATATTCTTTCATCAATAAACCACTTTAAATCAGCATGAGGGATAAAACTGATTCGACATTCTCCCTGACATGCATACGTAAATAAAAAATTACCGCACAATACAATGGCGTTATGTGGCTCGACTCTTTCAATCAGCGATTAATACGAGTAATAATTTTTAAGGCTTATTCATATTCAGAAGTCCGAATTCTACACCCCCCCCCTTTTTTTTTCTTAGCCCGCAGAAAAAAAATTACCGGGCGTTCTGTATGCAGAACGGGCAATGCTGTTTTACTGCCGGAAAAAAAAAAAAAAAAAAAAAAAAACAAGAAAAATTTCGCTACATTCAAACGTTCATAGTTTTTTTTTTTTTTTTTTTTTACCCCCCATGCGTGACTTCATGTTGCGATACAACACACACGCTGGTCCCAAAATTCTCCCGCGCTCGTCAAAAAATGTATCGGAAAGGGGAAAGGCGTGATCGAAGCCCACGTGTGCAGATGACAAAAAGGTTCGGCGATAAAACAGGCGAGCGAGCCTCGTTACCAGCAGTTACCAAATTGCTCCATTTAGGCATTTACCACCTTACGCTGTGGGGTTACGTTCTGTATGGCTAATGAGAGCCGATCGTCCGTGTACTTTTTTTTCCGTCTCGCTAACGATCTGCTGCACATCCCATTGGCACACATACACAGTTGTTGCCTACTGTATTAAAAAAAAAACGTCACAGTTCAGACTATCATATCTACTGATGACATTGAAACTGGCTACAATTACGAAACGAAACTGAATTTATAACAATTGAATTTAGCTATTTCCACACCCTCTCCTGTTATCACGGTCGACAGAAAAATATTTTCTTGAAAGAAATGTGTAATAATATAGTAAAAACCTTCAACGAAAGATGTGACACTATTTCTCTTTCACAATGGAAGATACAATGTACAAGCAAATCTCATGTCACACACTTATCCCTTGCTTTATTTTAATCCAAAGTACTAGGGTTCCAGCATTATTATGTAAAGGCTATTCACGATAATGTGAGCACTCTCGAAATCAACCTTTGAAGATTGTCACTGCTCGTACATACATAGCATATTCTAACGGGCGCACTGGGTGAGATGCGCTCAGTAAAGTTGGTAACGATGGAGGGAAATTAGTTCTTTATCTTAACGTCGAATAAAAATTGTGAGGTAACCATTTGCGATAACTTAAATTATTTATTTTGCTTTCTGGTCTTTTTTAATACATCGAAGTGTTAAAATTTGAGGTTAGTAAAATATTTACTTTTATAATAATTTCACAGTTTCACTAGATCGACGTATCAATTAAGTGATGAGGTCCATGACAAAGTTAATTTTACTTAAGGCGGAATAATACACAGTGCATACAAGTAGATCTTAAGCAGTTGTTTCAAAAGTGCTCAGTTTACCGTGAACAGACTATACACGTTTTTATTCACTTTAAAGATCCTTTTTTTTTTATATATATAATTTTACCAAATACGCGGTATTTCAACATTAATCCTTAAGGTGCTGTGTTCCACCACCTTTTCTCTGAAACATTCTGACATTCGAGCCTTTTCGAATATTTAAATTAATTAGTTATCTTTATTTTGCGAATGAATTTTGAATGAGATTTATTTCGTAGAATTTTTAAAAAGGTTTTCTGCCAGACTGTAATTTTTTTAGTCAGATAATGTAAAAAATAATTTATTATAATTTTTTGCTGAGGTAGTTATGTACTTTCCTCTTTTTGTGAGATGTTACCAACATGATACAACTTCATTCTACGATATACTTTACTATTTACAATGCACATTTCTACGGTTAGTGGATGTTAACGCTGCAGATCGAGGTGGCTGAGTGGTATGTTTTTGGACTCTCATTCAGTAAGATCTGGAATCGAAACCCGGTTTTGTCATACTGATTTCGGTTTTGCGAGGTTTCCCGAAATCACTTCTTGCAAATGCTGGGATGGTTTCTCACTACAGCCCATATAACCGATTTGTTCCAATTTCTTGCTTGACAAACCATCCCCGTCTCTAATAACCTCGTTGTTGACGAGAAATATAGGCCCTGCCTATCTTAATATTGCTCTGTTAAATTAATAGCACAATCGTGCGAAAAAAAATATTATTTTAGGGATGCTTGATCCATCATTAGTGGAATAAGTAGTTCAGCGGAACTTACCCCACTAAAGAGTATAAAAGTTAAGATCTTCGATTAAAAATTATTTTAATTATGTGTCTTATCCGACCATTTTCCATTTTACATGGCCTCCATATCTCTGAAAAATTAGTAAATATTTATAACTCAAGAGTAATAATCCCATGTGCCCGAGTTCAACAAGAAAATGTGGCAGCACCCTGAGGAAATACGACCTCTGTTCAAGTATATAGACGGCATTCCAGTTACGTGAAATGGTCGGGTCTCTCTACCGCCACGTGCTTGCGGCGTTACAGGTGTTATGACGTCAGATTTCCATCCAGTAATTTTACTTTCTCCCCCCCCCCCTGACACATTCATGTTTTGTGGACAAATACAGAACATTTTTCCATTTTTATCCTTCTGTAACACTGTCCTCCGCCCCCTCCGACACATCAATCACCAATCAAGATCAGTGATCTAACTTGTCTGTCTAGGGTACAGGATACACCAGTAATTTATGCGATACTGCGTACGGGTGTGTTGCGTGTGTACATGTGTGGGGCTATATGTGTGACTGCCAACACCTATGCAAAGAAGCGTCTCGATGCAGTAACACGCCTGAATAAAATAAAATAAATGAATAACTGACAAATGTCACATATGGAATGCTCCGGCTAGCTTAATTAGATTATGCGCTGTTACATAAAATATGTTTCCTATTTGTAGAAACTGATCCAGGAGCTTACGATTTGACCAATTCATCTTTACTTATGCTACATACAATAAAAATTATTATTGGGATTTATTATTAAGAAAATTGAATCTGCATGTTGTATTTGTAATGAGTCTCCTTAGTATGTTTCGAATATGAATTATCGTTATCAAAGATAACATTAGTAACCTTACGAAAGTATTAGAAAAGATAGCATTAGTAACCTTACGAAAGTATTAGAAAAGTTAGCATTAGTAACCTTACGAAAGTATTAGAAAAGTTAGCATTAGTAACCTTACGAAAGTATTAGAAAAGATAGCATTAGTAACCTTACGAAAGTATAAGAAAAGATAGCATTAGTAACCTTAGGAAAGTATTAGAAAAGATAGCATTAGTAACCTTAGGAAAGCATTAGAAAAGATAGCATTAGTAACCTTAGGAAAGTATTAGAAAAGTTAGCATTAGTAACCTTACGAAAGTATTAGAAAAGATAGCATTAGTAACCTTACGAAAGTATTAGAAAAGATAGCATTAGTAACCTTAGGAAAGTATTAGAAAAGATAGCATTAGTAACCTTAGGAAAGTATTAGAAAAGATAGCATTAGTAACCTTAGGAAAGTATTAGAAAAGTTAGCATTTGTAACCTTACGAAAGTATTAGAAAAGATAGCATTAGTAACCTTACGAAAGTATAAGAAAAGATAGCATTAGTAACCTTAGGAAAGTATTAGAAAAGATAGCATTAGTAACCTTACGAAAGTATTAGGAAAGTTAGCAAGGTCCACATTATTCTGCCACACAAGCAAAGGCATGCAACACACTGACGCACTATGTGTACCGGATCCACGCATATATTAGCTGCTTCATAATGATTGGCCTTTTTGTCAATGTTCATGCAGGCAATAATTTACATAATTATATGTACCGGACTTAGCACTGGACGATACGCCAGTGTAGTAGTGTCTAGAACAGCAATGCTCCTCTGGCAGCTGCTGCTGGAAGGACCTGCTACTAAAACGGATCTCGCCCCTCGTCAGCAGGAACTGGTCATCCTCGGCCGCCCACAGGCGCCGTGGTCCTGGCGTCGACTCTCGTCCAAGCTGCCCCGTTGTGGATTCGCCGTTGCTGAACGAACTCAGTGGGCTGGCTGCTTTCACTCGTCGTGCCTCTCCTGTCCGGGGCAATGGACGCTGAACTCCGTATTTGAATGCTACGCTGGCTCAGGCCGGGTCCTCTGACGACGTGCGGGCAACATCGCCTCTACGTAGTTGACTCCTTGCAGTGAATACAACATATATTGGCATCTTGACGATGTAGAATTAAATATTCCTCTATCTTGGCTTGATGATTTGTCGTGCAGTTCAAAAACCTATTTCAATATGTACTATCCTCTAATCAACATTTACGTGGAGCCTTATGCTTATGTTGCTGCCATACTAAGAACATTTTGTTGAAGAACCATTAACGTTCCACTTTTTGTTTCTATAAAAAATTGCCGTTGCCAATGCCAATATGGTTTGCTTATTCTCTACAAAGGAAAAATACTTTAAAACATCCAAATGGCAAGGATGAAGTTACATTTGGATATTGAACTACCATCTGCGATGGACTTCCAAAACAGTTTCTCACATACACTTGGCACACTATCATCTGGCACACTTTATGCCAGAACATAAATTATGGCAAGCAAAGATAATATAATTTACCTACATCTTGCTGGCTGGACCACACAGTTCGGGAAGAAAACACTTCACAATAGAAATAGTAACAGCACCAATGAACAAATAGTACTTAACACAAAATACACAACAGCACAAACGTATGAAAAGGTCGTTTAGTTACGCAAGAAATTAACAGACTATTTAAAAAATAAAAAATAATAATTGAAAGAAAATTGTTGTGTCATAACCCGATATAATTCGCATAAATTCAATTAATTAAATATTTGAATTGGGAGATTTTGTTACACTAGTTTCTGTCTTGATTGTATTAATTTTAACTTTCAAGTAAAATTAATCAATATAAAAAACTTTTTAAATGTTAGAAAAATAACTACACATCTCCACAAAATTTGACATATTTCTAAGCATTTAATTCTCTTTGTGAAGTTGTCTGGGGCTAAAATTACAAAAATCTGTTCCTAATTTAACGTCAAAAATGGCAACCATGGATAAAAGTAGAACTTGCCTGTAATGTTAAACAGTACAAGATCGCCGTCGTTCTTGTTGATCCTGGTCCTCAGGATGGCATTCGCTAAAATGCCACGTAGTGCCTTCTGTTCTTGCGGTTTCCTAGATTACACTCTCGGGACTAGTCTATAGTGCAACACTGCAGTCCATATGCTCACATTAAGTGAGACGCCTCGTACGAGATAATTGATATGAAATATAATCGCGGGCGGTAGCAGTGCAGAATTGCTTCTATATTTATCAGTTTACGCACGTCTCAGTCACACAGGACCGCCTGTTTCGAAGCTCGGACTTTACATTTTACTAATAGCGATATAAAATTCCTAACAGCTTAAGCCCACTGCAGCTAGCCCTGTCTACCTAACGAATCAAAGAGGGCGAAATTCCTTCAAAATTCCTACAAAAACTCAAACTAGAACGCGTCAAAACCAAATTTCGATTTAAAAAAACATACGTGAATGACGAGAGTGCCAAGTCTTTACACTCAAAATACAACTTGGTTTCCATAGCAACCTCAAAACAAAATCCCTTAGAAAAATGCGTAAATAAACCTTCCCAAATATAAACATATCTGAATGATGTATAAAATTCAGAAAATTATATCAGTAATAAATACCGATATAGGTTTTTTACGGTAAAGTGAGAACTTTTGAAGGCCCTCTCATTTGGAATAATAATCTATAAATATATTTTATTCTAGTCTTGTACGTTAACTTCCAAGTGCGGTGAAATATACACTGGGTTTATTCCTTGTATGGCAATATTTAATTACAAAGTTGATTCACGGATAAAAAAATGGCTTTAAGGAAAAATTAAATAGAACTTCAAAAGTGCTCACTTTATCGTGAACAGCCTACACGTGTTGCTGCTCTTCATCGCTTCGCTTTCCCCGACCTACTCGCGAGTGCGAAGAGATGTCAGGCGATCCTAATGTGAGAAGCGGGCGGAGATTTACAAAGGCAAGCCGCCCCGTACCACGCCGATAAAGCCTACCGCGACTCGTGCGCCCCTGACCTCCGGTCGATTGTATTTCTGGTGTTATCTTCTAAAGAATGTTCTGGTCATTGCCTTGGCCTCTCTCAGTGTGACTCGGGGTGCGTGGAACCTTCTGGATCGGGCCAGCGAAACTACTCAAGCCGCGAGTACAACGAAACGACGAGCCAGCAGAGCGTAGAGTTGATGTGAGAGTGACCAGCGGGTGCGAAGTCTGTGGACTGCGAGCATCGATACAGCGAAGGGTGAGACTGACGGGCGTGACTATGAGACTGGATGCTTGAGTGAAAGATGTTTGGAATGATGGCAATAAACAGACTGAACATGTGTTAATAGTGAGCGTGAATTAAGTGACTACAGCCAATATAGACACTTCGAGAAGGACTTTCATTAGGAACGAGGTAGATATTACGCTCACCGAGAACAACATGAGTATTTGTTGATGTATTAGTTTAATGTTGTAAATAATAGCCACGTGAGTAAATTTAAAATCAAAATTTATTTCAATTATTTTATTAAGACCTCCATCCTTAACGAAATTGGATTCGCCCCTCTGGCGCCTTGTTGCAATACAATATAAAAGTTACTAGTGCAGAAAATACGTGAAAACGATATTACTCCTTCAATAAATAAACATATTTGTAAACAACGCAATAAACGGGAGCTTGATAGTAATAAACATCATTATCTCAACAGCTGTTGAATATATAGTTCCCCGACATTACACTTTCGCTATCGGCACCCAGCTTTACGAGGTCTGTTTTCAAGAGCTGTACTTTTAATTGTACTGATTTCACTTCGTTTGCAAAACAAGCGTCGCAGTACGTTTTAGGACCGAACTGTTACAGCTCTGAGCTGTGGCAATATTCGCACAGACACTGACATGCGAGTAACCCTCTCATATCCAGTGTAGGCAAATGTCTATACTGCGATATTTCTTGCGGTCGTGGTACTATTTTCGTCATCCCGGAAACGGTAATACACTCGATTAACCATTACAATATCTATAACATTGAATTATTATTAATCGACTAGTTCTTTACTGACTTATTAAGTTTCAAAGTTAACCAATATGAAGGCACAATTTGTTTCATTTATTCCATATTATCCCGTATACCCGAACACATGCAACAGGTTGGGGTATGCCGGTATGTCGATGATGTATTTAACAGATATTCCCGTGCTGCGCACAGTGAAGTCCGTAAATATGCTGATGTACCTGCGGGTTACTTCCATCTTCTCTGAAGCCCTGTTACAGTTCTTCTTTGAGACTGTTGCTCCACCTCCTGTAAACAAACCAACCTTAACCATTTCTAAAGGCTGTTCACGATAAAGTGACCTCGAAATCAACCTTAGAAAAAAGTCACTGTCCCTGCCTGCGCGTATTTTAACGGGATCACTGAGTGACATGTGCCCAGAAAAGTTGGTGACGATGAATGGAAAATAGTTCCATATGTTAACGTCGAATAACAAGGTTAGGTAACTATTGGCGATAACTTAAGTTATTTCCTACGCTTTCTGTATGTTTAATGCATCGAAGTGTAAAAATGTAAACAAAATTGTAATATATTAATTTTTGTAATGTTACCACAGTTCCACTTGACCGACGCACAAATAAAGTGATGAGGCACATGGCAATGATAATTTTACATAAGGTCGAAGAATACACAACGTGCATGCAAGTAAATATTAAGCAGGGCTTTCGAAATTGCTCATTTTACCGTGAATAGCCTATAGAAATTTACATCACATTTACTAAGCACCACAATCGTGCGCACTCAGTTTAAAGATATTTTGCATAATAACAATTTCGTACGAGGCATTGTCAACACATACTTTTTCTCTCTGCTCTTATTCATATCTATTAATACTACAATTTTTTGATCAAATTTAAGTTGAAGTCCAATTTAACTAGAAAGGTACTTTTATGTAAACAGAAGTATTAAACGGCTTGTGACACGTGGTATATTTAGTAAACGAATAAACACGCCATAAATAGGATGATTTTTCAAAATTTTAATTAAAGAAGTGTGAATAAACCGCGAGTAGGCTATACGTACGAGGTACCGCGGTGGTTGGGTGGTTAGACTAATCGCCTCCCACGTAAGCGACCCGGGTTCGACTCCCGGTGGGGTCGCATGTAGGAATCGTGCCGAACGATACCACTGGTCAATAGGTTTTCTGGGGATCTCCCGTTTCCCCCACCCCTTCTTTCCACCGCTGCGCAATACTCACCTCGCTTTACCCTCACCGGCTCTCAAGACCTCGAAGTTAAGAGCCGCCTAAATATCTTCACTCGTTCACTATACGTATGCACTTTCAATGTAAAGCCGTGCTAGGGATGTTTGTAAATATGGATTACAGACTCGGACCAAGCCGTCGACGATCGGAGTCGACGTGGGGAGACGTGGAGTGCGCGAATTGCCCGTCGACGGAGCTCCCACTACCAACCCGCGACGAGTCGCCGGGTCTTGTCATCGCACCTGCCGTGATTAATTATCGCCAACGTCGTTCCAATTTATCTTCATCATGTTCATCACCGCGCCCGGGGCTTCATCTTCGACCCCGGCCATCTTTAATATTCACCGAGTCTCTCCCCGGTCGCCTCCTTCAAACTTTCACCGATGTCTTTGACGTCGGAAGTGTTCGACGTGGCATGTACGACGCGGGACACGGAAGATTTGCGCGCCGTTCGAGACTGGTGGACGACTTTGATCTCTGCCCTCGTGTAGTACACACTGACAAAAATGTTTTGTCGAATGAAACAAAACTTTTTAGGAGCAAACAAATTCATGGTTCACATAGGGACAATTCAAAATTTTGTTCCTGAAAACAAATTATTTATGTATCGGATTGCTCAAAACATGTAAGAACCTGTTGATGTAACTAAATATTTGTCTGTACGTAGGATATATTAGAGTTTGGTTATTATAAAAAAATAGTGAAATGAGAACCGAGATCCGAACACTGAAAGCTTTCCCCTTAACACTTCTCTCTAGCGGCCTCAATCAGAGTGAGTGTTGGTGAAGCAGGTATGCGTACTCTATTCATAAAATTTTAGACGCCTGTTTTACGTCAGTAAATAATTTTAAGTTTAATAGCTTTTCTCCTTCGTTTTTTGTTGAGATTGTTTCATTGGGACTGTGTGTCTTTATTAACGACCAATACATACACTAACAATCACCGTCATTATATTAAATGTAACTTAAAATCAACAAATTCTTGAGTTGTAGATTTGAACGAGAGAAATCAAATGACCTTATTATCCTACAGCCAACCAGACAAATGCCGTTACAGGAAAAATCATATTATGTTGTTGCCTCTACAAATTCTGTAATACTATTCTTATATTGATCGAGCTAACCAAGTACTTATTCGCTCCAAAAGAATATCTGACTCTGCCATGATATTTATGATGTAATAAGTAGTAGGATTATGGGAAGTCTGCGACAATGTATTTTAAATGGGAGCTGTGTGACTACGGCTGCAGCAGAGATTGACCAACTATTTTCAGGGATATTTTTTATTGTAGCCAGGAGCGTTCCCTTCGTGGCACTTCGTGTTGTTTAACCCGTTTTTCACTATTTTAGAGACTGTTTACAACATTATAACGTTTCACTTGGCGTTGCGGGAGCTAAATTCCTAATTTTTTTTTCTCTTTATAACATTTGGTATTAGACGCCTGCTATTGTTGGCGTGAAGGTGGGTCGTGTTTGACTTATCGTTACCGACAGTAGTAGAGGGTATAGTGGTTTAGATGCTGTCGAGGGCATGACATGGTGGTGTTTGTTAGTCGCTAATTAGTAGATAACTATGATAAGTAATTGTAAGTGTTGTTTTTGTGTTATTTTTCGGGTTGGGGGCCTAAAATTTGATGAGAATTTTTATTATGTAATCAGAAATGTTTGGCATGCACTGCCTACAAAAACGAATTTAGCTAATTTTTTTTTTGGTTCTCTCTCTGGTGACGGTATATATCGGTTAGTACAGCTGTTGGTGTAGTAAGCCACAAGCACAACATGTGTATAGTAAACCACAAGCATGACATGTGTATAGTAAACCACAAGCATGATATGTGTATAGTAAACCACAAGCATGACATGTTTATAGTAAACCACAAGCACGACAAGCGTATAGTGATGTTCCCTGAAAGTAAAATAAGAGGTTGCACTACAAAAAATCTGAGGCTCGCTATATAATAAGAATTGAAGTAACTAGTGAGCCCCTGATAGTAGTTCAGCTTCTGAAATTGGTACACGAGGTGGGCTAGCAGACAATTTAGTTCAGGAATCCGGGAATTTAAATTTAAGTAATAATAGTAATATATAAATGGAAATCAATCGCTTACTTTTTCATGCATCCGGGTTATTACTTTGATAAAGGTTCTGTGGATGTATCAGAGTATCTGAAGAATTTTAAATGAGCAGCAATGGTGAACAATTGGGACGGCAAGAAATGTCTGATCTATTTACCTAGCTTTCTAAAGCGAGCAGCAGCTCGAGGTTATGACAGTTTAGGTGACCAAGCAGAAAACGTGACAACTTATAGGGCATTAGCAACTGCTTTTAATGGCTGAGGACCTATGAATGTGCCTGATAGAGTCCATGGAATCGATACGATACAATTAGCATTTGTAATAAGTTGGATATTAAGATGTCAGAAAAAAAAACTAAATTATATATTTATATGTGTATATATAAAATTTAAGAGGATTGAGTCCTGCAATATTACAAAAAGTCTTGATCTTAGAAAACAAGACGGTTCAGCAGTTGATACAGGATTTAAGAAAGATTGAAGCAGGTAGTTACTATGATAGGAATAGGCGAGCTCTAGCACCCAAGTCATTGAGTAAAGAAATACCTAGAGTGGATTTCCCCAGGTTAAATTTTCTGACCACTCCAGCTGTAGTTCGAGGGATGAACACCACGTCGCGCTAGTCTATTTTCGTAGCGTGTGAATGAGGAATGTCGGCGGCGTTTCCACATTCATTGACATATACCCTCTCTCTCACTCACACTCTATCTCTGTCACCCCCAGTCCCAACTCCGCAACAGTAGAACGTGTTCTCAATGTCTGCTATATCCACACGCTGGGACATACAAGATGGCGGACATCCAAGTTCCTGTCTCACGTCGTATATATCCGTTTACGAAAAGATTACAAGTTCTGTAAAACATATGAATGAACAAAATGAAATATAATGTACGCATAAGTAACAGGAAACGTTGCATATTACTCATACGGTCATAATAAAAGCATAAACACAATTTTACAAAACACGCGAGAACTGTGTAATTATATTCTATATAATATGTTATCACACATGTGCACTGTAAGTGGTTTGTGTAGCTCAGTGAGTTAGTGCTCGGGTCTGTGCCACATATATGTAGGTATTAGAGTTCATATCTCCGACGGGTACCGAGTTCTTTATGTGACGCATTATTGCTGTTTATAACTTACTTTATTGTTAGAAAATGTTTATTTCCAGAATATCTTTGTCTAAAAGTAATAATACGCAAGTACCAGCACAGTACAGTCTACGAGCAGTGGTTGTTTGCTAATCACATCGATTGTTTGCTAAAGTAGGTAATTTGATCTGTATATCGTGAATAATATTAAAAGGCACACATGAAAGCCTTAAGTTATTATTGTTACAGTTCTGTCTTCGTTTGGCCGTATAACCGTAAAAAAGTTTTTAATTACGGAGAGCACCAGCATGATCATTATGCTCGTTAATGATACATATTTAAAAACAGGGGCGTAGCTGGGATGGGGGTGATATAGTGGGACATATCTCCCCTTCCCATAATCAAAATGAAAATAAAATTTTAAAACAAAATGACAAGTATTATTATATGTTAATTAAAGGAATATGTGATCTGCCTTGAGCATGAAGAAGGTTTATAGCATTGTGTGATTCCATATATGTACATGAAGCCATTGATTATAATAAATTTGTAATAATACAGGTTTAATATTTTATTCGAAAATATGCATAAGAAATATCTTTCCTCCCCCCTTCTCCTTCTACAGTACATTCCTAGCTACACCCTTGTTTAAATAATATGCCAATGTTTTAATTAGTGGCATAGATGTCCGCCGTACGTACATGTAAATACAGTACCTTGTTTTCCATACATACGCAGTGCCGTTACTCATATCATTTTCCATACATTAATAGTAACTCGTACGTTAAAATCTAAACCAATGTAGTCTTCAGGGGGAAAAAAATAAATAATCTCCGTAGCTTTTGGATGCACCACAAATCTCATGCATATAAAATTTGGTTGCATTTTTAACCCTGTCCCCTGCGAGTTTTTTTGCCTACCATTTACAAGTTTCTATTAGCACTTTAGATAACGTGTGAGTATAAACGGATGCGTTCTTTCTTCCCTTCCGCTGTAGAAAATTGTGTGCCTTCTGTTGTGCCCACGAGTATAACAGAAAATAACAGAAATTGGGCATCGTGTAAGTCTGGCTTGAACGACTCACGCCTCTCGCAGAATTTAGGCACCAGAAACTTCTTAAATCATTTTTAAATATCGAAAGAAAAACTGTTTTGCAAATATGATACACTACATACATCTAGTATTATACTAACATATTACAATTAACATTGTTAGTTGGTAGGGGAATGTTAGTAAATGGAGAAAATACCCACGATAAACGAATCGAATTTACACTTGCTGTATGAATTAACACTCCTTGTTAAGATGATCGTACACGTTATAAAATATATTTCGTTAGTATAGTATAATCGTGCAAAAAAATGAGAGGTCGTTAACGAAAAAGGTATTTATACTTTCAACAAAACATGGGGCACGCAGAACATAACTAATTTAGGAAAAGTAAATTATAATTATGTAAATATGCCACAAGATGCCCTACGGTCGCAAATTATTCCAATTTGTACATAGTGTTCGTAAAATGTTGTCATTATCCATTTGTAGGCCAGGAGACGACCAACATTCCAGAATACACGAAAAACTTTTGACACAGTCAAGATATTTAATAATATTTCTGTTATTTTTGGTAACAACTGTACACTATGAACAGAGAAATGTATTGATTCGGCTATGTTTATACACACCTGCACACCGTAATGCAGCGTAAGCTGCGACGTCTGAAGTAAAGTTGGATTAATAATAGAAATATTTAATCATTATATTATGCCTTAAAATGTGTGCAGAAGAAACGAATATATGTTCTCTTATGTTTTGGTTACCAGTGGAACCTTATCAGGGATTTCCTAAGCATTGGAATAAATACTTGTATTTTATATCTTTAGAAAAAATGTTGAGGCTAACACCAATCAGTACAGAGCAGTCGGTGTTGTTGGCGGGAAACTGTTATTTACAGTAATGTAAGTATAAAACAATATGACAAAGGCGTGTATATGCACATTTTGACGTTTATATTTATTCACAAGTAATAAGCTTCTCTTATAGTAAATGTCGGCTTTGAAGTATGATCTGCTTCAATATAGTTGTTCCTTACGAGGTGTTGTTAGGAAGAAAAGTAAACATGGCAGGCTTGCTGCCTGTTTAAATACACTGGAATTATGAATTAAAACATTAATGGAAAACTGCAAATACAGAAGACGTGTTTCTGAATGACAGAGAAGCACCCACTACATAATTCTAAACGCATTAGGTTCTGTATTGTAAACGTAGGCCGTGTCCGAAATGGCAGATTGTGTTGACAAAATGATCATGTGACCCGATATTTTATTCAAGCATTGTGACGTATTTGGTAAATTGATATTTCGAATTTTGTATGTAGCGGATGTTAGCAAAAATACAAAACGACAAAATTAGCGCCATGTTGGTTTTGACATTCAAAGCGCATGCGCGAATGAGTACTTTTTTTTTTTTTTTTTTTTTTTATACAAAAAAAAGTGTTCATAAAATACACTAGACATGTTTTAAAAAGCAAATAAGTGTTGTGCTTTGTTTATATATTTCGTAACAAATGTTTTATTTTAAGTAGTAATTGGATATTATATTATTGTTTTGTTTATTAACATATTCGGAGCATTCCAGTAATGATCGTAGAAATATTACGTCCATTTTAAGCATTTAATTTATATAAAACATATGTTAACTGTTAATGTAAGAATGTGTTGCCGCGAGTGCTAAACAAGTGACTGTCGACAACGTCCGGATTGAAACCTACTAAATGACAAATTATAAAATAACGAATATGTCCTTACGGACATGGCCTTAACTTGACTATTAATGATTGACACCGAGTCATTGCATTCAATTGATGTTTAGTGCATAAATAGTTATACTTTGTAATGTACGTAGTCTGAAGTAGAATATTGCGACTCTCTTTGTTATGTCTAGTTCTCATGCGTTCGTTAGTGTTAACATTACTGATAAACACTACAGCGTCAACGTTTTTCGTATTGTGTGTCCGAGGTTTCAGTATACAATATACAATGGTGTGCTGCGTTACACTCTTGTAAATATAAACACACACAGCTGCCAACTTTTCAGACAATATCCACTAATGCACATCATTATTGTAAATGTGGATCTTGCAGAGACGACAGTTGTATTGTCACTTTAAAACAAAACATATGTTAGAGTTGAGCCTTAAACGATATCATTAATGTCCATTTCCCGCAGTGTGCAAACGGCTTTCTGCTGAACGAGATGCACGCTCATACAGAGTTCGCATTCGTCTACGTACGTAAACGTTTTACATGTTTCGGGAAATTACATACGCACGTACACGGGGAAACGAATATGTGTACGTCTCGCGTCCTTACAGCGTCCTTACGTCATAATTATTAATGCTAATATTTATTTTTATAAAGAGTGGAATGGAGGCATTGCCTTTTGAGAAACGCTACTGAGCAGCGTTCTTAACAATGTATACTCTCTAACCTTTAATGATATAGAAGAGCCGGGATAAATATAACCAGTTTTCTTCGTGATTTGTTATAAACAGGGCGTGGCATTGAATGTACAGTTAATATGCAGAGCAGTGAGAACACTGCAAGGCAAGGAATGCATGAGTGAAAACGTTCTATTATTATACAACATTTAATTTTTATTTATACTAATATTAGTGTTAAAATAAATTAACCTCTAGTTGTTACCAGTTTTAATGATACATTATAGATAACTGCGTTTACTGACTCAAATATATATTCAGTCCTTTCTTGTATAAAGTATATGATTGGTTAATATTATCACTTTCATTGTCATGCACTTTCCAGCTACGCCTCCTAATGGATTGATAATTCTAAAGCTATACGCCTACGTTCCAGCACATATTCAGTTAGTGTTTTCAGTCAAAATACTTGTTCAGAATCTTATGAGCTAACTAGATTCTGTAAAGGATGTAAATAAGTATGCCTGCCGGAATGTATCACGTATCGAGCCGAGTGAATTATGCTTATATACATAAGTTCATTCCTAGTTTCGGACACAGCCTTAACAACACTCGAATCGACATATTGAACGTAATGATAATTTGTACGAACAGTCACCTATGTAGTAGATCACAACTCCAAACTGTAAACATTGTGTTCAATTGTAGACCGTCGTGCGTCTAACATATATTTCTCCATTATTGAACAATTATTTGCTGTCCATTTCCTTTCACATAATAACGGAACGAAAAGTTTACTATGATGTATGACATAATTCGTTGTTAATATGACGTTTATAATTGTAAGTGCTAACAGTACTCGTATTTTATTATGAACGCCTAAATCATAGTAAAATAATAGATTATAATAAAACAATGACCGTTATAAAAGTTATGATAATTTATTTCCGCATAGGTAAATAAAACCAAACAGTAGTTGATATCACTGCATATTTCCGCAAACACATTATTACGTCTAATTTACCTTCAGAAGTTTGACAAGAGCCTTTTCACCTTGTGTATGATAAGCAGTCAGTATTGATACCGTACAGCATTTTGTGCAAAGGAAAACAGACTAAATGTATCCTCCACTCGCCAAACCTGTTAAGTGTATCATAAACGGGACGGAGGAAATTGGCGAAAACATTTCACGGCTGAGTCCCACAATGCACGTCAATGATTTTTGCTTTAAAAAAGGCGCAAAAAAATTCCTCAGTTGGCTGTCCAAATCTGTATAGCCTCACTTATACAGTTTTTTATTTTTTTATTTTAGTATTCACTTGACAGGTTAGCAGGTGTAATGCAAACTAAACGGATTTTGCTAGTTGATGTTCGGCCATCTTGCGAACGTACCCAGTTGCAAAACCTGTCAAATGCATCCTATACTTTCAAAACCTGGTCAATTAATATGTTCGCGATAGTTACAATCTAAAGCTTGTATCTCCTCACAAGGGCATTGCTAGTTAAATTCGATAATTATGCAAAAAATATATCAATTTAAAAAACTAAGATTTTTTACAATTTGTTTTATTGGATTTGAGAAATTGTGCTTAGAACAAAAAACTTAAAACACATCATTTGAGTGACACGAATACAATACATATCCCAACAATTTTTGTTACAATCAGCGGCATGTTGGCATCTGAAACATAGCTTCCTAACAAACAAATACGAATACTGTCTTCTGATGAAATGCAAAGGTTAAGAAGTTTACACACAGATGGTACCAACAATTACAGAATTTTCGAAATGTCGGCACCCTGCTCGTCTAACAGCTCAATACGAGCGTCAATGTCGTTGGTGTCGCCTAGGCGTTCTTGTTCTCTGAAGATATCCGAAAAAAAAAAAAAAACGTGGTTTTCAGAGTCTTCCCATTGATCCCCATACTGTCTCTTCAGCATTGTTTTGATGTCTTCTGCATTCTTTGATTTCAGTGCGGCACCTTTGGAGATAAGAGTTGGTAGGTTCTGGTTCTTGAAACTCTTTCCTCTTTCTTGCAGATTTGGGCTTCCGAAATTCGAAGTTATAGAAAGGTTCGCCTTGTACTAGGCACACACAGTCATATTCTTGGTTTTCGTGATTATCAATTTTTTTTTTACTTTCGGTAAGGGCTCACTCCGTGCCATCTCCGGCAATAGGATAGTATAGGAATTTCCATGTCAAAGAAAGCCGACGTGTCTTGGTGACTTTTTGTCCTAGAGATTTCAAACAAACACCGTTATAGAGATTTTTCAGAGAGCAATTGTGCTGCAGAGCGAAATCAAGGTACCTGCAATTTAAAATATCTTAAATTCTGAAGCGAATCATTTGAATAGTCATAGATTTCAGACTGTTTGTGTATCACGTAAATAACGCAGCCGTACAGTGGGTACAAATAAGCTGATTTATATAGTCACTGGTGCCGATTTATAGCTCTTAAGACAAATTAGCTACGCTGTCATTTGTTAATGAATGCAGACCAGGGTGATTCGCGGCACATCTAGCATGAGCCCACGCAGGCTGGCCCCAGCCGAAGGGGGGGACCTGCGGCCCCCTCCCCCTTTTCAATGCCCTATCCTCCAGCTCAAGTACCTGCGAGTCCCGGCCTTACTGCATTGGTGACGTATGCCACAATAACATTATATATATATATACAGCCGTCATAACATGATAAAACAAAAATAATTTACTAGTCATTTAACGTAAGTTCCAAAGAAAAAATATGTATAATCATTATAATTTTGTAGCCTGTTTATAAGTTACACATCGTTATTCCCATTACATAATTTTTTATCTTCTCAAGAATGATTTTGTACATAAAATATTTTTACTGAAATGTACATTGAAGGCCACCGAGTACAACTTAGGAAAGATTATAATAAGGCACATATATATCGGGGGAAACAAAATTTCGCGTCTACATTTCGAGTCAATTTTTTTTAATACTCGCAGGTATTATTTAGTCAGTAGTGCCTGACTTTCTGTAACAATTCGTATTCCGGTTGGCTGGTGTGAGAATCCTCCGCGAGGTAAGGAAATGTCTGGGACACATTCCCGTATCCAGAAAAATAATTCTAATTCTGGGTGTTGGGGGGGGGGGGGGTACGGTGTTGTAACTTAGACTTGAATTTTTTTTTAACACGTATTCTCTATAAAATGAAATTGATTGAAATGCGTGTAGTGTAGTGTTGAACAGAAAATCAATATACTGAGCAAATCAAAATATATGTCCTTTGTGTTGTCAGGGTTCATGCTGCAGTGTTGGTTTCAGTGTAGTTTGGTATGACTGACGGCAAATTAAGATTAAAACCAATGTGTCCAGGAAGAAAATACTAATATCAGGAGGATGCTGGTATGAAAATACATATACACTTAAGAATACAGTTATCACAAATGCTACAAATGACAAAATCACATAAATAACTTTAAAAAATAATGTGATTTAATATTCAAATAAATGTGTTATATTTG
Source organism: Dryococelus australis (assembly GCA_029891345.1). Lineage (NCBI taxonomy): Eukaryota > Metazoa > Arthropoda > Insecta > Phasmatodea > Phasmatidae > Dryococelus > Dryococelus australis. The sequence goes on from CM057001.1 coordinate 109,226,503, forward strand.
GAACATCAAAATTGCTATGTAGCACACAAATTATTTCATTAAATATGATTACTAACACCAAGAAGCAACTGATTATGATAAACATACTGATTTTAATATTTATCAGCTTTAAAGTATACTTTCTTTGATTCTAATAGGTTCAAATACCAAAGATGTATTAAAGGATCTGATATGTACTCTTTCAGAACTGATTTCAGAATTAAAATTTTATAATTTTCATTAAATAACTACTGTAGCGTTCTCAATATATAAATGCTCCGGTTAGTCAGTGTTGCAAATATAGCTGTAGCACGAAATTTCCTTAGTCCCACGACGCCTGGTACAACTGCACTAGGTAACCAATTAAAATACCGTTCAACTAATATTGCTGCAAATTCCGTCTCAAATTTACCTTTCAACTCAAGGAAACTGATGAATATCACAATAAAAATTGTGATTTGGGGCAGTTAATTAAAAATGTAAGAATGCAAAATTAGTTCCTAGGTAAAACTACAGCCCTTGCAATGTCTCATGGTCGCATTGTCGTCGCACATTAATCCCATTGAAATACAGCCCCTCTGCAAAGAGAATGCGTAAAACACTGGATTGCAGTCCAAAACAAACATGTTCAATATACACATACAACCCAATGTAAAACACATATGAATGCTACAGAAAAAAGTGAATGGCCGGATAAAAATCACTTTAAATATGTTACACATTATAAATTACAATATTCAAATAATCAGATCAAAATAAATAAATCACGTCTCTATCAAGTGTTACAGACGTCTCATATCGGTCATAGCAGCGTTACTATGGTAATAAACAAAAAAATGCTTGGAGCAATCATGGCGGCTTTATACTGGTGCTGCGCTCAAATTAGTGTACCTGAACATCATACTGCTCAAGCAATATAAATAAAATGTACCTAACAACAGATATTGAGTTCAGCTGTTTATTTGGATAAGTTTTCTATATTTGGAGAGGGGGTGATTAAATACCCACGCTCACCTATCTATTTTTTATAGGGCCTACGGTCATGCAGGGGTGCCATAACATTTACTAACGCAGGGGGAAAGTAGGTAGGCAAAACTGTACCTTCTGCGGCGTAGCTGACCGTGGTACCAGCTTCTTATAACGGTTCACAAACGCGAGGTTGTTGTATTTTACGAGTGTCATGGTCACCAAGATTTACGCTTCTCGAACTGTGAGCATGTGTGAGTCTTATTCACACCTTCAATATTCAGTGGTGATTCGTGGTTCCTTTTAGTCCATAAAAATACAGTAATAATAATAATTGAAACTGTAGCACGTATTTCAAATAAAGAAATTATTCAAACACCACATTTATATATCATAATCATAATGCAAGTAGTTACATTGATAACATAGAATAATCAATCCTGCGTGACACGTCACATTATTCTTTATACGTTAATTTTAGATAAAATTACAATTCCTGAGAAGTTTTAGGCAAAATCATCTAAACTAAGAAGCCGGATGTTACATGTAGCTGGAAGTTGCAATGAACATCAATATGTGTCTCACAGTACAAATAATCCATGCATGATATTTCAGATGTTGAATTTCTTTGTTAACCGCTTTTAAATTGAAGAATTAAAGTAGCCTGAAATAAAACACAGCCAGAACTGTCTACAACACAGTTACACTTTACATCATAAAATAATAAGAAATTAAAAACAATTTTATGAACGAATTATATACAAAAATACACCAATGAGTTTGCATATGTATAACACTAAATATTCCTAACACATTAATGAAACCTCAAGAAGTAATACATCAGAACTGTGAAATGATTTCCAATGTACTTATTATGTAAGGTAAGCCAATGGGAAGCAAAATAAGAATTTATTTTTTCTTCTTCAATTTTTTTCGTGCTTCCAGAATATACAGTGGTTCGCGGATAGTTTTCCCTGTCAAAAAAAAAACAGGCGCTACTATCTCAGGTAACAAACAATTGATGTAGAAAAGTTCAAGTTTAGGGAGCATTTCCTTTTCCCGCAGCTCCTAGTCTCTGTGCTCCTTTTCAATATGGAGATGTTCGTGTCGATCAGACATAGCAATCTGTGATGTTAAAGGTTCTCTGAATTTTATAATAGTAGAGATGCGTTTTTTTTTTCCAACCCATCAGATGTAAGTTCCAGGAAAAACAATTTTTTTTTTCTGTTTTGCTGTTTCCTTGAGGCCAACTGTTCTTGCTGATGGAACGCACTTTATCTCTATTATTGCATCTTCTTGAGTAATCAAACCATCGGAGCTAGCACCCAAGAGACCATGGTGTAAACTAATGAAGAAACCGCACCTTGTAACTGTTAACGCGGTTTGCCTTTCCAACTGTTTCACAGCAATATACTCACACCGGCGACCATATTCCATTTCTGCTGTAGAAAAGTTAGGGATGAATAGCAACCGTTTTACAAGCAAGATTCGCACACGACGTCGTGTCCTTCCGTCTTCACACTGCACCGAAATTGCTTGAAGTCAAGCGAGAACTTCGCATGTCTTGCCATAGCTCGCTATCTGCTTGCCCACAAGTTTCTCTAGCGGTTTTGTCTCGTTCATCTACAGAAACTTGTAGTGTAGTGACGAATTCTTTACACTTCCTTGTCAGCTCTAACTGATCTTCTGGTTGTTCAGCTTCTCGACCATAGTCAGTGTCAGGTGGGGCAGATACTTTATAACGCTTTGCTGGTCTGTCGGCATCGTCGTAACTTAATCTGCGTCTCTTTCGTGCATTTTGACGTCGAATTTTCTTGTTCAATATTTTATTTTGTGTCTGTCCTGGACTTCAACCAGTTAACTTCTTTAATGGGCTGAGTTCCCATGAATGCCGCTTCTCTAAAATTGTAGTCCTGCAACATAGCGTCGTCGCTGGAAAGACCTTTTCTGGGTGAAGTTCATTCGTTGGCGGCACAGTCAGTCGTTGGCGGCACATTATGTCTCGCTGCCCGTTCACGTAAAGAACAGTACTTGTTCCTTACTCCCAGAGATTAGGGGCTTGCCAGTTAGTTCGCCGATGATGACAGCCTAATATGATATCAATTATCATTATAATCGTGTCCATTTTCTCTCATTTTTTACATAGGTAATTACACACCTGATGATAGATTCAAGTCTATTCAATTTACAACCGATTACACATCCTTTGAATTAAACAATGAAAACATAACACCTTGACCTTGACCTTGACCAGCATTGTAATTGGCTACAAGACTCATATAAAATTCAGGTGCGTTGTTAGTTTTGTGTTGTATGAGCCTTGGAGCTTTGGCAACTAGACGCTGAACAAGACTTGATACTTCTTCCAGTATTCTTGATTTCTTGATTCTTTGTAATCTACCCTTTTCTTCTTCTTATTCTTTTTCCTTGTTGCAGAAATAGCTTCTACATAGCTCGTGTTGTCCGAGCATGTGATAAGGGCCATTTTCCAAATCACGAACCAGGTCTGACACTTGTTCGCCTACACGGCCACAGTGGCGAATAGCACCCCTAGCCGCGGCAGTCAGACGAGTGATAAACGACTTCAGAAATTTTCTTGCATCCACAGCAAAAGTCTTGTCAGCAGCTAAAGTATGAAGATGGCTAGCGTAGTTTTTTATGCAGTGGTTTGCTCATTCAGTGTTATATATGGAACGATCATGGGACACATTTTGTAACAGCCTCGTATACACACTGGAATCGCCGTCCCCTACATAATGTTTGTATCGCATTCCATGCATATGTTCACTGCTTTTAAAACCTTCTACAATAATATGTTGCTCCATAGCAGTCGATGGCCTATTATTAGAGACTTGCAAAATTCGCGTTATTATTCGTGGATTCGTTAAACTTTAAACACTTGCCATGCTTTATTGGGCATGTCCTGGCCAACTCTGCGCCAATAAATAAACACTTCAAAATGGTGTGCCCCAATCACGTGCGATTCAGTCAGAAAGGGAGTGACTTAACAACTATGCAGCAGCCAATGGAGAAACGGTGCCAGCTCCAGTATATTTAGTACTGTGAAGTTTAGACTGATGCCTAATAATAATGAGAATTTTGCAGGTCCCTACCTATTACTGCCCCATTTTTGTAGCACACGTGTGTCGTTGGCGGCACATTATGTCTCGCTGCCCGTTCACGTAAAGAACAGTACTTGTTCCTTACTCCCAGAGATTAGGGGCTTGCCAGTTAGTTCGCCGATGATGACAGCCTAATATGATATCAATTATCATTATAATCGTGTCCATTTTCTCTCATTTTTTACATAGGTAATTACACACCTGATGATAGATTCAAGTCTATTCAATTTACAACCGATTACACATCCTTTGAATTAAACAATGAAAACATAACACCTTGAGAACGAAAACTGAGAAACGAACAAAAATTGGGGGGGGGGGGGGGAACAGGCACTTATGGTAAGTCAAAAACGGGCTGGACGCATTATGCAAAACGTTTGCTGCGGAGTATACTTTTTACTCGCACAATGTGTCGTTTGTGCGACACAGTTAGAAATAATACTGCATGTAATTGTGGAGTCAGTTCTCGTTCTCGGACTGAAATAATTAAAACAACTATGCATATGTGCAACAAAATGTTCACACCATATCGTTAAGATGGCAGAATGCCCATTTAATACAAGATCAGTTGACATTACCATTGTTTTTACTTTTCTGTATGCTTATCGAAATATAAAATAATTTTTTAACATCATACGAAACCTACGAGTAAGAATAAAATATTAAATTCTTAAATATATATAATTTTTCGTAAGTTGCTTATATACTATAACTGTAGCGGCATATATATTATCTATGGGGGAAATGTCCTCAATAGTTATGAATTCAGCCTACTTTAGGAGGCCTCTGCAGTCGAGTGACTAGACAGCTTACTTCCCAACAAGGCGATCCGGGTTCGATTCTCGGCGGGGTCACCTCAGCTTTCGCATGTGGGAATCGTGCCGTGTTGATGCCGCATGAAGGTGGGTTTTCTCGGGGATCTTCAATTTCCCCTGTCCTTACATTCCCGGCGCTTCTACATACCTACCCCATTCACCCTCATCGGTTGTGAAGAAAGCCGTCGCGGCACAAGAAATATACTATTCGTCAAAGTTTGCATTTTCATACAACTTAAAAAAAAAAATAGTTTAACGTTTAGTACTCTAGAATTTTTTAATATCAACCTTTTAAACAGAATGGACGAAATGTTAAGTTGTGTATTGACAAGCAGGAGTTGATCATTTGTCCCTCTTCGTAAGACTGATGGGGCTAACTTACTTTGCAGAACGCCAGAGCGGAAATCCCGGAGTCTGAAGTAAGTTGTGCAGAGCCCCAAATAAAAATAAGCTGCTGACGCTCACTATACACCCCGCAATTCGCATATTCTGGCTCACTGAGACGTCCACGCTTCCTGAACTTTCTGCACATTCTCCCTAGCGAGATTTGCTTGTCGATCTGACTTTTCGAAGATGAAAAGAAGTGACGCTGTTATCATTAATTGAACCCCTTTTGATCAAAAAAGTTTTTAAGAGACCATAAGTGAGAGCCGATACTTGTTGGTATATACTGAGCATTCGAATGAGACTAATGTAGTTTCTAAATCGGTGCAGGATGCGTATGTCTTTTTGACTAACGAAAGTTAAATCTGCATAAAGTATTATTTCCTTAGCGCAACGCATGCAAAATAGCTTTCATTGCAGAATTTGTGCGTGGCATTGTTATGAGTGTTTGATAATGTTATCGTAAAAGCCGAGCTAGACAACACAATTACTTGACATTTCATATCGCTATAAGGAACAGTCAGTGGTGGATAAAATCGAATTTATATTTAACAGAATAGTCGATGCAGTGTAACACGAGCCTTGTAACACAAAAGTTAATGTAGATACACCACAGAACGCGACGGAGGTATACAAAAACCCTAAACCCTCGGAGCACCCTGACCCCAGCGCCCTGTTGGGGGCGATGTTCAGAGCTGGAAGACATGGGTATTGAGATGCGACAAACCTGTCAACTTCACCTTCCCTTCCTCCAGGACAACCCCTCCCCCCCCTCTCTTCGCCAAGAAGCCGCAACCGTGAGTCATCCGAGTTAAAAGCAAGCTACGGCACACGAAGCGCGGGTGCAGACTAGCAGAGCCCTCACGCGGTGCCGAGTCCCAACTGCGACCTTGGAGCCAGCCGCTAAAATGCCACTTCCCTGGTTCTTTAATCTGTCCGTCTGCATACGTCTTCCAGCCTCGAACAGGGTAATGTTCTCCTCCCAGGTGGATGACGGACGGGTGATTTTTCATGATGTCCATGTAGATTTCTGGCTTCTCAATCACGTCAGTTTTCCGGAACCCTCGCTCTAAAATTCCGAATACTCTATCGGGAAAATTAAAGAGTGGTCCCCAATAGGAAACCACATTTGAATTTCTTGAATTGTAGCGGGAGTCTCTTCAGAAACCAGTGCATCAACATGCCTATTGCAGTCTTGTTTTTATTTTACACCCCCCCCCCCCCACCCGTTATCATCAGCAAACAAGCAAATCTATCTTAGTTGTCCCTTCAAAATCTGCTTGCTGGGATAGGTTTTGATTAGCGAAAGCTTTTTGGTTCGATATTATGGCAGAATCAGTTTCTAGTCATGCCTATGCGAACACGTTTTCTGGAGTTTGAAAAGAGTGGAAATTTCCTTGATACACTGGGAAGTTGTGCAGGTACATTTGACATAGGCAGCTTGATCCGGAAGTTTATGAAACACAAGGTTTTTCTGGCAATCGTAGCTGAACCTATCGTAGAACACATCTGCTCTCTTTTTGTGCGCCATTAGCTGATGTCTCAGATCCGCATTCTCGTCTTCGACTGTTGCAACTTCGATTCTTGACTGAAGACTAGCGCATGTTAATCAGATGTCGACAGTAAGCGCCAAAACCGATATTAAAGTGGTTACAGACAATTATTCCATAGTACTCATATTGAACCGGAGTTTGTGGGTATTCTTTGTTAAACATCTCATGCATCTTTGTAATGGTAAGATCTGTGCTAAGGTACTGTCGTTCACAGTTCTTAGTTCTTGAGTATTGTGATTCCACTGGCATGAATTTGCCTATGTCGCTTTTTACATTTTCTTTTATATCAGCAAAATTTGGTCGATACACGGTTTCCTCCTCTCTTTTCGGCCGAATTTTCTAGACTTTTCAGAATCTGCGAACACAAACATCGTAGCCTGTCTCTTCCCACTTGAATAATTGTTGTAAACATTTCTCAGCAGAATGGTATGTTTTCGGTGCCGCTTTTTCTTCTTTTTGGCAAAATGTAATATGTGTTGAATTTTCTTTTGCTGTTTTTGTTGCTTCATTTCGGCATAGAAACTTGGATGTGTAGCCAGATGAAATTATTTTGTGCAAGTATTGATTTTTCCTTAAAGTAAGCTTGGTGAATTCTTCGAACGTCTTGACAATTGATTTTTCTTTAAAGTAAGCTTGGTAAATTCTTCGAACGTCTTGACAATTTAGTTCTTTAAAGTGGAAGATCTTTCTTCTGTGTGAACAGGTCAGCATTTTCGGGAATCCTTTGGAAGAGTACCTGACAAACAAAAAAGCGAAGTTTGTCTAGGTTATGTTGCCCACTTATGCTTATTCATGTATTGTCACAAATCACTCTATACTACTTATCTTATTAATTTAACATGGTATTTTATATCTTTTTTTCCTTTGCATCATTTCTTTTCCAGTTTTCTGGAAATAGTTTCTTCCTACAAGGAACGCCGGTCTTTTTGCAGCCTCTTTTCGAGTTGAGTTTTTCTGCGGTATTGTTTGCCTCTGCAGGATCAACGTCTATAAACTGAACCTCGATGGCTAAGATTACAATATTGTTTGTACTATTTTCACTGTCACTCATCTTAAATAATTAATATTATCCATATTACCAGTTCGTTTCCCTGTTCACAATTTGGTTAAGGTTAACTTCATCATATAAACAACCCACTGATTATAGTCACAATGCAGTTGAAAGCAGTGTCACCAATATTAATCTGTGAAAATCAGTGCTGTCAAAACAGACCACAGAGAAAGAAATAAGAAAAACACTGTCTTTGAACCCTTTCAAAGTAAAGTTCTGATATTTTAACCCATTTTGCATGTGTATTGCTCCAGGTGGCCATATTGGAATTCTGATTTGTATGATTTTAATAGTAGACTGTGTTTTTACAATTTTGACATGTTTTGCTAAGTTGACACGACTTTCTCATCGACTTTTCAAATGATTGTAGCAGGTTACACTAGTGGACAATTTCAGATCTTTGCAGACGATGCTTAGACGTTTCAAACGATCATTATAATTTTATCTTTTTATTGTCGTTTAACAGGTTTTGTAAGTAGGGAACTCATATTATGGGTAACCAATGCATCTAATAGTGAAGTAACTTTATCCAAAGGTATTAAATAGAGTAATTTGTGGAAATGTGATGAGACAACCAAAGCTCAGGTAAATGCTGTTTCAGTCACAAAAGGTGGTAAAACAGATGAGAAATATGTTGTACAAGTATCATCACTGTTTCAGTCGGAAGCTTAGTCAAATAATTAGGACACAGGAAGAGGTGGTGATACTAGATACAGGTAACATCCCTCCAATCACTTCAGTCCCTTACAGAGTGTCACCTGGTGAGAGGGGGGTCAGACATGGCACTGTAGACAAGAATATCAAGAATGGGATAGTGAGGCCTGTTAGTACTAGTTGGTGCTCTCCAGTTGTACTGGTGAGAAAAAAAGACGGTGAGTGTAGGATGTGTGTGGACTATCGTCGTGTGAACTCTAATTTGAAAGATGATAAATACCATCTGCCAAGGATAGACGACTTTTTAAGTTATCTGACAGTTGCTAATTTTATCAGCCATCTTGATATGATTTATGGTTACCACCAATTGAAGGTGGCTGAGAAGGATCAGAAGAAAACCTCATTCATAACTTCTGAGGGAACTTGTGCTTTAAAACTTTGCAGTTGGGATTAAATACGCCCCTTCCTTTTTTCAAAGGTACATTGATAAGACTTTGGACGGGTTGAAATGAGGTTCGTGTCTGGTTTATTTGGATAACATACTAGTAACAGGGAGTAATTTTGAACAATGCCTAGACAGGCTATAACAGGGGCTAAAATATTTAAAGAGGCTTAGTTAATCTTGAAGCCAATTGTTTTGGGTGTGAGAAAACTGAAGTATTGGGGCATATGGTCAATAGCAAGGGAATAAAATCTCATCTCAAAAACGTAAAATCAGACAGAGAATTTTCAAAACCTACAGACACCAAAGGTGTTAGGAGCATTTTATGCCTAGCTTCCTTTTATCGCAAGTTTGTAAAAAAAATTCTCACATATTGCAAAACCGTTATCTAGCTTGTTAAATAAATACTAGAAGTTTGACTGAGGTGATGCCCAGGAAATGGCTCTTCGGGATTTAAAACAAAAGTTGACCTCATCCCCTACATTAGTTCATTTTCAAGAAGGGGAACCCCATTGAAATTCGTACTCATGTAAGAACACAAGGTATTGGGACCATCCTTATGAAAAAACGAGATAAGAAATATCATAATGTAGCCTACATAAGTGTAACTCTTAACCAGCAGAATCCAGATATCCTTTCACACACTTCGGCCGGTATTCCATAAAATTCAGTTTGGCATTTAATATAAGATACCCTCTCGGGCGATAGAAAAGCCATGACTAATCCTTAACTCGCGGAACGTATTTCTGAACGTATTTTGTCTATGTCCTTAAATGGTAACGGATGTGCCGCGGTTTATTATTCGCCACCTCGTGCGAGGATATAAACAAAGTTTTATATACAATATCTTTTGCAAAAATAAACACCTCCGCGGTTATTTATTACGTTATCCGAAGAGCTGTCAGTTATTACAGACTTGAAATAACATTGCACAGGGTAATAAAAACTAATTATTATTATTATTGTATGACGTGATATATTTATTTCATTCTCTATTGCGTGACAACTTATCGAACATACTATGGTATGTTTTGTGTTTGTAATGTGGAAATTATATACGTAAATTTTAAATGGTTCACATGCATTTTAACAGTACAGTTGCAACCTCATGTTTGTATGTTTATTCGAATTAATAAATCTACGGCATTTTGGGATCCCGAAAATCAGAGCTGTATTGTATTCAACTGTATTGGTGAAGCAGGGTTCAAGGTATAAAATAGCACGTCGATGAAACCCATAACCCCAATGTGAAAATAATGAACAATAATGCTGTCTTTCCTTTGGGCTGTATGTAGTATGGGAACCGAATAAATAACCTTATTTTAGGTCTTGGTAATAAAAATTTGTTACCCGCCCCTTGTTTCACGAAAATGTCTGTACTGATATATGTGCAGTATTAAATTTTCCCACAAATACTTTGTACTGCATATGTCAGTTTTATTGTGGTATTATTTCATACTGGCTAGAATTCAGCATTTTGGCAAATTATTAAATCGTGGTATATGTTCAAATCACAGATAAGACAAGGCGAATTAAATCATTGTGTTTCAAATTGTGCAGAGAAACGTTACCAAGTGGTGCTATACACATACGTTATTGACGTTAAAGAAAATTGTTACAGTCGAAACAGCTGTTCACGGATGCAAACGTTGATACTGCAGCTTTCGCTGTCACGTTTGAAAAACCGGAGGCTACTCCGTGTGTCAACGGCATTTTGCACGCCCGCTCAACACTTTTGCAATTTACACGACACGCGCTGAACTCAGCCTGCACTGAAACGTCAAAAAGTCAGAAAGACAAATTTGTAACTCATGCAAATAGTTCAAAACACATCGTATACTATATTTATAACGTAATTTTGAGTTTCACACGGGTATATAAGGTACTCCCAACAGCCAGCGTCAACAGTCGACAAGCCATGTCGTCAGCCATAGCAACTCAACGTCCTAATTCGTCCCGCGACTGTGGCGTAGCTCACAAAGAATTTGCACTCACGTTATACTATTTTTTTGCCTTGCAATGCCTTCAAATAAGAAGAGAGAAACGCAAAATTCCTTTCGAACGTGTCTACTGGGTTTTGTTTAATAAGTTCTGACAGATGTAATTATTACCAATAAAGAAGCCTTATTGTCAAATGACCGCAACTATATCGTACTTGTATCCATCGTAAAGTATTGTTAATACTTAGCGCAGTTATTAATAAATAGACTTTATTATACATAATGCCTGAGAAAATAAGAGATTTCTAGTAAATTATAAATACATAAAACATTTTTGCACCGAACAGGATTAGAAACCGTTAATTGTATTTACCAGGCAGACAAGCTACGAGTTGCACTAAAACAACAAATAATGCGTGAAGCTGAATAAACGGAATATATAGTCGTCAACCGATTACGTGTTTTGCATTGGTTCTATTGGTGAAGGGTTTCAAAATATGTACATATTACAAAGTATTCATGCTGACTTTAAATTTTATTTGCGTTATAACATTAGCATGTCGGTTGCCTTATTTTTATATAAATAATTTCATCAAAATTGATAATTGTCTGGACGTGTCATGTAGTTTATGAATGTTCGTCCTGGCACCGAATTCCAGCAGAATGATATGCGTACTGCGCATGCGTAGGTTCCGTTTGCACCAAGGAAAAATTAGCAAAATCGTAGCCCTACGATTAAGGCTTCGACCATGGCTTAACTAAAGCCTTAGCTCCCATTATAACGTTCTAGAATACTGATAAGGCCTGGGTATAACTTGAGCTGTACCAAAACCCTTATGAAAATGTTCTGGAATATCGGCCTAAGAATGTCTTGCATTAGTTAATGTTCTAGATCAATTTCGGCCCTATATTTACCTGAAACATCTTACTGTAGTGACTGATCACTATAGTTAGTGTTACCTGGACGAACTTAAAATGAATGCCCGCAGTACTGGCCGAATAACCCCGGTGAGCCCTGAAAATGTTGGAGTACACTTTTGATATTAAATACACCAGTGGAAAAGTCACGCACATGTAGACAGTCTCAATAGAAATCCTGCAGTTCTAGGCTCAGACAAAGATGAAGGAAGGCTTTGTAATTGCCAGTGTTTTCGTTGCCGGGTTTGGCCTTTAGGGTGATCTAAGTTTGGTTAATTTAGTGTAGGAAATAGAAAACCCTCCAAGGTCGAAACCAAATTTAGTAGTTTGGCTAAAAATGTTTATTTAAAAGAAGGTATTCTGTGTAAGATAAACACCACAGCAGAAGATAGGGAGAAGTTGCTTGTGATTCCAGATAAATTGAAAGCCGAGATTTTGAGTGACTGCAATGACAACCCTTCAGTGGAATGACATTTAGGTATGGCGAGAGCTATAGACCAAATTAGGAGAAGGTATTACTGGTGTGAGTTTTTCAAAGATGTCGAGGCTTGTATTAGAACATATACTGACTGCCAAACCAAAAAGGGAACGAATCAGAAGCCAGCAGGTTTATTGCAGCCCATTCCTTCAGGCGTACCTTTTGACTGAATAGGTATCAACCTTTTGGGTCCTTTTCCTAAGACCACCCGATGCAACAAGTATGTTATTACATGTATAGATTTTGGTACGAGGTGGGCAGAGGTCCGAGCCATACCTTCAGGGACTGCCTAGGAGGTAGCAGAATTTCTGTTGGAAAACGAAATCTGTAGGCATTTTACACAAGGATCAATTTTGAGTGACAGGGGACAAGTTTTTAGCTCAGTGGTAGTTCGTGAGCTGTTGAGACTTATGGATGTACAGGGGCAGATGGGATCCGATTATCGGCCTCAATGTAATGGAGCAGTAGAAAGGTTGCATGCCACCCTGACAACTATGATGTCCCAACGTGTGTCCAGTAACCAAAGCCATTGTGATCAGAGACTGTCTCTAGTCACGGTTGCCTTTAACATAAGTAAGCAGGACAGTAGAGGGTTTTGACCATTCCTGTTTGTGTATGGTCGTTAAAGCATCTTGCCCACAGAAATCTGCCTCAACCGGAAGGTGGACGAGATGGAGAGCAAGCACCTGCAGAGAAAGTGGAAGGTGGTACAGAGACAACCAGTCGAGAACATACGAAAACAACAAGAGAGGGCAAAGCACTATTACGACCCACAATGCAGATTTTTTTATTACCAGTCAGGCCAGGATGTGTTGATTTACACCCCCATAAGGAAGAAGGGCCTGACTCCAAAGTTTATGTACCATTGGAATGGTCCTATTATAGTGGTAAAACAGTTGTCTCTCAATTTGTATTTTTTCAGAGAAAAATTTACGACGGCAGCGCATGGTAGAAGTTGTTAATTTCGAAAGGATGAAACCATTTTTCAGGCCCTAAGAGGTAGTTACGTTATTGGTTGTAATTTTACTGGATGTTATAGAGTAATTACCCTGGTCCTGTTGTTTCAGTCGTCGTCAGGGACGAAGGCGAGCAGCCCGTCGTGCAGCATCTGTCAATGGTGCGTGGAGTCTTGGAGACTCCAGAATCTGTCTGTCTGCTGCAAGTCCATTAGTGTTACGAATAAGCAGGATCTCACAGCGGCAGGCTCATCCAGACGGCCTGCGAGCGAGTTGCCAAGTTCTTCCTGAAAATTCATTCTTGATGTTATAAGATTGTGTGAAATTTGATACAGGCAGTTCCGTTGTTTGGCCAGACCGTCCGAGCGAGAAAGACATTGCTGCCATAAAGATGAAAGCAAAACGTAATACTACGAATCGAGAGGACTTGTCAAATATATAGAGAAAGGCACTTGTAAACACGTCAGTTTTTATGGTCTACGAAACTTTATTACATATTTTGTAAAAGAGTAATCTCATAAAAGTTGGAAAAAAAAAAAAAAAAAAAAAAAAAAAAAACTTTTTGTAAAGAAGGGATCTTTGCGTAGGAGAAAAATGTTCATTGATTGGTCTGTAGGTTAGGGAGGACCGTAAGGATCTGGAGGCCCTCACCTTCAGATATGTGAAGAAGAAAACATTGTAATGTCAAAATATAATTATGCTGGTTGTCAGATATGAACTACATTATGTACATGTATTACTATTTGCAATTGGAATTTACATAGAAATTAATTTGTGGGGGTCCATAAATCACTACGAGCCGAAAAAGTGACAAAGTCAAAAACTGCTTTTTTTTTTTATTCAGATGCTCTTATCTTTTTGGAAGTTATTTTCTTGCTATGTGGAGTTAAACTATTTTTTGTTAAGATTGGTTACTTTATTTTAAAGTTTGAAGTGTAAAGGTTATTCAGTTTGTCTTTCCTGGGAATATTTCATTTAACATTGGTCTGCGTTCGATAGTTCTCGAAATGCTGTGTTTGGTAGTGCTGTTAGTATTTTTCGAGCTGAGTTTAGCGTCAGCATTTTGCTTTTTGCCGTTTAACTGTTTACACATTTGTGACTCGCACTTTTTCCTTCACTGTTGCATTTTCTACCTTTTCAAACTAAATTTTGTGAATTTTTTCATGCCACGAGTTTTAAGTTCCAGGGCTGTTAACTGGCGGGGATTTTTTGTTGCGGCAGCCGCGAGTTCGTATATGCTGCCAGGGGTAAGCGGAGAGTTTCGTGCTGAAGGCAGCAGAGGTGGAGTAGGCCACTCAGGGGAAAGGGGAGTGAGTCAGTGTTCAGCGTAGGACTACCGGCTGCTGCTAGGAGCACATGGGGAGCGCTGATTCGCTGAAGACGGTGTGGCGAGAAGAGTCATGTGGTGCAATGTCAGGAGTCGCGTGGTTGTTGGTAGTGAGCAGGAGAGCTCAGCAGACACAGCGGTGAAGCGATCCATAGGAGACCGCCCATGAATGTCATGATCTGATAAGTATTTGTTTAGAGTTGTTTGTATTGATTGATCGCGACTTTTTTTTCTGCTATCAAGAAAAATTTGAAATTTTTGAATTGGCTGAGGTTAAGTAGTCGGGGTTGAGATGCCGAGAGAGAAACTTGAGGTTAATGGCCGAAGGGAGCAAGAACTAGACGTTAATACAGAGGTGAGGATATAAAGATAGCAAATTCTAGTCTTAAGTCTCAGTTGTACTAGTGTTGATTTTCATTCGCGAATAAGTTGTGAAGTTCCCAGAAGTTATTGCTGTCGTATTTAGCCGATAAATTTAAACGTCGATCAATTCTTAGCATTAATTTTCTTTGTGGTTTTTGAACTTAAAGGTTGGTACTAGGCACTGAAGTAAAATCGTTGTTGTAGCATACTTCTCAGTGAATTGAGATTGTGGTTTATCAAAACTCTGACTCTCATATTTTTACGTCGTTTTATTTTCTTCGCCATTTTCTTACAGATCATTTAAGACCAATCCTATTTTAAAATAAATCTAGTAGTATTTGGAGAAGCTGATTCCTGCTTATGTTCCACGAGGATTTTTTTTGATTTCGAAGTTTTCTCAGATGATTGAAATGACCTGACCTCTAACACAAAGATCCCGCTTAAATAGTTGGAGTGTTGTAGTTGTTTCCAGTTTCTATTTTTGTTTTTTAACTCCGAGAAGTTCTCAGTTCATTTATCGGAAACTACGAGTCTTAAATAAATTGTTCTCTCTTTTTTATTGGATTTAAAAGAATGCTGTTTTAGAGATCTCTTGATACCAGTTACCAAATCATTACTTTAAAGAATGAAAGCTTTTTCTTTCTGTATTAGGGCTTTCTGAATTCGTAACCTGAAACAAAAAAAAATAGTTAGGTAACAATTAAGCGAAGTAATACACAAAAAGGAAATTGTTATTGTTCATGGTTAAAATTTAATTCTTTAAAACTCTTTTTGAATTTATATTTTTGTTTTTGTAACTTTTATTGACAGTTTAACTAAATTTAGGCATATACGGTGATTGTTCCTTGTGCGTTAGTCTGTTATTTTATATTACTCATTTAATAAATACCACATTTTTTGATAATTGATGTTTTCCTTTTCTTTTAAATTCATTTCATTCTAAGAGAATTTTTTCTCTTTCTCTGTTTCTCTCTATATCTATCTATCTATGTATCTCTAACCCTTTAGGATAACTAATGGGTGATGGTTATGTATTAAGAATAAGTATTTGAGACTTACAACACATTTTGTTGTCCCTCTGCAGTACCAGGATTGCGAAGCAATTCCCTAAAACTCTCAGAATGAAGCAAATATTACCACGCCCTCCCCCCTTTTTTCCCCTATCTGATTTTTCGAATTTTTTAAAACTTATATTCTGTTTGGTCGTTTAGGTGTAATACTAAGTTATAATAATATTTTTTTTTTTTTTGTTATGAGATGTGTTGAGTAATCTAGTTTAAAAGGGCTTCGTGCTTTCCTTGTATTGTGCTATTCTAATTAATCACATGGTGGTGATTACCCTTTCGTTTAAGTGAATGTTATATGTTGAGATATATATATATATATATATATATATATATATATATATATATATATATATATATCACATGGTGGTATTAAACGAAAGGGTAATCACCACCATGTGATTAATTAGAATAACACAATACAAGGAAAACACAATACAAAAAAAATATATATATATATATATATATTATTGCAACCAGGAGTGTTCCCCTCCTGGCACTTCATGTTGTTTAACTTGTTTTACACCATTTCAGAGACTGTTTCCAGTGTTAAACTTTTGAATTGGCATCGCGTGTGCTATATTCTTTTTACATTTTCCCCACTTCATAACAGCAAGATGGCCGTAGAGGAGACGTGCTCGGAAACGCACGAAGCAAACTACCAAGACAAAATGGAAGGAAGTAGCTGCGTTTATAGCTTATATAAGATGTTTGGAATTATTATCCTTGTAGCACTCCGCAGAAGGTCTCTTTCCCTTCTCCGTGCTACCACCCCTCCCCCCCTCTCTCTCTCTCTCTCTATCTCTCTCGTACTTGGTAAACGTCGATTTGAAGTAAAATTGCGGAATTCGCATAATTTCCCAATAAAATAATTTTAACACTGTTATGGATTTACAAGAAATTATTTATCTTGGCATTGTTTATTTCAAACTTTTTTAATTAAAATATTTTATGGAAATATAAAAAAAAAATTATTTCCCCTGCCACTAAGGCCCTCTTCGAGGTGGATCTGGATTGCAGATGCTAGGGGGACGGTCATTGTTCGGAAAGCAGTACAATTCAAAATTCAATTCCTGCGACAGCGAATAAGGAAACGGTACAGAAAATTACAATTTGGCATGCCCCTGTGAACTTGACCTGACGAAAAGGGAAAAATTGTAGGCAATTCGCATTGGCTGAGAGGCAGTTCCGAACAAAGTTCGGACGAATGACAATGCAGGTGGGGCCCCGCCCATAATGATGCGCGCAGATCTGTACAAAGTTCAGATCGCACAACAGCCAATTAGGAAGCCCGGAAGGGGGGGGGGGGTCATGGTACTACGCACTTTTAGTGCAAAGAGCCAGTACAGTTTACCCAGGAAGTAATTAAATATATTGAGGTATCAGGCGATTTTTTTTTTTTTAAGCGAGATTATTAAATAGAATATCAATTTTTCATATTTAAAGAAAGTATTCCATAATTGTATTTTTTAATACGGAAAATTTATTTCAAATTGCGACTCACGTGCACCGCACTTAACACCGTACACACAACAATCAGTACTACACTTAGCATTGAATGCACAGCACTTAGCACTGCATGCACCACATGCACTGCACTTAGCACCGCACACGCCACAATAGGGTGTCATTTGTTGGTCATTATGGGTCGTTTATGGATCATTGTGGGTGTTTTATGAGTCATTATTGGTCATTATGGGTTATATAGAGGTTATTAGAGGGCGTCGCGAGTCATTTACATATCATAACAGTTTATTTAGGGGTGATTAGAGGTAATTTAGGGGTCAGTACTGTGAGGGGTCGGTCTGCCAGTAGTCAGTTGTCTGCTTTAAGTGTATCGATGAGTTCAAGATGAGTGAAGGTAACGCGAGGACGAAATATATTTTCACATTAAAAAATATGTATTCACTGGTAGGGCACCGATCACAAGATTTTGCAACTTGTCTTGGGGGTTCCTTCCTGGGCTAACCATAATGTACATTGTTTACGAATTCAAGATATTTTTTTCTGTAGCAACTTGTACGTGAGGTGTAATTCCCCCCCCCCCCCCCAATATTTTATTTCGAAATTGACTTTTGTGTGAAGGGTTAAACATTAATTTTTTTTTTTTTTACTCTATGTAGTTTCGCATTTGATGTGTCTTTGACATAATAAATATTTATGAAAAAATTTATATTTCAATTGCGAAATATTCCAAGCCTTGTTAACTACCGTCAAGTCAGTGCTGTAGGCAGGATGCTCGCTCTTTCCCAGGCTCCAGGCAGCCACGCGCCCTCGATAGCTAGTGTTGCAGGAAGAGCAAAGTAAAACTCGCTGCCGCCAACTCATGAATACTGCACCTGGTAACAACCCATACTTGTTGCCATCGTCTCTGCTTGCGCTGAAGCGATGCGTCTTATATATGCAAGGGCCAAATCTTCTTAAAAATTTTTTTTTTTTTTTCCGTCGGTGGTGGCTACAGATTGCGTTTCTCGGGGTTGCTCCACGACCTGATTTACTGGAATATTTGAACTTACCAGTGCGCTCTAGTGGACGATACTAAAAATAAATGGACAGTCGATATAATATGGTGAGGAGTGGGGTTGGACGGGGGTAGAGGCCTGCAGACTAATTAGCGAACGTGAGTAATTGATCGATTAAATTACCTATAAATAAATTGGGCGAAGGCGGTTGTGGTGGAACCTTCGGAAATGTAAGTTTTTTACAAAAAAATTCTTAATAGTTTTTTACTAATTTTTCGATAGTAAATAGTAATTTCTTTTTAATATTTAGGATTTTTAGGATGTTTTGGGATTTATTAGAATTGTTTGGGTTTAAAAGATCATTTAAGGACATTGAAAGTCCTTTAAGGACGTTAAAGTCATGGGTCAAGGTCAAGGTCACATGTATCCAATATGATAATTGGGTGACGTCACGTGTCTGCCGGCAGGTGCCTGGCGCCTGTGCTCCGTGCCCTTATGCCAGATTACCCTTTTATATTCCACTATTTACTAATTAAACCGTTGCACTCACAAGGACTATTTGAGTACAGTTCATAACAAAGAGCAATATCGGGTTACCAGTCTAGCTACTGAGTAAAATGTTCCGATGGCGCTGTGTATCGTTACTTCAGTCTATTCGTAGTATCATCTCGTTTATTTTTAATCAACCCTTGGAAAAATAATCTCATGTATGGTGTGCTTGGTTGTTTCCTAAATGCACAATGTATCACAAGCGTTTCATACTTCTGTTAAAATAAAAATATCTTTTTCTTTGTTGGATTGAAATTTAATATTTTTTTTTTCATATATAAACTACAATATTCAATTTACAGTTAATATGATTAAAACCGGAGAGAAAACATGTGTGTGGGTAACGCCAAGTGAGTCATAGTTAAGGACAGGCGGTTCTCTCGAAAATATTTATGGCCGTGCTAGACTTCAATATTCTCCGTATACAACCACAACTTCCTTTGATTATTGGCAGCGTGTCTACGTGAGTAAGACATGTTCTTGTTAGAGTGAGCCGATCGTAATAAAGTACTCCGATACTGAACGTCCATGATTCGTGGACAGACGTGGCATTTCAAATCATTCAACCACGAAAGTGCATATGAACAAAAGTGTTTTGGAGTATAACTGGTCTTGATTTCTTTTCGCGAAAATACCTGTCCCTAGTCACAGTTCCTATGTGAAATATTATTAAACTGAGTGGACACCATTGCGATGCGTTATGCGTTCTCCCTTGGGTGTAAATTTCCTGACTTAAGATTTGTATGGATGAAGCGGAAGAATAGTCTGAAAGTTTGCATTAGCAGAGCCTCAGAACAGTTGGTAGTAACCACGAATTGACTATAACAAACGAATGCAGTACTACACTGAGAAATTCGAACGAAATATTTGTTTGTACAGGGCCAATTATATATTTAGTTGCCCGAACAAAATATATTTTAGAGCAAACAAAATTTGAAAAGCAACAAAATTAATTTTTTTCGTCTAACAAAATGTTTATTTGAATAAAGAAACTCTGTTTTGGACCAAAAAAATTTGACTCCCTGCTAAATATTTTGTTGACTTAACTGTGTATATTTGTTTGGCCACTCATTTGACTGCCTTCGTTCGCAAATACAGCTCCAGAGTTTGTTTGTATTTTCTGTGACGATTAGGATAGTAACCATGTTTGTTAGTGCATCTATTGATGCTTAACAATAGTATAAACACATTAATAATAAAACAATGCAGCAAGAAACTGACAAGTAAAGCTGTAAAACTTGAAATATTTGTTTGCACACGTTGTCTAATATTTGCAGTATGTCTATTTCAAAGCTTTCCGACGTAATGATTTGTCACATTAGTTCAGATTACGTGTAGTGCTCGGACGCAGGTGATCTAGGTTCAAACCACGGCCGAACTTGAAAAACTTTTTTTATATCGGCCCAAACTGTTTAATTTACGTGTAGCCAAACAAGTCTTTAGTTGCACCAACCCAATCTTACAGTTTGGAGCAATCAAATGAGAACAATAAAATAATTTGGTTTCAGCAACAAATTATTTCATTGCCCCTATATAAACAAATAATTTGGTTGAACCAAACAAATCTTGTTTGATTCAACTAAACCTTTTTCTCGGTGTATCGACGCATGAACTGTCATTTTTCCTTTCAACAAAGAACGATTCGAATATTTCTGTTTTTCACAGACATTAAATAATCTTTAATATCCTCGTAGGAATTCGTTTTAGCAACTGTGCAATAGCATAATGTGCTTGTTAATAATAATGAGACCTTTTATGCAACAGTAAATTAATGCAAAATACATATTTGTATAGACTCATAAAAGGAGCAACTCCTCAATTTCTTTCTTATGAATGTTGTTCACTTTATTTTTTTTTTAAAATTCATCCGTCATCAACACTTACATTTAGTTCACGCCCCTCAAACCTCTAAACTTTGATAAAATCGTGTTCTCCGCTCTTTACTCGGTTGATGCATTCCGTTCAATTCATAACATTCGTAAATACTAATTAAATAATTTTTTCTTTCGGCTTTAATATGTCGACTGGGCTACTAAAACTACAAGTCTGTTCACTTTCTTCTTGCTGAATTATTTTCCTAACTTCAATTTTACTTTCGTATTTTAACATGGATATACGCCGTTTAATCAATGCAGTAAAGAAATAGGTCCCTAACGGGGGGAGGGGGGGGGGAAGAATAAAAAAATTGGGGTTTGAAACATGTTTAATTGATGGTATAATCACTAACATAATTACATATCTCTCTAAGTTGAAGTCAACAACATAAGTAATTTCTTCGAATCAATCATAGGTTCCTTGGAAGAGACCCAAAAACTTTAAAAATCAAAATAAACCACATTCACAACTTCTAATGAAGTGCGGAGTCGCGCAGCACATGTGGCATCACTTCGTACTTGGATCGTGCAGGAACTTGGTTGGTTTAGAGCTCAAAGCAAAGTTCTCGTAAACTTGGCTTTGTTTTAACTTTGGCGTGCTTGAGGTTTGCTACCGTCGAAAATTTCGCACTGAACCGCAGCATTTGCTTGTTCCTCAAGATTAATTAGCAGCAACTGAAAGAGCCCGCATTACTACAACACCAGGATTTAACGTACTTTTCTTGGCTCTCACACAGAAGCTATTAAAAGAGGCCCAAAATATGTTACGCAATTTCAGGGGCTTAGCTATTTTCTCTTTCGCTTCTGCCGACCTCCCGTGGCGCAGTCAGTTGGTGCGCCGCTGGTCTGGATTGCGGGAGGTTCTGGGTTCGATTCCTAGCTAAGGCATGGGTTTTAGTTCGGTCATACGCTAGTTTGTAAGTTGTCCCCTGATAAGCCTTCAGGCGTAACACCAGAGGTCGTTAATAAGCCCATTCGAATCATCCAGTCATGCAATCAGTCTTTCGCTTTTGCTCCGGTGAGCCAGTTTCTCACTTAGTCAACTAACACGTTATTCAGTCCCACACTCTAAGAAACTATTCGTAAATTTACCACACCAGTGTATACGCTTAGTGAGGAAGCAGGAATGGTAATGTTTTCTCTTATACATTCATCGAAGCGTTCCTACATTTGCTCAGGAAACAGTCAAATTCACAGGGAAGTTCCCAACTTTTTATAGTAGCGCTGATAAACAGTTATATATCTGCAGATTGATCCGTGGTATTATTACCATACAGTGTATAGGTTAAAAACTTCCATTAGAGATTAGGAAGTTTACCAGAAAATTTTTTAATGAGCAGTTTTTTTAGTAGATTTCTAATGAACTGTGTTCCAAATGCTAAACTGAAATATACACACTTGACCTAGTTTAAGGCACGAAATATTCCGGCCACTCCCAATGAGGCATTTGAAGCGGGTGCCGCTTTTACCTCCGCGCTTCTTTGTGCGTCAAATACACAGAACACCAATATCTGGGCGTGGCCGCTGAAATTAATTTCCAGGAACAACAGAGCAAGAAGTAGCATGACATGACAAATGGGTAGTTAATGTTGGCCATGACATTCCCCCTCACCAAATTCATGAGGCCTCTTATCCAGACGACACGAAGGGCAAGAAGATATCTGTATTTCTCTCGAGATGATAAAAACAACGAGTGTTAGTACATATACCTAGCAAGATAGTTGCCTGAAAGATCAACGTTCAATATTAATGAGCGCAATTATTTTTTCACTTGAAATCATTATCGATGAGTCAAAAATCTTTTTTTTTAACTTTAGCTGGTTTGCTGCCAATAAAGCAATTTTGATACAAAAGTTTGGAAAAGAAATTGCTAATGAGTGTATTATACATATTATTTAAAAAAAACTGACAGTACACTAAAAGAAGAACTGGAATAGAAAGGAAATACAGGCTGTTCACGGTAAAGTGAGAAATCTATTAACCACATTTTCTAAATAAATATTGCCACGTGAGTAATAAAAACCGTGTGTATATTCACCGCACGCGGAAGTTCCTGTCTAAGTCTACAATAAAATGTATTTATTGACTATTACTCCAAGTGAAAGGGCCTTCAAAAGTGCTCACTTTACCGTGAACAGCCTATACAACAGACACTTTCATGTATTAACATCTTATTAAAACTCTCCTTGGAGTCAGTTGCAAATAATTTTTTCCCAGTTTTAAAAATAGTACACTCTTTAAAGTTGTCTAAAATTTACCACGTCGTTGCACATGTGTATTGAGAAAGCGCAAATAGTATAAGGCACAAATGGTATAGTCTATTTGCAGTTTAATTCACACATTTTGAAACAAACATTTGAAAAATCGCCCTATATATGACGTACTTGGTTCATTCTGAAATATATGTCATGTAACAAGTGTTTCATACATCTGATAACGTAGAAGAAGCCTACTTTACTTAAGTTAAATTACACGTTTAATTGTATTTAATCTATTAATTTGAATATTCCAATTATTATTGATATGAGAAAAAACAGACAGAAAATATGTGTGTTGGTAATGTCTAGTATAGGCTGTTCACGGTATAGTGAGCACTTTTTAAAGCCCTTCTGAAATTTTCCTTTCGCCCAATTTCGATTCTCCTGCTGCTCTTTAATATAAACCTTGCAACGTGATCAACAAACACAGTGTATAGAGTTCACTACCCTCAGAATTAAAAACCTAAGGCTGCAATAAGATATATTTATTAGTGGTAGATGCGTGTTGGGAGGGCCTTAAAGATATCTCACTTTACCGTGAATAGCCTATAAGAAATAGTTCTAATGAAAAAATATTATTAGACCGAATTCGCAGAAACAGGGCGCGTTATCCCTTTGGTGTAGTTTCCTAAACTCGGTTAAGCTTTGTTTGCATGAGGCAGAGGAATATTCCGGAAGTAGAACTTCAGCAGGGTTTCAGAATATTTGGAATTAAACGTGAATGTTTACTATAAAAATTGTATATACATGAATGGTTGCTGTCCTACAATTGTTAAGAAACCTGTCAAATGCGTAGTTAGTTCGCACCTTTGTATGGTAGCATTTTTATATTTTCAGCTTGATTTGTGGTTAATTTACCGTATGCTATCTTGGATGAAAATTAATAACTCTACAGAAATATTCTTTACAGTGCAAAGTAATAAATGGTGGTGAAAGGACACGCGTTATGGCCTGTTCCATGAATGAATGCAATTATTATTATTTTTTTTTTTTTTACAGTTCTGAAGTTAGACCAGCATACAGCTATTTCGAAGGCAATAGCAGCGTCTCCCTGTGTCACAGATAATGTTGGCAAAACCACAATCAGCTGATTGCCAACCTGTCCAATATGCCAGCACAAATAAATTTGCCAAGAAAACCGCTGAAAAAAAAGAACTGCGTTTAGAACTGTCAAATAAAGTGCGCACATTTGTAGAATAGGCTGTAGTTTTGTTTCTGAAACTGGCAGACAGCAGCTTGTTCGATGAATACCTGCAAATGGGAGTCAAACTCACTACCGATAGTTTTCCATTCCAGCGACGTCATTTGGAAGGATGCGCTCACCAAAATACAATGGGAGGTAGGACGTTAGGTTTCGTTGATTGGAGAACGTCAAGTATTAGGTTTAAGTCTCGGTACCCCTCGCAGCAGTCTTATTTTTTTTTATTCGTTGGTAATATTTCTTTTTGTGACAAAATTATTTTACTTGATTTATTTTATATCGGGATGTCGATTTAAAGCAAAGGAAATACAAGAAAAATTTTAGCAGAAGCGTTAACATCAATTCAACGCAAAAGTGGTTTTGTCGCAACACCGATACCACCTTAACACTTAACCTTAACACTACGCCCGAGTGTAGCTCGTACAAAACTATTTTCATGATTATTTTTCTCTTTCTAAACAAAGCTCGTGCGGATGTAGTTTCATTGTTCCACTCGTACGTAACCAAAGCCTATAAGAACATTTTAGCACAGCAGTAATGCTTTTCCGGACCAAAAAACAATACTTTCTTATACCGACTCAAAAGGAAACGTTTGACTCCAAACCATTTTACTCAGTAGGAGAAAAATAAACTTGCTATCCCGTTGGCCGACGACCAGCCAATAAGGAACGTTGTTGTGTACAGCAGACGTGCCCTATGTCACGTGATCCAGTAGGATGGTCGTAAATAAAAAAACACTAAAACCAATCAAACATTTGATACCAAAGTGCTGGCGACAGGTGATTCACTTCTAACTAGTCCTGCATGTCAGTTAATGTGTGCAGACTTCAAAGTGTTTATGTCGACAGTACAGTAAGAAGCTAACATTGTAAGTAAAGTACTTAATATTATATTTACATTGAAAGGTTATCATTATATTATATTAAAAGCGACATTAACTACTGACGCCACCGATCTGGTGTGCGGGAGGCTCTGGGTTCGAATCCCGGATGAGGTATGGGTGTTAATTTAAGTTAGGTTATAAGTTAGTATATAAGCCGTCCCATGCTAAGCCTTCAAGCATAAAATCGGGGGACGTTAATAAGACCTTAAAAAAATTAACTACTTACAGTTCACAGACAACGAAAAATTACTATACTAGTAGTAATATTAATACTGTTGGCACAACATCAGACTTTTATGTGTGCACCTGATCGTGACATGCGACGCGGTAAGAACCGCTGTTCATACGTCAATAGGGGTGACCACACAAATAGCGCCTGACCTCTCTTGGGGTTTGCTTTGCGTGAGAAGTTGAAAGGTTTCGGTTTGACATTAACCTCGAAGTCCTTAAGGCCGGCGAGGATGAAGTAAGGTAAAAGGTGGAGCACAGGCGGATTGCAAGGGCGGGGGGCAGCGGGAATGCCCCGAGAAGACCCTCCGACGTTCCCCCACACGCGAAAATTTAGGTGACCCCACCGGGAATCGAGCCCAGTTCTGCCTTGCCAATGTGTTGGCAATATGTACGTGTGTATAATGTTATATAATAATTTAGGCCTATTTAAAAAAAATACGGGATGAGTTGGTAATGTATGCTAACCCAGTTTGAGCGTAATCATTCAGAAAATTAATAGGGAAACACATACACTACTAAAGGGTCTACAGTGATTTCGGAGTGTGGCAGACGCCCTCTGTTATGCAGCGATAAATGGAAATTGCCTGCGCCTACGCAACGAAAAGTAGCATATACGACTCATTACGTATATCCCAAGCCCAGCCCGGTGCCATACTAAAAGGGTATACGGATACAAACTGCACATTATATACACAGAACACATTTCATATAGAATTGGAGGAACGTTACAAGGTCATTCATTTAGCTTTTAAGATAACCGAACATTTGCGAATAAAGGACAATCATAATAATATCAAATCAATTACACAATCGATAGGTCCATGTGGCAGTAAACAACTGTCCCTCTTAGGAAAACCGCTCGAAAATTAACATTAACACAGGTACTCCAGATTAACATTGGGGCTTTGACAATAATCATCTGCATTGGTCACCGAAAGAGGGCCAGAAGTAGGGACGGTTATGTTGGGTATTGGCATTGATGGAGAGGACATTATGGATTGCGAGTCCACATTACTGCATGGTTGTTGCGTGGTATATAGCTGCATTTCTATTTTCAATAATATGTTTGTAATGCGATGTTAGGCTACTAACTGCTGCTAGGGGGTCATTGATTTGCTGTATTATACTGACTATGTATTCGCCACAAATAGTGACCCCGTCCCTATTTTCCATCTTCTTCACGGCAGTCATGAAGTCGTAAGCTTCATCCACAGCCTTATAATTCATGCGATTTTTTTCCAAAACATTCCAATTGATATAGAATGCTCATGTAGAACCACTGTTGTGGGACGGGTCAGTTGGTTTGCTGCAGTGAGTGAGATTTCTCAATTTCCTTTATGTGTACTTTGTGAGATCCGCTCAACGTAACATTGGAATGTTCTTTGTGGAAATATGATAGCAGACTTTTAATTTTGGCAAGCACGACTTTCGGCGAGCAAATATATTTAGTTGCTAACTCCCGCACTGTATCACTTATAATAACTTTTTTTTTGTGGTTCTTGTAATTAAATTTCCACAGCTGAGGAGGGACCACGGTGGCTGAGCGATTAGCATGCTCGCCTCCCACCAAGGCTAACCGGATTCAATCCCCGGCCGGGTTACCGGATTTTCGCAAGTGGGAATCTTGCCGGACGATGCCATTGGTCGGCGGGTTTTCCCGGGGATCTCCCGTTTCCCCGCCCCTTCTTTCCGGCGCCGCCCCATATTCGCTTCAATCACCCGCGTCGGCTCTCAAGACCTCGCTGTTAAGAGCCGCCCAAATCACAGCTGAGGAAGACCACGGTATTCCTCAGTATATACTACGCGCACGTCTTGATTCCATTCCATATTTAAATATAAAATTTATAATCTGTCTTAACGTATAATGCAACCACAGACACTGAGCTGGCCACGCACAGAGGTAATTCTACAAGAGACGCACGAGCGATGGGTTCCACGTGCGTCCCTGTGCAACTCGCTTCTTCTCGGGAAAGGCGCATGAGTCTGTGCGCGTCTCGAGGCATGCCTCATGATGCACGGTAAGAGGCGCCGTGGAAACCCGGCTGCAGGAGTTCGTAAACAACACCGAACCACCTAGCTGTATGCGAAAGTTTTTCCACCATGAGACTCAAGCACGGTCTAACGTTTTGAAATGGGAATCCCAAATCTCCCATAAAATGCAGCCTTCATTGTTTTACTGCCGCGAACTTTTTGATGCGCATAAATAAGGTTCTTGCCCGTTATTAACCGCTGTGCAACCGGAAGTCACCATCTCGTGTAAAACCATTTCGTGGTAAATAGAGCACTTTTGAAAACCCTGTTTAGTATGAACATTATGTGTTCTTCCACCACGTGTGCCATGGTCCTGATCAGTTAATTCACGCGTCGGTGGAGAGAAGCTGTGAAATTCTCACAATAGTAGATATTTTACAAACTTTCAAATTCTTCCAGACTGTAAAAATGTTTTCTAGTAAACTTCCTAAACATTAATGTAAGTTTTTAACCTTTACATGTTATGGGAATGATACCACACATCCGACTACAAATAAAGGAATGTTTAGCGTCACAACTATACAAAGTTTGGAACTTCCCTACGCATTTGACTGTTTCCTGAGCAGATGTTACCATCGATGTGTGGGAAATGACCTTACCATTCTGGGGTCTCTTGCTACATGTATACACCGATGTGCTAAATTTGCAAATGATTTATTAGAGTGTACTTACACGAACTTAGAAACACTGGAGGGCAAAAAATAATTTCAGTATTCCTGAATGCTTGCTTGGAACTTTTATATCAACGTTAAAACGTGGATATTATCCCCCCACCCCCTTTTCCCGTCATTGCCAACTTTCTTGGCGCATGATACTCAGTATGCCCGTTGAAAAACAATATGCAAGTACGACTGGTGACATTTTTATAGATATAATTTCAAAAGTGTTCAGTTAACCATAAAGAAACTATAATGTGAAGGTGATGGTTTGTGATCAACCATATGTAGGCTATGTCTTTATTTATGGTTATCATATCGGTATACCAAGTTATTACTGCAGCCACAAAATATTATGTCAGTATTAACTTTTCTAATTTCATATTTGTAATGAACATTAAATTTAATTGTCAATAATAAGCAATTTTGGCCATAAAACATTATTTTGTAAAAGTTACAAAAAATTTCCCAACGTTACTTGCCTACAAACATTTTTTTCTCTTTTTTATCTCTTTGAATGCGACCACAAAAGTTTCGTCAACGTTATCGAGCTGTTGGAAGTCTGGTTCCAAAAACGCGTATTGCTTGGCCACCACGTTGGAAAACATCGGGCATAGCAACATCGTCATCAGCATGTTTTACTGCAACCACGATAGGAAATGCGGCATGATGTTCCGTCGTCTGTGGCTCTTCTGTGTGTAAGATATAAATAAAAGAGGCCACAGAACATGTCTGCCGAAATCCAGAAAATTCTTGTTGATTGCTCCCATCAGCACAAATTTTATGAAATTTCAGGGACAGGCAAATTTCAAGTTTGGTTTTGAATGTCCCATCTTGTTCCTCCGCAATCATTTGGCAAAAAAAAAAAAAAGATCTAATAGAATGTCCTCGCTGAAATAAAATTTTGTGAGGAAAGCTACACTCCCAAAAAGTTATGGTGAAAACAAATTATTTTAAGACATTCTTTATTATTGCGCCCGTCGCGCAACGCATTCTCTTTGATTTCATCACAACGTGGTGGTATACACTTTTCTTACATCACAACGCGGTGGTATACTCTTTGCTTACATCACAATGTGGTGGTATACTCTTTGATAGGCTCGGATCCCCTCCTATTTCCTCCCCTGTTCTCCCTCCCTCGCTATCCCCTCCGCTCGTGCGTCGTATAATTTGTATACGTTTCTGTTAAGTCGTTGCACGGCTGGAGCTCTTCCTATTCTACACCCTGCCGTCGCCTGAACATGTCGCCTGCAAGAGATAATCAAATGGTTGAACTGCCGCAATTATCCTCTAGGACTTTGATGCCGCAATGTGGCTGGTTTTAAATTATTAAATTATTAGACTTGTTGCCTGAGCCCCCGAGCATTAGGGCGTAATTAACGGTGAATCGTTGACTGTTTTTGGGTTTTTGTTGGGCTCTTTCTAAATGTTTTAGTGTTTTATGTGGCATTGTTGTATTCGTCTTGGGTGAGTAGTAATACTTCCCCCCCCCCCCCAAATTGTGGTATTGGTTGCCCGTCAAAATTCTGTTTCGATTAAACTAAAATTTCGTGTTACTGTGATTCCTTGTTTTATCGTGTCGTGTATTGTCTTGTTCGCCGCCCAAGAGTTAATTGTTTTTAATTAAATTCGGTGCCCGCGACTCTCTCGCTGGGCTGTCTCACGTACGTTTTAATATATGGTTAGTCCGCAACAGTTTTATTCGGTTGGAGCTTTGTTGGGTCCTTCGACTGCTTCCGCCGAAATTATAGCCAGTTTTTATAGTTATTTTTATATGTTCCGTTTTAGAAACGGAGGCTTCAGTGGGCTTAAACAGCTGCCCTCTTTTCTAGTTGATCAAGAAATGAAATCTGGTCAAGTTTTTCTAACCATTGTTTTAATCGTTATTCAAACATTGGTATACCTCTAGTGGTTTTTCCATTTATAGTTTTCGCAAGTTGTATTATTCAAGTTTTGTGATCTATCCGCTATTGTTTATGAGAACAAGGGGAAATTTCGATAGTAAAGTTTTCCACGTGTTAATGAAGTGAAGTGAATTGAAGAGACTTGGCCGGCTCTTAACAGCGAGGCCTTCAGGGCCGATGAGGGTGATTGAAGTGAATACGCAGCGGTGTCGTAATGAAGGGGCGGGGGGAAACGAATGCAGTGTAGTTATAAATTCCCCACATCACTGCTTGCTTAACTGAAAGCATGCAAATGAACACGTCCTTTAAAAATATGCGGTAATCAGCAAAAATTTCGTTTCTAGCGAATTATTTAGATTCCCCCAAAATAACAGGGTACCAGCTATACAGAATTTTACGCTCACCGCAAAAAAAAATTAAAAAAAATTGTCTAGGTAAATTCTTACAAAAGATTTTTTTAATTCCTGCAATATTTATTTCGGCATGATAACCTACTACGTAAGAGTAGCTTCATCTAAATGGCAAAGTAATTTACACACAAAATTGGCAAAAACCACTTTTATCCTTGAGCTAATTTTCCTACTGGTCTTCGTTATAAAAATATACTCAAGAAAACTTGCTAAGCGTAATTTATATTCCATACGCTCGTGACTTACGCATGCAGACATTAGATAGAGGAGCTAAACAATTGCATCGACAAAGTTGGCAAGTGTTATGCCAACGTTGTCATCCCATTCTAAGGACTCAGGACTCAATCTATCCTCTAGGTGACGTTTGTTAATGAATATTGGCACGTTAATAAATATTGCCAATTTTTTTGTTTAGTATATTCCCTAAATTTTAACATCGCAATTTTTTTTTTGAGAAAAACTATCTATGTAACAAATATTTTAAATTTCTTAACGTGACGTTATTCTCGGAAAAAGTTCCGTTGAGTTTTATTTCGTCGGAATCAGCTCTCTTTAAGACTGGAGCATTGATAACAG
Organism: Dryococelus australis; assembly: GCA_029891345.1. Classification (NCBI taxonomy): domain Eukaryota; kingdom Metazoa; phylum Arthropoda; class Insecta; order Phasmatodea; family Phasmatidae; genus Dryococelus; species Dryococelus australis. The sequence goes on from CM057001.1 coordinate 109,257,550, forward strand.
AATTTCTTTAATATTGATAATCCTATTAAACTCCGTAGGTTGAAAGCTTGGTAGGCACAGCCCTGAAATAAAAGTTCAGTAATGACAAGGCTAGCATATGTGTATCTGTGGTTTAAAAAAACGAACAAATAAAACGAGAAATATCGTGAGCCAGACTCATACCGACAAAGTGTTTTGTAATCGCGTGCTACAAGGTAGATCACTAGTGTATTTAAACGCATTCTTAATGAGTGGTCATTTACATACCTCGGTTTTTCCTTAGTAATGCCTAGAGATTTTCGATAACGATTCGATTATTGTAATAACAGATTATTTCATAGCGGTTAATTGATTTTTTTTTGGAATCGATGTAATTCTTTAGAGTAACGTGTCTATCGACTAATTCCATTCAAGTATGTTTCGATAGGTGATTTTGTTTAAACCAAAAAAACGATAATTTTTCCCACCCGTAGTCGAATTAGGATACAAGGAACTTAATTTTAGGTAGCATAATGGGTTCCGCCGGATGTCAAAGTATAGCCGAATTGAGGTTTCACCTACTCTCTGTGAGCTTCTCCACTTAATTCTTTACTCTGTGTGGCCCCTTATACATAGATACAACGACTTTTTTCCCAATTTTTAATTTTTAAAAGCACAGAGCACATTTATGTTCAGCATATTTGAATACTTTTTTTTTTCCTTAATATTTTGCAGTAAATAACATATTAATTGATTAAGCGTGCAATCGATCATTCGGAACCAATAAATCATTTATCAATAGTATCCTTCCGATTTAATCGATAGAAAACTAATCGACGATTTTTTAAAATCCTTTTGAAACGCTGTTATTTAACTTGCCTTGTTACTTTATTTGTACGTTCGGGTGAAATCTTGAATGTGAATTTTGACCCACTTCTAGGAATTCAATCGAGCTGAAACTTAACTTGGTATACATACAGAAACCCTATGACAATGTAATAATATGGTGACAGCGACCCGGTGCTGCATCCAGGATCATCTCCTCACGAGGGAACTCCTCAACGGTTAATAGTATTGACTCGAGTTTGGGCGCGTTTGATTGCTCTTGATGAGATCTTTGGAGGTAGATGGTCAGTAAGTCCTGACGATGGACTCGGAAGGTGGTCGTTGGAACTTCATCAAAGCTAAACGTGGAATCTTCCAGTTTGGGCTCGTTTGACTGGGCAAGTCGACCGTTTATTTTAATTTCCTTGTATGTATGTGGGTGTGTTTAGGTCAAATATTGAAAGTAGATTTTAAACCACTTCCCGTTATCCGATCAGCTGTGCTCGGGCGCACCTTCACACACAGACATAGCTTGGCGCTATATAAAACGTATACCTCATTTGCGTAAGCGTAGTTAGCACATATATTGGGTAAAGCTCTTAACTATTTGCGCCAAGCTTTTATATACTAAATATAAATTGATACAAACATATTCATTTGTAGTAAAGTTTATTACGGCTGTTCGGCCACATCTTACAAGTTCTACAAACTGTGAAACTAATATAATTATTTATCTCTTTTTAGTACATTTATAAATAAAAGCTTGGTTTTAAAAGGTTTTGTAGAGTTATTTTATTCCATCACTAGGTACGCCTGAGGAGCTAAAAATCTTTCGGCGACGTCCAGTCGAGCGTCCAATAACGCCGCAACAAGTAATTCGCCGTCTAGTTCTCCCGCAGAGCTGCCTTGCCGCGCGTCGCGGGAGGACCCCATTTTACCACGACAACGGCTCGGAGAGGGGCAGTAGGAGAGGGAGTGAGGGCGGCGGCCCAGTGCGCATCGTGCGCGCGCACGCCCCGCGCCGGGCGGCCGACGGACCGGCCTGCCCTCCAGTGCCCGTGGAGCTGTCGCGGCGAGCGGTCGGTGGAGGGGAGTTGTTCGCGCCGCGCGGTAATGTCCCGGTCGGCAGTCTCAGCGCAGCGGGGAGTTGCCAGTCGCCGGCTGGCCACGCGTCGACACCCGGCCGGACCCACGTCGGCCTGCGCCCGGCCCTCTACTTAACGTCTCTAGATCGCCATCGCTACCCCTAGATAATAATAAGAAAATAAAACGGAACCCTATTTCACCAACACCACTGTTTCTCTCCTCGTTCGCTTATTCCATACGCTTTTTTTTTTTTTTTTTTTTTAACTACTCGTGTGTGAGTGTGCTGACGTGTTGGAGAAACCACTTTAACCCTCCATTGTGTGTACTTCTGCACGTCGCCAACTGAATGAAGCTTCGGACCGGTGTAATTTACAACTTTTATCCCAGTGATCAAGTTGGTACTGTGGAACATTGAATACACAGATTTATACGAAAGCTATCATAAATTTAACTACTGAAGAAATATTACTTGGTGTTAATAAAAGTAGAAGAGTCCTAGTTTAAAAAATAGTGGAAAACTCGGTACTAATTGATAATTAACTATTCAATAAGGTTCATGACACCATAATATAGGAAACGAATCTCATGCATTTTTTCTTATCAACATACGTAATGCGGTGATGTGTAAATATTGTTTCGGCTACAAGTGTTTGTTACAACTGTGCTACACGTAGAAAATTAATTTGTGTAGAGAGGAAGTTTTGAAGAGGATCTTCGTTAGTTCGCCATCAGTTCTTGGATCACTATGGCGATCTCCAGCTATGGTGTGGTACGAGTTCTTGTGCTGATGCATTGCTTCTGTGGGACGATCGCCCAAGGTAGGCACGCCCTCCAGAAAATATTTGATATTTATGTAAAAGAGATATTCGCTCCTTAGTATTATAAGGCAACATTGAAGTTTCTTTTTTCGACAATTGTAAGACGGATAAAAATTAGTATTCGGGGCCTGGGTTTCAATATGAATTTTTATATGAATCACTTTGTACATACTTATTTTAACTTATAGCTGTTAAATACAGTGTAAAGTCAGGCGGATTACTTTCCAAATATCGGGCTAAAAATTGTTCAGTTGGTACGCCTACACTAAGGAAATCGCGAAAGGCTACAGATAAAGGGATGTGCAGTGCTTTTACTCATATCGCGCTTTAGATGAAAAACCACGCAGTGATTTACTGCAGTGCAAATTTTTTTATCTGAAAAGCGTAAATGTACTTCCTAAAGCAAACGTGGTAGTCAAATATTATGTTTCCTGCCCACCTTTGGACGTATTTTCAAAGCATGGTCTTTTCACTCTTACTCTAGATATAAAAAATTAAACTAAACCAACATCACGTCTTATTTTTCTGTGTGCATACTCTGGCGTATACAACAAACAACAACGAAGAATAAGTATTCCACGCAAAACTTACGTGCTCTGTTATGAACAAACCTGAACTAGTTTTCTGTTTAAAATCCTGTATTTTTGGAGAGTACACGCCAACGAATAAAAGTGATTTCGTATCCAAAATGTCGATATCCTTGAAACACTTCCATTTTCCAAGAAATCAAATTTAGCTAACGACTTTTCTATACGCCATCAATTACTACCTACGGGGAACTCACAAAAATCAATAAATAATTTAGTTAAAACTATTTAGCCCCAATAATGATTATATTTTATGTTACGTTTATATAAAAAATCGAGAAATAGACGTTAATAAATTTAAATGCAATAAATTCTTATAAATTTGTTTTTTTAAAAATGCCGATTGAATTATCTGTGTTCTAGTAGAAGGTCCTATTTCATAATTTGAACCATTAATTTAAATATTCCAGTTTATGATTCTTTTTCAAAACATATAGGCTTAGTGTTTTAAATATAGGGTTGCTTATTTTTCGCTCAATTACTTTCTACACAACTGTCAGTATTACTTAAAATTACTAACATTCTTCTAAGTCCTAACTGTTTTTTTTTTATATTGAGAACGTATTTATATCAAAGGAAGACTGGTAACACGAAAGACTGCAGAAATACTGCAGGCGAAGAACGTAGTTTCCTGCTGTCCATTTCTATAATGAACGACAACTCTATCGGTGTTTATGTACCCAAGATGCTAAATGGTTTCTCCTGAAGTATATATGTAGAGCCCTATGTTAAAACATAACTGAAATTCACATGTTTATACGGCTTCTGTAAAAGGGGAAGTAGAATCGGTCAACCTCTAGTGTCGGAGGCAAAGAAATGCTTTTGTGTGTTTCCTGCGTCTTCCGTGGTCCGAAGAAACGGCTTTGTTTATTTTTGTGGAAGTTATGGAGGTTTGTGTCCAACGGGAAGTGGCATTCATTTGATTTCGGAGAGAAGTGTTGAGCGCTTCTGTCTGTCCAAACAGAGCGCTTTCGGACACACTAACATTATTATTATTATTATTATTATTATTATTATTATTATTATTTTTGGTATAACGGAGCTTGATCATAAAATTTACCTTAACAATACTGAGAGCTTCCAAATCCCACTTCTTCCTTCTTGAAATAGTAGGCGCCCAAGTTGCAGAAGCTGGTCTACATGTAGCGATGAGTTTCTGTCTATCTTCAAACATAGATGTCATTATTAATTACTGGACATTTTGTATTCAAGTCGTTTCACTGACATAGCAGCATTCCGTCCACAATTTTATTTAGGAGTTCTAAGAGACTCAGTAAGTTATAATAACGGCCGAAAGAGCAAGGTCATGATCTCCCATTTCTACAGCATTCGCGAGAATTAATTTATCGAACTCAAAAGAGAGCCGATATTGTAAAATCCTCTTACAATTTTGATATAAATTGTTTTTATTATGAAGTCTTATTTTTTTTCAACACGTAAACACGGTATTATTTTATCCAATTACTTAATTATCGAAAATTTTGTTTATTTAGTAATTAGTTAAAATTATACAGTTTTCTGTGTTGAAAAAATTAGACTTCATAATACAAACAATTTATAACATAATTGTATGAGGATTTTACAATATCGGCTCTCTTTTGAGTTCAATAAATTAATTCTCACGAATGCTGTAGAAATGGGCGATCGTGGCCTTAAGTGTGGACTATGCGAACAACATTTTGCTCACAAGGGCCACGTTTTTCTCCCTCACGATTTCGCCCACCCGGTCACCGAACTATACCCATCACTCCTTAAAATTCCTTTCAATTAGCACATTCCTTTGCATAGATAATGGACGCCGATAAGTTGGTGATGTCGCAGGGCGTGTTCCGAGAATCTGCTGAGTTCTCAAGACTTGTGCGAAGCGCTTAACAGACAAGTCCGCACTGCCGTCCCGTATTACAAACTCTTATCGAAAATTAGAGCTGTGGGTGGTCGCCATTTTCGTCGCTATAGTTCCGACGGCCAAAAACGCGGTTGGTGTGTTAAATTGTGTTCACACATTACAAAACTTAGGCAGTATGCTGCTTAACTTTGACCAATAGAAACGCATCTTAGCGTGTGCTGTATTCTTTCGAAGTTGAAATACTTATTTTTTTATTTATTAGTATTTTAGTTTTGGCGGTTTGTTTTTCCGAAGATCAGTACAAAATTGTACTAAATGTCATCATTCGAAATATAAATTTTAAATTGGGTTGATTTAAATTGCCCCCCCCCCCCTCACGCCCCCGTGATTGTCCCATTTCCAGACTTCAAAAATAGTTCCACTGCAGTAAGCAGTCGCAATTCCATTGATGTATGATGTAGATTAACTTTGAACCATTGCGTTGAAAAATATTGTGCTGGCTACTTCTATCAGCTTACTAAGGTTTTTATTTTTATTTTGTGAACCACCGGCCTCACACCTTTGCAGAAATTCTTCTTTTTTGCGTCATAATTTCTGACTCATAGTAATTACTGACAAAGTATGATTATAAAAAATATACATTTTACGAGTTGATTAGTATTTTTGTGCGTAATTTTAACTGTGTGTTATCTGCTGGTAAAGAAATCGAGAACTAATTTAGTAAAATATAAATATGTTCTCGACTTAAGATGAATTTCTTAATAAGTGGTGAGGCCAAGACCTGGTTGAAGGAATTGGTCATGTCTGATGCCTAAAAGCATGTGAGCACTAGGGGCGACCGAGACATGCGCATCAACTCTCTCATCGCCTCTAGGGCAAAGCACTGAACTAGCGTGCAGTCTTGTCGTCGATAAGGCGCCTCTATGAGACTAGACCCTACTATTTCATGAAGTAATAATAAAAAAAATTTTGATGCACACCCCTATTCCTTTTTTAATGTTTTCTGCCGGAATGTTCATATCTAAAAATGACAGTGAAAACACCTGTTTGAGCCATTTCCACTAGCACATAAAACACGCTTAAGAGAGAAATTGAGGAACTTAAATTCTTATACAGACTCGTAAAGTTTCTTGTGCTATTTGTAAGCAGATCTCACCCATACACGGGATGCACCATCGTGGTTCGAAACTCGATCCGAGATCGGATTTAATATCGACACAGAAAACGGTTGCACCATTCGAGTTCAAAGCTGGACTGGAGATCGAGATGAAATTCGTTTCGAACCAACGAAATTGGAAGTTTGAAATCTCGATCCGAGATCAGCAGCCATCGTCGACAAATGTAGTAGTTTGAAAATACTCCAACAGATAGAACTACTTTCGATTGCTTTCTTGGGAAATTAAAACAACGTTATACGCACTTGAATATTATTCAGGAAAATTCGTAAAACAATAATTCACTTAAAACAGTTCAAACATCTCACATCTAGTTATATCTATAGTGGAAAATGCGCCTACTTCCATGACGTCATATATTATAAACCAATAGCAAAATTGGTCTCATACTTAATCTCGATTTCTCACTTTGGAGCGTTCGACGAAACGAAGTTCCAGAATCATGAAATTTCGTTGGTGCAACACTTTTACATTGGAAACCAAGATCAAACTGGATCCTGGTTCGGAACTAGGATCATTAGATCTCGGATCGGGGAATATGTTTGTGCAGCCAGGCATCAGACACGTTGGACAGTTTTTAATAAAACGTTTTCTGCTGTAGCTCTGCAGACCGAAGAGGGGGAGGGGCGGGGCGGGGCGGGCCCGCCCGGGCGACCTGCCACCTTAAACCCCTTTAGAACGCAACCGAAAGATCCATTGCGAGTAACGACTTGGCCAGCACAGGCGGCACAGCGATCTAGCAGACGCCTTGGTTTGGCCGAGCGGAACTCCACAGTTGCAAGTTGGTATGGGTTGTCCACGGTGAACTGAGCACTTTGGAATCTCGCTCGTTTTAAATTACAGTCGATCAACTCATTCTATTGTAGCCTTGGACGTTAACTTTCGAGTACGGTGAGATATATACACTGTGTTTACGACTTACATGGTAATATTTATTTTTTAAAAGTGGCGGAAGGATAAAAAATGGCTGGTTGGATAAAAGTAACTAGGGCTTCAAAAGTGCTCACTCTATCGTGAACAGCCTATACGTACGAAGATTCCTTTTAACGAAGCTCTTTGCGAAATGCGTGGGATCCTGAATTTCGCCATATTTCATTAATCTTGAAATCCACACGCTACGAAACGGATGTTGGGGCCATAAAAATGGCGACAACAATGACCATGGAAATTCCGAATATATATTATCGTTTGTGTTTATCAAACAGTTCGAAATTGTAAATTTAACTAAGTAATTTTTTAAGATTTTTTAATATTTATTTATAAATATGTAACTTTTTTTTAATAATACGGTTAGCTAATATAATTTTAAACATGTTTTTAGCTTGATTATATTTATGTGTTCAGGTAATTCTTCCCTAACGTTTTCTGTATAAAATATTAATTTGTGTTTGTGTACTGTGGTCATTTCGTTGCCTACCAATGCACAGGTTTGGCCTTTGGCATGCAATTATTTCATCAAAATTCATGATCTTGTATAACATTCAAAGAGAAAAAAGGTGTATTAAAACACTTTATACAATAAAGTTAAACATACTAAAACTCAAAAGATTATCAATGATATTTAATTTATACTGATTAAAATTTATCTATCTAGCTCAGTGTGAACGAAGCTGGCAGTAGCCATAAAACTGTAGAGTTTATTTCCAGTTTACTTTAAGTCTATGTCAAGCAGCAGAGCTGGTGGTAGCAAGGTATAGTGAATCCGTAAACAGCTCTGTTGAAAGCATAATCGCAATTGTTAGTTGAATTCATTGAAAAAGTGTGGTACTATACAACGTAGAGGCGAGCTGAATTCACTGGTCATGTGTGGTACTATCCAACGTAGAGGCGAGCTGAATTCACTGGTCAAGTGTGGTACTATCCAACGTAGAGGCGAGCTGAATTCACTGGTCATGTGTGGTACTATCCAACGTAGAGGCGAGCTGAATTCCCTGGTCAAGTGTGGTACTATCCAACGTAGAGGCGAGCTGAATTCACTGGTCAAGTGTGGTACTATCCAACGTAGAGGCGAGCTGAATTCCCTGGTCAAGTGTGGTACTATCCAACGTAGAGGCGAGCTGAATTCACTGGTCAAGTGTGGTACTATCCAACGTAGAGGCGAGCTGAATTCACTGGTCAAGTGTGGTACTATCCAACGTAGAGGCGAGCTGAATTCACTGGTCGTGTGTGGTACTATCCAACGTAGAGGCGAGCTGAATTCATGGTCAAGTGTGGTACTATCCAACGTAGAGGCGAGCTGAATTCACTGGTCAAGTGTGGTACTATCCAACGTAGAGGCGAGCTGAATTCACTGGTCAAGTGTGGTACTATCCAACGTAGAGGCGAGCTGAATTCACTGGTCAAGTGTGGTACTATCCAACGTAGAGGCGAGCTGAATTCACTGGTCAAGTGTGGTACTATCCAACGTAGAGGCGAGCTGAATTCACTGGTCAAGTGTGGTACTATCCAACGTAGAGGCGAGCTGAATTCACTGGTCAAGTGTGGTACTATCCAACGTAGAGGCGAGCTGAATTCACTGGTCAAGTGTGGTACTATCCAACGTAGAGGCGAGCTGAATTCACTGGTCAAGTGTGGTACTATCGAACGTAGAGGCGAGCTGAATTCACTGGTCATGTGTGGTACTATCCAACGTAGAGGCGAGCTGAATTCCTGGTCAATGTGTGTACTATCCAACGTAGAGGCGAGCTGAATTCACTGGTCAAGTGTGGTACTATCCAACGTAGAGGCGAGCTGAATTCCCTGGTCAAGTGTGGTACTATCCAACGTAGAGGCGAGCTGAATTCACTGGTCAAGTGTGGTACTATCCAACGTAGAGGCGAGCTGAATTCACTGGTCAAGTGTGGTACTATCCAACGTAGAGGCGAGCTGAATTTACTGGTCAAGTGTGGTACTATCCAACGTAGAGGCGAGCTGAATTCACTGGTCTGTGTGGTACTATCCAACGTAGAGGCGAGCTGAATTCACTTCGTGTGGTACTATCAACGTAGAGCGAGCTGATCTAGCAGTGGGTACTATCCAACGTAGAGGCGAGCTGAATTCACTGGTCAGTGTGTGGTACTATCCAACGTAGAGGCGAGCTGAATTCACTGTCAAGTGTGGTACTATCCAACGTAGAGGCGAGCTGAATTCACTGGTCAAGTGTGGTACTATCCAACGTAGAGGCGAGCTGAATTCACTGGTCAAGTGTGGTACTATCCAACGTAGAGGCGAGCTGAATTCACTGGTCAAGTTTTGGTTACTATCCAACGTAGAGGCGAGCTGAATTCACTGGTCAAGTGTGGTACTATCCAACGTAGAGGCGAGCTGAATTCACTGGTCAAGTGTGGTACTATCCAACGTAAGAGGCGAGCTGAATTCACTGGTCGTGTGTGGTACTATCCAACGTAGAGGCGAGCTGAATTCACTGGTCAAGTGTGGTACTATCCAACGTAGAGGCGAGCTGAATTCACTGGTCAAGTGTGGTACTATCCAACGTAGAGGCGAGCTGAATTCACTGGTCGTGTGTGGTACTATCCAACGTAGAGGCGAGCTGAATTCACTGGTCAAGTGTGGTACTATCCAACGTAGAGGCGAGCTGAATTCACTGGTCGTGTGTGGTACTATCCAACGTAGAGGCGAGCTGAATTCACTGGTCAAGTGTGGTACTATCCAACGTAGAGGCGAGCTGAATTCACTGGTCAAGTGTGGGTACTATCCAACGTAGAGGCGAGCTGAATTCACTGGTCGTGTGTCGTACTATCCAACGTAGAGGCGAGCTGAATTCACTGGTCAAGTGTGGTACTATCCAACGTAGAGGCGAGCTGAATTCACTGGTCAAGTGGTGGTACTATCCAACGTAGAGGCGAGCTGAATTCCCTGGTCAAGTGTGGTACTATCCAACGTAGAGGCGAGCTGAATTCCCTGGTCAAGTGTGGTACTATCCAACGTAGAGGCGAGCTGAATTCACTGGTCAAGTGTGGTACTATCCAACGTAGAGGCGAGCTGAATTCACTGGTCAATGTGTGGTACTATCCAACGTAGAGGCGAGCTGAATTCACTGGTCAAGTGTGGTACTATCCAACGTAGAGGCGAGCTGAATTCACTGGTCAAGTGTGGTACTATCCAACGTAGAGGCGAGCTGAATTCACTGGTCAGGTGTGGTACTATCCAACGTAGAGGCGAGCTGAATTCACTGGTCAAGTGTGGTACTATCCAACGTAGAGGCGAGCTGAATTCACTGGTCAGTGTGGGTACATATCCAACGTAGAGGCGAGCTGAATTCACTGGTCAAGTGTGGGTACTATCCAACGTAGAGGCGAGCTGAATTCCTGGTCAAGTGTGGTACTATCCAACGTAGAGGCGAGCTGAATTCACTGGTCAAGTGTGGTACTATCCAACGTAGAGGCGAGCTGAATTCACTGGTCAAGTGTGGGTACTATCCAACGTAGAGGCGAGCTGAATTCACTGGTCAAGTGTGGTACTATCCAACGTAGAGGCGAGCTGAATTCACTGGTCAAGTGTGGTACTATCCAACGTAGAGGCGAGCTGAATTCACTGGTCAAGTGTGGTACTATCCAACGTAAGAGGCGAGCTGAATTCACTGGTCAGTGTGTGGTACTATCCAACGTAGAGGCGAGCTGAATTCCTGGTCAAGTGTGGTACTATCCAACGTAGAGGCGAGCTGAATTCACTGGTCAAGTGTGGTACTATCCAACGTAGAGGCGAGCTGAATTCACTGGTCAAGTGTGGTACTATCCAACGTAGAGGCGAGCTGAATTCACTGGTCAAGTGTGGTACTATCCAACGTAGAGGCGAGCTGAATTCTCTGGTCAAGTGTGGTACTATCCAACGTAGAGGCGAGCTGAATTCACTGGTCGTGTGTGGTACTATCCAACGTAGAGGCGAGCTGAATTCTCTGGTCAAGTGTGGTACTATCCAACGTAGAGGCGAGCTGAATTCACTGGTCAAGTGTGGTACTATCCAACGTAGAGGCGAGCTGAATTCTCTGGTCAAGTGTGGTACTATCCAACGTAGAGGCGAGCTGAATTCACTGGTCAAGTGTGGTACTATCCAACGTAGAGGCGAGCTGAATTCACTGGTCGTGTGTGGTACTATCCAACGTAGAGGCGAGCTGAATTCTCTGGTCAAGTGTGGTACTATCCAACGTAGAGGCGATCTGAATTCACTGGTCGTGTGTGGTACTACCCAGCGTAATCATTATTACAGGCCGTTCACGGTAAAGTGAGCACTTTTGAAGCACTAGTTACTACTTCCTTTCAAACAATTTATATCCTTCCACGACTTGTTAATATAAACCCTGCCATGCGAGTAATAAACACAGCGTATACATTCACCATGCCCAAAACCAAAAGTCCGAGGCCACAATGAATTATATTTATTGGTTATTATGCCTGTTGAAACAGCGCCAAAAAGTGCTCACTTTACCGTAAACGGCCAATACAAAATAACACTTCTCGGTCAAACCGTTGTCTCAAATAAAGTTTTTAGTTTCGGCCCAGTGAACAGATTGTTAAAATGACTATCCGTAGATCCCATTTACTATGTATAAAATGACAATTTTTCAAAATAATATTTGACAACAAACTTCAAGAGTGTGAAAAAAAATGTATATTTTTGATTAATTATCGTCTATTACATCGTTGTGAATTTTGAAGTACAAATATTAAGCCGTGTACAACACAGATGTCATGGACAAATACTTTCGGCTAGCGTCGATTATTGAGATATCTGACCAACTGGCCTCTGTGTGCAGCATCTTAACTACTGATTTTTCTGGATGTGATATACGATATCGGAAAGACTCTTTCCCTACTTTTGCTGACATCGTATGCAAAAACAAATTGCGTGATGAAAACGCGTCAAGAACACCAAAACAAAATGCATAATTTTAACTCTCGCCAGTTTGGTATTGTTTACGAAAACCACACAGCAACGAGTCTATTAATTAAAGAAATTTCGTTGGTTTTCCTACAACTGATTGTGGCAGCTGGTGATTTTTTTTTTTTGCGGAAAAATCAGAATGTTGAAATGGATTCCGATATCGTATGTACACGGCAGCAGTTTTCCTTTCATTATTTGGTGCTCTCGGCGTCAGCACCCATTTGCCTAATTGACTTGGCCACTCAGAGCTTGACTAATGGAAGCACGAAATTCTGCGCAGACAGTTACGAAGCGAGAAAAAAATGTCGACGTATCATAAAAGGGAAACATATCTGTAGTGCTTTGAATGAATACGGCCCCCAAATACTTTCACGGAAAACATTTTCCCCCAGCGCCGTTGATGAAAGTTACCAAGCACTATCATTTTTCAGCATTATAAAAATCTAAATATTCGAGGAAGCATTTTAATCTACTGGGAAGAAAGCCGAGAGCGAAGAGTGGAATAATAATAGTGCAGTGGATTTGCCGATTGTTTTAAAAAGAAAATTCTGATATTATATTATTATTATTATTTTTAAAAGCAGGCACTGAAATTAACGGGTAGGCCGGCCACGAAATATTATAATTATATTTCTCTTATTGCAGAAAAAATACAGACAACACGTTGGGGAAATAAACGTCACATCTACAAAAGAAAATATATCTTCGAGCGTAGGACAAGAATTTCTTTATTTCCCTGCTAGAGCTTTCCAGTCGACATTTATATTTGCATAGCATGTCGCGCGATATCTCTTTCCCTTTTAACAGTCATCATGAGCACTGTGTTTAGTGTCTTGGTATATGGTGTAATGTAATATGCGCATGGCAACTATGATGACGTTCAACACATAAATAAACCAGCCATATATCAGGTTGCAACGCCATACAACATTAACAAACATAATTCCGAAAAGATAGCTCTAGCTAGGAAATGGAAGTATATTTGGACCTGTGTAATATACATTATATTTTATCAATTAGGCGTATGTGAGTACTAGTTCCTCAAAGTTTTCACGTGTAATTTTGTTACATTCCATTCAAATACACGTATTATTTGTATTATAATGGTGTAAAAGTTATATATATATATATATATATATATATATATATATATATATATATATATATATATATATATATATATATATATATATATATATATATATATATTTATATATATATATTTATATATATATATAATAGCTATGTAAGTTTGTTTAGTTGCTTATATGTCTCGGGTAATCTCAGAAATTACAGGGTCGATTCTTATAATTCTTTCACTGTAAAAAAAGCTATATTATTCCAGGTGGACATACGCTATGTTTAATTTTTAAAAATTCTTGAGAAATTTCAAAATTTGTAAACCAATTCAGTGAAAGATGAGCTGCTTGGCTGCTTTCTAAGCATGCTCTACCAAAACGATTAAGGAAAAATTGAAACAATGTTAGAAGAAATTGTGACATTTAATATAAAAAATACGCAAGTAGTCGCAGGTTGACGCAGGTAGTCACGGCTAGTAGCAGGTAATCGCAGGTAGTTACGGGTAGTCGCAGATAGTCACGGGTAGTCGCAAGATGTCGCAAGTAGTCACGGGTAGTCGCAAGTAGTTGCAGGTTGTCGCAAGTAGTCGCAGGTAGTCACGGGTAGTCGCCAGTAGTAGCATGTAGTCACGGGTAGTAGTAAGTGGTCACGGTTATTCACAAGTAGTCGCAAGGTTTCGCAGGTAATCGCAAGTAGTCGCAGGTTGTAGCAGATAGTCACAGATTGTCGCAGGTTGTCGCAAGTAGTCGCAAGTTGTCGCAAGTAGTCATGCGTAGTCGCAACTAGTCACACTTAGTCACGGGTATTCGCAAGGTGTCGCAGGTAGTCGCAAGTTGTCGCATACAGTCACGGGTTGTCGCAAGTAGTCATGGGTAGTCGCAGGTTGTCGCAAGTAGTTGCAATTTGTCACAGGTAGTTACAAGTTGTAGGTAGTCACGGGTACTCGTAAGTTGTCGTAGGTTGTCGCAAGTAGTCACGGGTAATCGCAGGTTATCACAGGTAGTCACAGGTTTTCATAGGTAGTCACGGGTAGTCGCAGGTAGTCACGGTTAGTCGAAAATATTGACGGGTAGTCGGAAGTATTCGCGGGTTGTCGCAGGTAGTCGCGGGTCGTTGCAAGTAGTCACATGTTGTCACAAGTAGTCGCAGATAATCGCAGGATGTCACTCGCAAGTAGTCACGAGTAGTGACAAGTAGTCGCAACGAGTCGCAGGTAATCGCAAGTAGTAGCAGGTTGTCGCAGGTGTTTGCAAGTTGTCGCAAGTAGTCACAGGTTGTCGCAGGTAGTCGCGGATAGTTGCAGGTAGTCACGGGTAGTCGCGAGTAATTGCAAGTAGTCGCAATTAGTCATGGGTAGTCGCAGGTAGTCATGGGTAGTCGCAGGTAGTCATGGGTAGTCGCAGGTCGTCATGGGTAGTCGCAGGTAGTCATGGGTAGTCGTAGGTAGTCACAAGTTGTCGCAAGCCGTCATGGGTAGTCGCAAGTTAGCGCAAGGAGTCACGGGTAGTCGCGAGTTATCGCAAGGTGTCGTAGGTAGTCGCAAGTAGTCGCAGATAGTCACGGGTTGTCGCAAGTAGTCACAGGTAGTCGCAGTTTTTCGCGAGTAGTCGTAGGTAATCGCAGGTTGTCGCAAGTAGTCACGGGTAGTCGCAAGTAGTTATAAGTAGTCGCAAATAGACATGGGTAGTTTCAGGTAGTCTCAAGTAGTCACAATTTGTCACTGGTAGTCGCAGATAATCATGGGTAGTCGAACGTATTCATGAGTAATCGCATGTTGTCGCAAGCTGTCGTATGTAGTCGTTAAGTAGTCGCAAAAAGTCGGAGGTTCTCGCAAGTTGTCGCAGGTAGTCACGGGTTATCACAAGTAGTCACAGGTTGTCGCAATTTGTTGCAAGTAGTCACAGGTAGTCATGGATAGTCGCATATATAGGTATGTATTTCAATAATTCCATAAAACCTGAGCGAAACGGTGGCGGGCCACTTGTATGTATACAGTAAATATAAAGAGTATATTGTAAACTATGAGTATTTTTAAAACATGTATATTTATGCACATTTTATATACAATATAAAATAAAATTATTTATGATGTATTTAATTTTATGCCAATAGTGAAAAAAAAAATGTTTTTTTTCTGAAGTTTATGTGGGTAATTTGCAACAATTTTTTTTTTTTTTTTTTTAATTCTGTAGGCTGCAGATCGTTACGTTTTGGTGTATCGGGGGACATCTGAAAACGTAGTCCTATTCTTCCGCTCATTACATGTTCCGTGTTGGTTTCCTTACGCATAGGTGTATTATAGAACGTGGCTTAAGCTTCGTTCACAATTGAATTCATAACAGT
This sequence comes from Dryococelus australis, assembly GCA_029891345.1. Classification (NCBI taxonomy): domain Eukaryota; kingdom Metazoa; phylum Arthropoda; class Insecta; order Phasmatodea; family Phasmatidae; genus Dryococelus; species Dryococelus australis. The sequence continues at coordinate 109,273,148 of CM057001.1, forward strand.
AACCCCATAAGATAGGTCATGTGCACAAGGACTGAACGCCATGTTTTCGACGATCCTATTGACTTACAACTGCGTATAACAGCTCGTACGCATGAGAGTTCCTGGCATAATGCACAAAGGAAACGGTTATATTTCATTTCCAACGTAGGCGCTTGGAACAACAGCCAATTAGAACAGAGCATAAAATTTTCGGCGAAGCTGTTTGTTTAAAATAGATAAAATACTGCAGAAACGAAGAAATGTCGCCTGATGTAAATTTTGAGGAAAGAAGAGATAAGAGTGTACTAACATACATTTTTTTTAATGTTGTCGTCGTATTTACGATCTGAAAAGTAAGAATTTTAAAGAAACGCAAAAATTTAAAACATTTTATATCGCTGTCCATTTTGAACACAATATTACAATCTGTTATGAAAACCCATTATTTAGAAACACTCTCGACTGACGTTAGATTTGCTAAACATTTAATTGGTTAAAAGTTATTCATAAGCATACAATTGTGAATCGATGACGCACAAAGTTTGTGGTCGTGTGAACGTTAAACTGTTATGTCGCATGCCCTGTGCGTGTGGTTTTTGATTGCGAGCCAATCCTTAGTTCGTACAGTTTTTGACAATACGTCCTACGCTCGCGGAGAGGTTAGGTGTTTGCTCCGTGGGCTTCAGGACACCCGCGGCGGGGGAAGCCGCCTTTAGTCGGGAAAGTTGAGGAGGCGGTGGCGATCTCTCCGATCAGATGTAAGTGAACGGTTGCTCCGACTCTAGGCAGGCTTTGAGCGCCGTCCCGGGATGCTTCCCACTTACCGACACAGCCAGGTGGCCGTGAATCATGCTGCTGAAAAATTGACCTCCCGTGGCGCGGTCAGTTGGCGCGCCGTCGATTTGGGGCGCGGTTCGAATCCCGGCTGTTAATTTAAGTTAGGTTATAAGTCAGTATGTAAGGCCGTCCCCTGCTAGGCTATCAAGCATAAAACCGGGGGACGTTAAAAAGACCTGTACGAAACAAAGAACTCGCCATTACTTCGTTTTTTAGGCACACCTACAAATGTTTCACCACTGAGCTGCATGCAGCATTTAACAAATACTTCTTCCTAGATTTTAAAGAGTTATTATGATCTCCGTGTAAAAACTGTGTGAGATTATTCCTCATCAAAAACGAGGCAAGGAAATATTAAAAAAAATGCCTGCGTCCTACAATGTTTAGTCGGGGGCATGGCATTTGGCAAAGCAGGATTTTGGCAGAAAATTGTGCCAAAAGAATTTTTTTGCCAAATTACGAGTAGGCGTTTAGTCTACTAAAGGACGTGCGGGTACACTTAAGTCAAAATTGTAAAATTTATTTTCCAAATTATTTAAACAACAAATTCCTAAATTGAATATTTGGTTTATTGATATCGGTAACTATTTTGGTAGCTAACTTTATTCGTATTCTTTCATTACGAAAATAAACAGTTGTGAAACATATTGCATATCTGGCAGAAAACTACTATAAAATTTCAAACTATCAAACTTTTTCTCCAGAACCTTTTCCCAGGGTGTGTTACGCTGAGGCGTTTTTTTTTTTTTTGCTGATATAAATGTGACGATTCGTAGCCATAGTAAAAAGTCTCAGCTCAGAATTTAAAAAATGTTGTAGGAACGACATTACCCATTACATTTTCACAGTATCCAGACTACAGTCCCAGAAAGCACAGTTCAGGATTTTGTTGTTCCATTTTAGGAACTTCTATTATTTATAATAGTAAAAAATTTGAAGTATCTATGTTCGAGGGCGCATTCTGGCGTTAATAATTACTCTCGATTATTAGCCGTGACGTATTTTATTTCTCATTTAGCGTAATAAATTGTCTTTAAACGCTATTTACCCCAAATTCCGAATATTTATTTATAATAAAATGGCAGAGAATAGATCTACTCTACAATTTTATTTGTTGTGCCCGCATCATTTTGCAGTCACTGCACTAAACTGTGTGCTGGTGTATTTTAGCAGTTACAAAATAAACAGTTATTTTTGTAATATCTGATACTGGTGGTGTTATACGGCACCGTACTGAGGCTTTGTTGTAAAATTAACTAGCTAATTAGCTGCAACTGTACTGCTGTGATAGAGCGTATCTCAGTCTTTTGACCCATGGAGAGCCTAAAGGGATTCACTCCGAAAGGAAACAGTTGCCTGGCACGTCAAACTCACGCCTTATTTATAAGACGATAGATCTATAATCACCATAATACATTATGATTATTTCAAACTAATTAAACTTTTACCGCAGAAATTCCGGCAGCGTAAATTACACACTGCGGATTTCTTTAAGTATAGCATAAGTGTTTAACATATGTAAACATTATCATCGAAGGCGTGATCAATTCGACATAGTAACCACGAGTTATTATCTCTGAAGGGAAATACGGTCTTTAGTGAGCGAGAAGACAATTGGGCGGCTCTTAACAGCAAGGTTTTGAGAGCCGATGAGGGCGATTGAAGTGAATATGGAGCGGCGCAGGAATGAAGAGGCCGGGGGGGGGGGGAACGGGAAAGGCCTGATGAAACCCGCCGAGCAATGGCATGCCCCGTTACGATTCCCGCTTGGCGAGGATCCGGTGACCAGGCCGGGGATTGAACCCGGTTCGCCTTTGGTGGGAGGCGAGCGAGCTAATCGCTCAGCCACCGTGGCCCCCTGCGCAGTCTTTAGTGATTTCCTTCGTTGCAACGAGGTTGAACCAGTAATGTTCCCAAACAAAGTCCCGGAATGAGTGATTGCATATGAGTGGGGCCCCGTGATTTTCTCTGGACGATTCCACGACCACTTGTACTGCAAATCGCTTGATCTCAGGTCATTTTCGTGACTGGACAATTTTAATCGTCGCACCTCACAGGTATCACCAGAGTATCACGAGCGATCAATATCGTAGTTACTTTGATTCGGATTGGCCCGGTCAGAAATTAAAACGCCTTCCTCACAAAATGCGCGTGGCCAATGAACAAAGTAAAGCTGCAAATGTGCGTGTAGGATACGGAATTCTAGTCTGAGCGTAAATATTTTCGTGTAAAATATATAATTAGTTCTGTATATTTAGTAACGAAAAATAAACTAAGGGAATCAGGCCAGTTACTGTTTTTATTTTCCAGCCCTTATATACTAGAACGTTAGACGAGTGATGCGTATCGCTAAATACGGCGTCTACACTCTAAGAAAGTATTCTGAAATTTTCCATACCAGTGTATACGCTTAAAGGCTGTTCACGATAAAGTGAGCACTTTAGAAATGAACCTCAGAAAGAAGTCACTGCCTCTGCATGCATATATTTTAACGGGCGCTCTGAGTGACATTCGCACAGTAAAGTTGGTAACAATGGGTTGGAAAGTAGTTCCATATCTTAACGTCGAATAAAAATAGTTAGGTAGCCATATGTGATAACTTAAAAATATTTCTTCCGCTTGCTTCTTTTGAAATGCATCTAAGTGTAAAAATGAGTAGATACGTAAAGTATTTACTTTCTTAATAATTTCACTATTTCATTTTCCCGATGCATGAATAAAGAGATGAGGCCCATAGCAATGCTAAATAATTTACATAAGGCGAAGGAGTAGACAACGTGTATACAAATAGATCTTAAGCAGGGTTTTCAAAAGTGCTTATTTTACCGTGAACAGCGTATACTGAGAAAGCAGGAATGTAAATCATACATTCATGGTAGCGATCCTGAGCTTGCTCAGGAGACAGTTAAATGAGTAGTGCAGTTCCCAACTTTGTGTAGTAGCGCTTCTAAACATTCCTGTATCTGCAGCTTGATGTGTGGTATTATTACCATACAGTGTATAGGTTAAAATCTTCCATTACAGTTTAGGAAATTTGCTAGAACAATTTTTACAGTGTACCAACGAAATCAATCTGACTGGCTGGAGTAAAATAGAAATATTTAATATGAAAAAAAAAAAATTATGTCAACAAATTGTGTGCGTTTCATGTCTGCCTCTAGATGCAGTGAACTATCCTAGATAAGGAATCGCTCTATTTAAGAGATTTGTAAATTTGCAAATATTAATATCCTGCGTCTGCGCTGGACTGCGCACTGCAGCTTCTCGTTGCGATGTTTCGCCGTCGTTGCAGTTCCAGTAAATTTACCGTCGTGCTTGTGCTGATGTGTTGCCAGCTTAAACCAAGCGACAAATGAACAGCGTGTGATGTGCTTGATGCTATCGACAGTAGCAATTCGGGGGATGGTCTGGCGATCTCATTGACAAATGGTTTTATCCGCACGAAACGGACGAAATGTATCGGAGGTACGTTTTACTGCCGTGCGCATTCCCAAGTCGTAAATCTATTTTCTGTTGAAACATGTTCCCTGCAAGGGACGATATGACTTGGAGAGTCTAACCAAAAATGCACGCGCGACTACAAGCTAGCGAAGATTTAGCATATTTCTCCCGCAAATGTTTTTGTACTGTATACAAGGTTTTTTTTTTAAAAGCACGTCTAAATTATAACAACAGCATTAATAACGATTTGTTTGTAAAGGTCACCTGGTATATTTAACTGAAGTTGGAGTTAGGCAAAAAAAACGCACGGATTACGCAGATAAACGTACCTGCGTGCTAAACAAGTTGCATACTACTAAGGCGAGCGAACACTTCTGGCAGCATTTTCTACTCAAGTGCTACTCTTCTATTGTTCACGTAGACAGACACAGATAATCCAACAACCAACGACTAGCGGCGCCCACGTACCTCTTAGTCTACCTTATGTGCAGGTGTCTCTGTATGGCGTGCCAGTAATGATCGCTTTAGTTATATGCAACTTCCTATACACGAAGTTAGGTGTAATTGTGGACTCCCAACGCTGTGTGTAAACACTAGATGAACTGTTTAAAACATTTGAAACAGGGGTTTGGATGTGAATACGTCTTTAAATTTTCGACCTTAGTGGGAGGGAATCCAGAAAATCCGATGATAACAAAATCGGGGGATACAGTTTGACGTTGCAGCTCCGAATCTATCGTCTACATTCAAAATTAAATTACACCACTCGATTGCCAAATAATCAAATAATACGTAACGTTGAGTGAGGACTGCGAAGTATTGCGCGCAGCCGGGGAAGCGGGAGCGCAATTTTGAGTTGGTTTCACCGCGTCTCATAAATCGACATCTCTCATCATTATCCATCGATTGCGTGTATAAAAACATTCGTGTGGCGTGGGTTATGGTGAAATTGTATCAGTTTAATTTCGAAAAAGTTAAGAAAACTTAACATAATTTCGGCCTATACTTGTCAGAAGGCCAAGTCGAAATACAGAACACGTATACGGTTGGAAAGAGCATCTCGAAAGAAATCCAGTGATACCCATAAAACGCCTTATGATCGCGTGAAGCGGTTCCGGGAACATAAAATAAACATCAAGGCGTCCGAGTGCGTCAACGTAGACGTATTCACGCAAAACAAACGGCCGTGTCTCCCAACATAGCCAAACCCAATTTTTAGTGTATAGAGCTATAAAGGGGTTTCTCCGATGTCTGGATTTCTTGGAATCAATACTGCTGGCACCTGGAGCGGAACCCGCTCTGGAAAAAAAAAAAACGCACGTGTGCTTCTCTACCGTTCTGAAGTATTCACGAGATGAGTGGACTGCGGTAGAGGAACATTTTGTGTGGAAGAGGGTCGCGAGACGGAAAAGAAATCCTCGCTGTACCGCACAGTCAACTCGCGGCCGAAGTGGTTCCGGGTGGTATCGAACCCGAAACGCCGAGGTCGACGTTCTAGAGTTCCTGACAATACAGCGGCGAAACAACACACGCCAGGAAATTGGTTTCACTGGCCAGCAAGATGGCGGAGAGTCGTTCACCAACCAGCGCCTTGCGAACTCATCCGAAAGCCGGCGGCCCAACCATTAGGGAACCTTTCGCAGCTTCTAATAGCCAATCAGACACAAAGTTTTTTTCGCATAGCATTGCGCAGCCAATCAGAAAAATCTGTCTACCCACGTCAAAGGATTCACCTAGCCATTTCGTCTCTGTTTAGGTATCTACGCTGTAGTCCCGTTATGCGAGCGGACGTTTGTGCCCATCATCATGAGGTTTCTGAGCGATGTATCTCAACGCAAGGTTTATCTTTGAATCATAGGTAATCCCGCGATACAATATGAGTAGAACCTGAAAAATTTGCTAATTCAATGACCTACAGGCTATACTCTACTGTCTTACGTACAGATATGCCGATGTCAACTGTACATTGGTTGTCTGCAGTGGTTGGCCACGATTGGGCCAGCGTTCTCCAGGAGGTGTCACACATCGTATGACCTATGGCCAAAGTTATATAAACCCAAGTGTTTTGAATTCTAGCTTGTCCCGAAATGAAACTGCGAATTTTTCGGGTCTCAAGATATGAGGTTCTGTATTCTTTCACGCAAGTCATCACCAATTAAAATTAAGCCCCATATTTCTCCACAATGTGTGTGAAATTTGCGCCTCATCACTTTCTCGCAATTGGTGTAGTTTGGGCCAGCTGATTTCACCAAAATATTTGTGCGCAGGACAGACATTGACATTCTACGTGCACGCCAGCAGGTATCATTTGGATATTGACCGGGTGCCTGTGTGAGGATACATGTTTCTATTCGACTGGGTCTGTCAAAATTAAGTTGCTCCGGCAGACTAGCTGGCAGATACCTCAGACACGTGAGAGTTTTAATCACCTAACCACAAAATTGGTTCTGAACTAACGTGTTTTTCAGTACTAGTCATGGAATCTTTCACGAAAAACATGTGACCTTTAACTTGGTCGGTATTTGTTAAAGCTACGTTCGCTAATTATGAGCTTTTTTCTCCTTTGTTGACTAATACTGATATTGTGTGTGTGTGTTTGTGCGGGCGCGTGATTCATACGAAAAAAATTGGGTTTGGCTGTGTTTTGGACACTGCGCTTTGTTTAGCGCGAATAGTCTACGTTGACGCACTCGGACGCCTTGATGTTTATTTTACGTTCCCGGCACCGCTTCACTCGATCATATGGGGTTTTATTGGTATTAATGGACTGCTTTTAAGATCCTCTTTCCAACCGTATAGGATTTCTGTAATTCGACTCGGCTTTTTGACGATTATAGGCTGAAATTGTGTTAAGTTTTCTTTATTTTTTACCTGAAACACATACAATTTTACCATAACCACGCCACACAAATGTTTTTATACACGCAATCGATCGATCTTGGCGAGAACTGTCGATTGGAACTCAAACGAGCGTCGTATTTTCTCCTAGTCAAATGTTATACTACGCGAAAATTATGGGACGCGGTGAAACGAACTCAATATTGCGTTACCCCCCCCCCCCTCCCAATTCCCCCACCCACCACCCCCCGCCGCCTCCACCGCGCTCGATGCTTCGCAGTCCTCACTCTCAACGTAACATATTCTTTGATCCTTTGGCAATCGAGTGGTGCAATTGAATTTTGAATGTAGACGTAAGATTTGGAGCTGCAATGCCAAACTGTATCCCCCGATTTTGTTATCATCGGATTTTCTGGATGGCCTCCCACTATGGCTGCAAATTAAAAGACATATTCAAGTCAAAAAGTGATTAACAGGGGCGGCGTGCCAAAACGTCACTGTGCGAGTAAACTTTTCTCTTTAGCTGTCCCAAAACCCTGTTAGTAATCGTTATACTCACTCTTGGCATGATCCCAAAACTGCAGCGTAATTACTTTATACCTTTTACCCGAAGAAGTCTTTTACACCCACTATTTCCGCGAATAACAAATGGTAAACCGAAAATAGCGGGAGGTGTAGAGGAATTGAACCAACAGAATGGGAATGTGGACATTCTGGTTACAGACACACACGTGAAAATTACAAATTACGAGTGATAAAATTCGTATTTTGTTAAGAAGTGAACTTGTATAGAGTTTGCATTTTGGGCATAATGTTTATGATTGACATATGGCAAGTTTATGGATACAATTAATTTTTGAAAAATAAAAAATACCTTCGGGAAAGTTAAAAAAACGTCCTTTGGAATTTGTATTATGTAGTTTATTAATCGGTGTATAGATGGAAACACAGCGTACTATTTATAACATGCTCGTTCCAAAACAACGTTACCTCTTGCTTTTCTCAGTTGTTACTCTGTTTAACTTTATTTTTGGAGTAACGTTTTGGGACGCTACTCAGGGAGGCATTTCCTACCTCTATGGCGCTCCCCTTGTGCACAGCTCAGATCCTCTCAACTCCTTGGAGGGAGAATCGGAAAGAATGCGTGTACGAGTTGCGCAGTAACTGCACTCCGTGCTCCAAAACTTCTTTTTTCAACCAACATCAGTATTAAAACGTTGATAGCTATTTATTTGAGATTAGATCTGTTTTATACAAGCAAGTGATTTGGATTTTTCTTTTTCTTCGCATGCAGTAACTTACTTTTAATGTAACTAGATGGTATTCCAGTTGGTAAACGTATTTTATTCATGTAAAGGGAGTGTCTGCTGGAAATACAAATGCACACAAACATGTACATCACTGTTAAACATGTTACATTGATAGTTGAACTGGTCGTAGGCATGTCAATGTAGAAGACATGTGCCGGAGACAAAAAATAAATAGTCTACTTCGTCTTTAGTCTACGCTCTACTCGAACGCCAAGTGAACGCTTGTGTATAATGTGCTCCTGTTATGTAGGCTACCTGCAACATTCTTTTGATGTAATAAATGCCTATATTGTTAGGCGTTTTTAGTACAGTGTATGACACCTACCTGTATGAAGTGATGTATTCATTGGGTATATACATTTATTTTCCAAGCACGCTTTCTGTGCTTTTCATTGTATTACTGTTTTGTTTCCATAAATATATTTCATGTCGATTTAAACTTCCTAATAATAAAATTAATGGAATAACATTATCCGTTCGGTTTTTATTGGAATGCCTGCATACAGAAATTTGAGACGGAATTTGGGAACAATTCGTTCTTGAAAATAAAGTTAAACTCTTAAAAATATTTGCAGTTTTATTCTGATTAAGTGAAGCATTTATTTGGATTTTCGTAGTAATTCAGACATGATTATTGATTATAGCCTAATGCCAGAGGCACGCGTATAAATCAGAGATTTGTCTATTTTACTTAATGAAACATTTTTAAACTGGGTTACTATAATTGGACTTGGACCATCGTTTTCACGTATAGTAAATATATGTACGTTAGTTTCCGCTTAAGAAAGTGTTGAGTTCATAAATATTTGGCACGCCTAAAATAAAATATATGTTCTCTGAAGAAAGAATGTTATACCCAAAAACCTTAATTATTTGCTATTTTAATAGCTGCTGAATTTTTCACGGAGAGCAAATCAGATATTTTGAACACCTCTAAAATCTATTGATCTTTGTGAGATATAAATCCTATATCCACAATAATAACATGTCTTTGATGAGCATGTTACTAAATAAAAGGTAGTTTTAAAATTACTAAATCATCTTAGAAATTGTCCTAATCGCTTATATTGTGAGAAATGTTATTATAATTGAGTAAGCACTTCTCCACTTAGGCTTTCCAGGAGGTCATTATCATGACCTTAGGTTTTTTGTAATGCATTTTTAAGCGTCCTATTTCTTTTCAAGGCGAAATACATTTCATAAAATTGTAAATATTCATTGGTAATCAACTTATTTTTCTGTACTTTACATAATGTCTGCTGAATAGTAAAAAATAATACCTTATATTTTCTTGGTTATTTTGTAAATGTTTTGTAATAAAAATTTTCAATTTTATCGTGATGCTCGTACTTAATAAATAAAATGGTTATTGCACCTGCACTTTCTTATCAACGCAGTGCAATGTTATTTATTTATTCAAACAAACAAATCCATCTTAAGAACTCTTGTTGCGTTAGATTTACGAATGACTACGTCTTACAGATCGCAGGCTTTCGCGGCAGTCGTTATTACTTACTAAACTTCTGGGCCAGAGCCCGGTCAAATATTTACTCCTCGGCGTATGGGCAGTCGATGCAGCTGCCATTTTCAGGTGGAAGCGCCTCAACAGCAGTTGTTCAGGCGCAATCATATGAAGTTAGCACCTGCATCGACTGCCGAAATTTCGCGGAATAATTATTTGACGAGGCTCAAGCCCAGAAGTTAAGTTTGTAATGACTCCGCATTATATTTATAGATACTGCAGGCTTATGTCGTACAGTGTTTCAAATTTCCACGGTAAGAAAATCAATTCATTTTCTTTGTCCTCATGATATATAATTAAAACACTGAAGAAAGAAATAATGCCCTATAATACGAATAATATTCGATAATAATTGCCAAAGGTGGGACTTTGACAATTTTACATGCCTAGATATGTTTGTTTATTTCACGCTTATTCTAACGCAAAGGCAGTTCTGTACTTTAAAAAACGTCAGAAAAGTATGTGATGTGTTTCGAAAGCAAAATTCTTTTATTTACACCGTGCACACACATCCACAATTTTGAAATACAGCCAAATATTTTCCTTTCCATCTACCTTTTTGCTTGTGTGTATGGTTTTTTTTTTTTCCGTCCTTTTCCCCCGACTGTCGATTTCGCACATTCCGGTGAGCAAACTTCGCCAACTTTTTTTTTTTTTTTGCGCCCACCCTCCCTTAAACCGTTTCCCAGTCAACAGGAACAGCCTCCACCCTTCTGTCGTTTAAATTTTCATCTTTCCTCACGTCACCGAAATCCGCAGGGGTGGAAAAAGTGGTCCATCCCCCTCCACGCCCTCGTTCGTCCGCAAACCGCTCTTTGTGCGCACTGCAGTATTCATATCGCCAGCTGTCATCCCCTCCTCTCCGCTACCCCTAAACCCCCTACAACCCTTGGCCTCGCAGCAGCCGATGTGCCACTGACACGCTCGTAGCACTATCCACGCTTGAATTCCCCCGATGCGGTTCAGTCAGATTTCTATCGTGGTGGTTCGACGTGTAGACTGGAAATTTTGGTAGAGTGGCATACGCAGGCCCATTTTTCAGAGGGGGTGATCGAGAGTGTGTGGGAAATTTATGTTTGGTATGCTGGTCGACTGCTATGAGCCGTTCACGGTAATCTGAGTACTTTGGAAGTTATGCTTATGATAGACATGCATGCACATTTTGTATTCTTCCGCCATACATAAAATTGACATAGCCATGGGCCTGATAACTTTATTCATGTGTCAGTCAAATAAAAATGTGTAATTATTATAAAAGTAAGTATTTTACATATTTATTAATTCATACACATGCATGCATTTAAAAAATGAAGCAAAGTAGGAATTTTCAATATTGGCAGGTGTTTAAATAACATTTTGAATTCAACTTCAAGACGTGTAACTAGGCTTTCTTTCTCTCCATCTTTAGCACCTTTATTAAGCACATGCCCATCAATGTGCATGTTAAAATGCAAGTCGCAATTCCGAAAACGGCATGTATGGTCTAATATAAATAATAAATCCTTATAGCAGAATGCTCGGAACGTTCATATAGTATTTATAATTTTAATTAAGTTAGCAAAACAGCGCCGGGAGTCCGCAAATAGACGTACCTGCGTGCACAACTAGTTGCATACCACGAAGGCGAACGGAACTTACTCATCACTCGGTTATCGCCTGTACATACGCCTACTTGTAATTACGTGCTGACCCTTCATCGCCAATACTGCTGTTGGTGTGTTGTTGGAAATTAAACGCAATCTCTTCTGGCAGCTTTTGCTACTGAATTGGTAATCTCCTATTGTTCATGTGCTTTCGCATAACGAGCACTAACGAGCAACCACGAGCGGTACCCACGTACCTCGCAGTTATTATGTGCAGACACTCTAAGCATGGCGCATCAGTTCCGTTCGTTTTTTGCGATATGCAACCTGTTGTGATCGCAGGTACATGTAATTGCAGACTCCCTGTGTTTTTTTTTATGATATCAATTCCAATTAAATAATACTAGATGTATTTTCCGAACATTTTGTTACTAAGATTTATTGTTTGTACTAACCCATAGATGTGGTAGTTTGAATTTCGACATTTACTTTAAATACATATTGTATTTGCAGGTAAGTGTGGTGACGGTTTTCAAAGGGTGATTTGAAAAATTCTTAATAATCCTGAACCGCTAATAAAAATGATAAAGACTTGCTAACTGCCAGCTGTATAGGAGTCGAGTGGTTTGTCCCCTTGGGAAACATAAATTCCAGAGTTTAAAACTAAATGTTAATGAAGCTAATTTTGTGAGAAAAAAATCCATGTTTGTGCACCTCTGAAACTGATTCACTTACTAACCAGAATGTGTAAACATGAACATAAATACATTCGGGACAACTTCATGGTTTTATTTGTGTATTTAAATTATCGAAATTAAAAACGCATATCTGTAGGTTTTCCTTGTGCAAGACCAGCGAGGCAGGGAAGAGACTTACCAATCCTGCAATGTCACAGTATGATAAATATTTAAAATTTCGGATTCTGGGGGGGGGGGATTGATGGCCACGATCACCCTCCCTTGCGTACGCCGCTGTGGCAGATTGCGCACCCCAAGTTCGCAGTAGTCATTCTATACGTCCCACCAATGGACTGTATTTCTGCCATCATGTCTATCATTAACAAAGTGGATAGGATTTGAAGTTATATCACTGTTTAGTGGACAAGCGCTTTGAGAAGTTTGTATGCTTGCTCTTACTATTTTTTTTAGCAATTAGATTAAATGCAACCATTGTAAAAGAACTTCATTCAAATAAAGGTGCATGTTTTTTTGAAAATTTAAATACAAGCAAACACGTTCATCACTTCTGGCCATGTGACTTCGAATGCGGTAGGTCAATTTTAGGTGAATACAAATGAGGTGTCTGTTCATCGGTGATGCCGGAGGTTCACGCACGAACTGCATTTAAAAAAATTATATCATCTCAGTATTTTCTAGAAACGTGCAAGTGTTTTTGCAGACACCAGTAAATTCATTGAGTTAGTTGGCAATAACATGTTCGTTATTCGCGATAAAAAACTTGTAAGAAGCTAACTAACAATCCTCTGCAAGCTTCGGGAGGTACGAATGGTTTGACGTATCGTCGAAAGCAGGCTTAGGAAAGGAATCAACCGATTCCTATGTTCAGGAGGACATTTCGTAAGACCATTAAAATCAGAATTCAGGGCAGCCAGGACAGGAGTCGAGTCAACGTCTTCTCGAACGCGAGTTCATTGTGCCACCATCGTCCCATTTCTCTCGGCATTGTACAGCTTTACTTTAAGCCACACATACCATAAATATAATAAGTGGAACCCACCCCAAGGCGCGAACACTTCACCCAATGGCAAGTTTTCTTTCTTTTGGAATCATTTCTGTGTAACATTTATTTACTCGGAATAAAGGCACAGTGCAATCCATCCCTTATTTCTTAAGAATGTCCCTCTAAAAATTATTTCGCATCCTGATACGAGGAGGCGAACACGGACAGAAGATGGCCACTTCTAATTCACCAGCATTGCGCAGTATATATCACGGATGTAGTTTCCCAGCCGCAGCGAATCTGTTTTACTCTGGAGTGATGTTAGTGAGCTGTAAACGGCGTTAGTACTTTTCAATTAGTGTGTTATTGTGTGTGTGTCACGATTCTTTCTGAATACTGCAGTTAAACGTCAAATATCACTTAGGCTGTATTTCAATTGACAATTTCGTAATTTAATAATTAGTAACCTAGTATGGTTAAATTGAAACTCTGCCAATACTCGCTTATTTATCGCAATTCTGCTTTACATTACACACGCAATTTAGCATGGCGTTTCCACGACACGGGAAAAAATAACTCGTGTATACAATATATTTTGGTCGAGTTTACATTCGAATGTATCGCACGCCATAACATGACATCAGAATTAAAATATATTTCTATACACAAGATGTTTATGAATAACATGTGGAAATTCAAACCACATAATCTTATGGACTAATATAAACAAAAAATCTTAATAACAAATTTTTGGAAATTAAAGTTGAAGTTAGGCAAAACTACGCAGGGAGATCGCAGCGATGTGTACTTGCGTGCGTAACAAGTTTACTACAAAGAAGTCGAACGGAATCGGCGTGTATTAATTAATGAAAGACTGGACTGCAAGTTACTGTGCGTTTGACCAACTACAACCATTCGCCGCAAATATGTCTGGCATGCCTCGGAGAACTCCTGAGCCAATAATAAGTCCAGCTGTGGAGTGGCTAATATGTCTAGCATGTCTCGGAGAACTCTTGAGCCAATAATAAGTCCAGCTGTGGAGTGGCTAACCTCCTTTAAAGAAATCATACAGGTAAAGGCTGTTCACGATAAAGTGAGCACTTTTGAAATGAACCTTAGAGAAAATTCACTGCCCCTGAACGCATATATATTAATGGACGCACTGAGTGACATTTGCCCAGTAAAGTTGGAAATGATGAATGGTAAGTAGTGCCATATCTTATCGTCGAATAAAAAGTGTTAACCATTTGAGATAACTTGAATTATTTCTTCCGTTTCTGTTTATAATGCATCGAAGTTTAAGAATGAGCAGATTTGTGCCAATTGACACAAATTAAGTAGGCAACGCCAGGAGCATATTTCACTAGTATTTTTTTTAAATACCACAGTCTTACAAATGCATCAGTTTTCTTTATGAGACAAATGTCCTGGAAATATCCTCAAGCTCCAATAATACTGTACATTGATACAAATGGGCGAGCACATTACAAATATAGAGCCGCAAAACATAAGCAAAGCTTACACTTTCAATAAACACAGTGCTCAGATGACTTATACAATTTCCAAATTATTCTAAAAGGCTCTGGTAATGTTTTCATCTACACGCCTGAACACTTAACAGAGGAACTTGGAATTAATTATTTTCTACAACAATCATTCAAAATTCTTGATCAATATATAACTGAAGATTTCCATTAAAAGCAACACGCCAACACAATTACTAACGTCTGAGTTCACGTCACACTAAATATTAATGCGCGTGCACTGACTACTAACATTCATTAAAGCCTATAAGTACTGGAGCGTATATTAATATTTCATTTCAGCAAAATAACATAGAGCTGAAACAAACAGCTGGAAACGGCTCTCAGGCGCAGGCCATCAAGGTGTTTCTCGCATAAACATTATGTTAGAAACCTTACTAAAGATCCTACTAAAAACGTAATGAACAGAGAGGCAGCTCAAAACTGCAGGAGCCCTAATCAAGGCTACCAGACCTTAAAATATTGACGACATAAAAATTATAAACAGGCGAAACAGATTGTGTAGCAGACGAACAAGAACGTAAGCAAAATCAAGGCTGGACCAGCCAAATGGGGCTGCAGATAGACGAACACCACACGTTAGAGTCTGACAAACACAAGCAGCAGCGCGGTTTAGTTTGCGCCGGATAGAATTTCGAAAGTGCAGACGAAACAGAATTGAGCAGAACCTGCATTACTTCAAGGTCCACAACACAGGCACATGATTACGAATCTATACCAGTAAAAACACAAAAGCCCAAAAAACTTCTAGCACACTCGTCTGCCACTCACAGTTTCGTCGCTCTCCCATGGCACTGGCCATTAAAGGCTGTTCACGATAAAGTGAGCACTTTAGAAATGAACCTTAGAAAAATATCACTGCTCCTACCTGCATTTATTTTAACGGCCGCACTGAGTGACATGCTCCCAGTTAAGTTTGTAACGATGGAGTGGAAAGTAAACTGTTTGGTAACCATTTGTGATAACTTAAATTATTTCTATCGCTTTCTGTTTTTTAATGCGTCGAGTGGAAAAATTAGAAGGTTTTTTTTATGTTTCCTTTTCTTATGACTTTACAGTTTCGCTGAACCGATGCATGGATAACGTGGCGAGATTCATGGCAGTGTTAATTTAGAGTCAAGCGGAAGAACAAACAACGTACATACAAGTAAACCTTAAGCAGGGCTTTCAAAAGTGCTCGTTTTACTGTGAATAGCCTATGTCAGCTTAGCATAATCGAATTATCTAACGTCATCGACGTTCACAAAGTGCAACTCTGAAAAGCTTTGTGCCCTACTTGACAAGCTTAGTGCCCTACTTGACAAGCTTAGTGTCCTACTTGACAGTCAGCCGTCAACTGTTGAAGTGTATTTCACAGACGTGTTCCTGATCGTAGTACCAGGAGAATAGAATGAGGGGAGGGTGAACAAGCGAAAACATTAACATAGCACCTTATTAAAAAAAAAAAAAAAAAAAAAAAAAAACGACGCACGAGGAGGAGTAAGATGGTAGGGGATGAAGGGGCGGAATAAGGAGGGGATGTTGAGCTCCACCGAGGAAGAAGTCGAACGCTGCTGAAGAAGCGGTCGTTATCCAAACTAGGCGGCGGTGGGCGCACCACCACCGCAGATTTGTAAAAAAATATATTTACTTTCCTAATAATTTCAAAGTTTCACTTGAACGACGCACGAATAAAGTGCAGAAGCCCGTGGCAATGTTAATTTCACATAAGGCTGAAGAATACACAACGTGGTTACAAGTACATCTTAAGCAGGGATTTCAAAAGTGCTCAGTTTATTGCGAGCAGTCTACGCACTGCAGCAGCCAATGACGCCACGGGTTGTACTCGCTTGTTTATAAGGCAGCGGAGTCTATCCTGCCACCGAGTGATACCGCGAATTTTGCACGTCTCTAGCCAATCATAGCACAGAGGTAAAACTAGTGCTTACACCGTGAACTACAACCACCGCACGCCAGTAAAATTTACGTTACTCGCCAGTAAGAGGTTGGAACTCCGTTCACTAATCATCGGATTGTGAAACCTTATCCGCCAGCTGGCGGCCCAGCCGATAGGGAACCTACCGCAGTATGTGAAAAAGCCGATGTGGCACGTAGCCTGCTCGCAGAGCCTCGCGAAGTCAATCAGAAATTAGGTTCGCGCATGTCAAAAGAAGCAGCCCGCCGTTTCATTTGTGTAACATACTTATCTGCCCTGTTCCCCAATCATCTTCCCTGTACACTGTAGAAAATCTCCTGTATATTCACAAAATTTACTATTTAGATATACATAAACATGTCCCTTAATGACGGGGAATGTAACTGAGCTCCGTATAAACCAACCACAAAATATCGCCGTAATTTCTGCCGCTTTGTTGGCCGCGGTGGCTGAGCGGTTAGAATGCTCGCCTCCCACCTAGACGAACTGGGTTCGATTCCGGGCCGGGTCATTCCCGGTTTTCCGCAAGTGGGAATCGTGCCGGATGATGCCGCTGGTCGATGGGTTTTCTCGGAAAATATCTCCCCCCCCCCGCCCATGCATTCAGGCGCTGGTCCATTCTCACCTTGTTTCACCCTCATTGGCTCTCTCGACTCTCTACGTAAATTCTGTAGCTTTGGGTTTCGAGAACGAGCATTGCCCAGGATACGCAAATCATTATTCGCACTGCTGCGACTAAAAAGCTTATCGTTCACACCACTAAAGCATATTCTTTCAAATATCAAAAAGTAGTGCGAGCCATTGGCGACAGTTAACATCTATACATACACATCACCGTCAGTTTACAATAAAGTAAAAAAAAAAAAATTCCTACCTCACTTTCATTTAATAATATGTTAACACTTTCACTCTATGCGTCTGAATGTGGCAGTAAATTGGAAACAGTCCTGATGTGTTAATTTTTTTTACTAGGTGTTCAAGTGTTCAGTTTTTCTTTGGTTTACACGCACAAAACGTAATGTTAATATTTTGTTTGTATTCTATCTTTATAAGCCGAAAATACCCAAAGTTTTTTTATATAACCAAGTGTGTGTAGTTTTAAGAGGATTTCATAGTAATGTTTACCAACAATATTTAGTTATTTCGCGCAAATTATTTTAACAGTGTAGGAAAGTTGATTCATAATAATTCTTGCTGCCGGTGCACGATATGAATGGTTCGTAGTGCCATAGCCAAACACGACGTCTACAGATCATTGGCGGTGACAACGAAACGCGTGTTGTGCGTCCACTTAATTACAACGTGCGTCAAAAAATATCTTGTTCCTAACACCTGACACCGCAAATTACAGATGCTGCCTACCATGCCTGAAGACACGCAGTTTAAACGGGGAATCAATGATATCAAAGACTTTTCTTTCAAGCCACCAATATAAAACATAAAATATTCAACACAATTTTCTCAGAAAATGCTATTAAAAATTATATATATATATAATTTTTATAGTAATTTCTGAGAAAATTGTGTTGAATATTTTATGTTTTATATTATAAATTGTGTATAACATACATTATATATTATATAATACATAAAAATTATGTTTGTAAAATATATATTTTGAAGTTATATTTTAGAAAGATAATTATTAAACATTACAATTTACAAGCTTTCATAATGTACCAGTGATTTAAAGAAATGTTTCGTACAATAATTTTTGTTTGAAACGGTTATCTTTATAATTGGAACAGTCAAAAGGATTTTCTTTAATATTGATTCCCATTTGAAATCTGCGGCTGAATGTTTGGTAGGCAGCCCCTTTAAAGTAGGTCTGAAATTGTTGGTAAACATTATACCCCTGTCGTAGTTCATATTCTCTTTTCGTTGTTACCGTAAAAGCCTGAAAACTGTTAAAGTGACTTATTTCTTACACGTAAATCTCGCTATGCCTACCTCAAACTACTTCCTTATCTTAGATAAATAACGAAAAAAAATCTTTAAATTATTTTCGCAACTATGCGAATAATTGAAACGCTCGCAGACTACGTTATTGTTATGACATTGTGAGGCCCGAGATAATTTATATTTTGAATTAAGAACTATTATAAGGTTGTACAACGAACTGTAAGAGATGTCGTTTATATGTTTTTATCTACTTTAACGGGCACGTGTGTGTGTGTGTGTGTATATATATATATATATATATATATATATATATATATATATATATATATATATATATATATATATATATATACTGTTCCTCCTTGCAATCCGGGACATTCCATAATCATGTCAAATACTGAAATGTATTTGAATGTTGCGTAATAACTTTGAAAATTAATTGCTGGATATTCTTGACTTTATTAAGCCAAACTAATTTCTAAAAAAATTTTATTTACCTTGAATGTGTTGTGTTTGACAAAAATGGCAGTTAATTTTTCCGGAATAAAGTAAAGATAGCCTATGCCATTGAAAAGGGTTTAAGTAGATCGCATAGAATCGTTTATAAGTACTTCCTATTTCCTGAGCTTGAAATAAAATTAATAGAAATTCAAGCGTTACTTGTTTCCCGGCCTAAGAACGTAGTTCTAACCTACGCATGTAGTACACTTGGCACGAATTTCGTTCATGGGTCAAGGCAAGGTATTCAATTTGTTAAGAAAATAAGAAACTCCCATATAAATATAAAATATACAAAAAAAAAGAGAAGATAAAATATATGGAACACTGGCATTTATGCATTACAACACTTGGTATCAAATGTCCTCCCTGCCGTGAATTTTAGGCAACTCTTTTTGTTGTGTTACAAATGGAATGAAAAATTACGTAAAATAAATTTTGTTCTGCTAACTTTAAATATATACATCAATAATACAATAACAACACAATTTTTATTCAAGATATATCTATGTGTTAACTTTTATCACACATAGTATTTAAAAATTATTTTGGATCTTAAACAACAAAAAAGCATAAAGTAATTTTATTAGTACCTCGTTACGGAAGGAAGAGCATGTCCCCTACATTCAGTTCATCTTAAATACAGAAAATATTTGTTAGGTATAATTATACTTTATGCTTCTTTTACCTCAAATGGAATGTTAAACTAATATTTTAAGCGTTCTGTTCATGTTATTCTTGAGTTGGTGATAACGCTCACGAAGTCACTTTCAGAAATAACAGAAATATAGTTTTCATTGAATTTAAACACGGTGAAATTCGCGTCCAAACATTTCAATCCCACAATCGTGTAGTTGTCATCATCCAGCACTTCTAGAACTACGCACTGATATCTGAAGTGTAAACATAGGTGTCAGTTGAAAACATTTGTGTAGTTTCTGTACATTCTCCTCTCTTAAAATACTGTGGTCACAGAAATTCACTATCAGACAATTGAGAATGGGTAGTAGGGAGTTTCTGCTTGACTGTATTGTGGACAAGTTCGCTGTTACTGTATTAAAATGAATTGCAAGAATTATATAAAAGAAACCAAGCATCACTATCATTTGGCAATGCACAATGGTAATTCCGTATACTATGTATATTGACACAGCGTTACTACATGTCTGTAGTTTAGTTACATTTCCTTGATTAAATATGGTTTTCAACACTAATATTTACAGATGTTTCCAACTGTGCAGCTGCATTAACGAGCTCTTCTGAAGAGTTTCTGAAGAGTTCACAAAGACCATCTGTAGATCAGAACTTAAACCTTGCCACTAATGCGATCATGACGATCGTTTCCATGTGCAGTTCAAAAAATTTCTTTCTGCAATGCATCCATAATCCTCTCCGTGAGAAAGTAAATCCTTCTAATTACATTTGTTTACAAACTGACTAGCATCTCTATCTCTGAAATAATCAATGTGGAAGACTTTGAAATCAAGATTCTCACCAAACAAGCCTTTCAGTAATGCTCAACTGAATAGAGGAATTGCTTCTCTTGGTGGTTTTGCATGAAATCTCACACAATGCAATAACTCAATTCATTTAACTTACTTGTACCACCTTTCTAATATACAATGCATGGAAATACCTTTAAACTTGGAGAGTTCCAATGGGCTTGCATAATTTCTGATTGGTCCCGGATTGTATAGTTTCCTGCAAAGTCTTGTAGCAGGATGATGTCGTTGCCTGAAATATTTTCTTCAATTTGTTTGAAATCATAATGCTGACGTTTAGCATTATATATATATATATGTGTGTGTGTGGGGGGGGGGGGGGCTCCTATAAATATATTTCATTTGCCTATGAAAAAGTCTCTTTTGGCCTCAAAAAGTGTTCCGGTAATTAAACCTTTTACAATACATGCATTATCAATGCCCCATATATAGCAAATACAACCATAACTGGGCATAAGTCTTTAAATTAAATATATAATTTGCTAACCTCACACATCGAGCTAAGTCTGCCAATACAAGTTAGGTTTTCTAGTGAGCAAAGTGTGTGTTTTATTAAAGTTGAGGATTTCGATAAATAAGGGACACGTTTATTTTGTGAGCTTAATAAGACCTCAGCATTAGTATGATATATACACACATTTCTCTCAATCCTTTATATTCATGGGAGTTACTTTTTGAGGCTTCAGTGATTTAAATTTTAATAATTTCAGAGGAGAAATGTTGTAATCCTTACCTAATCTACTGCATGCTTCCTCAAGTGTTACTATAAACAACGTATTCTCTCTTGGTTCAAATCTTTTTTGCGTTTTGATGGACTGGACATAATTTCTTTCGGTACACGGCCAGCTGATATTTTCCTTGTCAGATACAACAGTTTCAGTGCAGACAGCGTCACATATATTTTTCTTGGTGATATTAATTGATAAAATTTAGTAACTCATGGCTATTTTAAGTAAAAATACGGTACATTTTTTCATTGGCGATAAATGCTTATGAAATTTTCCATTTACCTGAAATGTTTAGTTTGACAAACGAGGAAGAACTCTGTTAACTCGTGAGGTATCTTTAACCAAGACTTGTGACATTTTGATTTTTAATCCAGCTTGTTTTGCTATTCTGTCTGATTTCTAAGCTTCTGATTTTTTATCTGATGCCTTTCGTACTTCCTAAGTATTTCGCTACTTCCAGGTTTTTAATTCTTACCAATATTTGGCCTTTCGTTCTCTGTGCTACTGACCGGTGAAAAACAAGTGAACATTAATAAACAATGGCTGTTAAAAATGGGGGGGGGGGAGATAAATGTAAATATAAACAACAAATGAAATTCAAGGTAAAACCAACTAAACAGATTCTGGCTATGAAATTTTCTTACGAACAAAAATTTTCCTTCCTTGACAGGTTTTACCGAAATTTAAAAAAATCTATGTTATAAAGATTATGCCTACATAATGATAAGTTAATGATCATGTGTTGAATTTTAATTTAAAATTTCAAAGTGGTTTGTAGTTACAACAAAATATCCTAAACTTTCAGGGTTACATAGCACCAAAAGCTAATAATTCCTTTACACAAGGATACATTCAAAATCCTAGGCAGCAAAATATTTGGCAGTGCGACAACAATACATCAGTGTTTCCAGCACCAGAGAAGGTGCATACAAGTTTCCTCAATCAGGTACACTAAAGGTACTTCCAAAGTAATGAGCCTTTGCACCCTGTGATACCACCATACGTACACCAAAGTAACAGCGCATCACAAGGGGAGGAGCGAAGCGACACGAAGTAGAGGTAAAATAGATTGGAAATGTTGACAACAGCTACCGACACAAAGATTCTGTGAAGTGAACTGGAAGTTGAACAATAACAAGCTAATAAGCAGCTGCTGAAAGGCAGAAGAAACATACCAAGTTTATTAGACGGAATCATTTTAAACTGTAATCTGCGGCACTCAACGTGTAAGTTCGTCTTGTAAGCATTCGTCAAAGAAATGATTCCTTGTATCCGACAGACAATTTCGAGATAGCATAAATGCAACAAAATTGTTGCGAGTTGGCTACCTTAAGTGGAGAGTACGATGGCAGACATAGTTTGACACTTGCCCATCGTACCAATTCAAGTACCACTGAGCTAGGACCAAATAATAGTAGGTTAGATCTAGTGTTTGAAGGGCAAGGATGATTTTAGGAGCTGCATAAAATGACATTGCAATCATTCTACCAGCGAGGAGCCACTACTGATCATTTTATGCGGCAATTATTTATTGTATTGTTTTAGGTACTAATGTATCTGAGTATTATGTTATTGTCTAACGTTCTTCATCCTTGTTCGCGTTGTTAGTATGTAGTGAATACAGGGCCAGGTTTGCTTCACCTGCACCCACTGGATTGTTTGCCTCAATTTAATGAGATTTCTACTCATTTTAGTAATGATATAATGTAGCTATATGCTTTCTTTGCGCCTCTGTAGCCAACTTATTTTTTAAACACTCTGCAACTGTTCAGCTGAGGAATATATATTTATCCCTACCGTATTATTGGTTACTGATACCCTGAGACCTGACTTGATAACAGAGTAGAACAGCTGCATGTTCTAGACTATGCTGTATATACGATTTCGCCGACATGAGGGATATAACGTTACACTTTATTTCACGTCACTCAGCAACGTTACTAAGGCAAAATTTTGTGCTAAACGAATTAACCCTCAAACTCACTTCCCACTACACTTGCTGAAGTTTAATGATTTTGTACTTACTAGTGGTTATTATTTAGCCTAGTTATATACGTTATGGTTGGCATTATAAATACGTATTTATTTATTCCAGTGTTGTATTATTCTCTGTTCTCTCCGCGTTGTACACGTTTGCATCTCACGCTAGTAGTGCTGTAAACACAAAAGCCTGCTGTTGAGTTGTCCCATGCTAGTATATTTATTTATTTATGTGTCCTTGCTATAATAGTTTACTTTCCATCCTTATGTATATTCAGTAATTATTGTTGATAAATTGGTACATTATGGTTTTAATTATTTATCGATAGGTGTTATGTGAATTAATTTTACTACTCTTGCATGGTAATTTAGAGCTGTTGCTTCTGTAGGTATGTTAGGATTCCTGAAACACATGACACATGGCGAAAATTATTATTTGGGGATCCAGGCAGTGTAATTTTTACATTGCCACCCTTCTTCTCAAACGTATGATATAATAATTTAAGCATTTAAACATAGCTTCAATTTCAAGCATAACTTCAAAAACATAAACTAATATATCTGAACTGTGATGTCAAGAAAACTACTAATTGGTGCTAGACGCCGTATATAAAACCCATCTTTTGCAAAAAGTACCACTATATTAAAAATTTTTTGTTGCATACACAGAACTCAAATATACGCAACATTTTCTTACTGTAAACATTTTAAGCAAGGGTTCGACATTTGCCCACACAAATGACTGGTTGCTAACATTAATTTGCGAAATAGAGGAAATGTTACGACCAGTTTCTATGTGCGTGAAGTGTGCATTGACCCAGAACTTTTGGAGATGAATCGAAGACATCGACCTCAGCGCGGAAGCGAATGTTGGAGTCGGACAAATTCATTGTACGGTGCACAATAACAACACATAATAACATAATGGGCGCTCCAGATAGCAAATGAAAGACTTCCTTTCCCTCCCCCCCCCCCCCCAACATGCGAATAATGTTTCCTCGGCGGAGAAAATTGCCCGTGAATTATGGTTGAACCATAACGCACTCTGGTCTACGACTGTGCTTCAAGAAAGAATTTGAGTATACTTGTTGTTTTTCTTACATCCTTGTTTCTAGATGACTTTTAATAAAAGATCGTCAATGTTTTATTGTTATATGTTTATTTGTTCAGTATTCAAAGTGTTACGTGCAGTGTCGTAAATTGCAGTTATCCACAAAACATATTTCACTTATACTGTCGGTCAAAACACGCAATAAAATGTTACAAACCATAATGCTGTTCCATAATTAACTAAGTGTTTATGTTATACACGTTATACAATAATAATTAGCGCTAAAATTAATTACATAGACGAAATTTTATTTGAAAGTGAGAGCACTGATTACTTGGAAAACAAGTGAAAATTAATAAATCTACCTTCTTCAGCGTTCTTGCTCGTGACAGCCACGAATTTAATCTGTCTTTCCTCTGCGTGTTATTACGAGTGCCACCTCGTCAGAATTTCGCTCACTTGTTTCTTCACGTTTATTAATGACTTCTGAAACTCAGCCCTAAATGAAATGCAAGATGAATGTGATGTATTTTGTAAGCACGCCAAGGGACTTTTTAAGTGTCTATAATTTATGATTCCGTGGAATTTCGTCTTTGTACCAGAATTTCAGATTTATTATCTAGCACCGTACAGCCTCCAGAAGGAACTCAGAAGTGACATTAAAGCAATGAAAGAGACTCGAAAGATATACTTAGTAAATTTATAAAATTACTTTTACGTGGAAATGTATAACAGTTTGTAGATTTGCAGAGATGACCGAATTCACGTTTTGTTTGGCAAAATACTCGTGGGCGATTTTACAGTTCTGTTTTAGTAGTTGATCTCTACTGCTTTCGTTCGGGAAAAATAAATTATGATGGACCAAGCGACGCATACATTTGCGTATATTCCGAGCCGATAAATTCAAAGTTAACTTGAACAAATAAATTATCTCTCTTCGGATCCGCTGTGATTAGCAAACACGATGGAACATTACAAGGGGGGGGGGGTTGCTAATTTGCAAAGAAATCAGATTGCGTGCATAAATTCGCATTATTAATCGGTCCGGTAGCGAAATACTAAGCGGCGCGCAGCCATCAATACTCTAAAACGGTGCTTCATGGGCGTGACCGTATATTTTGCCTGTACGAGCGGACCCCCGCAGGCGAGGGAAATATAAGTTCGCCCCAGTAAGTTTCTTCCGCGAACGTAACCCCCCCCCCTCCCCCCCCTTTTTCTCTCTCTCTCTCTCTCTCTCTTTTATTTACTGAATCGAAAGGATGTAAATCTTTGGGTTGTGCCGCGGTTCTTCAGGGGGCGAACGGAGTTCCGCAAATAATAGGGTTATAAGCCGGCCCTGGAATTTATACGCTAATAAATTGAAAGCTGGTGGGAGCTCGCGGTTCTGGAACGGGGTGACAAATTATGAGTAACGGGCTCGCGCCGAATTTTACGTCTTTTAATAACAGGTTCCCCTGCGGTCGCCTGGTACCCGCTGCACTGCGCTCGGCGCTCGTAAAAACCACCTCTGCAGAGAACTACCCTAACATTGTGGCACCTACACGCCGGCCAACATCCTCCGCCCCAACCCCCTCCCAAAAAAAAAAAAAAAATTTATCGACTCATTTAACAAGTCGCAGAGAAGAAACCCGTGATTTTATGGCGCTTCACGTCTTCCCCGCTGTCGTTAACAATAAAGTGCGGCCATTGGGTAAACGATTTTTGCCCAGATGTTCACCGAACGCGCGTAGTTATATATCTTAAGCGGGCAGCGGAACAATGGCAGATCCTCAACCAGTATATATAAGAGAGATTTTTATTAGCCATTTTAAATTAAGTGCTTCATGCGATTCTGTAAGATAGTTACCGCGTAGTAAACTAATACAATTTTTTTGTACGTACGAACAGTTTTAACGCATGCTGTTCTTTTAAATAACCATATATTTTGTTAATCACTCTTTCCATTCAGAACCGTTTACTTATTTGTCGTGTATACAAACTTTCATTAAAATACATTAATTTGTTTTAGCAACCTACAGAAAAACACTTAATTTGATTTGAATGAATTCACTTTATGTTCACCAAACTTAAGTGGTGAATATGCAATTCGAAAATGTGTCTTCTCTAACTTCTTTTGAATTCAAAATTTCACTCTCTGTCTACATCTTGTATGTACATGCGACATTCTCTGTTGTAAGCTATAATTGCACAAACAATTTTCTTCGCCAGCCGAGGAAAATTCGTGAATGGCGAAGATACGAAAAGCAGTTTTGCAGTCAAAAAGCAATTCAGTGCTTCCTCCCCCCCCCCCCCCTCGGCCCCTCGCGATTAGAAATTGTTCTTTCCAGGCACAATCAACGTTACCGGGCGATTCCGTGCAAGCGAGCGCTAAATCAAACCGAAAATAACTTTATGCGTTTTTCGAACCGAGAGGCAGGGAATGCGATGAAGCGCTGCAGCCAAATTGATTGGCATTCCTTTATTATCGTGATGCCGTCGTGAATTCTGGTAGCTATTATCGGTCAGGTAACGGGAATTGTTTCCTCCCCTTCGCTCGTCAGCTAACCGAGAGAGGAAAAAAAATTTTTTTTGTTCCCAACTGCTGCCAACTTCGCCACAGAAGAATGCTCGGCTGGCAAAACGATGACCACAAAATTATCCTATAGCATTTTTTTTTAATGGAACTGAACATGTTTCTGTAACAGCCCATATACTGTAATCCTGCATTTGCGCAAAACTTCTTAAATACGTCACGTTGTTCTGCATTTATCATGGAAAGAACTTTATTTTTACAAAGTAATGGTTGCATTAAAGCAT
Source organism: Dryococelus australis (assembly GCA_029891345.1). Taxonomy (NCBI): domain Eukaryota; kingdom Metazoa; phylum Arthropoda; class Insecta; order Phasmatodea; family Phasmatidae; genus Dryococelus; species Dryococelus australis. The sequence continues at coordinate 109,300,254 of CM057001.1, forward strand.
AGTAATGTGAGTTTTCTTTTAGTAAAGTAATAGGCGAGAATAATACAGAGCTCAGACCATGTTGGAATGAAACTTTCATAATATCAAATACACGGGACACATTACTTTGGAGTTTCCCAGCAAAAAAATAAGCCAGCTATTCGCACAGTTATATTTCTAAATATTCTAACCCGATGAACGTAAAACTAGGATGGAAATCTGCGTTAAACTGCGTAACAGAATATACATCCACACAGTTTTATAGTCACGTCTGTAACTCAGGTGACATATTCAGCACGATGAATAGTCTGCACGACATTGCAGTGCATTGCGCTTAGCGGTGACGAAGCCACTTTGTAGGCGTCACAGTGTCACTTTTATCGCCACCTTGCTTGTGAAATGTTAATGACATATTATGAATCCAAGCGAGTTTTGTATGTAAATTGTTAGGCTCGCCACGGACACTTGTGCGGACGACTGCTTGTGACAATAGCAGCAAGATGATTTACATGGTTCCGACGTCATTTAGAAGGGCTGTTTCATTATTTTTAATTACCGCGTATAGTTTCACAGCTTCACAAGGAAATGTTGGGATCACGCACGAATGAATCATTTTGGTAAACATGTAACATTTTGCACCTGTTGCTTCCCAATTATTGACCAGTTTGCCTGAGAAAAAAAATTATTGTTCAGGCTTGGCATTCTCTACTCACTGGAAGCACATGCTTTGTGAAAACAAGCATGAATTAATGATAACTTAAGGATTGTTAAAAAAATCTTGGAATAGTGTGCACGCATTTACAAAGTGAAGTATTAAGATTTCGTAAACAAATGTTAGTGCCAACGTTTAGCTCTAGTCGAGAGATTTGGGCGGCTCTTGACAACGAGTTCTTGAGAGCCGATGTTGGTGAAATGAGTTGAGAATGGAGCAGCGTCGGAATGCAGAGGCGGGGAAACGGGAGATCCCCGAGAAAAGCCCCGCCGACCAGTGGCATCGTCCGGCACGATTCCCACTTACGAAAATCCTGGAGTGACACGACCAGGACTCGAACTTGGTTTGCTTTGATGGGAAGCGAGCAGTATAAACCACTCAGCTACCGCGGCCCCAACGTCTAGCCTTTAGTCGTAAGGAGTGCTCTCCATTTACCCTACTTTAACCACGATCATGTGCACATTTTACTATGTTCAATACCTTTCTGTTCTCTGGAATTCTCTAAGGGAAATTGAAGTTTCTCGTAAAGCGTTACATCAGATAAAAAAAAAAATCTCGTTAAAACGATACGTGATGGTTATTATCTGAACTCTAAAGTAGCTTTTTTCCCCCAGGTTCCTAGGCTAGTATTTACTAAGAAAATAATGTTTATATTTCAAACCTTCTCTTGGTACGCCACAGAGAGTTCACGGAAGACCAAATCAGTTATTAATATCACGTTTTTATTAGCAAGTTCCTTCAGTTGAGCAATGTTTTCCCTCCCACTTAAACCATATTCAAGATATATTTTCGTGTCTGATCGCATTTGGCGCTGCACGCTACAGAGCCAATAAAAATGTAGGTGTCGTCTCGTAAAAAAAATTTATAAATCAATCAGTTCTTATGTGGAAATAGTCTCGGGTTAAGATTGTATAAGTTAGTTTCATTTTTTCCTTAATTCTGGAACCCCAAGTAGTAACAAAAATGCTATGCTTTTCACTACATATGCTGCGATGCTCTTAATTTATTACGAGCCCCTATCTTCAGTGCTTGTAAATGTGTAAAGGCATCATTTTTTAAGGTACACTGTTAAAACTTTCCGTATATTTACGGAGATTTTTATGAAAATAAATGCACAGTAAATACACGGAAACGCAATCCGTAATGACGAAAAATAGAGTTAAGTGTGTAAATACAAAATACGGAAAATCTCATTTTGCCTATAATTTCGGGTTTCGGGCATGAACAATGCCGAGTCAACACGAAAATTTCTTCGCCTGCACTGTAACGAGAAAATTATCGTTTCTGCCGCAGTAAGACCTGTTCTTTCAAACATTGAAAAGTAGCAACAGGCGTATGTAACACTTAGCAACACTTAAAATACACTAACTTTAAGAGAAACTTAAAAAGTTGCTTCTGTGATTAATAGAAATTCAAAAGTTATACCAAAGCTGTACCATTGTAGGTAAGTGGTTACAGGCGTGAACTTGCAACTTTTTGACTCGGGTTCCAATCTTGCTTAAGTATTAAAAAATGTCAACTTTTTAAATATCTTTTTTTATACGCAGTAGAACACCTATACAATATTTTAAATAATATAGATACTAAAATTTATTTAAGCTAGAAGTTCAGAAAATTAACTACGGAATTAACGTAGAGGTTCCGTAAATTTTACGGAAAGTCCGTTTTTGAAAATCGATGTGTCCGTATTTTCACGGATAGTTTACGGATACCCCTGGATAAATTTTTCCCAGTACTTTTTCCGTAAAATAAAGGACATTTTCTTCTATCAGCGCACTGTGAGTTTAATGTTGATCCGTCCGTTGACCTTTGCAATTTTGTATCGCCATGGCAATTACTTCTTATAGTAAGTATGTATTTACTTGTGTCAAGAAAGCAATGCCAACTCGCGAGAGAGTAACTGCCAAGGAGCTGAACAATTTGTCGCAATAACACGCTCCAGCAGTAACGCTGTAACTGCTATTTCTTACCAAATAGAGTTGACGGTTCGGTGTGTGGCATCATATAGCTAATGCGTTCTTCCATTAGTAACAGACGACACCGTATTTTGGGTAGCGAGGTTTTTTTTTTTGTTTTTTTTTTTTTATCGCGCAGGCCAGGACTCTTCGTCATGTCGCAAACTAAATTGAGAGCGCCCCAGTAAAAGATCGTGTAACGCGCACAGATGCCCGATTTCGAAAGAAAGAGCTCTTCTGCAAAATTTATTTCGAAACACTTCATCTCGGATTCACTTCTCTTCCGCTATCGAATGGTTTCTACTTCTACGTGTTTTAGGTGCATGCCTGCGTACCGCATGCATTCACTACAGGCGTAACTGATGCGCGTCGATCCAGACGAATAACAAACCGTTTTCCCACAGAAACAAGCGGCTAGTGACCAAAGGAAGTGTTGAAGTGCGCGTTAATAACATTAAAGTCTAGATCGGCACGGAAGTTGTCGCGGAATTCAGGCGTGCCTACGATGACAGCAATAAGGCAAACCTTACTCCCCTTTAAACGCTGATGTGAATCAGGACACTGAACTTACAAGCACGAAGACAGGAAACTTTACATTTGCCCTTTCACTTCCACCTCCGAACAGTGTGTATTTTCCACTGCACTCGGAATTTAACGCATAAGATTACAATAAAATAGATTTATTGACTATTATTAAAAAAAATGAGAGGGTGTTCAAAAGTGCTCACAAGAAATATCAATTCGTGTCCTGCATGAGCTGAACCTACACTTACTGAGCTATAATGACTCTGGGCTCTGTACCCGCAGTCTAGAATAAATTTCTTGTAAACTTCCTGAACTGAATTGGAATTTTTTTTTTACCCATAAGTCGTACGGAAATAATACCACATGTCTGGCTACAAACACTGAATGTTTGGCGTCGCTTCTATACATAGTTGGGAAGCTTCATAAGCATTTGACAGTTTCCTGGGCAAATGTAGGAACGCCATCATGAATACATGGGAAATAACTTTACTATTCGCGTTTTCTTACTCCACGTATACACTCATGTAGCAAATTTGCGAATAATTTCTTGAGAGTGTGGTGTTGGGGATATAACCCTGTTATACCCTTGAACAACGTGTTACGTTTTCGATATTTTTTTACTAGAGACTAGGGATGTTCATGATAACTAAAATTAAGTCATAAATTTAAGCTATTGACGAGGGATGTCCAAATCGTTATTGATGAGCCACTAATACACAATATGTGTCTGATGTTATGGTTCAGTAAAGGTGGACAAATCTAGCGATCTGCATCGGTATCTAGGGCAGGCGAATAATACAAAACACATTACAACAATAATAGTTCAGTAAACACACGCTGTAAAAAAAACTCCTTCATTTTACGGAAACGTGCTGGTAAAAATGTATCCAAAGGTGTCCGTAAACTTTCCGTAAAATTACGGAAACATGTATTTTTATAAACGGAATTTACGTAGATTTCACGGAATCTCTCCGTTATTTTCCTAGTTAGTTTTCTGCACTCTCTGTTTAAAATAAAAGGAATTAATTAAAAAATTCTTCAATTTTCGCTATGTGTGTGTTTTACTGCGTGTAAAAATATATTTAAAAACGTTAGGAAAAAAAGTTAATATTTGAGCAACATTTGAACGCGTCAAAAAAATTACAAATTCACGACTATACTCACTCACCTACAACTCGTACAATATGAAGCCTCTGGTATAATTTTGGCATTTCTAGTAAAGTCACATAAACGCTTGATGCTACTTTCAATGTTTAAAAGAATAGTCCTTCGTTACGTCTTTGACCTAACCGCCGCAGAAACGATCATTTCCTTGTTACAGTGGCGAAGAAAATTTCGTGTAGACTCGACATGATTCGTCCCCGAAACCCGAGACTATACGAAGCACGTGGACATTCCGTATTTTTTATTTACGTATTCAACTCGGTTTTTCTTCATTACGGACTTCGTCTTCGAATATTCACTGTACATTTCGGTAAAAATGTCCGTAATTATACGGGAAAAGTTAAGCAGTGTAGAAATGGAGCGCCAGCGGAGCTCCCCTCTGGACGGCTTGGTATTAGAGACAATTACGTCACCAAAAACTATATAATAGTTGGTATAGGATGTTCACGGTTAAATGAGCACTTTTGAAGGGCCTGCTTAACATCTACGTGTGTACACGTTGTGTGTTCTTCCGCCTTGCGTAAAATTAATATTGCTATAGGCCTCAGCACTTTATTCATGCGTCAGTTTAGCGAAACCGTGAAATTATTTGAAGAGTAAATATTGTAGAAATATACTGATTTTTACACTTTGATGAATTTAAAAAAAAAAAAAACAGAAAGCGATAGAAATAATATAAGTTATCACAAATAGTTACCTAACACTTTTTATTCGACGTTAATTAGTGGAATTACTTTCCCCTCCATCATTACCAACTTACTGGGCGCATGCCACTCATTGCTCCCGTTAAAATATATGCAGGTAGGGGCAGTGACTTTTTTCTAAAGTTGATTTCAAAAGTGCTCGCTTTAGCTTGAACAGCCTTTAACACTTTGTACGGGGTCTGTCTGTCTGGCTTAGAATCTACGGCCATTTGAAGCCATCAAGATGCAGCTTGGCGGCGGTATCATTCACATTAAAGGCTGTTCACGATAAAGCGAGCACTTTTGAAATCAACTTTAGAAAAATTTCACTGCCCCTGCCTGCATATATTTCAACCGGCGCACTGAGTGACATGTGCCCATTAAAGTTGGTAATGATGGATTGGAAAGTAGTTCCATATCTTCACGTCGAAGAGAAAGTGTTATGTGATCATTTCTGATAAATTAATTTTTTTTTTTTTTTTTTTCGCTTTCTGTTTTTTCAATGCACCGGAGTGTAAAAACTCCCACATTTGTAAAGTATTTACTTTTCTAATAATTTCGCAGTTTCGCCTTACCAACGCATGAATAAAGTGTCGAGGCCCATGACAATGTCGATTTTACATACGGCGGAATAATACATAAGTGCCCATTTTACCGTGAGCAGCCTATAGTCATATTTTCTAATGAAATAAGACATCCTTCGCCAATACGTTATATTCATTGAACCTAATAATAATTATGTCGGGGCGACGGTGGCGCTCGTCTCTCACCGCGACGATCCGGTTTCGATCCCCGGCGGGTCCACTCCCGGATTTTCGCATTTGGGGATCGTGTTGGACGATGCCGCTCGCCGGAGGGGTTTTATTCCAGCGCCGCTCCATCCTACGGTCTAATTTTATCTTATGTCTGGGGGATGACGGGCAGCTACGAGCCCCAGCTGGAAAGCCCGTCGCTCGGTGAGTGTTGCCTCGCCCTGGGTTCTCTCCCCATTCGAGCATTATTATTTTTTAATTGTATAAAATACGTATTCTCTCTGCACGATTAAATCCGCATAGTAAATACTCCCTAGTCTCTTGTATGAAATACAAAACATAACGCTATGTTTGTATAGTTGCCGTGGGCTGAATGTTTAGACGGATGGCAACACGCTGCACGCCAATCTGCACGTTCTTCTGAACGTGTGACCACAGACGGACCCCGTTCAAGGCGTTGCCGAGTGTTACATAGTTTTCTTGGTGACGTAATTGTCCCGAACACTTTAATGGCGAGACGGGCGGTCCGCTGTAGCTTCGGTGCTTCCTTTTTTGCAAACAGTCATTGTTGCAACCTGCATTCTTACCCTGATTTGTATACCAAGTGGAAAGGCTATTCATCGAGCCCTACTGTGTACAGGGCCGGAAAAATAATACGTACACTGAGAAAAAGGTTTTGTTACACCAAACAAGCTTTTTTTTTTTTTTTGCGCAACCAAATTATTTTTTTGTATAGGAGCAATGAAATATTTTGTTTGCTGAAACCATTTTGTTGTTCTCATTTGGTTGTCCCAAACTGTAAGATTTGGTTGGTGCAACTAAACATTTGTTTGCCTACACGTATATGAAACAGTTTAGGACTATTTAAAATCTTAGTCCTAATTCGACTGAGTTTCGAACTTAGATCACCTGCGCCCGAGCACTACGCCTTAGTAAAAATAGCTAATGTTGCAACTGGCCATTTCCGCATAGCTTTTCAATAGATATGTTGTGAATATTGGGCAACGTGTGCAAACAAATATTTCAAGTTTTACAGCTTTACTTGTCAGTTTCTTGTTGCACTTTTTTTTATTAATGTCAGATCAATAGAACTCGCGTATTTGACACCGTCGTACAAGCGAAGTAATTCCTCTGTGGCCCTGGGACTCTCTCTAGTCTTAACGGTTATTGCGTTGATACGTCTGGCATCTAGACACAACACCACTCAACCATCTTTCTTTTGCACGCATACCATTGGATATGCTTAGCGACTAGAAACACGTTTAACTGCATCCCACTCCAACATTTGTTTCGGGTAGGCTTCGGCATCTTGCATAAATTTTTTTTTAGGTATTGGGTACGATTATGCGATTATTAAGCGTCAATAGATGCACTAACAAACATGGTTACTATCTTAATTGTCACAACAAATACAAACAAACTTTTGAGCTGTAATTTCGAAAGAAGGCAGTAAAGTGAGTGGCTAAACAAATATATGCAGTTGATTCAACAAAATATTTTGCTGACAGTCTAGTTTTTTATTTGACCCAACACAGAGATTTTGTTTATTCAAACATATATTTTGTTAGACGAACAAAAGTAATTTTGTTGATTTTCAAATTTTGTTTGCTCTACAATATATTTTGTTGGGACTACTAAATATATATTTGGCCCTATACAAACAAATATTTTGTTCGATTTTCTCTCAGTGTACCTGTGCTTCACGTACACTTTTTGTAAACAGCAGGAATGAAATGGTTTGCGAACTGCAAAGGCGTTAAAATTAATTTCACTTAGGTTAGGAACAAAACGAGTATTCTTATATAAGTGTTTAGGGTAGGGAATATTTCCCCCTCTAGGGGCGCAATGTTCCAAAGTTGTCACTTTTAATAAATATTTTGATCTGCGTAAATAATAAAAGAGAAATATTTTAATTGGTTACGCAATTTGCCTATTTTATTTATGATTATTACAGTGATTTGGTTTTTTAAGATATGAAATAGAGAAAACCCAGTACTCATGCGACACTAGCGCTTACTCAATGGTGCAATTTTTTAAATGCCAAATTAAGTGCATCGAGATTCCCTACCTGAGTAAAATAAAACTCTCTCCTTGCCCTTGGCAGTATATACAAACTCACGGCAACAGTACGCCATTTTAACTCCGGAAATCACGAAGTAAGCACTCGGCAACGACGAAAGAAAAAGTGCGACTTCAAACAGTGAGGTGTTAAAATAATAATAAAAATAATAATAATAATAATAATGAAGCTGACCTCCTATCGAAAAAGTACTACAAACGCAGCGTTTCTCGAACTATCCATTGCACAACAAAGTTAAAAGAAATATACCCCAGAAAGAAGTTAATCAACTATCGAAATCATTAAAATAAATAGTTTTAACACATTGCAACCCCTCAAAAAGAAAATTAATTCAAAAAGATAATGGCATCTAAACAAAAAACAAAATTCTCGATTATACAAAAATTATTATTTTGAAAAGAGCAAATTTTAACTGCGTCACGATATACGGTTTGAAGTTTTTGAGTGTCCGCAATTTCATCTGAGCTCGTGCATACGGCTCAGTATAGTAACAACATTTCTTGATATCCATTACAAACAATGCTCGCGTAGTTTGAAGACTCAGCAAATATAATATTAATTTTTAACAGTGTAGTAATAAAATGAAATAATAATAATCCCGTAGTTTCCATCCTATTCCGCTCCAAATACGCTGTACAGAAATGCCAACCAAATATGGGAGTGTAACAATGTGTTTTTGTCTGTTAAAACCTACAAACATAAAATATTTTTCTCTTGCGCCACAAGAACATCTGTGTGATCGTTCAATTTGTTTCCCCCGTTTCAAGCGTTAGTGAAATGTATTTCTTTCGACTGTATCTTGATGTCGTTTCTCAAGTGACAAGCGGTGAACAGGTTTGGCCACCGGCAGAGCAAAACCTTATCTCTCTTTCCCACGTACCCAAACGCACGTGCGTACATGCACATAAACACGCTTAGCAACAGAATAGTTGAGTGTGATCCATTCCCCACTGGAAGCAACTTTCTCGGAGCGCTGCTAAATATCTATTTGCAGGCCCGTTTCGTATACGTCCGCCAAATGTAAACAAACATTGTCATGTGACTGCCATGTAGCATCTGTCAAAATCATTGTTTACATGCCATTGTGTGTGTACATGTGTTCGTATACGGTCGCTACACCTAAACATAAACATTGAAATGTGACTTCTACTTTTATACCTGTCAAATGTGTAGTTTCCTGTTCACAGCTTTTCAAAGAATTCTGTCGTAGGTCTATTTCAAAAACCATTTCGTACAATAATCACAATTTGTGCCTATAACATTGTTTAGGTTAGCTTTATGACGTTTTAAAAATGTCTGAATTAACGATAGTTCTTACGATTGTTACATTAACATATGTTTTGTACGACATAGCACATTACACGTAATGCACGATCATATTTTGCCGCTACTGTATTTAACACTGTTACAACTGCGGGGTAATGAACTATTAAAGTGTTTAACTTTTCGTTATTGATATGTGTTGGGTTATTTCTTTAAAAGGACGGCCTCAGTTCGAATAACGAAGGTATAACCAGTCCAACGAAAAAGAGACATTAAAATCATGCACGCAACTCGTGTTGCTCATTTATTGTCATACAAACTTAAAATATAGCGGTGAAAATGCACACAAATAAGCCTACCGTAACTTTTATTGTGCTCATATTTATTTGTATTGCTACTTACTGTGCATTAGGTTTACTGAGGTTTATTGGGGCTGGGTTTAGTTATTTTGTTGGGATTGGTGATAAATCATGTTACGCAACTGTGTTTCAAACACCCGGGGCAAAGGTTCAACGTTGTGATAAATAAACAGATGTGGATGTAAATAATTATATATTTGTCATAAAAACAGTTCACATTTAAAACGTATAAATAGTTCATATCAAATATTTGAAATCACGCACACCCACAGATCCAGCGTAACGATCGTCACACAGCCACGCCACGCTATTTCACATGCAGCGGTTGACGAAACACAACGTAACAGTATATGTATTACTGCCGCGGAAACACAGATTTATCACATCGTAACTTGCTTAGGAATGTATAAAAAACACAACGTCTACAAACATGATGTGGTAATTTGAAGTATTTCTCGGAGTAAGTATAATTTATGTTTAGTTTGGTAAAAGAAGCAACACGCCATGTCATGGCTCGCTACTCTGAAATATACTATAATAGCTGGTTAACGGACGTGTAATGTGTACAGACTGCCACAAAGACCTGCGCAAGGGCACTAATATGAAATATGCCTTATATTCCATATAAATATGTAATGTAGTGTGTAGGGAGCTGTGAAGAACACACACAAGGCCTCCTCGTTGCAATAGCCACTATGAGATATAATCATATTATATTCAAACAGACATGTGCTGTCTATGGTGTATAATTAGCATACGCAACAATGGGACAACACATATAACTTGAGTGACCAGGCTGCACAGCTGACTTGCAATAAATCAGTGGGAAAAGAGGTGATCTTACCTAGGCTGCCTCTGTATAATTGCCCGGTGCAGTCCTGGGCCGGTAGGGGACCTACCATTAGCACCCTCTAGAAACTAGCATTTGGCACGTACGCCATTTATGTTCGTACGTCAAAATAAGGCAGACAATTGAAAACTGTAGCAAAACACATATGTAAGGCCCTGGGTAAGAAATAGGTTAACGTGACACTACAGTAGAGAAAACAACAAAACATACACGCCCTTTGAATAAATTTGATTTATTTTACTTTTAATTTCCTTTTGTATTGTAATTGTTTACATCAGAAATAATTAAAAACCCTGATGGCAATGTGAGAAACTATAAAGACAATACACTATACTAACAACGCTAAAAGTGGTAATGACTAGCTTACTTTAACCCTTTTACGGTTACGTGACATAGCTTGCCAGAGTCTGAATATACTGGTTTCAAAATTAAATTAATTAAACTGTTATCTGTAGTAAACATGACGTTAAAACAAATTTTTTTCTCACTAAACAGTCTAGCTCTGGTAGAAACTACTCTTATCACAGGTCTTGCAGTGGGCGTATATGTGCTGGTAATTTACGAAATTATAAAAATCAAGATGGGGTCGCTTGTGTACTGATGTAACGAACATCGAGCTGTATCAAACTGTAAATAAAATCAGATCCAGATGAAATTATCAGATATTTTGGTAGGACTTATCTTTTAATCACCAAGCGGATTGAAGGTAGGATGCTCTTGTAGGATTTGGCGTAGCAGGATTAAGGTGGATATACGTGGAGCTCCGCTCTACACTTACGTAGACCGCATGTTTAAACTATCTAGCTCCTGACCATTTAACCTCGCGAATAGGCGACCATTGACACAAGCTACATTGCTAGTTACAAGTTTATTTGAAAGTTAGTTCAGGGACACGTCTACACACCATAAAATTAATTTAAAGTCCTACCTATCCGTCCACTTCAGACGGGAGGTCCTGCCGTACGTCTGACGTCGTTGGAGGCTGCTAGCGAAGAGAGCGCTAGTCTCTGCAGGCTGAAGCTAGCTTAAGGGGGCCTATAGCGCCAGCCAATCAACAACCAGGATTTAAACCTGCGGGCCAATGGGGATCAAAACTATTTAAATCACCCACATGAACCACTTCTAACGACCTAAATGAAGAAAAACCAAAGAATACGTGATCTCGGAACTGAGATATAATATAATAAAATGTAGAAAGACTTACAAAATTGAGATCACACCTAAAATGAATATCAATTTTATAGAAATAAATACACAATGAAAAATGAACTAGCCTATAAAAATTACACATAATTATTATTGCCGCCACATATATAAGTTTTAAAAACGTTATGTGTTAAGCAAAATAAAATAAATATAAATAAATAAAAATTTACATAGGCAGTTGAAATCATATAAAGTGGCATGTGTGAAAAATATTACCTCAACTCTTGCATGACAATATGCGTAGCAATAAGAACCGGAAAAATAATATAGTTGATTTTATGCATAAAAACCCTATTTTCATGGGTGTTACAACATCTGCCGATTTGACTTTGTTTCTGCCCAGCCATATATATATATATATATATATATATATATATATATATATATATATATATATATATATATATATATATATATATAAGTATGCAAACACTGAAATATATATTTCAGTTGTAAGTTACAAATTCAAAAAACATTGTTTTGGTGTACTAAGTATGAAACATGCTACATTTGAAAACATGTATAATTACTGCTTACTAGAGAAGTGAAACGTCCCGAGTGTGAAAGAGAGAGAGAGAGAGAGAGAGAGAGAGAGAGCGCGGCAAGCCTTTCCCAGCAGACTGTTGCTTCATAGTTGTTTTCTCGCTCGATAAAACAACACCGTACCATTACGGCCTACTCACGACATTTTCCGCTGTTATTTTAAAATGTAGAAATGAGATATGTTGCCATCGGGCTGCCTAAATATATAAATATTTCAATAGACACCGTTTAATTTACAAATAGTATACTACAAAACTAGTTAAAAATAATATTTTAACAGTAAACTATTTCTTACCGGCCGTTGCCAACACGTCGCTGCTCTCGCTGTTGTTAATTCATATTTAAAAATAAATAAATGTTACAAGTTATTGAAGATATTAAGGTAAATTTTCATTTGTTCAATAATACAGTACTGCAAAGTTACCCACAGTGTTATATATTTGTGGAATACAGCTTATTGATAACAGGTTGACATGTTATGCCTAGAGTGATTTTCAATGGTTCATTTTCACAAGTCGCAAGTCGCTTCCAATCGGGAATGGACTATATCCGTACTTCAAAAAAAATGTTAGGAGGGCTTGGCTGTTTACATACTGAAAAGAGGTATACAAATACGAAACATGGAAATGCTCTCAGAATGCTAGATGGAGAGGGGTTGACAGAATACCTCCATATTACTTGCAGCTCAGGAGATATGAAAGGAAAAGCAGTTTTTTTTTTTTCACATGTTTCCATTTCGAATTTAAAAAAAAAATGCTAGTTTGGCTGTCGGCGTGTGAACAGAAAGTTGAGATTTGAGGCGATTGTAACACGAACATACGGCCAGTTTTTTCTCGCGTGTATGAGTAAGCTCGGGTTTTTATCTCGAAGATCTGAAATGCTTGCGCAAGAGAAAGAGGCAACACGAATGGTTTAAGACTTGCCGAACCGAAGAGAAGCTTGACCACACCAGCCTGCAGTGCGCGCGAGATCAGGTTACAGAACACGTAAGAATACAGAAGCGGAGTCGGTGAGCTTCTTCGTGCGCTCTGGTAGTACGCGTTGGCAAATCGACGGTACATTATTTGCCAGTCTGTGGAAAACTTGCCATATGGTGTCCGACCCAATAATAAAACCTTCACAGCTCGAAGCAGATAATTAGACTTATCATTCCCATGTATTAAAAGAGTGATCGGAACTCATACGTTAAATACCGTACCCTTATGGAGAGAGAGCAGGAAGGATTTTATGGAACAAGCAGCATCGCCATGCGAAATTCCCCATTCTACTGAAGTTTCTGTTACATCTGTATTTTTGGAAAATCTGGAAACTAGAAGCTCGAAATCGGTAAGCTGTCTACCGACCCTCCAAGACAGCTTCGCTCTTAAGGCCAGGCACTTTTTCATTTTTATAAAATTGTTACATTTTATAAATAATAAAAAGTGAATTTAAAATAGAAAACTGAAATTAAAACTGTTTGCAAATCTAGATGCTTTCATTCACTAACAAACAATCTTTAGTTTAAAATACTACCACAAAAAAAAAAAACGACTGTGAGATCCTTGTCCGAATTTAGCATTTAATTCTATTTACACTGACACATGGTGAAGCCTCGCCTTCACGAACAGTATTTATTTTACGTGATATTATAAATGGTACACGGTTTACTGCGTTATTTCACATGACGTCTCCCACGGAATATTCGGATGCAAATAAGTAGGTGTAAAAGTTACCCTGGATGTTCGTTTCTTCAAATGTTTGAAATAGCTATGTCAAGCGTACTCTATGAAAGTGTATCGTAGACCAAATAAAACTTCTCAATAGCAGTTTCACTTACACCGTTTAACAGCCTTGCTACGGTGGCCTGTAAGGACGCAAAAAGATGGTTTCCGTAGCATTCCGATTTTACAAGGACAGTGGCGATAGGAAAATATACCAACTATAGAATTTAAACGTCAATTTAATGAGTTTGTACCCTGTGGTTGGCCTGCCTCAGTCTCGTGTAGTGAGTTCTCAGTGTAAATTACGCTATGACGTCACCGTCAATATGGCAACGAGATTGAGTCCATGATGACTTCCCTAAACCCATGATAAGTAATGAGAATTGAATTGGTTACGAAATTCGAATTCATGTCTTCTTAGGGCTTTTGTCAAAAACGTAAATCACTGCTAAGTAGCGAACTGAGCGGTTGATGAGACAATGTGAAACGTCACTGAATCAATAAGTGAAGTAAAACAGGAATTCGTTCACTAATTTGTTAGTTAAATTGATTGAAGTGACTGATCTATAAGAGTGGCGCTGTTGACTGATTTAAACAGGAAAATTATCGTGGATTATGATTTAGTAGTGTGTTACTTGCCTCTTAAATTTCAGACTAACCCATGTGTAGGTTTGACTGTGTGTTCGAAGAGATTAAGGTTAATATAATTATGTCAGCAGGAAAGTGGCTAGAGCTCGTAATAAGAAGGCTAGATTTATTGCAGCGACTTCAGTTCTCTGTATAGGTGTTTCAGCAAACAAAATTCTAGTGAATTAATTCTAGACAAAATTTGCACTCTTCAGTTCTTGTTGTATCTTGCAAAACTAAAGCAGTTATATATATATATATGTTTGAGTGTGTGTGTGTGTGTAACTGCCAAACAGAGTAAATTGAACAGTTAAACGTTTAAGGGAAGTTTTAGCACGCAGACTACTATTAAAACGAAATAATTTTTATCCGTAATTTAAAAATATGTTTGTATACCATCGCCAGGAAATAAGCCCACTATGGTTTAGAATCAGATATTTTCTATACTAAATGAAGGAACAGTGTTGTTAGATTCGTATTTATGACAGAGACTAATGTGCGAGATTGGCAGCACGGAAAGTAAGTTTGTAAACAATGAACGTGATTCTGTTGTCAAACAAGGAATGTGTTCACTCGAGGAGAAAGAAAAACTATAATTACGGAAAATATCCAGCCCTGTGCTCGAGAAAAGACAAGTTGCATAGTTGCATTTCAACTGCCGTCTAGTCACAGTCTGAATGTTTGTTCTTCTGTCGCTATAAATGGAAAAATTCCCCCCTAGACTTAAAGCTACTGAAGTGGACTACATTAATTATAGCTTCGTGATGAAAGACTTACCCGCTGTTTCTTAATGGAATGCCTCCAGTAGTTATTACGAAGACGGTCAATTTTTAACATCATGACGTTCGGTTCTGCTAGAAGAGTAATTTTTTTTTTTTTTTTTTTTTTTTTTTTTTTTTTTTTTTTTTTTTTTTTTACTGAGGATATACACATGCACAGAGTTTTACTAGCCATAGCATTTAATTTTAATTTTTGCGCTAAAAATATACGAATCTGAAATCAACTGGTCAAACTCTCTTGTAAACATTAGCTTATGCCGATTTTTCAGTTATTTCTAAAGACTGCTTACAAGAAAATATTTAACTACATCATCACACAATAAAAAATTTAATTCTTCGAATTGGCGTATCAATGTAAGAAATATGGACGTTTGTGCATCCGCAAAATCACATTTTAAAAACTGTTATGTATTTCTTGCGGACTGTGAGATAGCGTTTGTGTTTTTTCAACATAAGTTTACAACCGCTGAATGTTCCCCGTCAATGGCCATTTATAAATTTCTCGCTTTTTTTTTTAGACAAAAAGAACTTTTGTAGACGCTGAAGTTCATTAAGTGCATGAAAAATTATTTTCAACTATATTAAAAAATATATTTTAATAAATTTTAAATAATATAATTTATCTTGGTATCTTTTCCCTTTATTTTCCTAGCCTTTGTTGTAAACATATAATATGTGCATATAAATAACAATGTCCGCATAAAAATAGTTAATATTTCATTGTATGAGTAGTGAGTGATATCATGTTATCCGCTTTCCAGATAGAATTACAACCCTCCGCGTAACTACACGAAAAGAAATACGAGGAAATTACGTTCGTGTTTGCATGAGTTTTATCACTGGGTATTATGTAAATGGAATGTAGACCTTTATGACACCACTAGGGACGTAAGAGCGCATGTAATGGTCTGTAATGTATTCAGGTATCTCTCCTTATTAAAAGACATAATTTTACTACAGTGTCATCGTTAGTTTGCTGTCGTTTAGAACGCTTGTTTGTTCCAGAAATACGCTGACTTACTTTCAGTGTTCGCTGAAGTACCTAGCTACACTCGCAATAGTACGCTTTAGGTCATGAGTTCCCATCTTTAAAACTTGCTTGATATCTTTATTGCCCTAAGATATGTCTTTATATTATTTTCTTCTAAACATGCAGTGATATACAAGAAAATTATTATTTTTTTACTTCCTCCATTAAATATACATCTTGTTACTCAACAAAAAGGTCCTATTTTTTTAAAGGGAAATTTTTCTCAAGTACCGGTACGTCATAAAATGTTGTGGTTATTTTTTAAAAATAACTAAGCATTTTCTTAGTACTCATGTTTAAAGGTTGACTAGAATGTGAGTGGGCTACGTCAGAAAATATTAGTTTACGTCGTAAACTCTCCAAAACTCGTAAACATTAAAGCTAATGTATTAGCCCGTGCAGTACTTTTGCTATCCTCCGATTTTTTGACAGTATCTCAGTTGTTCAGAAGTTACTCATTAATATAATTTTGTTAAATAATATATTACCCGACTGTCTTCTCCAATGTTAAATGTGCCACATTAATTTTTACTACTATAAGTTAGTTTCCACTTCGGCGTAGTTTGAGTAACAAGTTTTCCAAATCTTAACTATAAGCGTTCTTGCGCTATCGCAGTAAAAAAATACGCCATCCCTATTTCTAGCAGACCGGGCGTAGCATAGACAGAAAAGTTATTTAAGTTTTGGTCTTCGTGCACAAGGTCAAAACACTCGCCAATGGTATGAATGTAATGCAAAAAAAAAATCGGGAAAGCAATCTAAAGGTGTCACGCGTTGGAAAAGGGAGGATTGGCGCATGCACGCTGCGCTGTTTTGGGGCAGAGCGGGCAGCGATGCCATCGAATCAGCTATAGAAAAAAAATTCCGATAGCATTCAACCAGAGAGTTTGAAAATAAACTCGCGCTGCTGGTCGCTGATTGTGAACGGGGGTAAAGACGATCTGAAATCCATGAGTAAATTCGTATTAATCCACTCGCGGGTAGGTTGTTTGATGCGCGCGTATGCGTGGGAGGTTTTTGATATGGCTAGCCATCCACCAGACAGGACATGCAGGCTACAAGCGGAGCGGTATTTGTCACGTTTGAGAGCTCGAACCCCCGCCGACCACGTCGTGTATACAACAGATGCTTTGAAGTCAGAAACTGTCGAACTTAAAGGTCGTTTTTCTGTACGGAAAATCACATTTAACATTTGCCATATTAGTTTGTTAACCCCTTTAAGTTACAGTGTCCTCTGTCTGGGGACGTTGCATATGAAGTCGCTTGAATGGTCTGCATTGTACACAGCAGATCATACCGTCCAATGAGAAAGTTTCCTTACTTGTGGGAGACGACATTCTCTGCTGAGACTATGTTCCGCAGTATCATTAACAACTGTTGCCAGTAACATAAAGCACAGATAGATTTATATTGGTCCCGATGTAAGATATAGCGTCGTCTGGATATCAATACAGTTCCGTACAATATATTTGTTTGCGGCAACTTCTAAAATTATGTATTTATTTTGGACCGATAGGTTAATTTAATTGTTTGTAGGCTTGTCTGCCTGATTGCTGACACGAGTGCCTAGTGCCTAATTCAATGTATATGGTGATCCAAACTGAGGAAAGAAATATGATTATAGGAACCTAATTTGTGTACCCATAACACATCTTCGCTGGTAATTTAGGGTTACCTAGCATATTGGTTGTTGATGCCATCTAAATATTTTAACTTAAGGTGGTAGGCGCTAATATAATCTGAACTGTGGTTGTGTCCTTGTTTGTGTTTGTAAGTACGTGTAGATCCTGCAGCAGAATAACTCGTTTTATAATGTAGAACAGAACGTTTCTTCATCAAAATCAACTTCAGTAATATTTGGATCGTTTCCACAAGAAACATAACTTTAATAAACTAGCACATTTGTTTTTTTTTTTAACATATGCATATGTGTGGTTGCTGCTATCCTGACATTAAGTCACGTAACTTTCCTCTTCTCACTTCTTTGCTGATATTATTAATTGCATTTTTTTTTTTCGTCATGTGAAAACATTGTTTCAAGTTGTCGGAAGAAGAAGTCTTGAATGTCCGGTTGGTGTGGAGAGTGGAGCGGAGATATTTCAGCGGCTCTTAACATCAAGGTCTGGAGAGCCGATGAGAGTGAAGCGAAGTGAGTATGAAGCTGTGCCCTGGAACAGAAGGGCGGGGGGAAATGGAAAATACCCAGGAAAAGCAACCAACCAGCGGCATCGTCCCTATTCCATTCTCACATGATAAAATCTTGGAGCGACCCAGCCGGGAATCAAATCCGGTCCGCCTAGGTGGGAGGCGAGTAGTCTGACCGCTACACCACCGAGGCCCCTCCCGGTTAGTGTATCTGCAAATGTTTTGTATATATAGTTCTCGTGTTAAATGGTATATGTTTCACGAAAATGCTTTAATTGTAATACTTAAAATGGAGATGACAATTTTGGAGCCAAGCGGCCATCGCACAGTCTTCTCACGTCTGTGATCCGGGGTTCGAATCCAGACGTATCGTAATCTGTGTTTCCTTATATGCATTAAGATAATCAAGATTGTGATCTGTTTATGAATGGGAAATCTACGCGAACAATGGAGATAATCAGAAACCACGTGGGTAATCCTATACAGAAAATTTTTTTTCTGGTAATCTTCCTAAACGGTAATGGAAGTTTATAACCTATACATTGTATGAAAATAATACCACATGTCAGATTGTAAATATAGGAATGTCAAGAGACGTTACTACACAAGGTTGGGGAATTCCCTACGCGTTTGACTGTTCCATAAGCGAATGTAGGAACGGTACCGTGTATGTATGGGAAAATACACTATCTACCAAAAAGTAATTGGGCACCCTTGAAGATAGGTAATTCAGTACGTCAGTTGACTCGTGTTTCACGGCCTTCGGCGTAGGACCGCTGGTGTTTGTCCGTGGTAGCATGAACACATAGGCCTATTGTAACATTCTGGATAATGAAATGCTCCCAGCATTGTGACGTTTTTAGGGAATGGACCCGTGTTACTTCCAGGATGACAATGCCAGGTGCCATGTTTCAAGGGCTACTATGCAGTGGTACACCGACAACAATGTTCGCCGATTGGACTAGCCCGCCCAGAGCCCCGACCTCAACCCTATAGAACATCTTTGGGACGAATTGGATCGCCGGGTGAGGGCTCGTCAGGCGCGGCCAAAATCCATTGCTCAACTCATGGAACGGTTGCAAGAGGAATGGCGACGAATCCCCATGGATGTCCTGCAAATACTCGTAGAGAGCATGCCAGACAGGGTGGCTGCTGTTATAGCCACAAGAGGTGGCTCTACGAGATTCTAACAGGGTGACAACCACTGAACAAACATTGTGGGCAGGTGCCCAATTACTTATTGGTAGATAGTGTAGTTTACCATTCGCACTTTCTCACTATTTGTATACATTGATGTGGTAATTTTACGAATAATTTCTTACAGTGTACCCCCTTCCACCAACTAAGTGGCGCAGAACGGGATCGAACCCATGGCCTTCCGTATGAGAAACGGGCGCGCAACCACACGACCAAATCCACGTTCTGATTTGCTAGCACGCGGAATCTAGGCAGACGTTGCCGATCGTAGGTGGGTTTTCTCTGGATGCGCCCGTTTCTCACACGGCTGCATCCCTTCATGTATGTGTTGTAGATGTCGCATAATTTTCACTAAATTTTCAGCATGTATACAGGTTTAGTGCACTACAAAATTGTTGTTACGTTAAGAATCACATCTGAATAAGTAATTCTTGCAGAAATGTTACTTACCTCATTGTGACATCAGCTGTCGCTAGCACTTACCATATAGTCGGATCCTTCTGGGCAGAGTGTATGTATGACATCTAAATCATAATTATCTCGTTATTAATAATATACATACATAACCAAAGTTAACTCTCTGGAGGATCATGTACCCGGTAGCACAGTCGACGTGACGATCGTCTCAAGAAAACACGAAAAATTTAAAACCCCTGAGCATAGTGGAATCGAAACTGTCTATGCTCAGCAGAACTTTACAACTGTCCAAGGATAAGTTCAAATCATCTGTACGGCATCATTGCCATATTAGCATGACACCTTGCCATACAAGATTACCTGGGACTCTACTCGTCTTGTAACCAAACTGTGTCTAATAATCGGGATTTGTTGTTCCACGGAAAGATGCTCTTAACCCTCGTAGCTATGAAGTGGTGTATATTTAGGCTCAAGTCGAATGAAAGATGTTGATGCAATAAGTAGACATGAATATACAAACCATTTTTTAAGAAAACTTCGTTCACCGCCCGAGAATCAAACCAGAAGGTTCTGACAACGCAATTATTACAGTTAACATTTTTTTCAACGAACCAAAATTTCTGGCACACTCTCCAACTCTCTGTAAAGCAACATATTGCGCTGGGTATGCATTAAACCATTATCAAACAAAGTATTATCTAAGGAATTACATAGTTTTTGAGAACGAATCTTAATGTAATACTTATAAAAAAAATTTTTGGTTTAAAATTTTTTTTTCATAACATAAGCGTAAGATAAAACAAAATGGTGTTATTCATTACGTAGCTTGTTTTAAAACAGTTTTTACATGGCGTAATTTTAATTTCTGAAATACAGTTCTCCAACCGTATTGCTAGCAGTTGATTTTCACTTACGGAAAGGGACACTCAGATGTGCCAATCATGCATATATCTTAACTGCTAATAAACTTACTGTTCATTCACAGTTTAACTCACATGGACTTTTAAATATCGCGCATTTGTTTGAGGAGAAAGAAGACTTTTAACACGTGTGCAGTGAACAACAATGTGATGTGATTCTCTGGAAGCCTTACAAAATACTTACTCTAATTGTTTGCTCAATAGGGCAAGACATAGTGAATAAAATAAACGAGGCACAATACTGTGCTTTCTAGGCTACAGCAAATTACTTCAGCACCCTGTTTTATGTCATATTCCTGCGCATTGTGTAGGCCTATACCTCTGCCCCATAAAATTAACATTAATATGGGACCAATGACTATGCGCAACTCAAGTGTCACTGCGAATTATTTTATAAATCTAACTAAATCGAATGCGTATAACGTGAAAACGCATCGACTTTAATATCAATTTAAAGACTTCACTGTAAATAACACATGCAGGCATGACCTTGTGAATCATAATTCGTCGCCAGTACATCATCTCGTCCACTCGCTGTTCAAGATTTAATAGTATAAGCAAAATTCTTATTTTCGTTCAGTGATCATCAACTTTATAATGACCGATTAGAAACTGATATGAACGACTTTGAACTCAAGAACTATACTCAGAACCTCCCGATTGGAATCTAACATACAGAAATTTCGGATATGTAAAGAATGTAAGATTAATTACTCAAATAAACAGACTGACGTCCTCTCTTAACCATTCCGCTTTGCCTGAAATTCTCTCCAAACCTCTTTCATAAATATCAGCTTTGTAAAATTATTACCCGGTTCTGCCAATAAAAAAAAATACATCAAAGCAGATACATTACATTTGGACTACATCCAACAGCAGCCTTTATTTTATAGAGCTGGGAAAAATTCCACCGAGAGTATAAAGGGAAATAAAATAAACAAATGGTTTTGTTTTCACACTATTTCAAATCCAGTAGGCGCTTGGGTAGAAGCACTCCTTTTACAGATTGCGAATTCAGTATTCGTTAAAAAGAATCCATTTAAACTCTGGCTTGTTTCTGTCTCTTACAGCCTAGTAATTGGAGCTAACCCTAGTCTGGTAATCTAAAAGTAATGAGGAATATGTAAGTAGTGATAAAATAAATAAACTTACGTTATTATATAACCTAACATGCACAGATAATTGAAATTACATATAACCAGGCATGCACTTCTATAAGCAATTTATTAATTTCTTCAAACTAACCAGTAAAGTATCACCAAATTAATTCCAATAATATCTTGATGTACAGTACATATGTTAACTTCGTTATTGAATAACATGTATTTTCTTAAATGCAAATAATTTTGTTGGTTTAAAGTTATGTTAACTATGTACTTGCAACTAAAGTTGCAGTGCTTATGGACAAACAACTTTTGTTTTCTTACCGATTTCTTTGATTTCAATTCCCAAACGTCCCTTTCCAAATTTCGGTGGCGAGTCTTTAAATATTACAAACTACTCCAATATAAAAAAAAATACGTACATGATTAATAAATACTAACACCACAAATTTTTATGTTTTTTTTAAGCTCTCGTCCATAATATGTAATCATTGCCTTGCATGAATTTGAATAAGCATGCACCATAAGCAGATCATGGAAGAATTCACTAGCTTCTCCTTATAATAAGAGATTAAATTTTTCCATCCCAAACAAATGTCACAAATACGAATTAAAAGGGAGTGTGGTTATGGGTGGAAATGTGGTTACTCCGATAGCCACCCATATGGGTTCGTAGTCTGGCTGATAAACGTGTGAATCATGCACGTGTAAAACGAGGCGGACGTTGCCAATGAGCGGTAGGTTTTCTCGGTTATCTCCCCTTTAATTGCAAATATGCACTGCCTGACATTGAAAATAGCGCACCACAAAGAAACCACGTGACAACTAAACGATGTGAATAGCGAAAGTACTGGCTTGTATGTACGTGATCCCATATGGGTGCGTCTGTATCTAACCGCATAACCGGCTGTGGCGCTGCAAGCACCTACCAGCAGTCATAGAAACTGGTGTTCAGATAGATACCAAGCAAGCGTACAGAGTGAAGATGCATACCGGGAAGACTCCAAGGACGTCGCTTTACGCAATTTACCGATTTAAGGCTCCAAACAGCAGGGGGATCGTATCGCCGCATATCTCGTCATGTGGATGTTTCGGACCATGCTCTCCGATGGTGTTAGGAACAGTGGATAGGTGAAAACACCCACACACGCAGGACTAGCTCAGGAGGGACGAGGCCAACTATCAGTCGAGAGGATTGATGGATTGTGTGCCAGGCGCGGAGAGATCACATGGCAACCCAGTTCATATAAATGGCTAGTGTGATCATTGCATTAATATTGCAATTAGGGTAAATAACTAAATGGGGAATTATGGACATTCTCCATTGCGATTCAGAAGTCTGTCATGGGAAAACTGGCTTGAACACGAAAAAATACTTAAATAAGACAAGTACCTTTCCCGTTTCCTCAAATAAATATCCATACCGGGTCCATACCGGACATTGGTCTGATTTTTTAATAAATAGTGCAGTGGGGGTAAATGACTAGATCCGAGCTGTACGGTGAATTCTCCTCGGACCCCAAAAACGAAAATGTCGGTGACGCCCCAGACGCCTCAACGGACGACGACGCAACCTCCGGCAACGACGAAATCTCAATAACCTTGTCCGAAACCTCCTCCTTAACGACAAGCGCTTTCTCCGATTCCCAAAACGGCTTCTCCGCGCGCACCTCCTGCACCCGATTTAAAAACCAATAATCACATAACGGCTCATCATTTGAAACAAAACAAATAGGTTTACGCCATACAACTGCATTACCCACAGACCTTTCTACAGGCAAACGAACGCTTAATCCTTCACAGAGACGCATGATTATAGACATGCAATAATATTGAAAGTTAAATTCTTCAAAAACTACTACGTCATAAGAAAGGTCCAAATCACCAAAAGCAAACTTACCACAATCACGATAAAATATTTTACAATCACCCAAAATTATGTTACTTGCAGAAGACTTACCGACACCCGAAGATCGAAACAAATACAATTTTTTTTCTTATGTTTCCATCCAGAAGTAACCCAGGAGTTATGCCACTCAACAACGTTACTAAACCAACCGAAATAGTTGATACAGAAAAAACGTAAACCTGGACCTTTCTTTGAATGTTGGTATTCATTATAACAATCACGAATGTAATTAATGTCTCATATGTGCGTTCCCAACAACAAATGGATCTAAAAATGAAAACTTTTTAACACCCGCCAAACACTCAAATAACTGAACGTTAAAGTGTAACTCCTTAACACTCACATTGTATACAGACGAACGATCCTCCTTCGAAATATATCGAAGAACTACAGTGAAGCATATAAAGGTTGCAGTTTGTTCGTGCATTTCATATTGCTCCGTGTCATTAGAGAAGACACATCAATAATGCTTCCTCGGCATTCTTGCACGTCTAGGTATTATCTTAAGAAGGTATAACGAAATATTTTGTCTTTCAGTAAGGATGTCAATAAGGACGATAGGTCTTGGACTGTTAAGATTGTTGATATAGAAGAGAGTTACATTTTGTTGTCGTTTCTGTACCGTTTTGGTCTTCAAGGAATAACCGCTAAAGCAGGTAGTGGTTTGTTGGAAATGTGTTTCTTCAGGAAGTCGCATACTCAAAAGGATCCTGCCCCTAAGGAAATTAGTGACATTGACTCTCGTGATATAATATGTTGGCTTTTCCAGTTCATGAAGGGAAAATCGATAATACTGCTGTTATTAGCGTATTTGGTAACGCTTCCATGTTTTCTCGTAAGAAACTGAATTTTGAACTTGGTGATCAGATTTAGTTGTATCGGAAGCTGGTTGGTACGACTGGTGACATGCATATTCATGATCATGCTGAATTGTATTTTAATCCGTAATAAATTTATTTTGCCGTAATAATCGGTTCATGTTTTGTTATTGCAAAAAGACTTTTCTTAGATGAGTCCATAGATAACATTCATTCGTCGTATGATGTTGGTGGTATAATAAAGTATATATATATACATATATATATACACACTTATTTAGGTATTTTTCCATGTTGAGTCCTGTTTTCCCGTGACAGACATCCGCATCGCAATGGCAAATGTCCAAAAATCTCAGTCTAGTCATAATCATTAGTGTTCGGGCTCCTGTGTGTCCACGAACCGTATCCCGACACCTTGTGGAGGTGAATCAGCTATCGCAGCGCCTATTACGTTTACTAACATTACCTCTGCAACAGTGATAGCTACGTTTGCAGTGGCGTCATACCAGATAAATGTGGAACGCCGCAGACTGGTGACGTGTGGTGTTTTGTGATGAGTGACGCTTCTTTATGGGGACTGATGATCATCACGTCCGGTCGTGGAAGGCCTCTACTGAATGCATCAGTCCAAATCTCGCTATCGAGCAGCACGCGTACCCCACAGCAGGCATTATGGTCTGGGGAATAATAGACCACGATACCCGATCCACTCTCTTCGAGTTACATGGAACATGGACAGCCTTGCTGTGTGTGGATGAGATCCTACGACTACATCTGTTTCCATATCTGGCCTCGATTCCAAGTGCCATATTCCAGCAGGATAATACTAGAGCAACCGCAACACAGCACGGGTCGCTCAGAACTGACTCCGCCACGTCCAAACAGTATCATGGTCTGCCCCCCCCCCCCCCCTTGACATGTCCCTAATCGAGCATGTACGGACCAGTTGAGACAGCAACTGCCGCTGTGACACAGTATCTGAGATTTGGAACACACCGTCCGACAATTGTGGCTTCGTACGTCTCTGGACAACATCCGGCGTCTGCTGGACTCCAAGCCAGGCCGTGTTGCAGCTGCAACGCAGTGCTAGAGAGTGCGAGGTGATATTGAAGATGACCGTATGGCATACCACAGACAACATCAGCTGAAGCATCATACATTATTGCTGGAGCAATCCCATTGAATTTGCTTGTAGAAGATCGAGGACAGCTAAAGCAAGAAACCCAAAAAATAACTGCAACGAAGATCATAAACAAAGAAGCCACAGGAGTTACACTATTCCTCTGGCAGGAAAGGTGGGACAATTCGGAGAAGGGCTGAGTCACTTATAGAATCTTTCCAAACATAATAGAAAGATACAGCCTGTACTGGACTGTTGCAGATTATCATCTCTCACAGTCACTAACTAATGCAAAATTACATGGATTTAATTTTGTTGACTCTCCCTTTAGCCGAAACTGTCAGGTAGAATATACTGATATACTGCCGAACCTGTACTTTAAGAATTTCAAAGAATACAAGATATAAATAGAACTTTGTAGGAAGCTTGAAATAGAAGAAAATGAAATAGATCTTAGATATATCATGGCAAATAGAAAAACTGCCAAGACAATAGAAGAGTTAGCAATAATGATAAGCAAACGCCTGGAAGAATTTCAAGAGTGGATTCGAGAAAATCCACAAGAATTCTTGAATTATGCTCCTCCAGAGATAGATAAAGGTTTCCATTACCCGATTAAAGAACATGTAGGCCTATTTATACAGGAAGTGACACTGTAAACCCTCTATAAAAACATTGATGTGGGAGAGGCCCCACCACACAGCTTGGGTGTCCCCAATACACATAGACTGTACCTCGGAAAGGAAACATTAGAAGGCGAGTGATGAGATGAGAGGTTTCGCCCGCCCACTTGGAAGAACCCTAAAATATATAATGAAGATCAAAGCAACGAATAAATGACGTGAGAAATCGGAATAGTAATGACCGAGGCAAGTAAACAGGATACGAGTCAGGGCTGTGAAGACTTAGGCAATGTATAAGGACAAAGTGTAATGGTTTGAAAAGGTTGCAGACTAAAGGACCGGGTCTACGTGGGGGGGGGGGGGGGGGGGAGATCGAAAATGAGTCCACAGCCCCCCCCCCCCCCCCCTCTTCACTGGCAACTCAAAATCTGATGGCTTGAATTGAAATATATATAATCTAAGCAGTAGTGTAGTAGTTTAGTGCCGCAATATAGGCATAATATAATCATCAATATAATAGAATGTCAAGAAGTAGACCCCCTAGCTGCTAGGAGAGTAATGATGGAATGCAGGAAAACCGCGCATCTCCCACCTTTCAGTTAACTTGGTGTAGATAATTTACAATATTGTATTAAAATGTAGGCTCTAAAGGCTGTAATGGTGAAAAAAAAAGTATCAAATGAAAGAAAAAGAAACAAATAAGAGAAGGAACATCCTATACCCTTGTACTACACAGAAAGGACACATGTATGGGGGTGGTAAGAAAAATGCGTGACCGGCATTGGCTGGTCACGAAAAAAAAAATCCGTTCGTAACTGTCCTGCAGCTATGTTTTTGTGATCATGTATATTACTCATTTAATTGTATCACTACATCTGTAAAAGTTCAGTTTCACCCTACGCATCCTTCTGTGTTGCGCTATTTCTCTTGTTCGGCAATGTGTTCCGTTGTCATATATTGCAGACTGTCATTTATCGTCATAAATCAAGGTTGACGAGCACACGCGAATTCCGTCTTACAAGCTGATCCACCTAATTTAGTGTTATCCGCGTCGTATAGTGCACTCCTATTCGAAACTTATTTTTGGTCAGCAAAAAAGGAAAATGGAATTGATATGTTTTAAACGATATATAATGAGGTCGGGTACATATTACTTATTACCGTTATTATCTCACGGTTTATATAAACACGTTTTAGAAAAACCCTAGACACAATTTTCTATATTAGTGTGTAATATGAAATTGTATAAAAGTTACACATTTTCATTCATAAAAATGTTAAATTGTTTTCGAAACAAGCATGGCAACTAGTTTTTGTTTATATCAAAACGTTTTGATATTTTCATGTGGCACGTACGAAAGATTCTAAATATATCGTTTAAAATGTATTTATTAACCATGGGATTTTTTTACCTTCGTTTTCGTGCAATACAGCCATTCTAATTAAATACACTCGCACACGTATCTCGCCTAGGTATGTAAGAAAGCCCACATCAACTGGAGACCTAAGTTCAGTTCGAACGCTTATAATTTTTTATTAAATATTTAAATTATCTCTTTTTTTTCTATCCTTTGATGCCGGTAGCTTTGTTACTGCCATGAAGTCAGCAATACAAAACCATTTTACTTTCGTAATTAACTTATGACAAAACGTGTTGGGTACCGATTTTTATTTCACTGGCCTAATGTTCGTACGCCGTTTTGCCTAGCATTCACAATTTTCACAAATTATTTTTTTAAGTCATGATATTAAATTTTATATGCGAAGCCTTTTAACAATAGTTAGAAAAAATCACAAATGAAATCTGCTTTGGCTTTTGTTTTGGTAGTTTCTGAATTATGATGTTAAATAACTTCATATTCCAGAAGGTACTATCTAAAAAAATGGCGGGAAAATCTCTCTATGGATAACTTATTTACTGGCCAATAATATGCTAGTTTCATACAGAGTTGTGGTAAAATCTGTCTTACTGTTAGGTGAATATGGCGTACCAAATTTAAATGTTCATATGGTCATCATTTTGAACAAGAGTGCTTCACGAAAATCCTTTATTTAAATAGGGTTACTTTAATATTACATATACAGCAAAATTTGGAGGAAATTTGTTGAGTAATTACAAAACACAGATAGAATTAATATTACATTAATTTATTACCCTGAGCTCTGGTGATGCTGAAATAGTGTCATCAAGTATTTAATACTTAACAGTACAGACATAATAAATGGACTACCAACACATATTTACATCACAATACTGGTTTTTGCCTAATTTTGGCAGAATTATCATTGAGGCGTAATTATGAGCTCATAGTTGAATCTTTATGACTGTACTTCGGTGCAAATACAATAGCTAATTGGATTCGGGGCTGCTTTCGGAATTTTCTGGGGGCCGTGGTGGTGTAGTGGTTAGACCACTCGCTTCTCACCTATTCTATCGATACCTCGATGCTAAGAGCCGCCCAAATATCTTCATTTACTCATTGACTCTAAATTTTCTTTTTTGAAATTTAAACAAGGTAAAATCGATGAATCCGTAGTGGGAAAGGTTCCCCTCGAAATATTGATTGAACGGACCTAACGCTACAGTCGCGCCGGTCTAAGAAAGAATTCGGTTACTCCTACCCAAGTGAAAGAGAGAGAGAGAGAGAGAGAGAGAGAGAGAGAGAGAGAGAGAGAGAGAGAGAGAGAGAGATAGATAGAACGACTTGCAAAGCATCAACCACAGGTAGCTGGCAGGCGGGCAGACGAATCTGCAGGCACTCCCTCACACCTGCCGAACCATCGTCGTCCAATTGTTTCCTTTCCCGGGGAAGTCTTACAGCGGCGCTACGATAGTCGCAGCTTATTAACTAGTCGCAGCTTATTAACTAGTCGCAGCTTATTAACAGCGGCTATTTGAATCGCGGCGTGCAGAAGTGGGGAGCCGCTGCGAACCTGGTACACTTAGGATCAGGAACAGGATCGAACGCGGTACGACGCCAAGTGGGATGTATACTGCTGCTAGCGACGCGAACCCACATCTCTGCCGTTCTGCCCCCAGAGGCCAATTAGTGAGTCTCGCCCAGCTGCCTTGCCGTATTTCGCGGACCCTGATCTATCCAGTTTTAGAATTGTCAAGTGGAGAGCTTTGCTAGAGCTAGAGCACTCGCGCTCCCGAGAATAGATGCTTGCTAAATTCAGCATATAGTATACTCAAGGTATCTTTACTCATTTTGAATGAACCCTTGTAATAATCACTACATATAATACGTGATTGGTTGCTCTCTCAATATGTCCTCTATAACGAGTGGTTATCACTTTTATTAAAATAAACGTATTTAACTTTTAGTTAAATTGGTTTTTTGCTTATATTTTATCTATTAACTATGAAATTTCATTTACGGCTGATATCAATAAAACGGATAAAATTCATGTGTTGGTAATGCCTAGCAATAAATAGTTCTAATCAAAATATTGCTAAATCAAGTGCGTAAAAATGCGGTGATTTCTCCCTTTAGTGTAATTTTCTAGACTTGGTTAAGTTTTGTTTTGTATGAGACGGAGAATATCCTGAAAATAGCGCCTTAGCAGGGCTTCAGAAAGTTGGAAGCGAACATTAATGGACTATAATGCGCCTACATATCACAATCGTCGAAGTAAATACCATCCCTGCGTGTCGTCGACCTGCTTAAATAGTAGAAAATCACGTTGTAAATATTCTAGATGTTTAAAGAGGGCTATGTACTAAACTACTTTCTGTGAAATCATTGTTTGCGCGTTAACTCGTATCTTAGTAAATAAACGTCTTGGGGATATAATTGTTTGACAGATAACTTAAAAACAAATAGTATTATGCCGTGTGGTTTCGCAATTATCTCACATTAAGTACAGTCTAAGAGAAAAAAAGTCGCGAAATTGTAAAAACAATCGCATTTTTATAGCTGCTTGCTCAGTTTCCTTCATCGTCAGGAGAAAAGTACCACTATACTGTAGGTGTGTGTATTTAAACATATGGGCTCGTATGGTGTGTTATGAAATCCCACTGTTACATATCTAATTTGAAATGTAAATTCTAGCAAAATATTTTTGATTGGTACAGGATACATGGTTTCTTCTTTCGTTTATAACTGAAATCATGCTTTTTCTGGCAAATTTGGAAGTTAGTTCACAGCTTTCTATGAACTCTAATTTATTTATTTAAAATCTGACGTGGATGGAACTATCAACCTTAAGACTTATATGGACCTGCACGCTTTTTTTTTTTTTTGTGAAATAGTTGTTCGCATGAATACTCGTATCTCGGTAAATAAATGTTCTGCAAATACGACTTTTTGTTATAAAAGATTAAAAACAATTATCTACGCCCCAATTTTTTTTTACTTTTGTCATATCAAGTATATTCCGAGAGAAAAAAATTCGTGAAAATGGTTAGTTATCGCATTTTTTAAGTTTGCCTATGCAGTTTCCTTAAACGGCAAGAGAAAAGTTCAAAGATACGGGCGTAGTTTAATCTTGACTCAGTCGCAACGCTTTATTGTGTAAATTAGATCTGTAACAGTGGAACTTTATTTCTCGCGATGAAAGTACACAGATCAAATTACACGCGTACAATCGTACTTTTCTCTTACCGCTTAAAGAAACTGCACAGGCCAGCTTAAAAAAATGCAATATTTGACAACTTTCACGATTTTTTCTCCATTAATACACTTAATATGATAAAAGTAAAAAAAAAATAGGGATGTAGATATATATATATATTTTTTTTTTTTTTTTTTTTTTTTTTTTTTTTTTTTTTTTTTTTTTAGAAAAAAATCGTATTTCCAAAACTTTTATTTACCGAGATACGCGTTTGCGCTCAAACAACGATTTCACGTAGGACACATAAGACCCTTAAGGAGCTGCGAAAAGTTACAGGAACTCAACAAGCGAGAAAGCAGTTATATTACACTGCGAGAAAGTATAAAAGGCAGGGAAACAAGGAGACAAGATGACAACCTGCGCTGGCCCACACCGCGACGGTAGACGCCCTTGCTACTTGTCACTTTGTCAACCATCCTCGCCTCCGGAGATCTTCCAAACTTCTCCTTCCCCCCCCCCCCCCTCCACGTGCTACTGACACTTTCTCGGCCTTACAGCTGCCTCGCCGCGCAAACGGCAGTCAGCGCCGGTCGGCAAGATGCAGATGAGCTGCCACCGGCCTCCGCCACGCGATATCTGTCCGATCTCTCGTCCCGTTTAATCAATTCCGAGAGTCGGCGCGCCTGCCAGCTGCCCTTACTGACTACTTCCCCCTCCTGTTCGACCAAACCCCTCGACGTTACCCCTTACGCTGCCCCCCCCCCCTTATCCACCTTCCTCTTATCACCAAATCTCCTAAACCCCAGAGGGAGGAGGGACGACCATTTTAATTGGGCGTGCGGCTGACGTCCCTTCCCCTCCGCAATCTGGAATGACTCACTTCGTGGACTTTCGAGTCAGGCCGATCACAAGGGACAGGAATCATATCTGGCTTGGTAATTGGCTGACATGAGGACGTCGCTAACTTTTAGCGCTCCGTTTTATGCCCGAACTCCACCTCCCGTATGGCTGGTACACGAGGGTTGTATGCACCAGGGTGTGGCTACATTAAACCGACCACCCTAAACACGGAAAAAGAAGGCGAAAACGTTTATTACGATCTATGTATAGGGACACCCGAATTTCGAAAAAAAGTTTTCTGCACATGCTACATTTCAATACCCCTATGAGCAGTATTATTTTGCTTATTGGCGGCGTGTGTCTGTAAGGAGACATTGTCTTACTTAAGACTGGCCAATCAGAATAAGGCTACTCCGCTACTATACATCTGTGAATCGCGGGCAGACACCTAAGCCACGGAACACCTACATCATTCAATCGCTCAAGTGTATCCGAGCTAAAGTGTTATGGAATACAACTGGTCGTTAAATATTTTCGAGAAATGCGGGTGTCTGCATCCATGTATGGTCTAAAGTGAATCCTAAGGGTGGCATACATTATTGAAGTTGGACCTCAAGCACTAGACAAAATATGACAAAAGATGACACACTGAGTGCCTGGAAAAAGTGAAACGAACCAAAGATCTGTAAACAACACAACACTAGCCCGTCACTGTAATATAATTATTTCGTTGAAATAATCACGGTTACTACCATTATTTCAACCTGATCTCCATGCCGCTGTAGCAAAACCTGGTATTTAAAATATGGATTATCTATCCGCATGTCACAATTAACTTTACACATTGTACAGGCACTCATAGTTTAGACAGGTTGGCTACTGACGCCATTTTGGTGGCGCGGGAGGCTGGGGTTCGGAGAATAAGCGGCTATGTCATCACTGCATTCTTATAGGCTGTTTACGGTAAAGTGAGTACTCGTGAAATCAACCTTTGTAAAATATCATTGCTCATGCCTTGCATATATTTTCACGAGTACCATGGCGTGCGCCGAGTAAAGTTGGTAACGACGTTCAACTAAAATTGTTTGGGAAACATTTGTGAATACCTGAAATTACTTACTTTTCTTTCTGTTAAGTTTAATTCATGTAAGAACAAGCGTTAGCAAATGTAAAATATATATATACATATATAATTTTTTTTTTTCAGTTTCACTTTACGGGCGCTTGAATAAGGTGATCGGGCCCATGGCAATGTTAATTTTACATATGACGGAATAATACATAATGTGCATACAAGTAGACCTTCAGCAGGGATTTCCAAAGTGCTCAGTTTACCGTGAACGGCCTATAGTTACTGTGTGACGCTTAAGTGTTTTGGAAGCTACTCTTGCTCAAAAAATTAATTTTACTATGGGGCAGATCGTACTTTTTTTTTCTTTCATCTATAAGTCAAAAACCAACATATGGTTTTTGGGGTTTCTGTAATTATTATTTTGTTCCATATGCACGAGAGGGAAAATTCCATGTCGATACGATTTGAAAGGAACGTACTGCCTGAGTTTCAGTGACCAAGCATTTTTTTTATGACTGCGTAGGCCGCGTTGTGCACATTTGACGGTTTCATCCAAAGTGTTTGATTTTCTCTTAGCGCAAACATGTCTTATTAAACCAGTCAGGCTTTCAAACAATAAGAAAAAAAATTTTTATTGTATTTTTCTTATTTTTAAATTATCTTTTTCGTTATTGTTCACAGTGGGTTCCTTTGATAAATACAATTGAATTTGTGGTCCTTCTTCTGTCAGCACGCTGCGCAACCAGATTTACAAATGTGTAAGTGAATAACATATTGCTGTCGCTTTTTTTACGCTTGGTTTACCATTCCGTAGGCGTGCCCAGACCCGTAACAGGATGGAGGTCGTATTTTTAACTAAGTGAAATCATTGATTTGTATTGCTAACATTTTTTCTTGCAATACAACCATCGTACGAGTGAAAGTAACAAAAAACTACCGCAGTGTGTTTTCAAGAATAATCAGTACACTTATTAATAAACAGTACAAAGTAACATGTCTTCCAATCTTCATTAACGTTAACAATACCGTAATTACCTAGTCTGTAACCAAACTCGACTCGCTCTGCTCGCGGGGCCGCGGTGGCTGAGCCTCCCACAAAAGTGAACCGTATTCAATCCCCGGCTGGGTCACTCCCAGGTTTTTCGCAAGTGTGAGTCGTGCTGGACGATGCCACTTGTTGGCGGGTTTTCTCGGGGATCTCCCATTCCCTCGCCCTTTTGTTCCGGCACTGCTCCATTCTCACCTCAATTCGCCGTCATCGACTCCAAAGACCTCGTTACTCAACTCGCGCCGTGCCTCAATGTCCATTGAATTTCACGAACTCATTTGGCAGGAGCCTAAGACTTCACCATCCTTCACAATGCTTCTTCATTTCCTGCTGCCACAGTACAGTAGGCCTATTTTTGCTCTATTCAGCAGGGCAGCACCTGATACAGTCAAATCGATGATTCCTGTTTCATAATTGGTAAAGATTAGGAAAAGATGTCAGAACCACTTTCGTCCAATCACAAAATGGAAAACAAGAACATATACTCAAAGACACTTTTTTTATATACAATTCTTTTACTTTAAATCCTTTTGGCTTGTCATTTATATAAAGTGTCTGTCAATACGTAGTGTTCACATTTAGCTATAAAAACTGGAAAGTTCATTAAATTTAACGATGTTATGAAGTGTTTCGTTTAAGTGACCCCTTGATATAGGCTGTTCACGGTAAAATGAGCACTTTTGAAGGCCCTGCTTAAGATCTACGTGTATGCACGTTGCGTATTCTTCCGGCGTATGTCAAACACTGGCAAGGGTCTCATCACTTTATCCATGCGTCGGTCCAGTGAAAATGTGAAATTATAAAAAAAAAGTACATTTTTACAAACATGCTAATTACTAGACTTCGATACATAAAAAAAATAAAGCTAAAGAAATAACTTACGTTATCACAAATGATCACCTAACTCTTTTTATTCGACGTTAATATATTGAACTACTTTACATTACATCCATCGTTACCAAATTTCCTGTGCACATGTTACTCAGTGCACACGCTAGAATACATACAGGCACGAACAGTGACTTTTTTCTGAGGTTGACTTCAAAAGTGCTCACTTTATTGTGAACAGCCTTTAGCAAACTTCCCCTACCTCCGCGGGCCATGTATAGCACCATGAAAATGACACGGGTTCGCCCTGAGCTGTACGATCGACAGCGCAGTCACATGCATTCTCGAGACTTACCCATCTGTTCATTGGCTGCTGCTCTAGCGAGTGCTAGGAACTGCCGTGTGGTAGCGGTTAGATTACTTGGCTCCCACCTAGGCTAATCGGGTTCGATTCCCGGTGGGGTCGCTCCCTATTCTCGCTCGTGGGCCGGCGGGTTTTCTCGGGGGTCTCGGAGTTTCCCCCTCCCTTTGATACCCGTGCTGCTCCATATATTCAACTGGCTTCGCCCTGGATGTTAGAGCCAGCAAGAACTCTCCACTACACTGCACTCTAGCGATTGGTCGTTTTTACTTCAGACCAGGTAGCACTGGATCCGATATAGATTATTCACGCTGAAGTGAGCAATTTTGAAAGCACTCTCATTTCGAGTAATAATTAATAAATATATTTTATATGAGCTTTAGACGTTAACTTGTGAGTGCGATGGATTATACACACTGTGTTTATTACTTATATGGAAATATTTATTTATAAAGGTAGTTAAGGATAAAATATGGCTGAAATAAAAAAGTAATTAGGACTTCAAAAGTGCTCACTTTACCGTGCACATCCCATACTTATTTTTCTCCACGTTTGCTATCGACGCAGGATCGTCCAGCGGCGCATAACACTAAACGATATAGAAACTGAACTGGCTGCTTGTGGCGCCAAATACAGCAGCGTACTCCAGAAGAATTGGCGTCACTGGCTAACAAAATGTCGGTACGCCGAACGCCCACCAGTGCCTGGTAACCACTCACCAACCAGCAACTCAGCCAACAGGAAACATTTCGCAGCACGCAGAAGTCAATCAGACACAAGACCCGTTCCTACACTCTAAGAAATTATTCGGAAATTTACCATAGGCTACCAGCGTATAGCTTAGTGAGAAAGCAGGAATGGCAATGAGTGTGAGTTAGTGAAGAGATTTGGACGGCTCTTACCTTCGAGGTCTTGAAACCTGATGATGGTGATTCACGCGAGTATGGAGCAGCGCCGGAATGAAAGGGCGAGGGAAACGGAAGTTCCCCGAGAAACCCCGCCGACCAACAGCATCGTCCGGCACGCTTCCCAAATGCGAAAATCCGGAGTGACCCGGCGGGGGATTGAACCCAGGAATGGTATGTTTTAACCTATACATTCATTGTAGCGTTCCTACATTTTTCCACAGGAAACAGTCAAATGCGTAGGGAAGTTCCCAACTTTATATAGAAGCGACGCTAAACATTCCTATATCTGCAGCTTCATGTGTGATATTATTTCTCTGCTATGTATAGGTTAAAAAATTCTATTACCGTTTACAAAGTTTACCAAAAATGTTTTGCAGTGTAAACCCCCGTGCACATAATCATAGAATAGGTACTTGCACAGCCATTTCGTATCTGTAGGAGGTGCTATCCACTCTAGGTCCAGAACTTGGGAGTCTAGCTTGTCCTGTATTGTACTAGTAAAACATTTCCTGGCCCTGTCTATTAATGAATTACAATATAACTTTCTATCTTAGTGTACTCTCAAGTGTGCCACTAATATCCCCGCATTCGGACCGCACTCGCATACACTGGTGGAGTAGAGATGTTAGGATGGCTCTTTAAAAAAAAAGAGAGGTATTTAGGACCAAGCAGTTTGAAACGAGCTGGATACGGAGAAGCCGGGAGAGCCCCGAGAAATCCCGTCGACCAGCGACATCGTCATACATGGTTCCCACGTGTGGAAATTCCGGGAGTGACTCCCCCGGGTATCGAGACTGAACCGGGCTTTGTTAGAAGGCGAGCGCTATTGCCGCTACACAAACCACGAGCCCATGTACTCTGATACTACAGCCCCGTGTACTCTGATAACACGCCCCGCAGATGTTCTTCCACCGCCGCATTCACGCACTCTCGCCCTTCCTTTGATATGTCGACCTCGGCCTTAATGTCCACTGCATTCGTCCACTGAACGTGCAGTGGACGCAGAAGACAATTTGGCGCGAAGTGCAGTATTTACGGCGTCAAGGCCTTTCAAGTGTCTCGACATATTTTCTTCCAGAATGTGAGGGTATTTTACACTTTAATATCACACTTAACATTTTTACACTTTACAGTTTCTCGAGATCAGCAAATTTGACTGCAGTTCTGTTAAAAAGGGCGCCACTTGAATCCGTAAGTTTTTACTGGTAATTTTAATTGCTGGTATTCTCACTGATTTAACAGTGGTTTATACTGATTCCTAGTGAGTTGCATTGCCTGGCAGTAAAAACTCAGTGTATGCCATGCTACTGATTCCATTGGCTCAACAAAATTAACTGTACCGATCTAAATCACTGATTCATGTTTAGAGTGTATACATTTCTGACATATCAGATGTCTTGATGAAAAAACTCCTACCTAATAGTTTGAAAAATAATACTTAGGTTGTTCTTATGCGTTTATTTAATTACTTCAACGAGATACCATTATATTTATGTATATATATAGGTATATGTATATATACAGGTTGCTGGAAAATTCCCCTTACAAACTTCTAGGACTTGTACTTGTAGAGGGAATGAGTAGACGATCTTTTTAATAGAAACCCTTGTCCGGGAACGTGCCGTTACCGTGCTACAACAATTTGAAATGAGGTGTATCACTCGTTCACTTCCTTCCACTGAGGGAAAGGACAATGTCGATCGAGCCTTTGCGTTTCCGATAAACATTGTTGAGTACACGTTTGCGGAATACACACGCATGACCCTCGTGTATGGCGCAGCTAAAGGTAATGGAAGAGCAGTTCGCCGGCTGTATCGAGAGCGTAATCCACAACATGCGATGCCACCGCCGACTGGGACGGCTGTGGTGCTCCAAAGAGACGCCGCGCTCCCGAGTTGGAAGCGCGTCACGCTCAACAGTGCCCCGTCAACTAGTACGCGATCAGTTGCGCGAGAAATGGATGTCGCTTCCAGCACAGTCTGGAAGGTTCTGCATGAGCAACAACTACATCTTTACCACCTCCAACGGGTGCAGTCTTTTTTGCGTCGAGCCCCGATTTTGCACGAAGTGTTAACTTCTGCACGTGGTTCCTGCACCGCTGCACCGACGAACTTCTTTTGGCTTGAAATGGTTGTAGCACGCAAATGGTACGTTTCCGGACATGGGTTCCTATTCAAAAGTGTTTCGTGGAGTCACAGGACTGACCTGTTGCAATTCACACTTTTTGAATCAAACCTCTTATAAAAATCACCCCATGTATGCCGTGTTTGGTTGTTTCCTTGACATGTACCACAAGCGTTTTATACTTCAGTTAAGATATAAATACGTTCCTTTTTTATGAAATTAAATTGTAGCTTGTATTTTATCTATCTGTTGTAACATTTTATTTATGATTAATATGAATAAATATAAAGAGAAAGTGTTGGTAATACCTAGTAAGAAATAGTTCTTATGCAAAATGTTATTACACTGAGTGCGCCCGAAAACGGTTCGCTGTCCCGTTTGTGTTTTGTTTTACGCAGCTAAGCTTTGTTTCCATGAGGCAGAAGGATATCCTGAAAGTAGAACTATGTCATAGCTTCAGAAAAGTTGGAAGTAACCGTAAATGGGCTGTATTTGAAATCAGATAGACTTCTGGCTGTTTAAATTTTAATTTTTTTCCTATAAAGTTTAGTAGAACATTTCCAAGAAGATATCTTTCAAGGCATTCTGACGACACAACTAATTAGTTTGTATGAAGCCTAACGAATTAACTTTGATCAATTATGATTATTATATAAACATATATAAATTTGAAATATATATTTTTTTCTTTCGAAAAGTAAATTTCTGCTAGTGTCACATTTTTTCAGATCATTACTTAATATCACAATGGAAAATTATTCAATATGTTGTAATTGTGAAAAATTATTTTAATATCTTAAATGCCCTTAGCACTCTCGAGTGGCGTACATTCAGGCCTGCTGAAAACTAAGATAAGCTAGAAGTGAGATACCTGTGTAAAAGACTGCCCATCCAAAAGTTCTGTTAGACTCTGTATTCATATGCACAACCCTATTATTGGTTCGCAAAATACGGGACACTCTTATTTCACCGTATTACGTTTATTGCTGTTTGCCATCATGATGCCGAGATGACAGTGTTCCAATAAAATGCCCTTTCTTACGTACAATAGTTTAAAATCCATTGTATTCATTTGAGTAATTTACACTTCGGGTGTTACTGGTGTAGCGTTACGTTACAGAGAGGAGAACATTTTTGAAAACTACTGGCAAAGTAACACTTTTTCACCCGAGTCTTCGAAGAATGGGGATCTTGTAATGTTACGAAAAACTTCATACAGGTCAGTTGAATTCAGGCGACTTAACATCACGTTGGCAGAACTCAAAAGAATTGAGTCAGTCGAGGAGCGGATACAGAGTGGCCACAGCGGACACCCCCCCCCCCCAAATAAAGCCCTTACATTGACTTGATACTATATTATAAATGTTTGAACATTTGAATAAAATACTATAATTGTTATAATACGGATTTTATTTGATTAATTTGATGTTTTTCCTAAAATGATGATGGGACAGTGCCCATTCACATGCCACGAATTTAAATTGTAGACGTGCACATGCACAATGGGAAGACCAATGCAGACCCCCTCACCACCCCCCTTCCACTTTCCACTCTCACCTAAACACGAACCGAAAGTCTAGAACCACTCCCGTAAGACAGTCATTTCCCCTGAAGAGTCTGCCACTCGGAGTCAGGATGACGTAGTGGTTTCGGGGCTTCGCGTCATTGTAAGAAGGGGGAGATGTTCCGTGATATTCTAGTAAGGTATCGTGCAATACCAACTGTCGAGCTGTCAGATATGCCACTCCAAAACACACTCCCCTTTCCATACTTGGCTAGAGTGAGTCACCTGTGTGTGTGTGTGTGTGTGTGTATGGTTGGAGAGGAAATGGGGGTTTCGAGGGGTGACACAGCGGACACGCGATAGTGATTAATGTACTGTACATGTGTAATACGTATCAGACACATAAAATAGTGACATAAATAATATTAAAATAGAGTTGATTTTAATGCTGCATAACAATTTTGGCAACTAATTCAACATTATTGTTTGTAAACGAAAAATTGAATAACACCATCCATTTATGGATTAAATATACGTGGTATTAGTTGTAGGTGAGTTACACACAACTAAATAGTATTCACGGTAAAGTCAGTACTTTTTAAGGCCCTTTCAACAGGTACTAACCACTAATAAATATTTTTATTGCTGACTTAGACGTTGACTTGTAAAAGTGGTGGAATATATACACTGGTGTTAATTTGTCACGTGGCACTATTTATATTTAAAGTGACGAAAAGATCGAAATTGGCTGAAAGGAAAAAATTTAGCAGGGCCTTAAAATGTGCTCACTTTACCGTGACTAGTCTATAGTGACGAAGTCGCTTTGATCGAAGGTAAGTTTGTCGTTATCTTTCTTCTTCAGGCATGAAGTTTTCTCCTGTAGCGACTCGCCTATGGTTGGACCGACCTTCTTTGCCAAGGACAGCCAAATCTTCATTTTACAATTCAAACGCGATGTTTGATGTACAAGGGAACTAGCTTATACATGGGATTGTGCCTCTGAGTGCGCCGCCTATAATATTAGGTCGGTGCGCTCAGGCTGGGGGGGTCCATACTGGATTATGTCACCTACCTCGAAACCCCAGAAACTGATAACTATTAAACTTATGGACCTATTTTCCAAACTCAAACACTATTGCACCACAAATTAATGCCAGAGTATAAACACAAAGAATTTGTAACTTAAATAATTAAGTAATGTTGAAACATACAGATAACTATAAGAACCATTAAAATAACCTGAAAATAAACATTAAATCATCACAGTCTATTATTGTCTTTGCCTTCTCCATGGCAATCAGATTTGGTTGTATCGAAAGTTGGTTGGTACTACTTGTAATAAGCATATTCTCGGCCATGTAGAAGTTGTAATTAATCCGTAATAAACAGTATTTAGGTGGCTATGTGATGTTTTAATATTTTTACCTACTGATAATATAACTAACATACTGACACCTGAAACTAACCTCATGGAATTTAGCGATCTTTCGAGAGTTTCCTAAGGAAATTCGTCCAACATACCATATACACTCCCGTATGTTTATAGATATATGTATACTATTACATATACACATATGTTCAAACATACACAAAACGTTGGCATGCAGTCAAGCTATCGCATTCATATTTCTTCATATTTCGCAACAGAGTTGTAGGTACTGCCAAGCGTTAACTGGTTTCTTTTTGACCACTAAGCAGTCATTCTTAGCTTGTGTCACATAGCATAAACTTCATTTGAACGAGCAGGATGGGGCAAGATAAGCAATGAAGAGAAGCACAACATGTACCCGTATGATAAATAGCCTGTACGAAAATTTCATACCTAAGAATTATTGTAAAGCACTCA
The DNA here is from genome assembly GCA_029891345.1 of Dryococelus australis. NCBI lineage: Eukaryota > Metazoa > Arthropoda > Insecta > Phasmatodea > Phasmatidae > Dryococelus > Dryococelus australis. The sequence goes on from CM057001.1 coordinate 109,341,801, forward strand.
AACCATCCCTTACTTCACCTTCGGAAATATTAGGCAATAGAGACGGAAATAGAAAAAAAAAATTGAATGTGCAAAATCGCACCCCGAAAAAGGGAGAGTCTAGATAGAAGGGCACAGTAAACCAACGCAAAGCGAGGAGGGTGCTAGAAAATCTGTGCGACAGTCGTGGAGGATAAAATTATATATATACATATATAATTGGACAACGGCGATAAAAAGTAGGGTAGATATTAGAGAAAATTAACTTTTGTGAGTTTGATGCAAGGGGGCAGTTCGTGAGAAAACCAGGATTTCAGACACACTGCAGCGCAAATCAAAAACAACAGACAGGCAGAACACTTAAGGGTGGCATTCACCAAGGCATATTATTCGTGTCCTAGAGTCCTAGAAGGGCAACTCGGGTACACGTATCGCATTGTTTCATGGCCTCTGCGCGTCAAGATATTTAACTAGCGTGTAGTCTTCCCGTGGACAACTCTTCTCTACGTGACATTCAGCACAAGCGGCACGCTCACTCTACGACGTAATATAACGTTTAATATGTTCATTGAATCCCAGCCCTAAATAATATTCTTCACGCCCGGGTTTCCATACCTAGAAATTACCGTTTTAAACATTTGCTCATTCCACAAAAAAAATATACCACCATAGACGGAAATAGAAAACGAAAATTGACCATTACACACTATGATAATTTCTTAAAAACTCTTCGTAGGCAAACATTTATATTTAAAATATTTAAAAGTACTATAATGTATTCCTGATATTCTGGCCATAGTTTGGTGTCCTAGGTAGGCAGCAGGCTTTCCGGAATCCTTATAATTTTGAGGTGCTATAGTGGGAGATCGCATTAGGCCGATCTTCATGCACGCTTTCGTCCTTACAGTCACCACCCAGAGTTCTCTTGGAGCAGAGTTCTCTTGGAGCATCGTATAAAAAAGGGGGAGGGGACAGCAGTTACCTAAAAATTCAAGCGGTTTCCCTGCATTTTTATGGAACTAGAATTGAGCTAAGGCATTATTTTATAATTTTCAAAAAAGAAGGTTGTTAAAGTTAAAACAAAAAGTAACTTTTAAAGTTCAAGTAAAAAAAAATTATGCTGTAGTTACATTTATTAAAAAAAGTGCTTTACTTAACTGCATCACAAAATCTTAAATATTTAAGCTTCTCAAAACAGAGATGTTTACGTATATCAATAAGTGGGCACTATCCTTTTACAATTCCTCGAAACATACGTCTTCTAGCTAAACTAATTTTTATTAAAATAGAAAGGATTTATCTTCGGTTACATACATGAAGAGTTTTCTCTTTCCACGTTCGTGATTATTAGCAGAGTAATTTCAGTCTGCTTTCCTGGAAGTACGGAAGCAATTCCAAAACGTGAGTTTAATGCGATTCGAGATAATTATGTAATTATTAATGTAAGTATTTAAAAAAACCATAATTAATTTATTTAAAATATTTACGTCTGCACCCCAGAAGTACTCTTTTCTGAATTTCAGATAAATCATCATTCTCTGTTGTGGTAGAGACAATACGGTCGAAGTAAGCAAAAAAAAAAACCTCTATTAGTGAGCAGTTGAACGTGTTGAAATAAAGAAACATTATTTGTTACAGTATTAGTTCACAATTTTGAAATGAATACTAAGGATAATGTATGTATGTGAGGCCATAACATCAGTTCGGGGACGTCATTGAAAGAAATAACTGAAATTTTCTAGATAGTTGTTTCGATTGCTTCTGAAGCAATCAATGTGCCATGGAAAAATTAAATATTAACAGAAATACTTTCTACGTGTCCTTTGGTTTCCCCGTCTTTCACATTTCGCCTCCACCAGATGTTATATTTGTATGTATATTTATTACTAGGGAGTTATAGGAAAAATGGATCCAATTTTGTCATGCCTAGTAATAATTATAATATAAGCTATTGGCGAGGAAGGGCTGAATCATGCCGAGTCACTCAAATATAATACATGACTAACCATTATTTACCGTTAGACGTAAAGCAGCGAGAGGCACGCCTAGTTAGAGTTGCAGTTTGAGCGTTGATCTTCTCGGCGTGGGTCCACAGGCAGACTCTATTCAAGTTGTCGCCAGGTGTTATATATAGAACCCAGAGTATTTTGCGGATTGAGTTGTCAACAAGCTAGGCTGCACAGCGCTCTTTGCACTCGAGACATTATCGTTTGCTTATTGGTTGCTGTGATAGAGTGAGGCCTCCGTACAGGACTGTTAAACACTCACTCACCCTACTGCTCCCTGCTTATCACTGGCTCACATTTCAAGAATGTCTAAAGAACTGTCATCCAATCACAAGAGTAGGAGGAAAGAACAAGGGTTTGGAGTCTACCTCACCTCCGAATGAATTCACGAAATACTCGTGGCTCTAGTTATATAGTATCTTGGTGGGGTAATTGTCCCAAATACAATGCCATCGGGGAAGGGGGGGAGGGGCATTGTTGTAGTGGTAAGACTGCTTGCCTCCCACCAAGGCGAACCGGGTTCGATTCCCGGCGGGGTCACTCCCCGGATTTTCGCTTGCGGGCATCGTACCGTACTAAGTCACTGGTCATAGAGTTCCTCTCGGGGATCTCCCGTTTCCCCGCTCTTGAGTTCCAGTGCCCCTCCATACTAGCATCGTTTTACCATCCTTGAATCTCAAGACCTCTATGTTAAGTGCCGTCCAAATCTTTACACTCCACTATGCCGCCGGGAGGGGAGATCCATTGGCGTTCTCGCTAAAGAAAATCCGTTCAAAGTTTTCTGTACGGCAAAGAAAACCATTTCTTTGCGGCTGTTTGGTTTACAGTTCACAATGTTGCTTCAATTGAAAGAGAAGGTTTAATGAAATATAGGTTTGCTGTTGACAAATGTTTTCTTTTATACGTTTTTGTTTTATGGTCATGTCACCTTCCTTTGTAGCTAAGAGATAACCTTTCCTTGAGCTGGGTTTTTCATAGTAAAGAAAAGTAACTTCTTACCAACGTAATATTTTGGCGTTATTCAAGTTTTGTAGTGTTCAGTGCATAACTGTTGTTCAGATGCAAACATTCATAAAACAATATTTTTTTTTCATTCACGAAACTGCAGCTGAGAAAGTACGATGCTACTGCAGACATTTCAGGGAGTTCTGAAGAGGAGGGATTATCGCAAATCACTAACCTCAATCCTTCCCAAGAGTTGGCATATTACGGCTCATGTTACTATAGGTTGTTCACAGTAAAATGAGCACTTTTGAAAGTTCTGCTTAAGATCTACTTGTATATGCTTTGTGAGTTCTTCCGCCTTATGTAAAATTAGCATTGCTTTGGGTCTCATCACTTTATTCATGCGTCGGTCAAGTGAAACTGTTAAATTATTATAAAAGAAAATATTTTACACATCTGCTAATTTTTACACTTCGATGCATTAAAAAACAGAAAGTGAGAGAAAAATTTAAGTTATCACAAATGGTTACCTCTCACATTTTATTCGACCTTAATATAACATGGAACTACTTTCCCCTCCATCATAACCAACTTTACAAGCACATGTCACTCATTGCACCCGTTAAAATATATATACGCCTGCTATACTATTGTATGCAATGTCGCCATAGTCATTACTACGTAGGTCGAACAAAATTTTGTTGGTGGCAAAGCCTACTTTCCAGTGGTTCATATTTAAAAAAAACTTTTCTTCGCAGTAACCAATCTTATGTTTCAGCAAAGAAAGCGTTTTTTTTTTTTTTTACATCAGTCGGTGTTATGTTTTACAAATGGAATATTTTGCAATGTGTCTTTGATTCTCCCTCTGACTTGGATACCGACTCACCCCCTGCAGTTTCTTTCATTTCCGCACTGACATGATTCATGACAGTTGGCGAGAGGGTTTAATCGGTCTCTCACGCAGATGGTTCGGGCGTTGTTAAGCCCCTCTCATACTATCAAATTTTCGCCTTCAACTATATTTGACAACATAATTTGAGGACAAAAAACGACCATCAAATTTTTCCTTCCAACATATATTATCAAAAAATCTTGAATGTGTTTGAAAATGTGCCACGCTGTAACATTGTTTTATTAGGAGAATTTAATGTGAAATATCATTAAAATATTAGTTTCATAGTGAGATATTGCTTTGTTTTTCCATGTGGTCCATTATATGAAGAAATGTAAGTAATATTGTAATTTATTTTCGTTTCTTTACTGAATTAAATCCTATTTATAATATGTTTCCTGCACAATGAAATAAATGCCTCTGAGTTAATAATATTTTATGCAATATTCACTGTAAATAGCATCCATGCCCAGGAAGCTTCTACATAAATTAATTATCCTCATAACTTACGTCCTTTCCAGCAATTGTACGTTGTTTTACGTCTCTTTACGTCAATTTTCGTCGCGCACGATTCTGATTGGCCGAGACCGCCAAACATGAGATAAATTTTAGAACCGGTCCAATTTTCAAATGTTTGATGTCAATTGAAGCCATCCACCTTTCCCGGACAAAAATGGCGGCGTTTATGACGTTTCGATGACGTCATAATTGTCCAACTTTATCTGACCAAACTGATTGGAAGCAGTTTGACGGAAATATTTGACAGTGCGACAGGGGCTTTGGGACATGCGACTTTCGACTTTTATTAGCGTTGACCTGTGGCAATGTTGTGCCAACACGCGAATTCTGAAACTATTTTATTTTATGTTTTTTTTCTCGTCGAGTGAGTGGCAGTGTACGGGTCCCTCTTTCCCCCGGGCGGGCGCTTTGTGTCATTTAACACCGTCACCAGCTGCGGCGTTATTAACTATCGCCCGTCACACACGCACACCCCCGCCACGCGATTGGCACGTGTTATTTTTCCCTCCCTACCCTCACCCCCTTTCGGGGCGCCCGTTATCAATTTCCACGCCAGTCGACCGTTTTGCCCGGCGTCGGAGGCGCTAAATTACGCCGGAGCCAGCGAGGCCGAAGGGATGTTTAGTGAAACGAGCTGTAGCATTATCGCAGGGGTGTCCAACCCCTCCACGGTTCGCCTCAACCCTCGTATTCCCCCACCAGCCCTCCACCGACCACTCAGTCCCGCTGCCTTAATTAATAGCCGACGCTGGGAACACGCCGTCATTACGTGTTCATTAACAATATTCACCAGCGTCCGGCAGCGGGTCAAAAGCCCTGGGGGTGGGGGGTGGTGAAGGTTTGTCGTCGTGATTGACGCCGTCATGACCCGTGTCCTGTTGGAGGGGGGGGGGGGATGGTCGTCGTGGTTCCCGACAGTGGACACGATCAGCTGTAGGGTCGCGAGGGCTACCGAACGACAGCCGGGGCTTATAGCGCGCCTGGACCGTGTTTCTGGCGCTCCATTCGCATCCACTTTTTTTTTCTGGCCCATCGTGAGCAAATTTACGTCGTGGAAACTGTGGCGTTCTCCGTCCTACACCACGCTGGGTTCTGGATTTCAGCGAATCATGCACATTTTATGTTGTCACCTCAGTGGAGTGGAGTGCACAGTGAAGTGAGGTGAGCATGAAGCAGCGCCGGAATGTAATGGGCGGGGGAAGCGGGAGATCCCCGAGAAAAAAAACCGCTGACCAGCGGCATCGTCAGGCACCATTCCCACATACGAAAATCCGGGAACAACCCCACCGAGAATCGAACTCCACTCCAGGTATCTGACGGTCTTGCAGCATAGAACATTACTACCTGCATCAGGCCACAGAGTAGAGCAGTAAACAGAGATGAAATGCCGTGGCGATTTATTTTATGTCGGCCTGCTCTTTCTCTGATTGGCTGCGCAAGGCTCTGTAAACGGCTCTTGCGTCTGATTGGCTACAGTTGGGTGGTGTCGAATCGAGAAAATTTGGCGGCTCTAAAAAATCTGTCCTTCGAGAACCAACGAGGGCGAAGCGACGTGAGGACTGAGTATCGCCGGAATGCAAGGAGTGGGGGAAACTAGAGATCCCCGAGAAAACCCGCCAACCTGCGGCATACTTCAGCACGATTCCCACATGCGAAAGTGCGAAAGAGAACCCGCCGGATATCGAACCCGGTACGCCTTGGTGGGAGGCGAGCGCACTAACCGCTGTACCACCACTGCCGCTGATTGGTTCCAGCATGCTGCGAAAGGTTTCTTATTGGCTGGTCTGCCAGTTGGCTTGCAGGGTTTCAGGTGCTGATTGGCGAACGGCGTATCGACGTGCCATTTTAATGTCGTGTGTGGTTAGAGTTCGCGCTATAAGCGGCTGTTTCACATCTGTATTCGTAAGTGCTACGTGATCCTGATTTATCAGCTATACAAACCAACACAAAAACATACACATCTCCGCTAAGAAAAAAAAACTTTCAGTATTATATATATATATATATATATATATATATATATATATATATAATATATATATATATATATATATATATATATATATATATTTGTTTTCATGGTTTCTATTTCAGCCAAACGATATTTCGATGTTGCAATCAAGCCCCAGTTCCTCCAAATGAATGAAATTTGTTTACAAAACCAAATCTTTTTTTTTTTTTTTTTTTTTTTAACAAGATCTTCTGTTGAGTAAACAAAACTTTAAATGCAACAAAACAATTTTGCTCACCTACCAGATACCCGCCTGAATTTAACAACATCTCTGTGTTTGGCCAAAAGAAAGTAAACTGTCGACAAAATATTTAGTTATAAGCTCTTCCGGTTAACTAAGTGATTTTGAAGTCACTGCCTTAGAAAAATAAACATTATGTGTTAGTTCGGCCATTCATTTGATTACCTTCGTTCTAAAATACAGATAGAGAGTTTGTTTGTATTTTTGTGACGATTAAGATAGTGACAGCTTTTGTTAGTATGTCTATCGACGTTTAATTATGGTATATACTGTACATCCTAGTGAAACACGTTCAAAAAGAGACTAAAAAGTAAATCTGTACACACGTTGTCCAATATTCTAATGTATGAATTTAAAACATTCAATTTTAATAAGTGGGCACTTTAACTGAGGTTGCTAGCGAATAGTACTCGGGAACGATGTGTCTGGGCTCTAACCTCGGTGGTGTTTTCAATTTTTTTTTATATTAACGAAAATTGTTTAATGTACGTAGCGACAAACAAATATTGGTTTGGAGCAACCAAATTAGAATAACTAAAAACTCGGTTTTAACAACAAAATATTTCATTTCTCCTATACAAAAAATTAACTTGGTTGCGGAAAACAAATTTTGCTTGTTTCAAAATTTTTTTTTTTTTTTTCAGTGTAGACAAACACACATAACCAGACATATATAGTCCATTCACGTTTTATCTGGCCTTTTTGAATCAAACCTTTTAAAAATCTCCTCATGTATGACGTTAGTTATTTCATAAATACGCCCTGTATCATAAGCGTCTTATATTTGTGTTCATAAAAGTTAGTTTTTTTTTTTTTGTCTTAAATTGCAATATTATTCATATTTTATCTATAAATTATAATGCTTCATTTATAAATAATCTGAATGAAAAACAGGGAGAAAATAGGTATGCTGGTAACGCCTAGTGAGATATAGTCCTTATATAAAATAATATTACACTTCGTGAGCACGAATGTGGTGCGTTGTCCTACTGGTGTAATTCTCCAGAATTGCTAAGCTTAGTTCGCACGAGGCGGAGGAATATCCCGGAAGTAGAACATTAGCACGGCTTCATAAAAGGCTGAAGTAACAGTGTATGGACTGTAGTCTCCATTCATTGTTATATCCAACTTGTATTGCTATTCCTCTTCATCGCGTAAATAATTTTCTAGCAGTTAGTCCTATATAAAATTACGCCAATTAGAAAACTCACCGTAATGGTGCGCACTCAGTCCAGTATCATTTCGCACACGAACAGTTTCTTACTAGCTATTGCCAACACACCTGTTTTCTCACTGTTTTTGTACCCGGCCGGGTCACCGGATTTTCGCAAGTGAAAATTGTGCCGGGCGGTGGTGTTGGCCGGCGAGTTTTCTCGGGGATCAGAGTGAGTGCCCACGATTGCCTTCCATTGTACTTTCTGTGTAATTCTGTGCGCTTAGTTAAGCTTTGTCTGCACGAGGGATAAAAATTCTCAACGCAGAACTTTAGCAGAGCTTCAGAAAAGTTCGAAGCAGCCATGAATGGACTGGAATATAATCCAAAATTATCTGAATTACTGCTCGCCTTTATTTTCCACTCACTTCTGAAAAAGTTTTCGTCAAATATGAAAAATAACTCTCTTTTTTTTTTTACGGTACAGTTTATATTTGTGCAGCAAAAAATCTTACAAAATCAAGGAAATTAATCGTTCGCGACAAAATACGAGCGACTATCAAGGTAGAATGCATAAGGGCAGAGATGTTTCTGCGTGAATATTTCAAGACAAGTTATACACAAACACTGTAAGGCCCTTCATCTTGGTCGATGGTTAAATTATGTTTTGGCACGTGTTAATTGTTTGCACGAGAAACAGTCCATCGTGTGATCAGATTATTTTGTGCAAAAATTTGTGGCTCTAACCAATCATATTGCAAAACAAAAATTAAAAAATCCATAGAATATTGTGTTCCTTCACTTATTTTTAATTTTAGCTATCGAATTTTTTTGTTTACCAATTCTGTGGATTGTTGCTCAGGCTCTTGCTGAAGGATTTTATCTTTCAGTAGTGCTGAATTAATGTAGTTTATATCCTCCACTCACCCTCACCACAGTCCACTCTATGGAAATAGTATTTCCATAAAACCATTGGCATCGCCCTAAAGCTGTGTATTTGCAAAAATACACAGCCGTAATAATTTTCCGTAATAATTTTCTTACGTCATACCACAGAGTCCACACAAATTCTCTCGTTATTGGTTTAACCTATTCCGTTCTTATGACATAATTTTTCTGTAAATTTTTCCACTTATATTTTGATTAATCACAGAGCTTATATATTTCTCGATTTTTTGAAGTACTCAATAAATCATGTTTTTGCTATCAAAAACATTTATATAGTAATTTTAAATAACAAAACATTCTAAATGTTTATAATAGTAATGTTTGTAACCCGCGTTAGGTGAAAAAAAATCAGAACGACATTCCACAATGCCAGTCATATTTTAAACACAAATTTCTCTGTCAGACGCTTGACTCCGTTTGTCATTCTTTTCGAGACAGCCCCCGACTTTCACAACTCTCGGATGATATCGTAAGAGTGCAAGGGGACAGAGTTTTCTTGTCTAGAAAGAATTCGATCGTGCTAAGGAAGATATAATGCTTCCGCCTAACCACATTAAGGGCCCTATATCGTTGTTTGAGCGTAAACGCGCATCTCGGTAAATCAAAGTTCTGGAAATATAAATTTCTGTCAAGAAAAAAAAAAAAAAAAAAAAAAAAAAAAACACTATTTATGGCAATATTTTTTTTACTTTTGTCATATTAAGTGTATTCTTGGAGAAAAAATTCGTGAGGATGGTCAAATATCGCATTTTTAAAACTTGCCTATGCAGTTTCCTTAAGCGGCAAGAGAAAATTACTGAGATACGGACGTAGTTTAATCTGTGGTCTTTCTTCGCGTGTACTAAAACCCCACTGTTACATATCGTATTTGCACAGTACAGCTTCACGACGGAAACACTGCACGCCTTGCACGTAGGAGCGATGAGACGCTAGTCGTGCGTTTAACTGTCGCCCGTATCGCTCCCTCCCTACTTAACGTTGGACGCGCAGCTGCATAGTCCCCTTAAGGGTTGTTCATTTATAATTAACTTTTTTCCTCAACTATATTGCATTTCCCTACTTTAGGACTATAGTTTTTCTATAATGAAACTTCCTAAGACTGTAAAAATCTCTACATGATATAGGCCTGTGACACATAAAACGATGCAATGTAGTTTGATTACTCAACCCATTGAGATCCAGTGTACACTACTGTGTACGTAACTCAGATGAAGATTATTTTTTACCGGAATTGTGCACTGCGACGCTCAAAGCCCAATGATCTCCTCTGCGTTGTGTCGACTGAAGCACAGCGCTCATCAAAAAAAAATGTCTCGTTTGCAACACCTGAAGCCGTAAATAAAGGGTTAATATTTCACCGAATTAGTTATTCCCAACACTTTTATTTTAATATGAAGTTTGTCCAGCGCCAAATTCTCATGGGCTGTTCACAGTCATACTTTTGAAATCAACCTTTGTGTAATGTCACTGACATTAAAGGCTGTTCACGATAAAGTGAGCACTTTTGAAATCCACCGTAGAAAAATGTCACTGCTCCTGCCTGGCATACATTTTAACGGGCTCACTGAGTGGTATGCACCTATTAAAGTTCGTAACGATGGAAGGAATGTAGCTAAATACCTTAACGTCGAATAAAAAGTGTTAGGTAACCATTTGTGATAGCATATATTTTTTTTTTTGCTTTCCGTTTTATTTTAATGCATCAGAGTGTAAAAAATAAGCAGATTTGTAAAATATTTACTTTTCCAACAATTGCCCAGTTTCACTTGACCGACGTATGAATATAGTGATGAGGCCCATGACAATGCTGAATTTACATAAGGCGGAAGAATACACAACGTGCACACCTAATATATCTTATAAGCAGGGCTTTCAAAAAGTGCTCATTTTACCATGAACGGCCTACACCAGGATACATTTCAATTTAAGCTCCGACTGGAATACTCGCGGTTAAATTGACGGCTAACTAGAAAAAATAGTTCCAATGTATTAACGTCGTTCTAACAGTAAAATATTTACATGTGTCGAGACTGATTTTATTTATTTTCTGTTATTTTTAAGAATGTAAGAGCACAAACTGACGTAATAGCGACACGGCACGTTTAGCCTCGTAACATTCTCAAAGTTCCACTTCAACTATGCGTAAACAAAGTGAACGGGACAGCGGGAATCTTATGAGCAGGGCTTCCAGAAACGCTCACTTCACCGTAAACAGCCTATACACCTAAATGTAAGTAAAACTGCATGCTGTTATGAATGTATAGAAGAGCCCTAACTCGGAATCCACACATGAAACCGCCAGCACAGCGTTCAGTAAATCACGACGCCAGGAACTGCGGCAACTTATTGCAGCAATCACCGGGCGAGGCCGCTTGCGAAAACTCTCCCCTCCTCCAGCCAGCGATCTGGGGTATGGGCGCCTAAACAACGCACCGATATTGGCCACTGTAGGCAGAGCCCGAAGCCTTTCCAACACTCCGGCCAGCTTCAAGGAAGGAGAGAAGAATGGGCATGTCCGGTCGTCGGTAACCGATCTACAAGATGGCGCAGCCTCCTGCGCCAAGATTAAGGTGGGGACAGTCCATAGCAGATAACAATTAAAAAGTAGTAATTTATCCATAATAATAATAATGTAGCTTAACATAATACATCAGTTCTATTAGCTCCCCGTTTCAGTTAATATTACAATGTTGTATTTTCGGTGTCACATAACTTGATTAAAACCCTTCATTTACAGCAAGTTCTGCCATCTATCGTTCATCTACAAGCTACGACACCTAAACCCATTAGTTTAAGAATATGCCCGTAAGGCACAATTATAACAATACTACACTATTGTATTCCAAATTTTCATTTATAGTCCTACGAATAGTAAAAATAAGTTAAGAATTTTTCTAGAACTTTAACTACTGTCACGTGTTATGCTATACGGAGCTCAATCTGTTCTGAATACAATTTAAAGCTCCAATTTTTTTTCTCGCTCGCTGTCCTTTCGTTCCTCACAAGCGTGTGAAAACTCAAGCGTGATGTCCCAGACATTTGCCCTCCGTGGCCGCCTTTCTCCAGAGACTCGAAACGTGTGTGAGGGGGGGGGGGGGGGGGGGGACAAAAAGAAAGTGGTTCATTTTCGCTTCCTCACGCCCTCGGGAGAGATTTTGGAAGTGTGAATATCCCTTTGTTTGAAAAGTTTATTCCCTCGGGAGGAAACTAAAATGTCACAGTTTTTCATCCGTTGCTCATTCGTCTCTTCCCCGACCAACCGGCTGCCCTCTCTCCGAACCCCCCCCCCCCCTTTTTTTTTTCTCTTACATTTCATGACGTTCCTTTCACACCCCATGGCTCCACAGGTTCACAAAAAATTCTTCTGAGTTTAAGGTTCCAAGGGTGCTGTAATTTTAAAGAGTGCAAGACAAACGCCACATAAATAAAAGTGCCTCAATTAAAATTAATTAAACGCTACGGAGTGATTTGCAAGACTCATTTAAATTTGATTAATAAACATAACTATTTACAGATTGTATGCATGTGTTTTAATTTCTGTTTCAGTTATTTTTTGAGGCATATTAAGAGAGACTTTTTTATTGTTTAAAAGGACGTAGTAATAAATATGCAAATGTTTAGTGTGTAAAATGATCAGTCCAGTTACCATGGGCAATGAGTAGAAAGCCAGGGAGAGTTAACAGTCCACTTGATATCATTTCCACAGAACAAGTTTTTTCATAATTGATTTTAAATATACGTCACGCCCCACTGTTTACATTACATTTCTCAACAAATTGTACTCTTGTGAAGAAGTATATGCGCCTCTTAACTTTGTCAGTTATACGTAAAATTTCACTGCATTCGAAATGACATTATGATTGGTCAAGAACGCCCGTATTATTTCGTATAAATACACTGCTAGGGCCAAGGGCTTAATGGCGGCCTTTCGACGGGTTAGGTGTGGATTAAATTATGAAAAGCAAAACTGAAAGATCTACTTTCATCACTTCGTATAAGCTTTATTGTAGAGAGCCCCACTATGTATTGAAGCCAGCAGGAAAGGAGTCAAATAACCTTCTATCAGTGGTCGATGCAGTACATTTTTACTGTAAATTTCACTTCATAAACGCAGCACAATGAAAGTATTTCTTTTAGAAGTCAACACGCAAATGTCTGCTCCTCGGCAGTAAATGGCTATGAATTACGACCGACTACCAGATTAACTAACGAATATTAAGTAAGTAAAAAGCACAGAGTATGAAAGGATAAAGGCTGTTCACGATAAAGTGAGCACTTTTTAAATCAACCTTACAAAAATGTTACTGCTCATACCTGCATATATTTTAACGGGCGAACTAAGTTACATGCGCCCAGTAAAGTTGGTGTCGATGAATGGAAAGTAGTTCCATATCTAGACGTCGTATAAAAAGTGCCACCTAACCATTTGTGATGACTTAAATTATTCCTTTCGCTGTTTTTTTTTTATTTTAATGTATCGAATTATAAAATTTTGAACATTTGCTAAATATTTACTATTGTAATAATTTCGAATTTCCACTTGACCGACGCATGAATAAAGTGACGAGGTCCATGGTAATATTAATTTTACGTAAGGCGGATGAAGAAACAACGTGCATACAAGTAGATCTTAAGCAGGGCTTTCAAAAGTGCTCATTTTACCGTGAAAATCTTATACACATGTGAACCAGCTCCAACGCCCAATCTCCAATCACACGAGCCAGCAGAATGGCGTGGCTAGCCAGAAAAATGTTGGAATATCGTTCGCCAATCAGCGCAAAAGTACACTTAGAGAAAAAAAAATTGTTCACTTGCAACGGTATACTTATCAGCAACTGGAACTGCATACGAGGGAATGAATGCATTTCTGTAATCTCGGCATATAAGAACACCGACGTTGGCAGAAGCAATGCTGTCACGCGCGAATGAGGCCCCTAGCGGCGATGCGACCTGAACCTCTCAGGTGGCCAGGTGCGGGAACAAAAGGCAGTAGGTGGATCGAACAGGGGAGCTGGAGAGGGGGATGCATCATCCCTGAAAGGAAGTCCGATTCGATACGGTTGATCTGAAAGCAGCACCGTTGGTCGGGGAGGGGGGGAAGGGAGCGGGGTAGCGCGGGGGTTGCAAACCATGCCAGGGCTGCCACGGTTCCATCAATCACGCCAGCTCGGTTGTCAGGCAATATAGAGTAGATGCCCTCCTACGCTCCCACCGCCAGATGGTTCGAAGCGATGGCATCAGCTCCTCAATACCGGCTACGTCATTACCGCCCGGCCACGGGGTTTTTTAATCGGCGTGGGGAGAAATATACGAGATTGACTCACCCAACTCCACTCGCCCCTTTATTCAACTGCGCAGAAATTAGTTGGAGTGGTGAAGGGGGGGGGGGGGGGATAAATAAAAAATACAGTGCTGAAATTACGTGGCTATAGTCGATTCAAGATTGCTTCCAGCAATTCTGAAGACCTGCTAAAGTTCTACCTCCAGGATATTCTTTCGCCCCATGCAAACATAGTTTAATCAAGTCTAGAAAATAACACCACAGGGACGACGCACCGCATTCGTGCGCACTAAGTTGAATATTATTTTGTATGGGAACTATTTCTACTAATAATTGCCAACACACACATTTTCTCGCTTTTTATTCATATTAATTACGAATAAAATATTATAATTTATAAATTAAATATAAGCAAATGTCAAAATTAATAAAAAATGAGATACTTATATGTTAACAAAAATATGAAGTGTTTGCAATAAATGACTTATATAGGAGACAACCAAAAATTTCGTACGCGGAGTGTTTTTTTTAAGGTTTGATTCATAAATTGTGAAGAAACCACAAAAAGGCTATATACGTATATCAACTACGGCTTTTATAGTTTGTTGCGGTACTCGGATTTATTCAACACGTTCAGTCACTGATACGAGCTATAAATAAATTGTTAAGAAACCACAAATAGGCTATATACGTATATCAACTACGGCTTTTATAGTTTGTTGCGGTACTCGGATTTATTCAACACGTACAGTCACTGATACGAGCTATAAATAAATTTGTTAGAAACAAAGTAGGTCTATAATTAAGTTTCATAATTTATTTGTATTTACTACAAATGAATAAGTATTGCGTATGTTACATATAGATGTTTGTACACGTATAATAAGTATAAAGTGTAAACATTTGTTAGTAGGAAGCAATGCGTGTGAGTGAATACTTACAAAGTTTATTTCAAAACTAAATTTCGGGTAGAGACGATTTATGCAGCGACAGGGACACCAAATAATCTACATGACTTTGGCTCTCCCTGCCACCATAACTCAATAATGTTCCTAATACTATCATTGTTTAAGGCTGCGGTGGCTGAGCGGTTAGCGTTCTCGCCTCCCACCAAGGCCAACCGATTTCAATCCTCGACCGGGTCACTCCCGGTTTTTCGCAGGTGGGAATCGTGCCAGACGATGTCGTTGATTGGCGGGTTTTCTCAGGGGTTCTCCCGTTTCCCCCGTCCTTTCATTCTATAGCGGCTCCATGCTCACCTAAATCACCCTCATCGGCTCTCAAGAACTCGCTGTTAAGAGCCGTACAAATCTCTTCACTCACTCGCGAAATTAAGGTGCAACAAATCTAGTTCTGTTATGTTGCCGAAACATTGGCTTCGAAAACGTTGGAAATATCATCGTCATACTGTTTCACTAAAGGCTGTCCGCTTTACACTGAGCAATTAGAAAGCCCTGCTTATGATCTACTTGTATGCACACTTTGTATTCTTCCGCCATATATACAGTTAATATTGGATTGTTCCTGATCACTTTTTTCATGTGTAGGCGAAGTAAAACTCTAACATCGTTAAAAAAGAAAGTATTTTACACATCTCCTCATTTATAGTCTTACAAACGCTTATATTTCAATGCTGATACGTGGAACTAATTTCCCTCTATTGTTACCAACCTTAATGGGCCATGTTGTTCAGAGTGCCCGTTAAAATAGGCTATATGCAGGCATGGGCAGTGACGTTTTTCAAATGTTGATTTCAAAAGTACTCGCTTTATTGTTGAACGGCGTAAGTATTGTTAACTAACAATTTCATTCTCGGCTTCAGGTGTTGGAAGAAGAAATTTCTTGTGAGTACTGTAGTTGCGTTGAAACAACGTCTGCTTCGTTGTCACTTCCATCGAGCTGTAATCTTCCTGTCCTGCTTTAATTAATATGAACGATTCATAAATTGGAACAGTAGCGCGTTTTATGAATCAGTCACACACGAGGAAAATCATTGGTCATTGCGCCTCAGTTTGTAAAGCAACGGACAAAAAATAAAAATCCTTTACGCTCTGTTCATAACTGTGTACGCTGAATCTGAAGGGGTTGAATTAAAATCATATTATCCACTTCAGATTTCGATAATAAATGGCGAAACCCGTTTTTCGTCACGTGACCAGAAAAGCGTGAAACTTCCAGCTGAAGGAACCACACACATATTTCGCAACAGAAAAACTTCTGAGAAAAAAAATGGCTTGCTCATTCTATCAGCAAGTTTTAAATTACACCACGGCGTGTTCGCTCGCGTATACGCTGCGATTTCGCACATTCCGATAGTTAAATTGGGGATTATGCCTGTGGTGAGCCGGCTTCGTCGCTTCCCCCGTCGGTTTAATTGAACACGAATTCCTCACTGACAGGCAATTTGAAAGCGCCTTAACGGACTAGCAGAGGGATTTGCCAAATATTTAAAACGCTTTCAGCAGTACATCCGGAGGACTTATCAGGAATAGCAGTATCCCTACTATCATTTCCTAAAACCGTTTAAGCTCGTTTGACGTGTTTCGCGTCGTGCTGTGCGGACTGTATTCTCCTTCACACTAAAATCGCAGGAGTGCGATTTCGGACATTATTTGTCCTCCTGAGAATCACTAGGAATAAAGAATTTTAAATAATTTTGAATTAATGCGCATGTGCATTTTTACTTAATTTTTGCTTAAAATTGCAGCTGTATCCAAGGAGCAAATATAAAATTTTCCAAATCAAATATTAAGAAGTAATGTGGGTCAGGTACACACATGCTGTTACATACACGCTATAAAATAATCATTACAAAAACTGTAATTTTCATCGACATGTATGCAGCTCGTGCGTAAATATCAAGTTCAATTTTAAAGAATGTCTGTACTAACATTCATTAAAATTCACCCAAATACTTAGTAATTATGAATTTCTCAGACACTTATTGATGAACCAGCACCCTTAAAGTCCTTTAAATAATAAGTTTGATGGCCTGCATACAAAACGACACCAAACACTTGCATTGAAATTTTGTCTTTTTTAAATACGCGCTGAGAAAAGGAACAAGAGCAATGCATTTGAGTTTAAGTTTCCTTAATTTACCCAACCCGTAAGTGGGTAACTTATAAAGGATGAAAGAATATAGACGAATAAATGGAAATAATACAATCTTCTAATTAAATTTTTTTTAGCTTCTTTTTGATATTAATGATGCGCAAACAATAAATTCAATATTTTAGTACGATGCAAGTTAGTTTTATCAAGAATATAAATTCATTTCAATTTATTTGCAAGCAAATTTCAATGGTCACACTATCGGAAATGTTGTTGGAGAATACTTCATATTCCGTTATTTACAAATTCTAACTGCATACAAATACAATTTGCAGAAATATAATTGCAGGAAGTCTTGCCGCTATTGGATTTGTAAGAGTTGCGAGATATTCGATCTCGTGTCTGTGTGAAATAGCACAACCTCGTGCATGATTATTTTCTTCGTAGCCAATTTAGAGGTGCTAAAGTATACGGCATACGAGTTGAGAACGTATATATAGAGTCCCGGCGCCGGACAGTGTTTTCAGTGCTCCGTCTTCGTCTAGTCACACAGCTGTGACAAGCACGACACGACATGACGCAAACGCCAACAAGAACACGACATATATATTTTCAATGTGACTGCTTGAACTCACAGCATGACAGTTGACACGAAGCGTGTGATTTTCCGACACCATTTACAAGGGCGCGTATACAGGTTGTTGGCGAACTCAGTGCCCAAACACCGGACATAATTGATTTGGACCAAGGGTAACACAAAAGCCCTTTACACCTGTATGCAGATAATTAACTTTATGTCGAAGAATTGTGTTCGAAGTTGCTGCTTGCCACGCCTGGATAACAAGGCGGTGTGATAATGCATGTAATACAAGTTACATAGGCGCGCGAAGCTGCGAATGTAATGATTTAGTGTCGCGCGCCTACGAGTTATGCAACTTGTCCAACATGCACGATCACACACCTCCTTGTTTTGAATATGCTGGACGTCGCAAACTTGAACACAATTATCTGATATGAAAATACGTTTGCGGATACAAATGTATAGGGAATTTGTGTTACTATTGATTCAAAGAATCTAAGCCTGGCTTTCGGGCACTGAGTTTCCTAACACCTATAGAATAATAATATATTTTCGAATGCCGTGAACAGAAGGAAAATTTGGAACTCATGATGCAGCGTCGAGAGTTGCAACTACGTACCGTTTGCATTTAGTGCCTATAACGTTGCCAGATCGAAAATAGTGGGTAACTATGCTTACCAAATTGATTAAAATGTGCACAGTATTCTAACAAAAAAGTGCCATTGGTGTGTTTCTTTAAATTTTCGTGTGTAGTAAAATTAGGAACGTTGGGAAAAATTTAACAGTGATAATCATTAACAATCTTATATTAATATAATACGAAATATTGTACTACGCTAAAAATTACAGGAAGAAAAAACATCTTGTGATACTGCGACATTAAAGTAGTGTCCAACCAACACACACTGACTTGGCGTTGTAAAATGGCGGATAGCAGAGAATACTGATAACCTTGTACGATGAAATCACTGTATATAAATGTTAATCCATATAGTATGTGAACTAACTGCAGCTTAGACCAGCTCTAAAGCGTTGCAAATCAGTTTACGTGTGCTAATCATGCAAATATTTACAGAGCATAAGGAGTTTCCACGCAACGAAAGAGAACTGTAGTTTGTCATCATAGTGTAGTCATGTAATACCCACAATATTACACTCAGTTAGACATGCTAGGATAGCCCAATTGGTAGGACGTCGTATTACGTAAAGTGGAGCATGTCAAAGAAACACGGCGCTGATTCGATTCTCTCCAAGCCGTTATTTTTCGTTGATATTGTTAATTTTTGTGAGAAAATTATAATACTTAATTTATTTCAAGTCGGAATGTTTGTTTTAAAGCAAATAACATAAAATAAAAATCTTAACACAACATTTGTTTTGCCCTGTGGCCACGGTGGATGAGCGATTTTCACGGTCGCCTCCCACCAAGGCGAACTGGGTTTAATCCCCGGCCGGGTCACCGGATTTTCGCAAGTGGGAATCGTGCCGGACGATGCCGTTGGTCGGCGGGTTTTCTCGGGGATCTCTCGTTTCCCCCGCCCCTTCATTCCGGTGCCGCTCCATATTTACTTCAATCACCCTCATCGGCTCTGAAGACCTCGGTGTTAAGAGCCACCCAAATCTCTTCCCTCACTCATTTGTTTTGCCGCAACACAAACGCCGCCTTAATGTTGGCAGAACAGTTAAGGAGGCTATTTTGTTACAATATTACTTAATTTTGCATTGCCATAGATAGCTTCACATTGTACTATATTAAAAGTATCATTAGTTACTGACAGCTCACTAATAACAAAAATATTACTGCGGTAGTAATATTAATACTGTTGTCAACATTAAACTTTTTTCCGTGTTAGGCATCATGTCGCCTTTTCGCTGGTCACGAGTCACATGTTGTGAATTAGGCTTCTAAAATTCTAACGGACCGTCAACGACGGATAACTATGGTTATAGGACGTCTTGCAGCACAACAGGGTATGAATGTTAATTTTATGAGTGGAAAATTATTTTTTGATTGCAAGATGTAAGATTCTCACTGCACGGAAACATGGCCGAACTACTTCACTTTACATGGTTGTAGTATACCCTGATCTTCGTGCTGCCCGACACGACCAAAAAAGAAGTCATAACCAATCCAAAACTGCTGGTCGTACGAAATTGTCTTGTGTATTGTTACGCCTTATGTACGCCTTACGCACATTGTGTATTGTTACGCCTTATGTAGAATTAACACTGGCATGGGCCTCATCACTTTATTCATGCGTTAGTCAAATGAAATATTGAAATTACTAGAAAATTAAATAGTTTACATATCTGCCACTTCGATGCATAAAAATAAAAACAGAAAGCGAAATGATTAACTTTAGTTTTCACAGAAGGATAACCAACACTGTTTATTGGACATTAATATATGGAACTACATTATCTTCATTGTTACCAACTTTAATGGGCGCATGCCACTCAGTGCGCCCGTTAAAATACATGCAGGTATGAGCGGTGATATTTTTCTAAGGTTGATTTCAAAAGTGCTCACTTTATCGAGAAAAGCTTGTATCGATCATATCAAAATGTGTGTTTGGACTCTATGCAGAGAAGGAAATAAAATGATTTCAGTGCTTTCCCAATACCAGGAATCCCTCCTTTCGCGTCACTTTGCGAATATCCGCCCTCGTGACAAGTATTCATTGAAGGCGAGGTGGAACTGCAACTGACGTTCCGGTTGCAGCGCTGCGGCAATCCACGAAAGTTTTTTTTTTTTGTTTTTACCGTGATCTATACATGTACGTATATTGTCGCCTTTTGTGATGTTGACCCAGACACTGGGATTCAGACGTCGCGGCAGAAGGGAATTTCTTTCCACTGCTGAGTTTCCTTATTTAAAACACGTTATCCCGTAGAAGCTGCGCGGAAAAAAATAGCGGAATAAACTCGGCAGACGAAGTGTTTTTTTTTTTTCCTATCGCGACTTTGACTTTAAATATCCAAGTAGGGAATGCGACAGAAGATTTAAGGTCTTTTCCGTTCGAAAAAAAAAAAACTGCTTCGTTCCAATGCCGCTGAATAATGCATTGTGGACACCTCGACGGAAGTATTTTCGCTATTTCCCCGGTCTCTTTTTACTGGAGGCATTTAAAACGAAAGATGAAATTATTACGTACAAAAATAACAAATTTAACTAACTTATTTCCTTCGTTATTATTCTGCCAGTCAAAAAATCTGATGTGCCACTTTTGATTCGGCAATGACATGGGAAGATTGTAAAGAAAAAAGATAAAGTAATAACTCACTCAAATCAAATAGTACACGATTTCTTTATGAAACAGGTTGCTCATAATTAAATCTGTACATAATTGCAGACAATTGCATAGTCAATAAACAAAAAAAAATTTAACTTTCATACAGTATAAATGTGCGGTATAAATATACTGTAATATGACAAATTATTTCGGGGTGAACACCCTTAACCAAAGAGGTCCTCATACTTTCCTATTCTCGGGAAACTACCCGTTTTTTCCTCATCCTTGCTTACCGCAATGACTGTTCAGACAAGCTTTCGCAGCAGTCACAATATTTATATTTCGTAAATACTATGTTCAACGTATTCATGGAACTATACTAAATTTCGAATTATAAATTGTTCGTAAATGTTGTAATGTCCGTAATGTAGTTTCGCCGGTTTTGGAAGAGATCAATCAGTTATTCTGAAAATATAAATTTTATTTCTTTAATTTGAAGTATTTTACGTGCATGCTGAGCCAAACCTCTGAGGGTTAACGCAACACCATAAACAACTTGGTACTTCTGAACATCATTTGTCTTTCTTCTTTGCATTGCAGTTCTCAGAGAGAGTTGATTACACTTTTGAGAATGATATTTTTTCTTAGCCACTTCAGTGACATCTAATTATAGATTTGCTAATTTATGATTGTGATTATCTATACAAGGTATAATCCTTCATAAAATTAAAATTTTTGTATCTGTTTTAGTGCGTCAGTTATGTTTTATATGATGTAAAATAAATAATTATTAATAGTCAAATTCCATTACGCTGTAAACTAATAGCGAAACCAAACCCATGTAGGGTAATAATGTCTGTAAATTATTGAAGTCATGTGTCTCTATGACTATAGTCCATTCCCGTTTGGAAGCTACTTATGAATATCAACTTTTGAAAAAACACTCTAAGCATAACATGTCAGCCTTTTTTTTTTTTTTTTTCAGTAACCTGTATTCCACAAATATATGACACTGTGGTTAATGTTAGAGTACTGTATTATTGAATAAATGAAACTTTACCTTCATACCTTCTATCACTTGTAATATTTATTTATTTTTAAATATGGATTAACAACAGCGAGATCAGCGCTGTGCTGGCAACGACCGGTGAGAAATAGTTCACAGTAATAATATTATTTTAACCTAGCTTTTAGTGTACAATTTGTAAATTAAACGGCGACTATTGAAATATATCAATATTTAGGTAGCCCCGATGGCAACATATATCATTTTTACAGTTTAAAGTAAAAGCAGAAAATATCGTGAGTAGGCCGTAATGGTACGGTGTTGTTTTATCGAGCGAGAAAGCATCTGAAAACTATTTGCAGGGCGAGGCTTGTCACTTTCTATCTCTTTATTCGTCTTTTTCACACTCGGGAAGTTTCACTTCGCTAGTAAGCAAGGAAATTTTACACGTTTTCAATTTTAACGTATTTCATACTTATTACAGCAAAATAATGATTTTTTAATTTGTAATTTACAACTGAAAGAGATTTTTATGTTTGAATACGTATTTTAATATATTTAGGTATGATGACGGGGCAATTACCTAGTGAAGTTGGCAGATGTGGCGAGCCATGACATGGCGTGTTGCTTTTTGTCAAACGAAACGTTAATTATTCTTACTCCGAATAATAATTCAAATTAATACATCACGTTTGTAGACGTTGTGTTTTTTAAACCTACCTAGGCAGGTTACGATGTTGTGATAAATCCGTGTTTCCACGGCAGTAATAAATGTACTGTGACGTGTGTTTCGTTAATCATTGCGTCTGTGAAATGGCGTGCCTTTGTGCATTGTGGTCGATACGCTGGCCCTGTGTGTGTGTGATTTCAAATATTTGATAAGCACTATTTATACGTTTTAACTGTGAACTGTTTTTATGACGAATTTATTTATTTACATCCACGTCTGTTTATTTATCACAACGTTGTACCTTTGCCCTAAGGGGTTTGAAACACAGCCGTGTAACGTAATTTGCCACAATCCAAGAAGAAAAATATCAAGTCCAGCCCGATAAATTTCAATAAACCTAATAAACAGAACGTAGCAGTACATAGAAATATGGGCGGAATAAAAGTTACCGTAGGCTTGTTTGTGTGCATATTCACCTCTATTTTTTAAAGTGTGTATGACAAAAATGAGCAACACGAGTTGCGTGCTTTAATTTAATGTGCCTTTTTCAGAGGTTGTTCCATGGTTTTAATGTTTATTCCAACTGAGGCCGTCCTTTTAGAGAAATGATCCAACACATATCAATAACAAAAGTATAGTTACAATTAGCACAGACCTTTATCTCGCAGTTGTAACAGTGTTAAACACAGTCGCGGCAAAATACTAACTTGCATTACATGTATTAAGCTATGTTGTGGAAAACAAATATGTTAATGTAAAATAACCGTAAGAACTGTCTTCAATTCATGCATTTTTAAAACGTCATAAAGCTGACCTAAATAATGTTAGAATCCTTAACTGTGAATATTCGCACGGAATGGTTTTTGGAATATGACAGAATTATTTGCAAAGCTGTAAACAGTAAACAACACATTTGGCAGGTATAAAAGTATAAGTCGCATTCCAATGTTTATATTTAGGTGTAGAGAAAGTATACGAACATATGTACACACACAATGGAATGTAAACATTTATTTTGACAGATGCTACATGGCAGTCACGTGGCAATGTTTGTCTACATTTTTCGGAAGGATACGAAACGGGCCTGCAGGTAGATATTTAGCAGGGCTCCGAGAAAGTTTGCTTCCAATGGGGAATGGACTACAGACATATTGTAGGGAAACTGTTGAAATGTGGACCAACACTCGACCTATTTAAACTATTGTCGTAGCGGTTGTTCGCTACCTCTTGTTGAGAAGAAATCACTGCTCGCTATTTTTACACCGTTTTCTTTCTTAGAGGCAGAAGAAGCGCCAATAAAAGTAGTATTACCGTCCCGGGGTAATATCGGACGCTGGCCGCTTGGACGATGGCCAAGCGCATTACCTCCAAATTACTGGCTCTGCCTGACTCGATGATTGGTTACAGTTCGTCAGACTTGGTCGTTACGAGACGGCTGGCGCCCTTCAGAGGGACAGTAAACACGTGTAGAGTGCCGACTGCGACTCAACGTTTAGTCGACAGACGTAAATGTGTGTGTGTGTGTGTGTGGAGTTCAGGAGTGACGTTAATGCACATCTTTCTCCTGAACCCCAAAATGCTGCCTTGTCGCTATATTCTCGTCTCCTTTTCTCTACTCTCTAGGTTCGAATCAGGAGGGGGAAAAAACACTGATTCACAGGCAAATTCAACAATTGGAGCCAGTGTAAATGTCTCTACTTAGAATCGGTGGGAAACCACTGATTGTTTAGTGAAACAATTTCACTAATTAAATAAGTGCCGCACAAATGCGTGTGACGAACTAAATATTGTTTTCATTGAATTTAGCCGAAATCATTAAGAGAAATTGAAGAATTTCCGATCGTCGCCGTTTATGTTCTGCAATTTAACGAAATTTTGAAAAGGTAAATAAAAATATTCTCGGTACCTATGGTTTGAAACCACAGCGCCCAGCTTCAATGCCGTTCCCTTGCCAATCAAGCTATCAAGCCAAAGTTGACTGCAATAGGGAGAATGCATGTATGACATGGAATTATTGAAATTGGTGGCTTTTTAATGATATGTCCTTTTTTTTCGTTTGTAGTTTAATTGGTAACATTAGGATTGTTAAGACAACTAGTTCGTATTACTGCCTACGATTCACCACATTTAATGCAGTTTAAACCTTAAAACTGAGTGCAGTGATGATTACGTGAAAACGAAAAAAAAAAAAAAAAAACATGAAAACGAAATAAAAGAGTGAATATTCATTTTGCTTTGTAAGATGGCATTATGAAAGACGAAATTCACTTTTTTTTTTCTAGTTTTATTCGTTTATTCGTTATCTCATTTGATACATGTTGTTTAGCTAATCCATTAGCAAATAAACAAATCACTGAAAAACAGCGAATGAAATGGTTGATGCTGATTAAATCAGATGAAGTTAACTTGATTTAAACAGAGAAATTATAACTGGTTCAGATTTAGAGTGAGCGGCAGCTATTTGTTAATAGGCTGCTACCTCACCAATTGAATAGCCAGTTTTTCCCCCAAAATGGCAAGGGATGCCATTCTTGTTCCCTGCAGGTGCAATTATTGACACAGAAAATTTGAAGGCGTTTCTAATTAAATTTGACCCATCTTAAAAAACGAGCATAATTAAACCACGTGTAAAATTAAACTAGTCTTAGAATCGATCCGTTAAAATTTCTGGCCTTCACTTATTATGAATCTTAATCCGAAACAGTCGGTTATCTGGCTCGTTGCTGGAGAGTAATATTTTAACGTTATTTTTTTAAAAAGCTATGGCTATGTTTTGTTCTCATTTCTTCGCACGGGACACTCGTAAAAAATGCATTAATGTATAGGCTATTCGCATAAAGTGAGCACTTTGTAAGGCTCTGCTAAATTTTTCCTTCAATTAATGTATACTTTTCTGCCACTTTTTAATGTAAACATTGCAATATGACAAATAAACACAGTGTATGCATTTCAACAATCTCAAAAACTAACGTCTCAGACTACAATAAAATATATTTATTAGGGGTTAATGCTTGTGGCAAGGGCCTTAATTGCTCACATTACCGTGAACAGCCTATACAATACAGTATTGCACAGAAATATTAAATTTGTAAATAAATTTTCGTCCTTTTAAAACAGGCCAACGTTATTGCTCGAAATGACAAGTTTACAAAGGTGAGATATTCTCAAACCGTTTAGGAAGTCGATCGTGAGCCAATAAGCCCGGAGGATCCTGTCCTCGTGGGATGGCCCGACCGAGTCGCATCAACTGGCCGAAGAACGGCCGGCACTTAATTGCCCGCCTGATGACTTGTTAATTGGCCGAGTTGTAGGTGTCGGGACACGACGCCGGTCTTTAATAGCCGAGTTAACACAGCGTCTCGGGGGAGGACGGGAGGGGATCATCAGTGGTCACGTCTGCCGGGAGCGCGACGTGATGAGTTGTGGTGAATGTATGGTGCCCGGAGGGGGGGGTGGGGAAGGAGGAGTTACGGCGAGGGGGAGGGCCCGGTCTCCTATTGAATTGGTCACACACACACACCCCCTCTGCGGGAGATGGTTTGTGTACGTGTGACTGCGGGGAGCGGTTGTGGAAGGGATAGGGTCGCGGGAGTGGTGTCGTAGAGGGGGTACGGAATGAAATGAGTGTAGGCAGAGTGCAGCATGGGCGTATGTTGTTAATTTGGTCACGGGTCGCGTAGAACAGGAAGGAAGGGCTGTTTCCCGGGAGTGGATTTGTGTTGTGCGGGTGCCCTTGTGCTGAGAAGAGGGAATGGGAAGGGGGGAGGGGTGTCGAGGGGAGAGGTGAGGTATAGGGGCACGCTCTTCTGCCGCTCGTACCCTCCCAAGATTCTAAATGCGGGCGGCGTTCATTTGCCTCTCTGACTCCTCTTGGGATCGCGAATTCTCCAGTTTCTCTGCAGGTTTGACTTTTGTTTAAACTTGAGCAGTCCTAAAACTTTATGCGCATTTTTTTCGAAACCCCTTTGACCTCCGTCCCAGCTAATCTTATCAGGTAACCTGGGAAACGACTTGCGTGGTAAAGCAACCCATACTTTACGCGAAGTGTACCGGAGCCCATCGTGTTGTTAACTAAACACTGACCACGGTTCTCACGTCATGTAGTTGTGAGATGAACACATTTATATCGAAACGGTTAAAACTGTCCCAGATCAGCGAGTTTGACCGCAGATCTGTTTAAATCCTTGAGAATCTACTGATCAATTAACTTAATGGAATTCACCGATTCAACGGCGATTTCTACTGATTTATAATAAAATGCGGTGGCCTAGCAGCAAAACCTCAGTGCATCCCACTGATTTGCCAGTAATTACACATATTTAAGTAAATATTCATCAAAATAATCGAACTGATTAACATCGAGGTCTTGAGAGCTGATGAGGGTGGTTGAGGGGAGTTTGGAGCAGCGCCGGAATGAAAGGGCGGGCGAAACGGGAGATCCTCGAGAAAATCCGCTGACCAACGGCATCGTCCAGTACGATTCCGGCATGCGAAAATACGGAGTGATACGGCGGGGTATTGAACCCGGATCGCCTTGGTGGGAGGCGAGCTGAACTGATTGAAATCTTTGACTCAGATCTCGAACAAACAACTGGTTGGTCCTTTAGAGATAACAAAATTGATTAACAAACTCATTGGTTGTTCGATGACGTCTGAACGCATTTTTTAAGAATCGCTGGATCGGACGAGGTTCGGACAATTGTCCAAATCTTCTTTCTTGGCCTTCAAAAAGCCCTGATCTGTGAACGCCAGGTAATGCACTCTGAGGTTTCATCAATAAAAATTTGTGGAGTATTCGTTATTTAAGCGACGATCTGCTCAAAAATGCAGTGCGCACAGCCTTTGTGAAAATGGCCTCAATAACGTTGTGTTAGCATGATATTCAGTGCTTGGTGGCGCATTCAGCTATGCAGAGAACATGGAGGGACACAGACGGATTTTTTTTTTAATTCCTAAGCGGTATTGTACACGTTTTGTGATACGTTTATATATACGGACTTTGAACACATCCCGCATAATGCAGGCTATTGTCAGTGGCGAGCGAACCCGTCCATTTTCGTGCTTGTGGTGGTGGAATTATCCAGCGCTTCAAATAATAATGGTTACTAGAACACACGTAGATTAAATGACGAAACAACTATCAGTATTTGGTGAATAAATATAACTAAGAACTTTCTTGGAGATGTCATATTACTACAGTATGTACCTATTGACGTATTATTAAAAAGTGCTACGTTTAAATACCTGTCCAACGTTTTCAATATAAACTCCAAATACAAGGTAATGGGGTCTCGTGGTCCCTAAGCCCTCTGCTAGTTGGATCTACCTCTGGCCCTTTCAGGCGGTGCCCGTAACGCCACGTGATTATTATTAAATAAAATATCGCGCGAGTCCTTAATAACTAGTGTTTGGCTCTTTCTCCTTTACACTATCCCGGGACGAGTTCTCAGCTTTATTAAATATTTCTCTTACAGCCTTTCTTTTACCGGACCAGGAGTGATTTCTTGGTGGATGTAGGTTCACGAAAGATTCTTCTAAATCCTTCGACGTAGCTACATCTCAATGCGTCCTCACTTTTACCAAGCAGAAATTTGACTAATTGCCGTACGATGGGGAAATGCCCCCCCCCCCCCCCTTCATTACGATGCCTGGCAACGTACAGTAATTGCCGAGATCGACGTTTAACGTTTTAATTGCACCAGCCCGCGCAGATTCAGCATTCATAACCTTGATAATACATCTAATTAGAACTGCTCTATTATGAACGATTTGTAATTACTTTAATTGTGACGTAATGCTCTGCTTTCTGTTTAACCATCTAGTCACCGTGAACACAGTCATGAACATATTCCCCATTAGGGATCTTTTAGCTGGTGGTGCTCACAGTACGCTGGAAGGTTTCATTAAATGAAACAAAGTTTGTTTAATGCAACGAAATGAATTGTTTGTACAGGTTTGATTAAATATTTTGTGGCTGAAGCCAAACTATTTTGCTGTTCATATTTGGTTGCCACAAACTTGTAAGATTTGATTGGTGCAAGTAAATATTTTATGGTCTAATGCAGATTGAACTAATTCAGTTATCATAAAAGAAAATATTTTAGCACGAAGAAGTTTCGAGCCTGGAACGTAAATAATTATTCTATATAATTTCCCTTTTTATGTTCGTATTTTAATATTTTCAAGTTTCATGCCTTCTTTTTTTTTTCCTGTAGAACTTGTTTCACTGGGATTATTGATGCCATCATAAAGCACCAATAAATGCACTAACAATTAGTTTACTATCATAATTAACACATACATTACAACCCTCGAATCGTTTTTTTCGTTCTAAATAAAGCAAAAAACTTGACTATCTTACAGCCAGCAAATAAAGGCAAGTACTATACCAAGGTAATTATTTTTACTGCCACAAATTATGTAATAATATATATACCAGACTGTTTCAGCTAACCAAAATGTTATTCACTGCAAGCAATTCATTAATTTGGCCCAACCTTAATATTTATAATTTTTACGGTACCAAACCGATTAGTTTAAATTATCTGTAAAATAGTTGTATTCACTAAATATATTTAGATTATGTTGGAACAACCAGATAAGGTGTTTGGCTGAATATATATATTTTTAAAACATTTAGTTGATTCACGGGAATTAATGCAGCTGTTTTAAGCAAGAGCAGATCTGTGAACAAAATATTGTTCAATGTAAACAAATACTATTCTAAGAAATTTATTTGGTATAGGCAACTACATTTTTCTCTTAGTTTAAGGAATCAGTACTGTACGCAGACAGTGTCTTATCCTTGGGTAGTCTGATCTACTGAAGTTTCTTCACCTTTAAATGATTTGTCGATGATAAAATAACCGAGCAGCCCTACACTTGTTCGCTGATTGCAAAAAGCTAGCTCGATATGAATGAAGCGTACGTCAAAATAGTACATGATTGTAACATTCGAGCACACAAATTAATGCGGGCGTGAAATCGTTGCCAGTTGGGGCATTGAATATAATGATTTTGCTTTAAGATTGCATCATATTTCGTTAGTGTTCCGTTTTCCCGATAGGTAGGCTGGAAATTTTAAGATACTGTTTACTTACCTTTTAGTGTTTGAAGCCCAAATGCTTCTTGGCCGAATTGATTTCGAAGCCGTAAAAAATTGCGGAGCATGGGATTAAATAAGTTACCCATTATATTTCATTTGCTACCGGTCGAAACTGTATACCGGATTTCAACATGCAATAACTTCGTTATTTCACTACAATTATTGCGTTGACCCAACTAGCGTATTTGTTAAACGCTTCTACCAGCCAACTGAGAGAATTTCTGTTCGAGTGCAAGCAACCTCGTACAATAATGTGAAAGATTTCTTTTCAAGTTATGGTAATTTTCTATTACGTTATGGTGCCCCGAAGAAATCTGAGTGAATAAAACAAGTGTATAATAAAACCGTAACTATCGCCAGTTGCGCATTGATTACCTCATTGGTGGAGCAGGAATAAATTGACAAGAATTTGCAGAAAAATTACTGCAGATTGTGTTATTTCTAATGGCAGGGCAGACATTTAACAGGACTTACTTCCAGGGACAAGCGTGAGCATGGATAATCCAGATTCTCATTTTAGCAGATTGCCGAAGACCTTCGAATTTTCTGCGAGGTCATGAAGCTATCTCGTCTGCACAATATCATATAACTCTGGAATAGAAAACCTTGCTTCTTTTTCGGGCGTTACCCTTTCGATGTCAGAATTTATATCAGTATACTTAGATTTACTTTTTTTCGATCTTCAGGCTTAATGATAACATCTTCAGAGAAGAAATTCTTGTGACTTCCGCTGTACCCAGAAGAAATTAAAACTCAACAGTCAAAAGTTAATTTATTACTGAAATAATTCTGGCGAGAAAGATCTCACTTCCTTTTCTACTATTACTTACACTAGTAAAGTTAGGTTAAAATTAATACTCTGCAGTTTAGCTAAAAATTATTAGTTTCTGATGCTTGTAGTAATCAGGAAACAAAATGTTCAATTCTCCTCAGCCACATACAGACCCTAAATATAAATCCATGAAATTGTTTTCCCAGCGTCAGTTCAAGATTGACATTTAGATTCAGCCAGTGGTACAAATTTAGATAACTGAATTGATTCTAATACGAATTCCAAAGTATACGTCATAAGTTAGTTATCATTGCATATCAACTGACCTAACATGGAAAACAAAAACATTACAGTATGATTTTATTTATCCATCAAATTCGTTACAAAATATTGTTTAATGATAAACAATTATTCTTTACAGACTTGCAAACGAGGGCTGTGGTATTAAGCATGTGTTTCAGTGAGTTTATAAGCACTAAAACTGTAGTGTATTTTTATAAACATACAGACAATCGAAAATTTCAAAACCAATATGATACGATAAAAGTATAGAGAATAAAAGCTGTAACTGAGAGTTCATAAAATAAATTTTTTTTATTTCTGTCGACATGCGAATTATTCACCTTTATGGCGGGAAATTTTTGCGTATCGTAGCCATCGAAATTCATTTAATAACGAAACTTGAGACAAGCAAATAAATAATAATAATCGAATTTTAAATTTTAGTATGACATATCCTACAGAGTTCTAATTTCTCCACGATGTGTATAAAACAATCAATTAGGGGTAAATGTGTGCTGACTTGCAACGTGTTACCAAATCAAATGTTTTTCTGAAGGGTTTAAGCACGTACTCATAATATCTTCTCTGTAACTTACTAACTCAAAAGATACACTACACGAAAAAAGGATTAATTTACTTGTTTAAAAAATATATACAAAATTTTTTATTACTAACGTTAGCTTCTCTTTGATCTCAGCTTCAGAAATATTTTAAGGGTACAATAATTTCGTGCGTCATATTTATTTTGTGCTATTATAGAATGTTAATTTCCTTGTGTTCATTGACGAGACGTAAGCCAATAGAAATCAAATATTAGGAAATCCATTATTTTTACTTCTGGAGGACAAATAACATACACTTTTACATGGCTAAAAAGGTTACTTGGGCAGAACATCACATGGTATAAAATTTATTTCGTTAAAAATTATTTGGCCTATAACTCACTCGGCGTAAAATCAATTCAGACTAAATTTGTTATACCTACATTGGGAGCAAACAAGAAAAAAAATCGCCCTCAAGTCTTGATACACGAATATTCTCTTCGGCCCCTTTAACCTGAAAATATAACATTATTCAAACAATGAGTGCCGTTTACACACCCCTCGTTCCTGGTTACCACTAAACGGCAATGGCTGATATTGTTGTTTAGTTACTTCGCACTACGACACAGTTTCTATAGATATGCAGTTTCGGAATCGGACTAGTTTAATACTGTTACCCTAATACTCGGCGTATAAATTGCTTTGATTGTCGTGACGTACTCCACATCCACTGTGTTCTATCAGCAGATTTCGAGGAAAAAAGCCAACCCCCATGAATTGAGCCTGTGAAATTCAGACAAGATAATATGGTTTCCACTACGCCAACCCTCGAATAGTTCCTCTCTCCCCCCTTCTTACTGACAGCCTCACACCGCTGCGAAAGGCATACTTGGTCCGACAATAGTAGCATTGTAGCCTTCTCTTCCATTTTCATGGTATAGTTGTAACCCTGAGTATATATTATACCTTTATCGTGTAAACTTTTTTTCTCAAAGCTCTTTCTGCAACTTTAGTATACATGTCCCTTGCTTAACTTAATATTATTCATGTCAGAAGAAAAATATTTTCTTATTTTGTTATTCATAAGGAGCGCTGCACCAGAATTTAAATACACTCACTGACAAAACAATAATTGCACCCCCAAGGAAGTGTTGGTTTTCAATGGTATTCGGAAGGAATGCGAAAGACACCATGAACTAGATATAGTAACATATTATTACAAATCGCCAGAGGGGCGTATCAGAGTTCGTGAGGGTTCGAGATCATAATAAAAATAAAAAACTGTATTTGTTTTTTTATTTATATAGCTGTTATCTTACAAAATTTAACTATCTATCTCCACTATTAATCTTGTTATTCTATGACATGTCTATCTCAATTTTAATTGAAGTCCTCATCAATGTCTCTATATTTTTAGAGGCTCTTCATTCACACTCTTTACTTACACATACTGTTAAATCTGCATATTGCCATCGTTCCAAATATCTTACACTCACGCATTCAGTTCAATAGTCCCTCCCGTCAGTCGCACTCTTCACTGTACAGATGCTTGCAGTCCGCAGACTTCACTCCCGCTCGACGATCGTGCTGCCACTCGACGCTCTGCTGGATCGTCGTCTTCCCTGTCTTTGCACACATGTGGCTCAAGGTCGCACAATCCTCCAAACTCACCGCTCTCGGTAGCCCATCGCAGCTTAAATAGTCTCGTTGGCAAATATATGGAATTTCCCTGCACCCCGAGTCACGCTGAGAGAGGCTAAGACATTCAACCAGAACATCCTTTCGTAGATAACAGCAGATGTTCGATCCCCTGAAGATGAGGAGCGCGCGAGCCGCGATAGGCTTATCGCAGTCGCACACAGTGGTACGTATGGCAGCATTTCTTTGTTCCTCAGATTACCACGTGTACTTCACACACTCCTTCGCTCGTATGGCTGGGACGGAAAAAAGGGAAACGATGCAGACCAGTAACCATGTAACACTTTTGAGACTGTAATAAGCAATATTTGCTACCCAATACTTACTCCTTTCAGTATGGCGTTGGGCAACCGTGTTTGCGAACACATCCCCAAGGACGTCACGGCGTAGAGTTGTAGAGGTTGCTGATGGTGCCCAGCGATTTCCCATTCCAATGAAGCTTGAATATTCACTCGCAGTTCCTGCAAATTTCGAGGTAGGTGTGAGGTCGCGATAAAGTGGCCAACAGTGTCCCACACATTTTCAAATGGGTATACTGTCTGTCTCATATAAGATGGCAAGATTTTGACAGTTAAACTAATGTTTACTTTTAGTTTGTGTATCCTTTCATCAGCTGGTGTGTCAGTTGGATGCTACACGAAAACAAGGAAATGGGTCTCGGGAAAAAAAATATATGACGTGTTTAGGACATAGACGGGCAATTACTGGCCCAATAGAAATTACTAGAAATCAAAATCGCTGTACACGAAATATATATTGCTTTAAAAATAATGCAGAGCTCTTGGAAAAATAAAACTATTGGTATCTGTTCGTAAATTTGTTGTTTTACATACGTAACATATTCACTTGAGCGTTATAGCTGGTTAGGTTCGAGAAAGAACTCACAGATGGTGCGCACGACATGGTTAAAGTGTGTGAGCCGTGCGCGGGATACCAACAGATAGCAGCAGGTTCGCCGCCTCTAGATGCTGGTTTTTAAAACTTGACTTTTCTCTTATTACTGTCTCGAAACGACACGAATTTGAAACATATTTCGTCAAATTATTTGGAATAATAATTCAATATTACCATGAAATATTTCTGTAGGCTTTGGGAATTAATATCAAGCACATATGGAAAGCATGTATGGACAGTGGGAATACCACATGAACAGATCTAAGTTTTGAAATCACGTTTCATCCGGCTCTGAATCATCTTACTGTGCATTTTATTTTGAGGCCCTACAGTACTACTTTAGCACGAAGATTAGTTTGTAACACTCACAACCGCTGTTTTCTGAACACATAAAATAAAATATATTTATTGATCTAGGAACTCTTTGTTACCGCTTATTTTACACTTGTGTGATGTGCGTCGCCAGTGCACTCATTATAGCCAACTTAATATTAACTTTCGTTCGTTCGTGTATCAGCTGATTCACGATTTTGTAAACGGCACTTTGTTTAATTCGTATACGTCAAGTTGTCACTCACTGACTGCCAAAACCTTGCCATCTTATATGAGATACACAGTAGGTCTGGCAATGCTACTGGTCATAACGGAGCCCATATGGCTTCAAGACACTTCCTTGTGAAGGCAGCAGTATAAGGACGAGAGATGTCCTGTTGGAATAAAGCGCTGGTGTGGGCGTTGACAAACGACAGGGCTACAGGTTGCAGGACCTCAAGTGGGTATCTCTGGGCTGTCAGTTTGCCGGTGATGAAGACCAACGGTTACCAGTCATTGTAAGAAATCGCACCCTACACCGTGACGCCAGGTCGTACACGTGACATACGACAGCAAACCGTTCCTCTTGGCGCTGTCCTCATTGCGTCCTCACATGGATGCGTTGGTCGTCGGCACCAAGATGTAAGCAGGACTTATCACTGAGGATTGCCCCCTGCCCTTCTGCGTGCCTCCACGACACCATTTCAGTCTGTGAAAATGTTGATGATGTGTTACGGTCAGTCGTCGTCAGGGACTATACGCTGTTAACGGTAAAGTGAGCACTTTTGAAGCCGTAGCTACTTTTTTATATCAGCCATTTGTTTATTCTTCAGGCACCTTTCTTAAGGCCAATGGTGCACGAAAGCAGTATATTTGCCTGATTTTCGTTATAACTTGTTTTTCAGAGGTTTTATCGAAATTCTTGGAACAACAAGAAGTAAATATTAATTTTTAACAACTTCTTGTATTGTTAAATATTCGCTACCTTTATTATTATGTGAGCACTGATTGAAGATGAGAAATAAGATAATCTTTCTTATCTTCCATCAGTCCTCCGATAGAAGTACTGGTAGTGAATATCTATCGAAGTAAGCAGGTGTCCGAAATTATTCTTTATCCCTTGTCGTGCCAAAAATTATGAAAAAAGTATCTGAAAAACAACATTTGACCAAACACAAGGTAAATACACGGCTTTGGTGCACCATTCACCGTAATAAGTATTGCCATGTAAGATATAAATACAGAGTTTATGTTTCACCGGACTCGGAAGCTAACGTTTAAGGCTAATGTAAAATATATTTATTGAATACTATTCCAAAACAGAGGGCTTTCAAAAGTGCTCAATTTATCGTGAATAGCCAACCAGTATGTAGGCCTGCGTCGTACAGACGTCTCCCAACGTTATGGCACTCGCAGGATGCTGCAGGATAGACATCACTGCTCGTTGAATGTCTGCACAGTTGTGGTAGTTCTGGCACTCCACACATGTCGGACAATCCACCTGTCCTCCTTTAGTATTGTTACGTGCTGCAGCTGGCGCCGACTCAGTTGTCCCGCGCCGTAATCGGAGACCCACCTTGCACTCCCCTCTTCCTGGAACGATGCGCTCGTGGTTGTCTGCCCCTCTTCTGGGAATCCCGTGAATGCCGAAAGCGGCGAGATTTGCTGGCGTCACAGACCTCCTCTCGCCTGCTACAATTTCCGATACGTTTAGCGACGACGCAAGAATGTTCTGGTCAGACTGGTTGGCACCTCAGCCCTCTGCGACGCATCACGCGAGTTGGGGAAAATTCTAGGTGTCGGCCTAAGACCTATATATACTGCCACAACCCAGCGGCCGGCAGTCTTTGACGGAGACCGCCTGGCAAGTGTGTGCGAGCGAAGATAAGTGTGGACGACGACTGGAGATTACGGGACGGCGGCGAGTGAGGTGTTCGTGGATTGAATGGACGAGAGGGTGTGAAACCGACGAGTGAAGCCTACTGTGCGTGAGGGCGCTTGGAGGACTCTAGAGCATTGCGACTGGCGGGACATGGACCGAACTGAGGTGGACTGAATGGAAGTGTAATACTGATTTTATTGTAAATATTCGGACTGTCAATTTGGACACATATTATACAGAATATCTTAATAGGTCGATGCGCTGTCTATTGGGACTGATTTTTAATTAATTAATGTCATTGATTTCTTTGTCGTAATTATAAATTTTATTAATTGTCAATTGTGAACAGTAATTAATTTAAGTTTATTGTGAGAATTTGAGTTCAGAGAATTTTGCTGTAGTTATTGTAAATAAAATAAGGAAACTATAATTAATTCAATTATTTAATTAAGACTTCCATCCCTTAACGAACTTGGTATAGCCCACTTAATTTCCTGAGAGAGAAACTGTAACAGTATGATTAGTTGCAGTCTCCCAGATACTGCATGTTGTGTGTACGTACTCTCGTCTAGCCACTGGCGTCAACGGCATGCTACGGTAATATATGCACGACTGGCATGGCGCATGAGTATCCCACTTCCCGCAGCCTTACACTGTAAAAAAATGTAATTTTTAGTCAGTATTCACTTTGTCATTTTAAAAATGCTGACAACAGTGCAAATATTTCTATTGTGGAAGTACTTGTTTGTAAAACTACAAGGACCGTGTTTGTAACAGATCATACGCAATCCTTGTACTATACTGACGCGTATTCCACGAGTTTCAGCAAAATGGCGGGCGTTCGACAACGTGAAACCGTTTATAGCTTTTTGTACAAAACTATGGGTAAAGCAAAGTCTATCTGTGTGCAAAAAGAAATGTACTGCAAATTTGAATAAAATGCAACACTTAAAACCCTCAAATAACAATAATAATTTAAAGACAATTTCAATAAAACGTGACCGTATTACTCATTAACTGTTAATGTTTCCCAGCTACACAGAATCTTAAATCGGCTCTCAAGACCACGTTGTTAAGAGCCGTACATAAATGTATTCTTCTTACTCGAATATCCTTAATATTCTGAAAGTGTTAGCAGCTATGTTTTCTATAATAATACGAGGGGTGTGGGTTCTAGTCCATGTGCGGGTGAAGTGGAGTGAAATTTTTTTTCGTAAATTATATATATATATATATA
This sequence comes from Dryococelus australis, assembly GCA_029891345.1. Lineage (NCBI taxonomy): Eukaryota > Metazoa > Arthropoda > Insecta > Phasmatodea > Phasmatidae > Dryococelus > Dryococelus australis. The sequence continues at coordinate 109,379,043 of CM057001.1, forward strand.
TATATATATATATATATATATATATATATATATATATATATATATATATATATAGTTATTCGCTGTTATTAATTCATCACTTTAGTTTTCTAGACAAAACAAAATAATTTTATGTGCACTTTCCAATAATGTAAGTTTTAATTCAAGGCTACCATTTGTAATATTACAAATATATATATTTTTTTTGCAGATTTGACCAGAAAACCGTTTGTAATATTACAAAGGATTTTTCTCGCCAAAAAGGTTTCCAAGGATTTTCCTTGCAAAAGAACAAAAACATTTTTAGAGCGTACGATACGATCTCTCTCGAATGCGTCCAACTGGTCCAAGTGCTGTCGGAACTCGTCTCCGAGAGATACTACACTTTGAAGGGATGGTGCCGACACAACATCACGAGTCAAAGCATGCACTCCGGGACGATCTTATAGGGTTCGGCAGGTGTAATGATAATGATTCGCCCATGCTGACGAAACTGGCGTGGCCGAGAGTGAAACGTGAATCTTCTGCGTGCCTCATGCTGTCCAACCTACGCACCATGTTTCAATCCTGTAAACATGGTGCATATTTCAATCCTGTAAGTTGCTTCCTTTTGCGTGCAGCTGTTTGTTCGACCATGATTGTAGTTTGTGACCTTGTGTCTCTTAACTGGTCGTCCAGACATTTTAAGAGTAGGTACAGTGATTACAACAAAACTATATATATAGCGTTGGTAAATATTTTTCATTTCGACTCTTTTATTGCTTCCAGTTCTATGTTACTTAGCACGACCACCGACCCTAATAAAAGAAAATCGTAGTTATAAAAAAGAAAAAGCATCTTTTTTAACACGCTATATTTTTTGATTGAAAAAATTACAAATACATAAATATATGATTAGAGCTCGTTTGACTCACGCACTTTATGTAAAAAAATATCGGAGCACATTCAAAATATTACTCTCCAAACGTAAAACAGAGAAAATATCTCTCAGTGGGAAACCAACTTACGTAAAGTGATAAATTTCCTGGCTAAATATGTTACAGCTCACCTATTATTAGCGTAAAAGATTCTCAATGTTTTTTTTTCTTCGAAATTCGTATGAATGTCACTACTCCTAGGCACTTCTTTCCAGTTAATTAGAATGTATGGTTAGTCTGTAGCAGCTTGTTCACACTCAGCTTCTGGTACTCTTCGCTTAGGAGGATTTAGTGGATTTAAATAAGATAAATATATGCGAAACTATACTTAAGCGTAGGTTCACTGTTCCCAATACTGCACAGCCTATGACAGTAAAATGTCAACGATTTGCACTTTCTAAGTGTAGTTGGTTACGATATTAAATAAAAATGGAGAATTTTAGGAATTTTTTTTTTTTTGTCAAATATTTCATCTACATCAATCGTACAGGATTTTTCAAATGTCATGACATGAGATCGCTTCCGTTATTTCCACGCGTATACTTTGTCCGGAGCCAGCCCTAATTTTCATCCTCTTCCTAAGCCTCGTTCAGAAGATGAGATAAGCGAGAACAAAAAAAAAAAAAAAAAAAAAAGGCTTCATGCGTCTACAACCATCAGGCTCAGCTCGCAATTATTTCTCGTGGATGAACGGTTTCCGTTCATTTTTTAGTGGTTCAAGTTCAGTAAAGTTCATTCGAGATCCGTTATATGGGGTGGAATTATCCTTGTGATGTAAGTCCGGGAGGAATTTATTTACGTGCTTCTGGGGCAGCCGTAGTTGTTCGTCTAGAAAATTGTTGGGTTAGAAATATTCTTTGGTCGTCGGCCGTTATTTTCGCGACGTGGTCCCAAACGACACCGGAGAAGACTCTTGTCGCCAATAAACGCCCTGAAATACGACCTCCATAAAAAAAAAAAGAAGAAGGAAAGGAACAAAAGAAAATTTTCTCATTTGGCGACGCCCAGCTGTATTCCTTACGCTCCAATACCCATTCGAAGATATCGACTGTGATAGTGTGACATTAGTCAACAGCCTCTTGAACAATCTCCAATGAAAAGCGTCCCAAATGACCTGGCGGAATGATTGTGGCGGTTTCCGAAGTCGGCATGTAGTTGGAGTTTTAATTTTGTATCTCTCCGATAAGCAAACAATTCTCAACGTGTCCAATGCACAGCTTATTAGCTATTATTATTTATATTTACGCGGGACTACACCGGCAGATAAACTGAAGCGATCGAGGGGTATACGACAAACACAACTAGCATCAACTCACAACTAAGAAGGCATACATACATCAGTCATTTCCCTGGGATTCGAACTTGGACTCTAGTATTTGAAAGAAACCCGTTAACAACCTCAGTCATTTAAATTAGTTCGTAAATTACGAATCGTAATTAAACTCGTGAATAATATTATATTAGGGTAGATTGGTCTGTATCTATGTAGTGTAACTTGGTGAATAGTATTACATTAAGGTATTGTTATAATAACTATAAAATACTAAATCTTATAATTTATTTTTTCACTTTTGATATAGTCTACGACTTCAGTTAATCTTACGATGTTGTAACACCAATATACCTATTCACAACACGTGATGGGTTGACTTTTAAATGTATTTCGATTTAAATGAACTCTTTAAAACGATTTCAGAGTAAAATTTAGAGAAAAACTGAACTTAAATTTTACATTTTTTTATAGGAGGCAAGTTGCCAGTTTTTTTTTTTTTTTAAACCGACATTTGGATCATCTGAGGCCAGGGCGTTACTTCTGGCTATTTTTTCTTTAAGTTAACCAAGAGAATTATCGTCGAAATACGGGCGAACCTCAGAAAATAATTCCATTTAAATATTCTTCCTGGCATTTCAATGACACGGACAATTATTTTGAACTGTAACCTAACGTATAAATTTTAATATTTTTTGAGGTTTGCACGAAAAAAATATATAGACTGCATAGGTACATAATTGTTATATTTAATTCATTTGTGGATGGGAAGTAATTTCCCGCCAAAGTTATATTTTATGCAAATTGTCACTTCACATCACAACGAATAAGTATGGAATATGCTAAAGAAAGGAACAAATAATAATAATAATTTTTGTCTTTTTAACACACTTAAGCCTTACTCGACACATTCGTGCAAGTACGGTAAAATGAGCACTTTTAGAAACCGTGCTTAAGACCTACTTGTATACTCGTTGTGTATTCTTCCGCCTAATGTAAAATTAACATTGCCACTGGTCTCATGACTTTATTCATGCGTCGGTCAAGTGAAACTGTGAAATTATTAGAGAAGTAAATATTGTACAAATATGCTAATTTTTACACTTCGGTGAATTAAAAAATACAGAAAACGGGAGAAATAATTTAAGTTGTCACAAATGGTTACCTAACACTTTCCGTTCGAAGTCAAAATAAGAAACTACATTTCCCTTCGCCGTTACCAACTTTACAGGACACGTGTCACTCATCGCGCCCGTTAAAATATATGCAGGTAGGGGCATAGTGACTTTTTTTTATAAGGTTGATTTCAAAAGTGATCACTTTATGGCGAACAACCTTTATAGACTTGGCCGGTTGTTTTTCCACCTCGGGTCGCCCGAGATGCAGATCTCGCTCGAAGCAGAAGCTCGTGTTCGCAGTTCTCTGGGGAGAGACTCTGCTCAGTCGCGCGGGGGAGAAGGCGTAAATCGCCCCACCCTTTTCGACTCCCCCTTTTTTTTTTTTCTATCTATTCCGCGGAGGACAAACCCTTGCCTCAACCACCCCCACCCCCCTACCAATTCCATTTTCACTTTAGGCCGAAGAGCTCCCACAGCGCTCACTGTTAGCGCCCCGCCATCCAAACTGTTTCTCCCTACGACGTTTAATTCAGTGCCAACGGCATCGACTCCATATTCTGCGGGGAAAAAACTGCCAACATGGAAATAAAGCAATCAAGTTATACCCTATTTGTGATTTCTTCGCACTTTTTGAATAAAACCTTTAAAAAATATCTCCATCTACGACGTGTTTAGTTATTTCTGGCACATGCCATGTATTACAAGCGTTTTATACTTGTGTTCATAAAAGTTACTTTTTATTCTGTTAAACTGAAATGTTATTCATATTTTATGTTTAAATTATAATGCTTGATTTATAAATAGCTAAAAAAACAGGGAGAAAAAAGGTATGTTGGTAGCGCCTAGCGAGAAATAGTTGTTGATACAAAATACTGTTATCACTGAGTGCACACAAATTCGGTGCGTTTTCCATCTGGTGTAATATTATTGACTTAGTTAAGCTTAGTTTATACGAGGCGAAGGAATATCGTGGAAGTAGAGCATTAGCAGCGATTCAGAGAAGGCTGAAGTAACTGTGAATGGATTATACACGGTAGACTGCAATACTATAAGCACCCAACAGCAGTTTGTCTATTGCCATTGGTTGCTGTCTCCTTGAGAAGGCGTTTTCATATTTGACCGGGCCAATCATAATTCGGCAACATCGGCACGACTCCTGCGTGATTCGTGTGCAGACAGTTAACACGTGTCAAAAAGTAATTCAGCCAATGAAGATAGGTAAAAGACCCTGCAGTGTATTGAAGTATAACTTGTCTTGAAATCTTTTCGCGAAATTTCGCCACCCCTACCCATGTACGAAGTGCTTTGCCCTTTTCTAAGTGCCATGTACCACAAACGTTCTATACTTCTATGAACACAAAAGTATAATTTTTTTTCTTTCTTTGAATTAAACTTTTAACTATATTTATCTGCACGAATTTTTAACACTTTGAAGTCTGCACACATTTAATAACATTCAGGACTAGTTAGAACTGAATCACCTGTCGCTAGCACTTTACTAACAAAGGTTTTGTTGGTTTTAGTGTTTTTTTTTATTTACGACCATCCTACTGGTACACGTGACATCCGGGCACGTCTACCGTATACAACAACGTCCCTTATTGGCTGGTCATCGGCCAATGGGATGGCAAGTTTATTTTTCTCCGACCAAGCGCACTTTATTGAGTAAAAGTGTTTGCAGTCAAACGTGTCCTTTTGAGTCGATATAAGAAAGTGTTTTTTTTTTTTGAGTCTGGAAAAGCGTTACAGCTGTGATAAAATGTTCTTCTAGGGCATGGTTACGTACAAGTGTAACGAGAAACTACATTCGTACGAGTTTTGTTTATAAGCAAGAAATAATAATTATGGAAATGGTTTTGCACGAGCTACACCACGGCGTAGTCCTCGAAGTGTTGATATGTCATCTAAAATTAATATGAATAAATACATGGAACTAATCGGCGTGATTGTAATACCCAGTAAGAAATAGTTCTCGAGCAAGATACTATCAGAAGGCGTGCGCACGAGTACGGTGCGTTATATCTTTGGTGTAATTTTCTAGACCTTGTTAAAGCGCGGTTTGCAGGAGGTTTTAGCACTTCGGCAGGGCACTTTGGAGTTACGAGATATACTACTTAGAAATTTTTCCCCCCACGCCCGAAATTGCCGCGGAGCCGACTCAAGAGTCATGCTCGCATCGAAATCGTATTATCGATTGATCGAGATCACATTTATATCCATTGTGTTGTTAGTCAGGAAGTTATAGTTGTGGAATGGACCACACTGCATGCGTTACATCGCTGCTTTCGTCCTGCTATAGGCTGTGGAATATACACACGGTGTTTATTACTTACATGGTAATATTTATTTAAAAAGGTGGTTAAAGGACAAAAAATCGCTGAAAGGAAAACGTAACTAGGACTCAAAAAGTGCTCAATTTACCGTGAACAGCCTGTACCACGTGTGCGGGTCCGATTTTAAAGTTAAAGTCACGTCAAAAAGTGCACAAACATGAGGTTAACTGGTAGGTAGATAAGAAGGTAGGTTGTAAAGAAAGAAGGGCTTAAGGTGTCATCAAAAGCGAGATCTTTAGAAATGATGGGCCAAACTGCTTCTTACATAAATTTTTCGGAGCTGTGAAAACAGACGTACAAATTTCAACGATTTGCCTGCTTTAAAAAATTTCAAAAACGGCACTAGGCGTGCTTATTATTGTCGCCCGTATCTCTTCCTGGCTTCTCGACCTTGGAGGCGGGTGTCCCACGGTGGACCATTCTGAGTAACGCAGGCTATTTGAAGTTAATTGATCAATTTTTAATATGCTCCCCTAAATCGACCTTTCTTCTCACTTTGTATCTACCAGCTCTCCAAACCTCGATGTGAAGAGTCACCCACAGCTCTTTACTCACTCTCTCACTTTGTATCTTTCCGACATAATAGAGATTTTCATTTCTGTGAACCCGATAACTTTGTTAATGCTTCTAACTAGTTTAAATGCCACAATATCAAGGTATGTGTATAGTCTACATTGCTTATGTGCTATTTCCAATTTTAATTTGTATAAATATAACAAAAATTAAATTAAGTAAATTCGACATACATATAGTTTTAAGTGTTGCGCTGTAGAAACGTTGTTGAGACATTGGACTACATTTTCGCATCGCTTCCAATTTTACTGGAACACTGTCCTCCTGTCTGTCCGTAAAAATTTAGGAAATTATGAAAAGAAAATGCATTGAAAATTGATTTTAAATGGGATTACTAACCGCAATTGAAATATAATTGCGCATGCATAATACGTGTGCTGTTAGCAGATTTAAGTTTCAGTTAATGTGGCACGCATTTCGTTCTCTAACAAGCGCTGCGGAATAATGCAGGCTGGTTTCAAAAGCAGAAACTAAAAAAAATTTGTAACAAAATCAAATGTAAAACATTTTATTTTTTATTTACCTAGATTATAACAATAGTAATTAGAATACTAGATAATTAGCTAAATTTTATTAACCTATATATAATTTTTAATAGGTTAAGACAACATAAATCTTGAGCTGGTCACATACTGTAAATGTCAAAATCTTGCTTTTCGTTGACGAATTTAACGTAGTTACAAAGTATCATTAAGTGACTGCCCTTTCCACGTGTGCTGGTTTAAGTCAAAATTGTTTACAATAAAAATACATCTATGGACTTCGGTGCTTGGCTACGGAATCAGTGTGTCATTCGCGTTATAGGAAGTTGCCTTGCCGGTTTTATAATAACATGACCACTCCCAGAAGATATACAAAGTTCCCAGTAAATGCAGTTAGACACTACACCAGCGGCATCTGGCGAACTGTTGCAAGGTGTAAGCTGTGTATTCGTCTGTACTACAGCTATCCGTCTGCCAGTTGACACGTCGGCCACTTCAAAGTAGCAGTGCAGTTGACGTCACAGCATAGGTGTAATGGGTGCGTCGCTGCTCTATAGCGAGTGGCCGCAGTATAAACAGTTTCTCCCGGCTCCGCTCTAGTTACTGGTTCCTGCTGCATATGCCGAGTGGGTGCAGCACTGAGCAAGCACCAGCTTAACTTGCAACACTTCACCGCAGCCACTGCGCTATACATACCCGCCAGTACGGATACAGCATGAGTTATAAGTAATGGTTCCTGCTGCTGCTGCATATGCCGAGTGGGTGCAGCACTGAGCAAGCACCAGCTTAACTTGCAACACTTCACCGCAGCCACTGCGCTATACATACCCGCCAGTACGGATACAGCTTGAGTTATAAGTAATGGTTCCTGCTGCTGCTGCTGCATATGCCGAGTGGGTGCAGCACTGAGCAAGCACCAGCTTAACTTGCAACACTTCACCGCAGCCACTGCGCTATACATACCCGCCAGTACGGATACAGCTTGAGTTATAAGTAAAGCGTGATTTTAACATCTGTCTGTGCTCTAGAGCATGCGATGTAGACACCGCGTGAATTAAAACGCATCTAAACCAAACCATGTGTAAAAACCGTTACAGAAATTTTTTAATAATGCCCAGCGTCATTTGTTACACCAAGTGCTAGTATGCGATCAAGAAAGGCTACAATAAATAAATTGTGCATTTTACAAAATTCAAATTACAATGTGGTCACAAGCGTTTAGTAGAATATGTTTTATAACGTCAAGCATATTGTAATGGCCACCTGTTAATCGCGAAAAGATTTCAGAACTACTTGTATTCCAAAACGCTGAGATCCACTTTCGTGGTTAGATTAATTTAACTGTCACACATTGCAGGTATCTGCCCGCGAATCACGGACACTCAGTGTCGGAGTTACCTAATTCTGATTGGCCCAATTACTTAAGGAACTGTCTCCCGACAAAGATAAGTGGCCAATAACCAGAGGAACTCGGAATGTATGCCATAGGGCATTGGAATCTAGCCTTCGCATAAATCTTTTTCGCGAAAAACAGGTGACCCTACGCTATTGTGAATGTGCTTTCACTCCTAATGACGTATTTGTAATTGCTACACAATTAATACTCGTTTGGTTTCCTTATAGTACCTACGATTAACTAAATTTGCATAATTTTCTACCGCCGCTGATCATACATATTCAAATATATCCGACCATGTGTGTACATAATTGCCTGGCTTATTGATCGCTCACAATGACACAATAGTCTAACATTGCTATTGGCAGAATTTACTTGTATGGGCAAGGGAATAACTTAACTAAGATAAAGATTACAGTAATTTAATCTCGGTTCTCGTATAAACAGTTTGCTCCATTTTGTTTGTGTGTATGTGCGAGGACTTGCCGGGGGGGGGGGGGGAGAGAGAAAGAAGAAGAAGGGAAATTTGAAAAGCTTTTCCACCTCGAGTAGCTATAAATATTCCTACCAACTTCATTAAAAAAGTAAGTATGCCTTGCTGTTTTCTCAAGATGAGAGACGGCAAAGATAATAATTGACGCGCTTAGTTAAAACTTTAGCTGGTGACGCGCGCGGCAAATTTCGAGCGTTGACGTGGATTAATTGCGCGTTGCGTCACATTACCGAGGAGAAATATATATTTACGCGTGTTTTTTCCTTTCCACAACAGATCCTCTTTCGCGTTGCTCCGTAATGTGCCGACATAGTTTCGCGAGAAAATGGGGAGTCCTTAAGTTTGTAAATTTGTGTACGTAAATTTTCTTTCTCTCGAGCTTATCCCCGAGCTATTTGTCAAGACTGCTTAAACACGGCACGAAGTTTGAAATGTCGACGCATTTTTCTTCCGTTTCTTCATTCCCTGTCTTCTAGCCGAGAGACAAAAGAGCTACGCGTTGCAGCCAGACGTCGAGTCTCTGCGACGTACGTAATCCGCACACCAATCTTCTGTCATTTACCTCCCCCTCCCCCCCCCCCCCGGTGCACAAACAATCCTCATGGACCAAATGTCTTCGGCAACAGAGATTGATTTTCAGAGTCCATCTTGGGCTTGTTGCTTTTTGCAGACTATACACAGTCTTACTTAAACGACGACGTGGTACAAATATTTTCAGCGTGGAATGTCATCAAACACTTAATGCACTGAATTATAAAGAACACTGAATGTACTTTAAGGGCAATGGTGTCCGAAAACCGTATATTTAAATCATTTTTGTCACGACTTTTTTTAATAGAGGATTTCTCGGAATTTACAACTCGACAAGGCATAAATAACAATTTTTTTAACACGGTCTTGCATTGGTACAAATTGACTTCGTTCGTTATTCTCGGAGCACTGATTGAAGATAAGAAGAAAAAAAAAATTCTTTATTTTCTTTCATCAGTGCTCCGAGAGTAATGAAGGCATTGAAGATCTAACAACGTAAAAAGGGGCTGAAATGATTATTTACGTCTTGTCGAGCCAAAAATTTCGATAAATACTTTGGGAAAAAAAATTTATCGAAAATCGGGCAAGTATACTGCATAGTTAAGATACAAAATACGCTAATACTCTGGACATTTGTCTTGAGCAGACGTGTGTGTGTGAACACACACACACACACACACACACACACACACACATATATATAATTGGTTTTTCTCCAAGCAATTACTTATAAGGACAAGAGAAAGAAGATCTCTTAACGTATAGCAACCACACTGAGTGTTTACAAATAGCCACGCAGCAGTAGTTCACTTAGTCTGATCCTGCTGCGTTTTCACTCAGCGTCTAATTAAACTCTTGAGAAAGAGTTTCTTGTTGGAGAGACAATGGTCGGCACTCCGAAGAAACTTTACTCGAGTCTTTAACCGGACATTTTGTTTCGACCTGGCTACGGCTGGGCAGGAGCCAGCATCTTTTGGGCTAAGCAACAAGTCTATGTCCTCACAAACAATACATCGCGTATAATTATAAACAATAACATAATCTCGTACATTGATGCCATCCGACTATTACAGATACACGCGAGAACAAATAAACTAAAGGAACAACACCTACACTGTACAACAGCCTACACAAAAAAAAAAACATTACTCTGACACCATCACAACACAGACACAGGCATCAAACAGACGACGGACACCTCACGAAAACGACAACAACCGTCGGCCCCTCTGTCTCCGGAGAGGATGGCGGAGTGAGGGTTCAAGGGTGGAGGCAGAGGAATTTTGACTTTTGGCATTTCTAAATTACAACGTAACATTTTTCTTGTAGATTATAACAAAATATAATTTTAAGCCTCTGTAATTTTAAAATTTAACCAAATTTATTTTAAATTCAAGTAACTGAGACCAGTAATGGCCTTCAGCTCGGTACTGGTGCCATTATAATACATTCTCTTCTGTTCTGCTCGGTACTGGTACCATTATAATACATTCTCTTCTGTTCTGCTCGGTACTGGTACCATTATAATACATTCTCTTCTGTTCTACTCGGTACTGGTACCATTATAATACATTCTCTTCTGTTCTGCTCGGTACTGGTACCATTATAATACATTCTCTTCTGTTCTGCCCAAGCTATTAGGACATTGATGTTCTGACGAAACCTCAGAGAGCATCCTACCAATGTGCATCATCTTGGAATCATCTTTTGCTGAAATGTGTCTTTAGTGCCCCGAACGAACTGAAATCGGATGGAGACACATCCATACCGTAAGGATGATTATTCTTTATGTTCCAGTGAAAGGACTGCAAATGTTTCTGTTGCCTGTGCAGTTTTAAGTTCAGCAATATCACGAAGAAGTGTAACACCACTGATAAGACAGTCTGGGCTCATCAACACAGCTTCTACATGTCCGCAAGTCTACAACTTGTCGACTTGTATATACTTGCAGCAAGATGTCATGTAACACAAGCTGAGAGACGAAACTTGTAAAAATACATACTAATTATGTAATTGTAGATAGATCCTGCAATACTACTTAAAAAATGTAACTAGTGTAACTTCATGGTTTTATAAATAAAGACTGTTTATTTTGCCATCCAATTATACTACCGACCACCGTTTACAAACCAGTTTAATGAGATTGTTTTAGTTTTCTTTCCAATGAATCCGGCTATTTCACTAAAACAAATTCCATACTGTGCATTACTTAACCTGAATTATTCTGTAAGTTCAGAACCATTAACTGGCACAAACGTGCTTCTTGGAAAGTACCTGTACGACTATTTTACACTTGCAGCATTGTCTTCGCAATCCACAATCATTCAAAAATTCCAGTATTATTTACAGCTACCTTGAACACAAAAAAACATGCGAACACAACTTAAATATCCAAAATAAATTTAGTTTTTATTACAGATGCACTTCCAAACAGAGCCTGGACGGGAAAAATATATAAAAATTGTGGATTTTTTTTCTAACACAAATTATAAGTTCGTACGTTTGTGTTTTCTGTTACGGGACTTGTATACAAGGATGGAATTTCACTTGTAGTTACAAGTCGAACAATGGTATACGTCGTTCACGGTAAACTGAGCACTTGTAAAAGCCCTTCTCAGATATCAGCTTGTATACACAATGGGTATTTTTCCGCGATATGTAAAATTAAAATTGCCATGGATCTGATCACATTATTTGTGCGTCAGTCAAGTGAAACTCTGAAATTACTACAAAAGTAAATATTTTACAAATTTTCTGATTCTTACTCTAGCATGCATTAAAAATATATTGCAAAATAAATATTTCCAGTATTTACTAATGTTTGCCTAACACCTTTATTTCAACATTAGAGCACGGAACTATTTTCTTTCTATCGTTACCAACTATACCGAGCACATGCCAGTCAGCGTACCAGTTAACTAATACACGCAGGTTGGGGCAGTGACATTTTTCAAAAGTTATCAAATGTCAGTGAACAGCCCTTAGCAACAAGTATGCATGAGTTAAGCCCCTGTCACACTTTCAGATTTTCGCCTTCAACTATATTTGACAACAAAATTTTGAAGACGAAATACGGCCATCAAATTTTCCTTACAACAAATTCTATCAAATAATATTTAATGTGTTTGAAAATGTGTCACACTGTCAAATGTTTTTACTGGGAGAATCTTATTTGAATTATTATTTAAACTTTATCTTTATAGTGAGATATTAATTTTGTTTTTCATTGCAGTCCACAAATGTAATGAAGGTTCTGATTTGTTTTCGCTTCCTTACAAAATTCAAATTTTATTTACCGGGGATGTTTCCTGCACAGTAAATTTAATGCCTCTGAGTCAGTAATATTATATGCAATATTTACTTAAAATAGCATTCATGCCCAGACAGCTGCTAAATTAATTAATTATCTTCATAACCTATTTCGTATCCAGATATGATTCGTTATTTTAAATTTTCTTGACGTCCATTTTTGTCGTGCGCGTTTCTAATTGGCTGAGACCGTTAAACTTCTAATAAATTTTAGAACCGGTCCAATCTTCAAATGTTCGATGGAAACTGAAGCCATCCAACTTTTAAATACAAATATGGAGGCGTTTATGACGTTTCTATGACGTCATAACAGTTGAACTTTATTTGACCAAACTTATTGCAAGCAGTTTGACGGAAAAATTTGATGGTGTGACAGGGACTTAACAGAAAATATAAAATTGCAGGCTATTCAAGGTAAAATGAGAACTTTTGAAAGTCCTGCGTAAGATCTACTTGTATGTACGTCGTGTGTTCTGCTTTGAATAAGATTTAAATTGACATGTACCTCATTACTCTATTCATGCATCGGTCAAATGAAACTGTGAAATTTTTACGAAAGTAAATATTTTACAGATCTGCTCATTTTTACACTTCGATGCATTAACAAAAAGCGAAAGAACTAATTTAAATTAGGTATCGTAAATTGTTACCGAACACTTTTTATTCGCCGTTAAGATACGTAACTATTTCCCACCCATCGTTACCCAACTTTACTGGGCGCACGTCACTCAGGGTGCCCGTTAAAATATATCCAGGTAAGGGCGGTGACTGTTTCTAAGGTTGAGTTCAAAAGTGCTCACTTTTACCGTGAACAGCCTTTACTTGTACATATTTACCGAGCACACTGGTATGAGCGCGCCCAGTGAATTCGGTAACGACGCAGGTCAAGTAGTTCCGTGTCTTAACGTTTAACTTAAGGTGATAGGTAAACGTAAGTGAATACTGAAATTATTTGTTTGGCTTTCTGTTATTTTGATGCATTTAAGTGTAATAATTAACAAACTTGGGGAAAAATATATATATATATATATAATTTCGCAGTTGTATTCGTATGACGCATTAATAACATGACCAGGCCCACGATAATGTAAATTTTGCATGTGACGAATACACTGTGTGCATACATATATTATGTTGAACAGGGCTTCCGAAAGTATTCAGTTTATCGGGAACCGCGTATATACAATTGCACTCGCAACTTGCTGGAGTTGTGTAATAATCCCCAGGCTACACCATAGATTATCATCCAGGGTTAAAATATGGCATTACTTTTTTCTTTATGTAGCCGCGCACACTCGCTGATTACATGCGCGAGGCTATGGGAAAGGACGTTTCGTGTAATTTTATATGGCGTTGTGCGAAGTATTTCTTACTATATGTTATTCGCGGTAAACTGAGCACGTTGGCATTTGGTTCTCCATCATTTTGTGCTGCTGTGCGGAACTATTTTGTTTCCCAACATTCACGCACTTTTCAGTAGTGGTGCTTGTTCAGGACTATTGTCGTGAGAATCAAATGTTTATGTCGTTAGCGATGTCCTAGGTTCTCTGTGTTATCTTTCTTAATCAGTTCGTTAGTGCAGGATGTATGCCGGTGGAGGTTGCAATCACTAGTCTGCGAATCTCATGACTGATGTTTAGAGACATGCAAAATTCGCGTTATTATTTGGCATCAGCCTGAACTTCACAGTACTGTATATACCGGAGCCGGTATCATTTCTTCATTGGCTACTTCTCAGATGAAAAGCCACGCCCTATCTGACTGAAGTGCACGTGGTTGGGGCATACAACTGTGAACTGTTCATTTATTGGCGCAGAGTAATCCAAGGCGTGTCAAATAAAGTATAGTCCAACTTTGCAGGTCTCTACTGATATTTATTCTACGGCTGGAGAAATCTCTGCACCGTTCTCGATCTTCTGTGACCTGCGTCGGGCCGCGGCGGCTGAGCGGTTAGCCTGCTCGCCTCCCGCCGAGGAGAAGCGGGTTCAATCCCCGGCTGGGTCACTCCCGGATTTTCGCATGTGGGAATCGTGCCGGACGATGCCGCTTGTCTGAGGGGTTTTCTCGGGGATCTCCCGTTTTTCCCGCCCTTTCATTTCGGCGCTGCTGCATACTCGCCTCAATTTTTTTTCACCGGCTGTGTAGTTTGATAGGAGACACGTGTTTAAAGCGAAAACAAACCGTTAAAGAGATTTAATTTCTGCGTGGGGCCACTTTAACAAATGGGTCACTATTTTATTGCACTATAGACTGGTTTCCTAGTACACCACGGAATTCAGCGCACCGGTAATAGAGCGACTGAGAAATTCAAAGGAAACTAGTCGTAACAAATGACGGATGACAAAGCAAACTGTGCTCATGTTTGCTCACAAACTATTCCATATTTATTAAGTGAAATATTAGGCCACGGAAATCTACATTTGCAGCTTTGGTCACGTCGTATGTGATACTGTGTGCCTTATCTCTTGTTCATGTGCAGTGTTGCTCCCATTATATTTGAATTAACTATGCGGTGTGCTAGCGTAATTTATATTGCATGTTTGCAAAATAAAACACAAATTTCAATAGAAGCCAGGTTCACTCATCTAAGCAGTGGAGCTGACTACGCGCATCTTCTAAAGCTCCAGATATTAGTTTTGTGAAGGTAGTGATGTTATATGATATGTTTTTCGATAGTCATGTTAATTTTTTTAATATGAAAAATTTCGTTCGATATTTCTGGACATTTAGGTCAGTTTTCAATCAATAAGCGAAGAATTGCGGGTTATTTAAAAAAAACCTATATATCTTGTATTACCAATAAAATGATAACAGTTTTCTAGAAATACTCACTACAAAAGGATAAAATAAAATCAGAGTATGAAAAATAACTATTTGTTTGTAGGCTGCATATTTTATCCCTACAAACATATTTATAAGATATTTATGTATATTACCTTTTATAAGCATTTGTAACATTAGTAGATTTTATTAAATAGTTAAGATCGTTTAGTTTTTTTATGATAATGAGGCAGAACGTTGAAATATTAAATTTATATTCCTTTTGTCCATCGATGAACATGCCAATCTGGCCTCTATAAAAGAAAAGGATTTAATAAGGCTGAAAGGTTTTTTTTTTTTTAATTTGCCGGGCCGACTTTGACACATTTGACGTCTGCGCGCGCCACCCCACCGAATTTCTGAGAAGTTAAGTGAGCAAATTGAATCGCTGGTGTCTATCGAGATGAGAGACTTCCTGCTTCATACTCCGCAACCCCCCTCCGCCATCGGCAATGTGAGTGGCTTCTCGTGACAGCTTCGGCAGGATATTAGGTCCTCGCTCCGGCGCCATCTGAATTAAATATCGGCTCCTGAAGGCTGCGCCTGTCTTCGCCAGTGTCAGAGGAGATCCTGTTTGGGGAAGGGGGGGGGGGGGGTGTGAAGAGGCTGACTGCATTTACGTGTTCCACAAAGAAAAAAAAACGCATATTTTTTCAAACTGACAAGGGCCGTGTTCTGTAAACATTTGGGTGTATTTAGATAAAGGTTATTCTTAAACGTCTATATTTAAGGTGGTCTATTGGTTATGGCTTGCCAAAGAGTGGCCAGAGTTCCAGTAAAAAAGATAAGCTACTGTATAAATACGAGGGCGAGTCAAAAATTATCCCCACTCTGACTGTGGAATTTATTTTAACCAAAATGCGCCGTGTCAATTTGTCAACACTCTTTCGTATTGGCTAATTATAAAGTGATTAAGGCTGAGCTGCGAGTTACAAATGTACCGCTGCCGTCTCGTCATTAGCCAGACGTGTGAAAAGTCCAATGGGGCGAAATCAGGACTGGAGTGTGACGCCTTAACACGGCAAATCGAAGTTTTCGCAGTGTCGACAGTGTGGACAGAGATGTGCGTACGTTCATTGTCATTCAAGAGCAAGGGCGGCAACGACCTTGATTAAACACTTATTCGCGACCAAACACCCTCTCTACGTTTTTGCACACAGCATTCTATTAATATCGACACCAGGCACATGTTCCGAACACTAAAAAAATTTATAGCTGCACGCTGTCATCTCTCGCATATCTCATGAGGGTAAACAGACCTGATATAAACAGAAGTGCGGGTATATTTCTATCCCCTATTTACAAACAGTTCAATATTTTCAAAGGGTATCTTCTTGAATATCGCTCGAGACACTCATAAAAGGACGTAAAGTTGAGTTTTGCGTCCTAGTGTTATGCTCTGAACAACTAATGTCAACTTGATGTTCAGAAATTTTTGGAACCATCCTGGTAGACGCTGGCTCGGTCTACACGGTACGTTATCGATTATGGCTATCGTGCATTCAAGCGTTTCTTTAAAGAGCGAAAAATGGCTAAAAACATGTATTTTCACAATCAATTTTTAATTCATAAATTCCTGCGCACATTACTTCACTAAATAAAGGGACGTACGGGAAACCTATAACTGTATTGTTAAGCAATAAACTTGTAGTTTCAAGTGCGCTGCGGATGAAACAACAGCATTTAGTTCAGATCCTTGCAAATAGAGACAATGACGAATCCGATGCTGATGCATGCATCACCGCTAGCGCTCCCGCATTTCTGAGTCTCATGCACGCAAATATTGTTGCTTAAAGAGAGGAAACTAAAGCAAATAGCACATTCACGGTTACTGCTAATTTATTTAAGGCCCTGCTTAACTCATATTTCCAGGATATTCCTCCAACTCACGCAAACGAAGCCTAAATTATGTCTAGAAAATGACACTATAAAGTTACGACGCGCCACTTTCGTGTGCTCTCAGTTAAAAAAATATTTTTCATGAGTACGATTTCTTACGTGGCGTTACCAACACAACAATAGTCTTTTCGTTTTCATTTATATTAAAAATAAATTAAGTATTCATATTTATAAATAAAATATACCTTAGTTAAATGTGTAGTAATACCTAAATTGGATTATTTTATCTTAACAGAAGAATAAAACACTTGTGATACATTACATATTTAGGAAAAAATCAAACATAACCATACACGGGGTGATTTTTTAAAGGTTTGATTCAAAAAGTATGAAGTTACCACGAATGGACAATAGAGGTGAAACCGCTTAATTTATCATCAATAACTACAACGTTAACAATGTGGCAAACACTGCGGAAAATATCTTGCCCGTGCGCTCTAACAAGTTGTGTACGCGTTTTGTTTTAGTCCCCATACACGGGTGGATTTCGGTTTCAAAGCGGGACTTGCGTAGTTTTTGTTGCCTTGAATCTAGGATTTGAAGCAATATTACTTCTCTTCAAATCACAAAACGTATAATCGTGTACAGTACGTTCATTGTGTGTTTAAAACATCCACGGAAACACGACAAAATTAGAAATAGCCTTGGAATAATTGTATTATTGTTTTTCAAGGTTAAATGCCTGGAAATATAAACCATGTATATTTATTACTCTCTGTGCAACATCAAACTAACATAAATACAGGAAAATTTCCATAAATAAGTTGCATTACACTTGTAACAGACACAATACAATTTTAAAATATGCTTACATCTTTGTGAAAACGTTTTAAAAATAACAAACTCTAGTGTATACTCCATTGTTATCCACGGGGAGGGTATCTTCAAACAGCGTCACGCTTATTGCCAAGGTAAGATTTAAGTTAGAACTCGTCATACCAAAGTATATGCGAACATTAATATATATTTGGTCATGTTTCTCAAATCATGGTGTGCTTGTACATCACATTGTAATTATTAATCACGACTTATAGCACATTTAAAAATGTCATATAACTAACCCTTTTAATAGCACAGGAAAACTGTCAGTTGTGAAAAAAACCTTGAAGTTTTATAAAAAATAGTGATAGATCGCGTGCGAATTTTTCGCATCTGTTTCTTTACCGCACTTGGTTACACTGTTTACATAGATATCGGTAGACTATCAAGACGCCGATAAACAAAGTCTGTGGCTAAAAATATATTCCTTAGCCCAAACTCGAAGGACACTAAACAGATCCAAAATATTGACGGGGAAGCAGTTTTATGTTCTATTTGGGCACACAAAAAGTTATTGGGTTATTTTTTTTGAAAAGCTATGTTTACTTCCAAGGTTAGTTTACCCCTGCATCACAGATAGGGTTGACAACAATTTCAGTGCTGCCATCTTTTGATGGTTAAGTGTCGCTTGGCTCTATTCTGTGGCTGCCGCTAAAATTAACGGTGCTAATTTTGAGAGCAATAAACCCGACTGTAGGAAAAATTTAAATACCACAAATAACTAATAATTTCAAGTGTTGAAAGCAGACTTGTTATACTCCTAGTAGCGGAGAATAATTTGGCACGAAATGTCAGAGTTTTCACGTAATATCCAACAGCACCAAAAAATATATATTTGTCTCATCATTTACACTGTTACCAACTATTGTTGCAGTATAACACATAACGATGGTAACAGTGACTGTATTGCGGTTGTTATTTTAGGCTGTTCAAGATAAAATCAGCACTTTTGAAAGCCCTGCTTAAGATCTATTTGTATGCACGTTGCGTATTCTTCCGCTTATGTAAAATTAACATTGCAATTGGCCTCATCGCTTTATTTATATTGCGTTGGTCAAATGAAACGGTTGTAATTATTATAAAAGGAAATAGTTTACATATCTGCTCATTTTTACCATTCGATTCACTAAGAAAAAACGTAAAGTGAAAGAAATTATTTAAGTTATCAGAAATGGATACCTAACACTCTTTATTCGACGTTAAGATACGGAACTACTTCCCATCCATCATTACCTACTTTAGTCGGTGCATGTCACTCAGTGCGCCAGTTGATATGTATGCAGGTAGGGGAAGTGAATATTTTCTAAGGTTGATTTCAAAAGTGTTCGCTTTATCGTGAACAGCCTTTAAGTGTGAGACCACCAGGGTGTTAGTTGGGGTTCGATAAGTGCTGAGCTTTTTAGAGCTGTTATCGCTTGCCAGAATCTGTTTAATGCTCTAGATTGAATACTTTAATCAATGATAAAGATAGATTAAAATATAAATATTGAGTGAAAGCTTAATAGAAATAAATGTAAGAGAGATTATTGTGTCATTGAAAAGGGACGGAATGTCATTAATTTTTTTGCTTACGTGATCACTTCCATGTAGAGTAGACTATTAAATGCTGTTCACGATAAAGTGAGCAATTTTGAAATCAACCTTTAAAAAAAGTCACTGTCCCTGCATGAATATCTTTTAACGGGTGCGCTGAGTGACATGCACCCAGTAAAGTTGGTAACGATGGATGGGAAGTAGTTCCGTATCTTAATGTCGAATAAAAAGTGTTCGGTAACCATTTCTTATAACTTAAGTTATCTCTTTCGTTTTCCGTTTTTTTATTGCATCGAAGTGTAAAAAGAAGTGGAATTTTAAATATTTGCTTTTTAATTAAATTCATGGTTTCACTTGACCGACGCTTGAATAAAGTGACGAGGTCCATGGCAATGTTAATCTTACATAAGGCGGAAGAATACACAACGTGCATACAAGTAGATGTCCAGCAGGGTTTTCAAAAGTGCTCATTTTACCGTGAATAGCGTATACAAGGAAATCTGGGCACGCTTCTCCCTTGTTACTACATGGCCCTCGTAAGGTAGCCATAACAACTTACAATCACTACCAAAGTACTTGTTATTGATGTCGAAATTTCACTGAGTTGGTGGTTATTTCCGCTGTTTTCCAGAATATCCCACAACACTATTTCGAGAGGCAGTTTTTTTAATTCGATGTCGCCGATGCTGGCGGCTCGGAATGCAGATAGGCCGAATGGGACTTGGATATTTTATTCAGTTCTCCGTAAGAGTCGGGTATTCCCGCTGGCAGAGAGCTCAGCTATGTTTAGCAATACCGGAATTAGGCGCCGGACGTGTCTGTTGAATTTTTGAAATAGTGCGGGCGAAAATGTCACCCAGACCACACTCGTGAGTTTCTCTTGAAATCCAGCCAATTGTGGCAGGGGCCACGGTGGCTGAGCGAATGTCACGCTCACCTCCCACCAAGGCGAACCGGGTTCAATACCTACCCGGCCGGGTCACCGGATTTTCGCCAGTGGGAATCGTGCCGGACGATACCGCTGATCTGCGGGTTTTCTCGGGGATCTCCCGTTTACCCCGCCCCTTCATTCCGGCGCCGCTCCATATTCACTTCAAACCACCTCATCGGCTCTCAAGACCTCGCTGTTACGAGCCGCCCAAATCTCTTCACTCTTCACCACCCACTTTGGGACTTGCACGTTCAGGTTTAAATTTTTTTAGGTTCTCGGTTTCCTGGTATATGAACTGCGATACAGAGTGTTAGTAGTTCACGTTTTTCTGCAGAATTATTAAACGTGCGTCCAATGTGTTGATGTACGGAAGGACCACACGCTTCAGACGAGAGCTGCTGAGTTCTTTCAAAATATCACGCATGTTAGCTGCATCATTTCAGAGTACTCAAAAACGGCTAAAAAAGGATTTTTCAAAGAGCCGCAATTCAATATATACGCATAAGGTACATACAAGTCTACTCAAGGGCCCTGTATCGAACCTTCCTACAGACTTTCCGCCAATAAAATAATAGGGTCAACGCCGAAAGTCCAGTAGGTACACGAAGTGCGACGCGAACACTGCGCGCCAGTAGAGAGCCTTGCGCTGAGAGGCGATGGCGCACTTGATGTGCGTGACAGTGTCGCCCTCATCGCTCCGATGCTTCTCGAATCTCCAGGTAGAGTTTATTAAAGAGTCAAGTGTCTGCACACAGAAAAATATAAAACTGCTGCAATCAGAGGTTTTTTTTTTTGCTTACGACGCCGTGATACAACTCGTTGTGGATTATTTATTAATAGGGACAGGTGTTTTCCGCAAAAAATATTTAAGGCCATGCTAGACTTCAATATAGCCTACGTACACGACCACAACTTCCTTCCGTTATTTGCAGTGTGTCTGCGCGAGAAGACATGTTCTTATTTGACTGGGTCAATCGTAATGAAGTAGTCCGGTACTGGGCGTCCATGATTCGCGGACAGACACTCGAGGCATGTGACGTTTAAAATCATCCAACCACGAAAGTGCATATAAATAAAAGTATTTTGGAATACAAACGGTCTTTAAATTTTTTCGCGAGAAACACTTGTCCCTAAGCGCTTCTGCATTTTATTTTTTAAACTATGAAGAACAAGTTTTGGTTCTATGATTTTCAACAACATCGAAACAACAAAATTGTCGTTTAATTACTTTTTCGTTAATTGTGTCACATTTATAAACAATTGTGTTTTCCCCCTCCACGATACGACAGCGTAAATATGCAATAACGTATTTTTTCTCACACTAATAAAGTTTGCCATAACTCGACGAATTGATCCTTACCATATGCAAAATAAATCCAATATTCTGGAATATTTCAAGTGTTTCGTTGTGCACAACATAGAGCGATAAAAGTTACAAACTTCATATGAAGTTTTAACAGTCAGTGTCAGTTTCGGTGTTCTCCTTATCAGCGTTTAAGGTCCTAGCAGTGTGACTTTAAGGGGGGCCGCCTGGTTGAAGGAACTGTGCACGTCTGAGGCCTCAAAGCGAGGGAGAGCTAGGGGCGACCGAGACATATGCGTCTCGTCGCCTCTACGCTCAAAGCACTGAACTGACGTGCAGTCTTTCCGTCGATGACGCGCCTCCATGAGACTTTCAGCGGAGACCCTACGCTTCATGACGTAATAATAAAAATAATGGTTTGAAGCACGTCACCCTTTTTTTTATATTGTTTCGTACCGGAACGTTGGTACCTAAAAAAAAAAAAAAAAAATGACCGTGAAAACACCCGTTTGAGCCATTTTCGCTATCACAATAACATGATTTAAAGAGAAATGGATGAACTAAAAAAGGTATACAGGCGTGTAAAGTTTCTTAAATGCCATTCATAAGCAAACCTCACTCAGACACAGTGGAGAGTTTTTTTAATAAAACTTTTTCTGCTGGAGCTCTGCAAACCGTTCGGCGGCCTGCCCAGGCGGTCACCTTAAGTTGGCAGCAAATTAAGAAAAAATAGTTCACGAATTGACGCTGTATTGAAAGTGCAATGTTTAAACTTATGGCTGCTGAAGTCAATATTTTTTTATTCCATACTCACAAGAGCAAATATTTGCATATTACTATCGCATTTAATTTCATAAATAAAATTCCACAGTTTCACTTGAATGACGCATGAATAAAGTCACAAGGTTCACGACAGCATTATTCTTACGTACGGTGGTGGAAGAATACATTTTAAGGATAAAAAGTAGATGCTAAGCAGGGCTTTCGAAATTTCTCCATTAACCGTGAACATTCTGTACATATGTGAAATGGCCGCTTGGTGCGCGATTTTCAGCCTCACGCGCCAACGAAACGGCTTCAACTATCTCCAACATATCGGAACGCCATTAGACAATCAGCGCCAGGTTAACTAACTGTTGCTTGAACTGCATTGCAAAGTGCTTAAAATCCAGTTTTTTTTTTTTTTTTTACGAAACTAGTAAACGTGCGTCCAATATGCTGACCCACAGAAAGAACACACGTTTCAATCGAGGACTCTTTCAAGATATCACGCACATCAGAAACGCCATTTCGGGAAACTACAACGTAGCTAAAACCAGCTTTTTCTAAAACTACTCGGGTTAGTTGTATGCAAACGTACCCGAGGGACCAGCACTCACTCAGACTTGCTTCGCACTTTTCGCCAGTAAAATCATAAGACCACTGCTCTAAGTCGCATGCGTGCACGCACCACGAGATCACTGAACGCCAGTTCAGAACCCTGAGCGGTGATGGAGTATTTGATGCGTGTGGCAGTGTTGTCCTAATTGCTCACGCACTTCTCGACGTCGAATGCAGAAAACAGTTCGAGATGTGCCTTCCTATGAATACATAAACTCAAGGAAGCGCCCGAAGGCAGCTATGTGAAGCATCTACAGGGAAAATAAGAGCAAGGAAGCGAGAACCGCAACAGAATTTGAGTAACCTCTTTTTTTCTGTAAATACGTTGTTTCCTTTCTAAATAGATCAACATAGCCATAATACATTAGAAGTAGTTAACCTAATAATAAATATTCATTTAAAGACAGGAACTTGATTCTCTGGTTTATAAACTATTTCCAACACACGATATATGTTACATTCGAAAAATTAGTCTTGAGTTCTGTCACTGGGTCTTGAGTTTAAATGAAATGTACATAATATTGAAAAGACACATCAATTAATATTTCACATTTGCATTTATAATATTTTGTAATATCTTAGATTTTTTACACTACTGAATTTCAAAGGGACTTCCCAGTTTATAATTAGAGGCCTTAGATTTATATTTGTAATAATTATATCAACGTGGCCACACCTTGCACGAGTCAGAAAAAAAGAAAGCAAGTGTTACTTCACAAATGTTCTGAGAATTTGTTTTATAAATTTTTGTGCATATTTCCAACACATTTTCTACGCAAGATTTAATTCGTTTCAGTGTTCCTCTTTAACGTAAATGAATTTCTGCTGATACCAATTAATTTCCCCAAAAATGTAATGTTTCGGTGGGTGCTACTAGTCCATGGGTTTCCTCTCGGTGTTTGGTTTCGCCATAGTTATTCCATTGACATGCCACGAAATACTCTGCGATGTTTATGCCCTACGCCGCAATTATCTTGAAACGCATCTCACCATGGTGAGCTACGAATTCACTACAATATCTCTGGAGATATTTTAATTTCTGAGGACCTGTTTGTTCTGCCATTCGAAATGCCAACTACTGGGAACTTTTTTTACGTCTAATTTGATTGCCTCCCGCTAGTCTCTTTCGGAGTGTTCTTTCCACTCGGCACACTAACAGCGAGAGTTTTTTTTTTTTTCTGTGTTGCATTCAAGAGTAAGTGGTAGGCGTGGGTAAGGACAAGGGAGGAAACGCAGCTTTTAAAATAAAACTGAAGTGTTTTCATCTTCTTCCTGAACAGCAGCCGGCAGTTCCAAGAGACAAAATCTCATGGTCATCCTCCGAAAGTGTATTGGCTGAATGGGTGTTCCCAAATGAGCGTGTTCTTGGAGCATGCGTAGTTTTTCAGTACAACTCTGGCCATATTTTTGTGCAATCCGAAAATAATTTAATAGTATTATACGCTTGATATATCACGTAAGATGCAAGCATTACCTGGGACAAAAAAAAACTTACTCTACTTTGTTATCTGTAAAAGTTTGGCTCAAACAAGTAGGCGTCGGTTTCAGAAGAATATTTCAAGATTTGTGTCAAGATCTATGTTTGTATAGGCTGCTCGCGGTAAAGTGAACACTGTTCGAAGCTGTTTCATTAACCATAATAACCAATAAATATATTTCATTATAGCTTCGGACTTCTCGTTTTGGGTATGGTGAATGTATACCGTGTGTTTATTACTCACCTGGCAGGGTTTACATTAACAAGTGGTGGAAGGGTACAAATTGGTTGAAAGAAAAAAGTAACTAGGGCTTCAAAAGTGATCACTTTACAGTGAAAGGCCTATGTATTGAACAGTCGGAATGTAAAATGCTTGATTCAAACCTGCATTTATAAAACACTGTAATAAAAAGGTTTCTGACATGTGAAAATATTTCACTGTAAAACTCAGTAGGCTATGCGAGTAATGAAATATTACATAGTATGCTACAAGGTGAAATATAATTCACTATACCTCAAGGACGTAAGTAATCATAGCTAAAGAGAAAAAAGTTGCGTCAGAACATAGTGTTTAATGAATTTTAACACTGCACTATAAGGAATGTATATATTTGTGGCAGGAATTTTTTGGAAACTATTTAGCAAATATATTTTTGTAACACTACAATTTAATTAGAGTCAATTTCACAAAGCAGTTTTTTATAATGTGTAAAACTAATGGTGAATAACAACAAGTTAATGCTTTAGACTTCAAGTTGATTATAAATATTGACCTACATAAACAGTTTTGTATGTTTCCCAAAATAATCTCTTGTAAATGTACCATATTTGAGTTTGAGAGCTACAACAAATTATTCGGCAACTAGAGACCAAAGAATTGCTTGTAACAAGTACATAATTTTTTTACTGCGAAAGTAATTGAATCTCTGGAAGCAAAGTGTAACAGTGTGGTTTCATTACACGCGAAGAAGACCACATATTAAACTACGCCCGTATTTCTGTACTTTTCTCTTGCCGCTTAAGAAAACTGCAGACAGAAGCTTTAAAAATGCGATATTTGACCATTTTTACGAATTTTTTCTATGACAAAAGTATAAAATAGGGGCATAGATAATTGTCAGAAAAAGCGGGGGTTCGTCCCACTTTTAAATGCCAGTAAAGCTGAACCTCGCTCAAAGAGTTAGAACTGTACCTACCTAGCAACATAAAAAAGAAATCATCTTTCATGTGAGGACACGCATTCTGGCAATATAATCAGTAATTTGAAGAGAAAAAAAAACCGTGCTCAAATGCAGCGTGACATCTCCCGTCCTCAAAAAAATAAGGTAGGAAGATGCGCGGAATGACCTGGTAAGTATAAATAAATAGCAAAAAAATGCGTAAGGCGCGTGTCAGTGTTTGACCCCGCTCCTCAATTTCGGCCTGTCTCAAGTATCATCAGGGGCTGACCCCCCAGGCTACGCATCTCGGCCTCGCCGCTTTACGCTCACGTCAACACGTAATTAACTTCATGACACGTTGTTAGCCCTAGTAACGTATTCCCGAGCAACGAAATCCTCCCCACCCCCCTTTTCACCTTTACGTTTTTTTTTTTTTTTTTTTGGAACGCTCAGCTCCTTACATGTGCCCAGTCTTGTGCAGCATTGGAAAAAAAAAAGAAGTGCACGCCATCAATTCATCCTTTTTTCTCTCGCCCTTCACGTGTGAAACAAAACCCATCATTTTCAAATTAAGTTAAAATGCAGGGAAAAATATAATTTTTTTTTCTTCCCCGCCGTCCTCTAATTTTAAAGACATTATTTCACACCCCAAGTGTCTAACCTCATGCCTCAGGCATTCAGGCGTGCGGTACTCTGTGAGCAAGTCTTCCCGTCTCGATGAGCTGTAAACGTACTTGTCAGGTGAGGTGAAGTGGAATTCTTAAAATTCCATCATCTCTTCCAGTGGGAAAGACATCCGAAAAAGAGTGTTTCGGATACAATTACTACGTATGCAGGGAAATTGCTGGGTGTTAGAAATAAGTAGTTTCAAAGCTGACCTAGTCAAAATGCTTTAATTTAATTACACGTAAATGCCATAATTTTATTACAAAATTGTTTAACTTCGAGGCACGATTAGTAATCATTTTATATTTCTTCCAAACACCCTTGAATATTTTGAGGCTTTCGTTCAATTCCATTTTCATAATACTAATAGTTTTTTTTATGCGTTATTTTCACAGTTTCCTTTACTTTGCTCCTGCATATTATAAAAAAGGACCAGAATAATAAAATAAGTGAATGAAATGACTTTGGCTTTTTTCAAGTCTCGTTATTTATATTTGTTTATTATTTGCTTAGTGTTCGGGTTTTTAAAAAGAATATGCCAATCTCTCCATGTGTTTCAAACTTTAAACCCTGCTTCGCTTCAGTATGAATGTTCCATAAGGTGGCACAATGCATGCTGTTTCGGTATAACTTATTTCTCTCATAGTATTACTATTAACTGGTTATTAAACACATTAAAATTATAGTCATTACGCTTTACTTTGACTGGTGAAAGTGCACAAACTTCTGAAGGAGACTGAAATAATATGCAGGACTTTCTTTATGTTAGCTGCAAATAAAGCTGAGTTAATTTGAGTCATTCTAGCACACAAATGCAACGAACAAAAACAAGTGCATATTACACGAGCAAAGCAAACAACCCAGTAGGAACAATAGTTTGCAGAAATAATGAGCACTCCGCAACCATAAAAATACTACCCCTTCGAAAAAAAATTGTAGTCGTGAAATTTTCAAGTGAAAATATACCTAGGATAAAAATATACGTTTTAACCACAGCGTATTTTAATTTCATGCAACATTTCTCCTCAAAATGTAATGATTTGAAAGTGAGATAAAATAAAACGTAGTTACTGAGATTCTTAATAACGGCTTACTCGCAATAACATAAAGATAATTATATTTATAGGGATATAGTCGTGGGTATGTTAACGATTTTTTTTTGCCAGAAACGTAAATATCATCCCGCCTGAGGGTACAAGGTCAATATGACGTGAAGTTAGGTAATGTTACGGCAGCGGAGAAATGAGGAAGGTACTAAAGCCCTGGATGGAAGTGGAATAACTGTAAGAAAAACATATTACTCCATAAGAGGAACTCCATACAAAAAACAAGTATTTTCTATAACCCATCCTTAGGGGTCCGAAATAAAGGACAGAATTTCTGCACTGGTAAGCTGATGTCTAACCACTGAACCAAAATAAAGTGAACTTTAAGGTAAAACCAAATCAATTTTTTTTAATTTTATTATTTTATAATTTATGATATCGAAAGAAATTTATTATAGTAATTTTCTATAGCAAATATCGACTCCCGTTTGGATTTGAACATCTAGTTTAAGAGCTGACTACAAAGGAGACTGTGCAGTAATTAAGTAGAAAAAATATGCTTCGGTTAAAATATGTTTAAACATAAGCATATTTAATTTTCAAAAGCACGTGTGAGGGGATTGATGAAAAATAAATTTTGGTATTACTATAAGTAAATGCTGAAAAAAAATTTGAAATACTTAGATCATGAATTATTTACTATTCTTCTAATTGTTTTGTTACAATTTCACTCTCTAGAAATTAAGTGGGCTGTACCAAGTTCGTTAAGGGATGGAGGTCTAATCAAGTAAAAGAATTAATTATAATTTCCTTATTTTATTTACAATAACTACAGCAAAATTCTCTGAACTCAAATTCTCACAATAAATTGAAATTAATTACTGTTCACATTTGACAGCAATTAATAAAATTTATAATTACGACAAAGAAATCAATTAAATTAATTAATTAAAGATCAGTCCCAATAGACAGTGTATTGACCTATTCAGATATTCTCTATAATATGCGTCCAAATTGACAGTACAAATATTTACAATAAAATCAGTATTACACTTCCATTCAGTCCACCTCAGTTCGGTCCATGTCCCGCCAGTCGCAATGCTCTAGAGTCCTCCAAGCGCCCTCACGCACAGTAGGCTTCACTCGTCGGTTTCACACCCTCTCGTCCATTCAAGCTACGAACACCTCACTCACCGTCGTCCCGTAATCTCCAGTCGTCGTCCACACATATCTTCGCTCGCGCACACTCGCCAGGTGGTCTCCGTCAAAGACTGCCAGCCGCTGGGTTGCGGAAGTATATATAGGTCTTAGGCTGCCACCTAGAATCTTCCCCAACTCGCGTGATGCGTCGCGGAGAGCTGAGGCGCCAGCCAGTCTCACCAGAACATTCTTGCGTCGTCGCTAAACGTATCGGAAATTCTAGCAAGCGAGAGGAGGTCTGTGACGCCAGCAAGTCCCGCCGCTTTCGGCATTCACGGGTTTTCCAAGAAGGGGGCTAAGGAGGCCGCGATCGCATCGTTCCTGGATAGGGAGGGCGAGGTGGGTCTCCGATTACGGCGCGGGGCAGCTGAGTCGGCGCCAGCTGCGGCACGTAAAAATCTGAAAGTGTTTTAACTTCACTATCTGCGAATAAAAGTGTGCATAACTTGCTTGCAGTATTATTTTAGTTCTGCAGAGTAAAGCTGCTGTTGCAAATTTTTTTAACAGAGTTGTGCGTAATTCACCTTCCTTCCTGATTCCATATCCAAAATATAATAATTTTCAGTTTCCTTCGGATTACGCACATTTATAGTGTTGCTCAGAAAGAGGATTTTTAAAAAATATTTACTAAAAATGTCCCATAAACACACAACATGAACGCAGAGTGACCAATGTAGTTGTAAATGGTGGCTTGTGAATAAATAGCCAACTGTTCCACTGAAATCCTGCTCGGTAAAATGCTACAGTTCACTGCTTTGTGCTTCACTTATTCTAAATTCGTAAAAATTAAACACTATCCAATTTTCAATTCTCTATATCATATACCGCGGTAGCGTTTAGAGGAAGTCATTATACACACACAGCTATTACTGTTTTCGTCAATTGGTTTACTTGTATGTTCGTGGCAAATTCTCGTCTTGCTGAGTGCGCGCAAAAATACGCCATCTTTCGGTGCAACAAGCAAAACGAGAATTGATCTTATTGTTCCTATGCGAAATAAAGTGCCGACAAAATAATTTACAGTTGGGTCCAATAAAACACAAGCACGTCGTGCTGTTGGATATTGCAGTGTGAAGAACAAACTCGGGGTAACAAACACTTAAAATTTCTACAATTTAAACTAATACATATTTTGAAAATATTATTATTAATATGGTTTTTAATGTGCTTATTCCACATTAATGTACAATTAGATGGAATAAACATAAAATACAAGTGCACAACGAGATGTCATGGGATTTTCCCGGAAAAGTTAACATTTCCAGTATCTTCTCATTCAGCCGAATAAACTGACTGCTTTGATGGTGATATAAAATTTAATCTTAACTAAATAGCAGAACAAATCAATGAAATTTATGCCAGTGAGAATCGCTTAAGAAGCTATTAAAGTTTTGGTCTAATTGGGAACCAGTACCTGGAAATAATGGGATTAAAATCAATTTTGTGGAAATTGCAGTAAAATCGTGGTAATTTAGCAACGGAAATAATCGTTAAAATAAAATATATTGGTAATGAATTCATATTCATTGGCATGTGTCGTTTGAAACCATTTCTGAGCATTTAAAAGTTTTAGTGTAATTACGGAAATACTACCACAAAGGGGAAATGTGTTAAGATCAGTATAATTCACTATTGTTGCCCAGAAAAATTGAAAGTCTTGAAAAAGAAATGTGTGTATACTGCCGTGCAGTATCCAATAAAATTAATATACATTTATTTTACACATTTTATATGAAATGGACACAAACATATAGACAGCTCCCATAATTTGATAAAATTTTTGTACTTACTTTTAACCGATTCCAATTTTATCCAGTAATATAACTCTTGCACAATATACTGTAGATACCCCTTCTCGCGCAATTTTGGCAACTGAGTAAAGAATTGTAATGTATAGTAACATACGAAAAAGTTTCCCAACATAAGTTTTTAATTTTTTCTTTCTCTTCTATGTTTAACAATTCTTTTTCATTGTAATATATGCGTTGTCTGTTTACTACACACAAAAATGTATAGTGTTTTGTTGTGAGTTAGAACAATCGATTCGCGTTCGGCCGGCCGTGGATTTAATCCCGACCGACTGAAGAGGAATGTTCCTCCCAATTAGTTTACTTCTCTATTCCTGTCAAACGATGAGGCTATTTCTTAAAAAAGGAATAACTCAGTTCCGATCCTTACAGTTGAAGGTCCTAGTTAGCCACGACGCACTGTAAGAAGGCGTTTTATTACACTTTATATATTTAATTAACAAAATATCTATCACACTTTGTTATCACATTTCAGAACATAATAGCCACATACACAGTATTTCATTACACGTGTCGTTATCAATTAAACATTTGACATTGTTTTTAGATAACATTTCTTAGTTGTACAGAAATATATATATATTTAATGTCTCTTCATAAGTAACGTATTATATCGCAACAAATTAACTTAAGGAGACCTCGAATTCCCGGTTATTCGTGACATACCAATACAGCATAGAAATTACATAACTGGTTTTTGAAAATGATGTTTTACACTAAATTTGTTGTCACTCGAAATTCGTGCAAAATTTTTATTTAATGTATCGCACTTCGTGTTCTTTCTGACATGTATTATCCTAACTGTGCATATGTATGCAGATAAGCTAGAAAATTGGAAAATAATTTCTACACAAATGCAACCCGACCATTGCCAGTACTTGGCATTATTTTAATACGAAATTAGTTTTTGACACTGGAATATTTACAACTACGGTTATAATTGCGATTACCGTTTCTAACCGTTAGCGGAAGTTAAGACAGTCAGTGGATATGAGTTTTAAATAGTGTTTCTATGTATCAAATATGTTTGTGTTTGAATACCACGACACTTCGAAATAATGTAATTACATCAAACAACCGGGTTACAAGAAATACACTGTAAAAATTATGGTAAAATTAACTGACGATTATAAGGTAATATTCGCAAACTTGTGTGGGAATCATAGTTTTCTTTACGTATAAGGTAAAATGACCGCACTCTGGAGTAAAATTCACTTACATGGTAATGAAAAACCCCATACATGAATGGGAAAATTACCTTACGACGTGTGGATCTCCTAATTGGTTTGTAACTGTTTGATAATCGTATAATATATGTATTTTACCTTAAAATTAATTTTTATTGTCTAGTCATACAATTTGTCCAACATGGATCTTTATTTGTAACGTATAATTACCGCACTGTGAAGTAAAATTCACGTACATAACGGTGGAAAATCCCATAAATGGATGGGGAAGTTAAATTACGACGCGTGTATTTCTTCAGCATTGTCTTAATAGCTAAGTGGGAGGACGGGCGGAAGAAACAATCATGTAGCACACTAATATTCAATTACATCGTCATGTTGTCGCCCTGGTGTAATGGATAGCGCATCGACCTATAATATTAGAGATCCATGATTCGCGTCAGAGCCCCCCCCCCCCCCCTCCCCATGCAATTGTCGAGTATTTTAATTGTGAGGTTTCGGTTACTATTTGTCAAAGGATACAGGTAATAAGACGAATTAACTGTACTAATATCGCGTGTATTTTTAATATAATTTTATTACACAATATAGTTAATATGACCTCACTTGTATGGAATTTTCTCCCACATTTGTCAGGTACTTTTTCCGTGCGAATAGGTAATAGTACCTATGTTGAAATGTACATTTACTCCACATTTAACAGGTAATTTTTACCTTACATGTAGAGGTAAATTAGCTTCTCGTACATGCACGGGAATTTTACCACATTTATTTTACAGTGTAGTGTAGTATGTCATTATGAAGGCATTTTCTTATCTGGTAATTCTTAGAAATTAGGCTAGTCAGAAGTTTATTTTAAAACATGGCTTATTTTATAACGTTGGTATATTTGAAGTTTATCTTGTTACAAAAGAAGTTATTTCAGTCTCAAGTTTGGATTTTTTTTTTTTTTAACGGTGAAGAGAACATGCAAGATATCTCAAGTGATGGAGAAAAAGAGGAAGAGACGGAGAAAGAGAGGAAGAGAAATAACAATTAAGTTGGCATTTCCTAAAAAAAAAAAAAAAAAAAATCCTGCTTGTTGACAGAGTAAATATAAATTGTATTTCTTCACCCGTTTACTAATAAATCCTCCATTTATAAGAACTCACAAGAAAGTCAAAAGCACAATTCATGAACTCGAATCGAACATGCACATCACGATTAAAGCGGATTCCCATATGCTTTCTTAAATTTATCGATTATTCGCCGAAACTTCTATTTCAGAGGGTGTATTGAAATTTCCCGCACGACATACCATAAACAACAGCTTCCCAAAGTTTATGGAACTGCCACAGCTTAACTACATTAAAAAATTTTTAGCTGGTAACTGTCGAGGCGAAACGCGAGGTAATTTCTTGCGAACGATTACAAAGGCGACGATATCAACACTAATCAAGAAATACTGACCTCGGACAATACACTAGGCAATGCGCTGTGCTCTGTCGTTCCAAAAAACATGATACAAAACTGTATTTCCAGAGTATGGAAAAAATTTCATAAATCCAAGATGGCTGGTGGGAATCTGCCTTAAGGCGGATCAGTCTCCGCCATCTTGAATTTCCGGAACTTCCGCCGTAAATTGCATTACAGATTTTGTATTTTATTTTGGGCTTCGACAAAGCGTAGGAAATTACACTGAACATGTTCTACAACATCTATTCCTAGATTACTGTTCCAGGACCAGTTCTGTAGGCAAAAGCAAGAAAAAATTATTTATTTCTTACCTTCAATCACTAGCCGAACAACAATCAATTCTATAGAGATGTAATAGTTTGATTTAATTTAAGGAGCTATTATTTATGTCATGTCATGCGAGATATCTCATTAATCTTTCTTAAATACGAATTTTATTTTTCATTTTCCGCCATAGCATTAAAGTCCACGAAAAGCTTCAGTTTTTGGTCATGAGCGATATTGTTGCAATCATGCTTGCACTTGCAGGTAATCTAAAACAGAACATAAAAGAATGATTATTTTACCTTCTATATCAGTAGGGAAAATCATGTGCGATAGATGGAAACTAGTAAATTTCCAATGACATTACTTTAGTAAAAATGACACCCGAATAATGTGAGTGGGCTTTTAAACAAATCTAACGGTTCTACTGTGAGTTGTGCCATAAAATGTGCTGTTGTTTTGCAACTGCTGTAAAAGTAAAACAAAAATTAAGTGTAGCAATATTGATGGTTAAAATCCATTAAAAAATTGCTATATTTCGAACCAGCACAGATGCGTGTAATAAGTAGTTCGTTATGGTACAGCTTACCTGTTCTGCAGGATGTGTTTAAGCTGGCGCTTCTTGTTGCTGGCTATTTACATACATTTCGCCAGAACATCTCCGTTTTTTTTGTTTTTTTTTTTTCATTTCAGAATG
This sequence comes from Dryococelus australis, assembly GCA_029891345.1. NCBI lineage: Eukaryota > Metazoa > Arthropoda > Insecta > Phasmatodea > Phasmatidae > Dryococelus > Dryococelus australis. The sequence goes on from CM057001.1 coordinate 109,413,089, forward strand.
GACGGTTGCAAAAACAGTGAAAAACTGCGATGGTGGGGACAAGACTTTTCTGGAAAGCTTTTCTCCTCCGGCCAGTATAAAGTTTTTCTGCCGTCCTACTTAGTCCGAAACCGAAAGCGTGTCTGTTGTTGTTTGCTCTGCGGTAAGCGCCGGTGTTGGAGGGCGCGTTTCAATAGATCTTGGTGTTAGATTCCCGTGGCGCCTTCTAAAAGAGACTGGCGGGAGAGTTACACGCAAGTTAAGTTGCTGCCAAATGAGGGAAAGATCACACCGCTCGGGTGGGAACCATTAGTCACCGCGGTATGTGGGGTGGGGGAGGAGGAAACATGGGCGAACAGTCGGCGTCGAAATGGCACTGAGAAGGGGCTTTTCCAACCGCTTATTTTTCTCACTGCTCCAAGGAAAACTGCCCGCAGGAGCAAAATGAAACGGTGATCTTATAACGCCTTGCCAAAACACTACTATTAAAGGCCCCCTCGACACACATTAACCACTGGTTTAGGCTATTCACGGTGAAGTGAGCACTTTTTAAGGCCCTTCTAAATTTTTCCTTTCATCCAGTTTCCATCTTCCTGCTGCTTTTTAATATTAGCATTGCAATGTGACCAACAAGCACAGTGTATACTTTTCACCGCCCTCAAAATGTAATGCCTGAGGCTGCAATAATACATATATTTATAAGTGGTTAATGCCTTTTGGGAGGGCCTTAAAAAGTGCTCACTTTACCGTGAACAGCCTATAGATATATTTTATTGCAACCTCAGGCGTTTAATTTTGATAGCGGTAAAATGTATACACTGTGTTTATTAGTCACAAGGCAAATTTTATACCAAAAAGTGCCTGAAATATAGAAATTATGCGAAAGTACAAATTTAGCACGGCCTTAAAAAGTTCTCACTTCACCGTGAATAGCCTATTAAGATTTATTTTTGTTATTCAATTTTCCTTTTTACTAGAACTAACTTTGATCATCTTGCTTTTAAATATTATATATATATATATATATATATATATATATATATATAGAGAGAGAGAGAGAGAGAGAGAGAGAGAGAGAGAGAGAGAGAGAGAGAGAGAGAGAGAGAGTAGGCTGAAATTTATTTCCGCTTAAATATTGCAGTTGTAGCTGTTCGCTAACACGTGAATAACATCTTCGCATTACAACCACTACTTATTACGTTTTATTTTACAAAAATAAAAATAAAATAATATTTTTTAATGCAGCTTAATCCAGCTTAACGTTGTGCGGTTTATAATACTAAGATTACACAAATCATAAAAATGCACGAAACAATGTAAAGGATACCGAGGAAATGTCTATGAAAATATATTTAAATTACTTCACCATTCCTTACAGGTTTTAAAATTATTTTGTACACGTTATACTATTTACCGAAAGTATAACGTTACTTCACAAATATGAGTAAATAAGGGTATGTTTTTGGTACGAATTTGAGAACCAGATATTTTATTTTTCAATGTGGGCAATCCTTATGTAACAAAATTTAATGGAGATCAGTCCTGTCTAAAATTTTGATACAGAACCAAAATACACAAGCATCGTAAAAATTTCGGTGCCTAATTTATTCAAACATTTACGTCTGTTAACGTTTACAGGTAATGATTGACAAATCGGAAGGTGAGGCACGCTCTAAACAGAGGCCTCTTATGGTTTATAAATAGTTCTTCGTGAATTCTTATAAATGGAGGATTTATGAGTAAACGGGTGAAGAAATACACTTTATATTTACTCTGTCAACAAGCAGGTGTTTTTTTTTTTTTTTTTTTTTTTTTTTTGGAAATGACTACTTAATTGTTATTTCTGTTCCTAACTTATCTACATTGTACTTAAGTACGCAGAATATGACTCCTAATGCTGTATACACTTAGTTCTACGACTGGCGATTTCTACAGAATCAGATATTCGTCCTTATAACACGTTTGAATTGTTCTCATTTCGGAAACGCCTGCTTTTAATTTACTTCAATGCATAATCGCCGCTAAATAATTAGAAATTTCTGTTTATTTTCGTTCTGTGCAAATGAACTTTACCATCTCTCATCTTGATATTGTTTTAGGGCCCTCGCATAATTTAAAAAAAAATATTGTATCACACCTTCCTTCTACGCTCTCCGAAGTACATCTGGAGCACTATTTATGTGTAAAATTATAGTATAGTAATGCCTGCAGAGCAATGTTTTTTAAATAGAGCTGATTACTCTCATTTTGCAATTCGAAACCTGTGAGGTTCCTGAGTGATAGTACTTCATATACTATTGACGATTCTTAAACTTATGTAGCTTGACCTCTCAAGAATAACTGAAAACATGTATATTAGTTACAATGATTAAAGCATTCATTCACTTGTTAGGCACGTATACACGCCTTTAAACACCTATATTTAGCTAATTATGTGTGGTTATGTATCTAGCATATTGTTTAGCCAACTGATCGTAATGTTTTCTTTCGGCTATACCTTTTTCCAGCTATAGCAAAGTTCCTCCATTCTTTAAAACAGATTATTAAAACAACATATTTGTTCAGTGATACAAAATATTACTGCTGTAAGGAGTATAACATTTCCAAGTGTACCCTATTGGCAACACTTTTTGCACTTACCTCTCGATTGAAATGTAAATTATAATTGTGGAAGACGGTATTAATAAAAAGTTACATTGTGATATACTCGCAGTACTGAAGTCTAAATTGATCGATTTTCCGTTCATGTTTCGCATTTCTGCCTGCCTTATTAACGTATATGTAGTCCATAATTTTAGCATAGATGTGTTCCTATATCGTAACCTTGCCCTGTTCCGTACAAACGCTAATGCGTTCAATTCAAGTCCCTCAATGCTTCATCCTCTTGTTTTTGTAGTGTTGCCACCCTTGCCAAATATCTCTTTCATGAACACTATTTTACGGCTAGTTACAAACGCAAAAACTTTCCGATTTATTATGTCCAAAGCATTAATTTAAAAAAATTTTAAAAATTTCTTCGAATGCTATGGACTTGTAGTCACAAGTCAGTCTTTAAAACTGAATTACAAACTTATCAAAATTCTTCCACAATACCATTGTTATATACTTTTGTATGTATTTAGTTAATTTCAAGAACTCCATTGTTTTATTCATGTTGTTTTTTCGTTATCCAAGAGTTCAGTTGTGATTCATCATTTCCTTGCTTCTTGGCATATTCTTCTTCGTAAACCGTATCACTTTCATCTGAGCTGCATAATTTTAAAATTATTCCAAAATGTTGTACTACAAGAAGTAAAAATATGTTTATCCTTTCCTGTCCTATTTGTGAGTCGACGCCTACGATGGTTTTAAACAGGTTCTTTGTCTGAAGAATGTTGTTTTCCGTGTAAAAATATCCTGTCGTTAAGTACAGTTATTTGTCTGGTCATACAATTATTCAAATTAGTTTTAATTATTCAAATTTCCCTGTAACATCGGTCTGAGACTATTCCTGACAGCCAGAGCTATCTCCTATCTCATCAATATACGTAGGCGTATTGTCTAGACACGCAAACAAACTACGCACAATAGTTTGATGTTCAGTTTATGAAAATATTCCTGTCATCAACAAGCTAATAACCAATAGGATCATTAAAATGCCTCTCCGAAGTACAGCAGCTATAGTTAGATAGGGGTTGATTGAATACTTATGACTTGTATTCGTAACTGAGGCTAACTAAACGAAAACGATGGCAAGTATGCTAACCAGTAAAATTTGCAGAAAATTAAGAAAAGAATTCATGCTTTATATCTCTATTATTATTATTAGTTAAAATTAATCCAAAGTAAAATATGCCTGTTATAACTGGTATATACGTCCAAGAGTTTTAAAGCTGGCTCAGTTTTGATAAGCTATATTTTCCTCACTTTCAGAATGTCACTCATTTGTAGTTATGGCGCACTGTTCTATTCATTAAGCCATAGCAAAGATTATTATTCTTGTGTGGGAAGGATATTTAACGTGCTGAAAATATTTAACTATATAGGAGTTTTAAAATTACTCATATTTCCGCGAACCAGTGATGCCCTATCACTACTTATGTGATGTGGCCAGAAAAGTGTTTACCTTCTAAGCGAAAGAAAATATATATATGATCACTCTTCTTAAGGGGCCCACCTCCCTTTCGCATGAACTGTAATGCAGAGTGTTTTAAAATCAGGTTTTTTTACGAAACTAAAAAACCTTCTCCAAAGTGTGTTAATCCAGGAAAATAAAACACACTTCAGACTATGCCTGTTGGTTACTTCCAAGACATCACGCACATTAGAAACACCATTTTGGCGCACTCCAACATAACTAAAAGCCGGCTTTTCCCTAGTGCTGTATCCCAAAATGTTTGTGTCAAATACATACAAAAGTATTCCAGGGAATTTGATGCACTGGACCTTTATAAAGCTGTTCACGATAAAATGAGCACTTTTGAATTGAACCTTATAAAATAGTCACTGCTCTTACATGCATATATTTTAACAGGCGCACTGAGTGACGTTCACCCAATAAAGTTGGTAACGATGGATTGAAAATATTTCCATTTCTTAACGTCAAATAAAAAGTGTTAGGTAACTATCTGTGATAACTTAAAATTATTTCTTTCGCTGCTTGTTTTTTTTTTTTTTTTTTTTTGCATCGAAGTGTAAAAATGAGCAGATTTGTAATATATTAATTTTTTTAGTACTTTCACAATTGCACTTGACCGACGCATGAATAAAGTGATGATGCCCATGGCAATGCTAATTTTACATCAGGCGGAGGAATACACAACGTGCATACAAGTAGATGTTAAGCAGGGCTTCCAAGAGTGCTCACTTTACCTCGAACAGCCTACATAGACTTTCTACCAATGAAATAATACGGCCGCTGCTTAAAGTTCCATAGGCGCACGCAGCACGGCGAGAGCACTGCACGCCGATTCAGAGCACTGCGCGTATAGGCGGTGGCGTACTAGTAGCGCGTGGCAGTGTCGTCCTTATCGATCGGCCTCAAAAGCGGAAAACAGTTTCAGGTAGGCAGGCCCCTTAAGCAGCGTGCGCACTGCATCCGTTCTGTTCAGTTCCGTATTCCTCCCTCATCTCCAGCTCAGTTGAGGTTGCTCTGGATGCGGAAAGAAACTGAAGTAATCTATTGCCATATCGTATTGTTTATCTCGTTTATAGTATTTGGTCATGAGTTACATTAACTTAGAGTAGCTCATTAAAATAATTAGAAGACATTCTTAACTATAAGATCAGTCTGAGGAATCATAATTTGATGTCGACAGTAAATGCGTAGGACGTAATCAGTGAGGCGACGACCGTCTCATGTACATACTATTTTCCACGGCGTGGCTATATATTTTTTGCGTAAATAATTTGTTTCGACTATTTAATTACAGTTTTCTGGCTTATTGTAATATATTACAGTAGTGAAACATTTTTATATCACATAGTTTGTTGCGTAATGAAATTATAAAATCAAAATTTTTCTAATTTTTTGACGTTTATATAAAATGAACTAAACTATTTACCTAAAAAAGAACAATTTTGAATGAAAAGCCTTGACATTTCATTGTATGGTGTACTCAGTGAAACTTAGTTTTATAATAAATTGGGGGCAGCCAGAAGTAAAATGCAGGAAATATATTTATTTTCAGAATTCTTTAAATCGCAAGAAACTTTCCTTGTGTGAATTTATGTATTTTAGAAGTATCACACTGCATCTTATCTCAGTGTGCATTAACTCATTTCTGTAAGTAAGCGGTTTTTTTTTTTAATTGTTACGTACTGAAAACAATGAAATTATGATATACACATGTCGTTATGCAAAAAAATTTGCTATCTAATATGTTTCTGTAAGCGAAAAGTAATCAGAGGTATATCTAAAAGTTAGACAGCAATTGGTACAAATTAGCTCGCGGTTGCTGGTTTAGTAAGCAGGCCCTGCTTACTAAACCAGGAACCGCGAGCTTCATATGCGGAATCAGTGTTAAACGAAATTCCTTCTAATTGCGCCAATTTTAAAGATAATAATTTCAAACAAATGAAATTTCTCAAGGATTGATGATACGTTAAAATATTTTTTCCATTTGTTTTGTTTAATATATTTTTTTTAATATAATGTAAATATTGAAATTTCCATATAACAAAAAAAAAATATAAAAAAATGGGTATTTCTTTTTCGAAAACGGTTTTATGTAGCAATATTCTCTGAGAAAATCGCGTCAGCATGTTTTTGTTTGAAATAGTTACCCTTAAAATTGACGCAATGAGAAGTAATTTCGTTTTAACATTGATTCCTCATTTGAAGTTAGCGACTACCGGTTTGGAAGGCAGGGCCGTTAAGAAATAGTTCAGTAGGTACTATCTCTTCGTTCCCGGCAGCAGTAATAAAATCCTTTGCAGATGTCATAGTCAGATTATTTAGTAAGTTTATACAAAGAAAATACTCTTTGTAATTTCTCAGATTGTAATCATCCACAGAACGATAAACACGCGTACTTTTCAACGACGGGAAGGCAGTGTGCGTCACTGAAATACTCTCGTCTGAACTGAATTGAACTAAACTGCTTTAGCCAGTGCGTTTCGCAAAAAGTCCACATTCGTCATTGTTCCATTATCCAAGCGGACTCGGACGTCCCACGTCCCAAAACACTTCAATATAAGAAATCCTTTACGTTGAGAACGTCGCCTGCGTATTGTATCAATACCGCCATCCCCGGAGATTCGATTAGAAACTGGAAACTCTAGAATATTTTAAATCTGAAATCGAGCAAAGTCACTAAGGTTGCGGAGAATAATATCGAGGTCGGTCCCCATTTGGTTCCTCGGGAAGGACGTAGCAAGGAAGAAAAGAATTCCCCCCCCCCCCCCCCGCTCTGCGAATACTTTAATAACATTGGGGTCGGAAGAACAAAAGTTAGCCAGGGGAGGCCCGAAGGGAAAGATGAAAGCAAGTGGAAGTAATACCAATAACCAGCAATTCGGACCCTCGGGACGCCGTTCCCCTCCTCAGAAGGAGTTGTTGACCGACTCGCTCTCCGCTAACTTATCATCACTGTCCTGCACGGGGACAGATTTCTTTTAAATCTGAAAATATATTCTGTTCTCATGTTATTTCACATACAAGGTCATATATTTTACATTCAAGTGTAGCAGGCAGGATTTGCGTACCCGGAGTCGTTTTTATGCAGTTGCAACCGGAACACGAATCAATTATAGGGAGAGGTTTATGGGCGATAAAACTGAATGATTTTTGGAAATAATCTCGTCTAAAAGGACTGTTAATTTTCTGGAGGCATGCAATGTGTATGTTTTATATCACACATTGGATGAGTAGCAGCATGCAGTGTGAATTGGTGTGGATTAAAGTATGGAATGGTGTGTGGATTGCTTATGTGGATTGCTGTGTGGATTGCGGTGAGGAGTGTAGTGTGGACTGGTGTGCGGATTGATTGTGGTGTGGATTAAGGTGCTGATTGTGGTGCATCTGGTGCTGATTGTGGTGCATTTGGTGTTGATTGTAGTGCTGATTGTGGTGCATGTGGTGATGAATGTGGTGCATGTGGTGCTGATTGTGATGTGTGTGGTGCTGATTGTGGTGTGTGTGATGCTGATTGTGGTGTGTGTGGTGCTGATTGTGGTGCACGTAGTGCATATTGTGGTGCATGTGGTGCTGATTTTGGTGCGTGCGGGGCTGATTGTGGTGCATATGGTGCTTATTGTGGTTGCATAGAATCAGTGCTGTAAATTTTACAGTGTCTCTTTAAAGCAACCCTTCGGTTAAACTGATTTTGACAATGTTTGCATTGAAATGACATATTTGCAGTTTTAATCTTGCAGGTTAATATTTCATGTCGACATATGCTGCCCAAAGCTGTAAATACCTTACTGCAGAAGCGACAAAACAGACGCGTCATTAATACTTTGCGTACGTACTGTTCCGAGTCTAGAATGAAATTGAATTAAAAAGGTATAAAACGAGTGTACTTGTACATTTCTTGCTCAGTTCACAGCGATGCCTCAAAGAAGTAAGATCAAGTGCGGAAAATGTATCTTCGATATGCTGATTTGCAACATACCGTTCGAGTTGCACATTCCCAGATACAAGTTCTGCGGGCCGGGAACCAAACTATCTAAATGACTATTATCCGGTGACACAGGCATCAAGCACTGGACGAAGGGTGCAAGAAGCATGACATCGCTTACTCCCTGGACAAGGATCTGGAAACATGACACCAGGCAGACAAGATAATTGCACAGAAGGCCGACGAAATAATAAAATAATACGAAACGGTACTCGGAGAAAAATATAGCTGCGTGGGGTGTATCCAATGGGATGAAGGCCAAGGTGGAGATTGGCATAGGCGATAAGAGCAAGAGAAAGGCACAGGTTTAAATGGGAACAGATACTTAGAGCAAGAGAAAGGTACAAGTTAATTAAAAAGCAGCGTCAAAGAGAAGAAAATAATGCAAGACCAAGGAAACAGCTACCGGCGGATTTTTCCATTGCTTTTGCCTGCACTCGGGGCCCCTCGGGGGCCTAATCGGAGCCACGAGGCCGGGTGATATCGTCCGAGCCGTCAACACAGCATCGAACGAATGGAAGCAGTTGTCCGAGGCACAAAGACATAATTCAAATACGGAAGCTATCGCCATTGATTAAAAAACGGGAAGTCTCTACCCAAGGTCATACCCAGTAGGAGGTGGAAGTTTGCAAAAAGCGACACAGTAGGAAGTATGGTTAACAAACCAAAGAGTGGGTTGATTTTACAGAGTTATAAAAGTATATATTATTACTTTGAAATTCATGATGGAGTTCGCTTTGCGTTTATTTTTATTTTTAAATTAAATAAGAAATTACCTGAATTATAAATTTAAATTTTTGGCATGCTAACAGTGCTATTCGAAATTTAAAAAATTTTGTGGCATATTTCTGAGACACGAAAAAGTAAAAATTGTTAAACAAAAAATACTGTTTTAAAAAAATTATCTTTTACGTTATTGATTATAAGGCTGAATTCTCATGATTCTGTTACAAAAAAGAATTTCGTGTTGTTTATCCATCTAATACCATTAGCTTTAGTGATTTCTAGAAACATGTTGGTGTATACAGTTTTTAAAAATTTGGCAATTTGTGATACATCCTGAAAAAGCACTTTAATAAAAATTACTAAATTTTAGAGTTACTGTATTTAGAGGCTATTAAAATGTTATCCTTTATATAATTACTGTCACTTAATGATAATATCTTTTATTTAAAGAAAATCCAAAGCCCTTTCAAGCGAATTTTAATCAAAGGACGTCCTGGCACCATCAGTCAGGCCCTCTTATATTAGCATATCAATTAACAAGCGAATTGTATTTTACCGCAAGCAGCGCCACTGCCGTTCTGTTCCTCCTAGATGTGTAGAAAAATGAAAACTGCCGCACGCCAGTCTATTTGATCGGCGAAGCTGCGCACGCTAGAGTCTACCCTCTCCACAGGAAGCGACGACGAAACGAACGGAGGCACGTTTCGCGAAGGGAAAGAATTAATCCAAGCCCAAGAAACAGCGAATTGGGAAAACAAGATTACCGTCGGAGAAGCGAAGGCACCGATTCTTCGGGTCCTGGGGAATACATTCAATTACCAGCTCCTACAAGAGGGGGGGATAGGGAAGAAAAAAAAAAGGAAGTAGGGTGGGAAGTTTGGGCCAGGGTGGAGTTGTCGAGAGTGTGATGGAGAAGAGAAGGGGGAGGTTTAAGTACTCGGTGAGGACATCTCATTAAAGACTTGGCAAGTAGTCGAACGGAACAAGCTAGAGGGTGGCGCGCCGGGCGGTGGGATCTCGAAACCTGTGGGGTCTCCCCCAATTCCTCCCCCTTGGAGCTCACTTCCACTGCTGCCTTAATGCTGTTGTGCCTGAGGAGAAGGGGCGACGCCCAGCTCACCCCCTCCCTCCCTTCCCCTCCTCCGGTACTGCCTTAAGCCCGACTCCAAACTCCCCGAACGCAGTAAAGACCGTCTCGCGCGCGCGAAGCTGAGACGCGGCTGTTTGATTGTTTGTCTTATCTCCCGGGGCCTGCTAAACTTCGATGAAGCAGCCATTGAGGAAGGAATCGTGTGCTCCGGGAGTTTGGTCGCGGGAAATGCAATTCCAGCACGCGAGAGCACACCTACAGCTGCCGCCGCCCCTTACCCGCCTCACCCGTTGGTTTAGGAACGCATCGACCAGGAGACGGCGGGTTAGAGCCCCCTCATCACGTGGGGTGTCAGCAAACTGTGTTGAAGCACATGCCCAAAGACTTGGACTTCATTAATGTATGTTGTTACATTTCCAATATTACATTTTGTAGTCAACATTTGCAGTAGCGAAAGTCCACCAAAATTCTAAAATTTTGACTTAATTCAAAACACCGGTTTTTTTTTTTTACTGATGGATAAGTAGTTTTTATTTCCTCACCTTACCCAAACCATAACATAAACATTATTCCTGGGGAACTTTCATGTCGAACTACAGCAAACATCCATATATTCATCACTTTCCAAATTAATGAGCACTCACGGGCGATTAAAGGCTATTCACGATATAGTGAGCAGTTCATAAATGAAACTTAGAAAAAAGTCACTGTCCCTGCTAGCATGTATTTTCATGGGCGCACTGAGTGACATTCGACCAGTGAAGATGGTAACCACGGATGGAAGGTAGTAAACATATCTTAACATCGAATAAAAAGTGTTAGGTAACCATGTGTGATACCTTAACATTAATTCTTTGACTTTCAGTTTTTTTATGCATCAAAGTGAAACGATGAGCACATTAGTAAAGTATTTATTTTCATAATAATTTCACAGTTTCATTTAACCGACGCATGAATAAAGTGATGAGGCCCATGGCGTGCTAATGTTACTTAAAGCGAAGGAATATACAACGTGTATACAAGTAGATCTTAAGCAGGGCTTTCAAAAGTGCTCTTTTACCGTGAACAGCCTATGACGCGTTGTAAAACGTTTATCAAATCAGAGATGTAGACAGACTGATCGTTGCTAACTGGGCAATTTTAAAAGTCGTAATTAGGATCTATTTTCTTGGTCATTTTATATACTTCCGCCTTACCGAAAGTTAACATTGTAATGGACACGACCAATTTATTGACAGGTCAACTAAGAGAAATATTAAAATTCTTACCAGATTAAATATAATGCTAAATTTCAAACTGCTCCAGTTACGTTCATGAAATAAAGAGAATGTAAATAAAGTACACCACTAGTTTACAGAAATCGCTACATGCATAAGGTATCATGCAGTAAAACCAATACCACATAGAGTAACAATTGCGCAATGCAAATGTTTAACGTTACGTCGCAGAAACTTCACTGCTGCAGCGTGTGATGTAGAGGGCGCTTGTGGCTTGTACCCAGTGTTTAGGAGGTATTGGGCGAGAACAGTCGGTACCTTTTCCTAGTTTCTGGAGATACCTGTTGCCATCCTCCCTGCCTGTTACTGAAACAGGAATACGTACTCTCCTGTTACTCGACACTCGTACGATATCTTTCGTCGTACCTGTTCGTAACGTCTAATATCAGTAGTATACAATACTGCATCCCAATAGTATTTACGGGCGAGAATATTACATATAAAATTCTTAACTTTATCTTGAACTTATTTAAAAACACGTTCGCACAGTGCCCATTTTACATGTGATTTTTTTTTTTTTTTACAATTTTTCGGCATCGAAGAAAATATTCAAACTTTTGTTTGAAGCGATAATTAATTAATTCTTCCTCCTCCTCAACATGTCTCTCGCTGTTTGTTTGTTATTTTATATACATACCGCCCACGCTGTCAGAGCAGCCACCGGGAAATTGCTTTTGTCACTGTCCTACCAGCAGAACATCAGAAGCGAGGAAATAAACCTCCTCATACCTAACCTCCTCGTGTGTCATGCTTCCCTGGTAGGACAATCATAATGCCCTACAGGGAATCCCACACACTAAATAAAAAATTATCCAATGGAGTTTTCATATATAATTTTTTTTTTAATACTGTCGACTTTAATTAATTTAGTTTATAATATTTTCAGGAGGTAATTGAAAGAATCCAACTACCAGGAGGGTATGCGCTACATAGAGACAGCGAAAAAGATCAGCCCAATAATAACAGGTATTCGAGAACAAGGTGAGATAGTGGAATAACGCGGCCTAGCATACAGCTTACCCAGAACAGGTATTCTGAATAACAGGTGTCAGCAACAGGTATCAACTGGAAAGAGGATCAGGTACGAGGTGTTCCTGAGAAATACTGGTTTAGATCATCTCTAGTTAAGAGGCAGATCAGTATATTACGGTGTCGTACTCGCGAAGACTCTCACAATCCAGATCCATTCGAACGGCATCGTGTGGTCCCGACTGCACATAGCCATTCATCTTCGCCATGGAGTCGCCACTTTGAGACGATGTAGGAAGGCGTGGATACGCACAGGTCTTACGTCACGTATTGTAGGAACTGGTCACGCCAGATACACGATATATTATTAGGATCGTCGTACAGCCGACGTGCAGTAGCAGAACATGGTGCCACATCCAGAGAAATCCTGTAGGGCCCGCACTGCATTTGCCGGTCTCAGTAAGCCGTTTGAATGAGGCTGTCCCAAAGGCAAGGCGTCCACTGTGACGTCAACATTGGACAGAAGAATAGCGATGCATTGTATTCTCCGACGAGTCTTGCTTCAATTTTAATGCAGATGCTGGTCGCATCAGAGTTTGGCAATTCCAGTGGGCAAGGTGCAACGGTGGCTGAGCGGTTAGCCTGCTCGCCTCCCACCAAGGTGATCCGGGTTCAATCCCCAGCTGGGTCACTCTGAATTTTCGCAAGTGGGAATCGTGCTGGACGATGCCGTTGACCGACGGGTTTTCTCGGGGATCTCTCGTTTCTCCCTCCCATTCATTCCGGCGCTGCTCTATACTCACCGCAATCACCCTTATCGGCTCTGAAGACCTCGATGTTTAGAGCCGACCAAATTTCTTCACTAACTCACTCACCCAGTGGGCAATACAACTATCCTGCATTGATTCGTGAAAGCCATACGTCCCAGACACCAAATGTTATGGTATCGTGTGCCATCAGTTATAACTCCCGGTTACATTTTGCGGTTCTTGAAGGTACGGATATAGCACAGCGATATGTCAGTGATATTTTGCTGTTCCATCACGGCAAATTTTTTGCTCATCATGCCTAACTATATCATGCAGCAAGATAATACTGGTTCTCATACAGCTCGCATCACCCAGCAGGATCTACAATATGAGGAAGCCATTGCTTGCCCTGCCAGGTTCTCCAGATGTTTCCCCTGTTGAACACGTATGATATTGTTACGTGCTGAAGCTAGCGCCGACTCCGCTGCCCCACGTCGTAATCGGAGACCCACCTCGCCTTCCCCTCCTCATGGAACGATGCGCTCGTCGCTATCTGCTCTCCTTCTGGGAATCTCGCGAATGCTGACAGCGGCGAGACTTGCTGGCGTCACAGACCTCCTCTCGCCTGTTTGAGTTTCCGATACGTTTAGGGATAACGCAAGAATGTTCTGGCGAGACTGGCTGGCGCCTCAGCCCTCCGCGACGCATCATGCGAGTTGGGGAATATTCTAGGTGGCGGCCTAAGACACTATGTATACCGCCGCAACCCAGCGCCCGGCAGTCTTTGATGGAGGCCGCCTGGCGAGTGTGCGCGAGGGAAGTAAAGTGTGGACGACGACTGGAGATTGCGGGACGACGGCGAGTGAGGTGTTCGTGGCTTGAATGGACGAGAGGGTATGAAACCGACGAATTCAAATTACTCTGCGTGAGGGTGCTTGCCACTGGCGGGACATGGACTGAACTGAGGTGGTACTGAATGGAAGTGTAATACGGATTTTATTGTAATTATTCGAACTGTCAAATATGGACACATATATTACGAAATAATTGAATAGGTTGATACACTGTCCATTGGGACTGATCTTAGTTATTTAATTTCATTGATTTCTTTGTTGTAATTATTAATCTTATTAATTGTTGTTAATTGTTAATAGTAAGTGTTTTAAATGCATTGTGAGAATTTGAGTTTAGACAATTGTGCTGTAGTTATTGTAAATAAAATAAGGAAATTATAATTAATTATTTTATTTGATTAAGACCTCCATCACTTAACGAACTTGGTATAGCCCACTTAATTTCTGGAGAGAAAAATTGTAACAATATATAATGGGGCGACGTTTTCACCACCCTCAACTACCTGTCCAAACACTGTCTGATACACGTGTTCAGTTGCAGGAAGCATGGTGGTATTTGCCTTAGGACACTATCTGCCACCTGTATGATGGAGACGCCTCGTTTAATCGCTGCCCGTATAGCCGGTATAGTGGACTCTACCCTATATTGAACGCTTGCATTGGGGACGCTCAGCAACGCTCCCTCTATGAGTGAAATACGAATCACTACTCATTTGTATTATCGTTTATCGACCTGTGATACTTTCATAACGTTTCGCGTAAGGAAAAGGGCGTAGAGATTTCAATGCCCAACATTGTAATATCAACTGTCACAAATTCAAACATAAAACTTTTTAAACGACGTTAAAACATGGGGCCACATTTCCTGCCGTGTTGCTAACTTTATATTCAGCACACCAATGAGCGTGTCCTATAAAATATATGCAGTTTAACGCAGGGAAATATTTTCATAGGTTGGTTTCAAAAGTAATTTAATTTCGAAAGGTATGTGGAGCGAGGGAGATGAGTTGTTAGATAGTGACTATTCCCGCAGGGGTTTGAAACTTCCGGCTTCGATTTGGGACATACTTTTGTCGAATACAGTTTAGTTTATTCAGCATTCTAAAATAAATAGCCCCCTATAGTGCACTACCTGATTCATGTTCGAGTGGTACAATGAAAATGCAAGATTTTATAATTCTCAAAAATTGTTGCAGAAAGAAGATAGTAAATTCATGTGTTCAATGACTAAGGGAAGGATAACTTAAGAAACAGTATGTCACACAGACGTACTTTCCACGTTGTAGCTTCTTTAATACCGAAAAACTTAAAATTCTGGAAATTTTGACGAATGCTTTGGTGTCATTGGATTGATGAAATTTCTGCACAACTTGTCGGCGAAGACTCTGACACGTAAACTAACTGACCTGAAAGTTCTCCTAAGTTAGCTACGGGTGATTTTAAACGTTTTTAATAAAGTAATTATTTCGTTACGTCATGCTTCCATATATGATATGAATACCACCCGAAAACCTCTGATTCCTGAAAATGATTCGCGGTTAACATCGTCTTAACAAATTTCTTTGTATGTATTTCACTTACCATCATTCACTGTAATTCTCCTAAATTAATCAATTTCTCTTCTTCCCTTTTATAGCAGAAACAATCACTCAGTGCAACTGTCAGGGGGCCGCACAAATGGCCACGATGTTGAAAAAAAATGTGTGTGGTTTGTATTCTTTATAAAAAAAATTATAATCTAATACAAAAATGGAAAATTCCGACCAACATAGTTATTTTAGAGACTGTGAGGAACAAGAAAACATTTAATACATTACATTTAACATAGACACGTACAAGAGATATTTACATAATAATGTTACAGAATACCTTTGAAATAACAATATGAAAATTTACATTAGCAATATTAAAAACTAAATTTTGCAATATATCCACAATCCAACTCCACTATACCACCTCCATAGTTAAGACTGAGAATCTTTCCTTAATGTGAGGCTCTTGTTTCTCCTATTTCCACCTCCCAGAAATGTCTATTTATTGGGCGAGCACCGCAACTCCACGACAAACTCCAAGCATAAGGAACGATTTAAACACTTCCATAGCGTTTATACGCCAGTTCGTAGTGACGTGACAGCCTGCCACGCCGTCGAACGCTGGTTTCAGTGGTGGGAAGGGGTGGGGGGACAGACCCGATGAGCGAGCGAACACACTCGCGCACTGCCCAAGGTGCAGGAGATCTTCAACCCGGACTGGCATGCAGGCAGCGAAGCGCTCAGCTTCCCCATTCAGCCGTCAGTCACACTTGATATGTCAACAACGTCCGCCGGCTTGCAGACACTGTCGCGACGGTAAATTGGAGTGCAGTCGTGTAAAAGCTGTTCACGATAAAGTGAGCACTTTTGAAATCAACCTTAGGAAAAGTCACTGCCCCTACCTGCGTGTATTTTAACTGGCGCAATGAATGACACGTGCCCAGTAAAGTTGGTAACGATGGAAGGGAAAATAGTTCCATATATTAACACCGAGTAAAAAGTGTTAGTTAACCATTTGTGATAACTTAAATTTTTTCTCTCGCTTTATGCTTTTTTTATGCATCGAAGTGTAAAAATGAGTAGATTTGTACCATATATACTTTTATAATAATTTCACAGTTTCACTTGACCAATGCATGAATAAAGTGATGATACCCATAACAATGTTAATTTTTCATAAGGCGGGATAACACACAGCGTGCATAGAAGTATATATTAAGCAGGGCTTTCAAAAGTGCTCATTTTACCGTGAACAGCCTATAGGAAGCTTCTACTGTATTCGTGACAACCGTTAACAATTTACAAGAAAGTCTGCATCATGCGTTCATATATTTCCCACCTTAATTCAGTCCAGATTTCACCAGTCCGGTAAGTTAGAGTGATAGCCAAGCGTTCTCATTCACAATAGTCTTCTACACATAGGATACCTCGTCCTCTCGTCAATCCACACACACCACACACACACACATACATCATCATCATCATCATCATCATCATCATCTTCCGTCGTCTTGCACCCTCCACCGTCGTCCGTCCCGCTTGCTGATGTCCCTCGCCTCACGACCAGACTTTACCCAATTGCCGCACTTCAGCCAGATGACTACCACAAAAACTGTCAATTCTCCGGGTGCGGGGGGGGGGTATTTATAGCGTTGTCAGCCCTAGCCCAGAAACTCCTTTACCTGCCGGGTTGCAGCAAGGCAGAAGATTGCCAGCGGTCTCATTCCATAGCCCGCCGTCGCCGACTTCTCCAGAAGAGGGATGGAGTTGCGGTGACGCCACCGTTCAATGACAGCTACTTGGACAGTAGCTGTCAATCATCGCTCCCACCAGGCGACGTACGGGCGGCCAGGTAGTGGTGTCTCACCGCCCCTCATCACACGCGCCCCGTGCCCGACATACTCTAAAAAAACCCCCATACGAAGTTTTCTGTACGACAAAGAAAACCGTTTCTTTGATGCTGTTTTGTTTACAGCAATACAGCGTAGCTTTGATTCAAAGAGAAGGTTACAGAAACGTAAGTTTATACATTTTTGTGCTATGGAAATATTACCTTTCTTAATAGCAAAGAAATAAACTTATTTGAGCTGCTTTGTACCAAAAGTAGCTGTTCAAAAGTTTTCTGTCTTACATTGCAGTTTTCAGTACGTAAATGTTGTCTCAACGCAAACGTTCATAAACCAATAAGAATATTCTGCAGTTACGAAACCGCAACTGAGCAAATTTATAATCCTCCTACAGACCTTGAATATGTCATTCTGAAGTTCGGTGATTCTCCACACCACTAATCTCAATTATTCGCAAGAGGTGATATTGTACTACGGGAAATGTTACTACCTTAAATAATAAGCCTATCAAAAGACAAAGGGGTTGTGTGGTCAGGGCGTTAGGTTAATTACACAAGGTCAGTGGGTTCGAATCTTGGAGCCACTCTGGTTTTTTTTTTTTTGCGAGTATTCTTTTGAAATATTTATTCTTTCTCTATTATATACTTTAGCGACAATGCAAGGTTATAATGGTCATTACTATATAGATCAAACAAACGTTATGTTTGTGGCAAGGCTACTTTGCATTGGTTCAAACTTAAACAACTTTATCTTTGCTGCTATAAATTATGTATTGCAGCAAAGAAAGAGCTTTTACAGTGCACTAGAGTCCAATACGATACGACAGTATGCCACATGTAAACATTTCCAGATGCTGTTAGTAAATAGTTTAACCCAAACAGAATATTATATTAAAGAAACTGATATCAAAATCATCATTAAATAGACTTGAGCTCAGTTGATAACTGGTTTAATTCCTCGACGCGTAGAATTTTTCGCTTCTGGAGAAAAGAAAAAAAATCGGAGTGTGTCATGTGGGATTTGTAGGTGACATGGCTGTGTGTTTTACGTTAATATGTCTGTTTTAACGGGTAAGATTTTCTTTGGGATATGGGAATGAAATAAAAGCATGGTCTAAATCGATAGCTCTAGACCAGATATTTCCTTTTGGCGCCAAATTAAACGCACTTGCAAACTGGAGTTGCGATATATACAGCCCGGAAACATTTCCCCGTGCACAGAATTGCCGCCAGTAGCCGTGGGCTTTCATGCATAGAGCCAACTCAATGGCATGCTCGCATCACAGTAGTAGACACTCGATCGAACGAGACCGTATTTCTTCCAATCGTGTTATTAGTCATGAAGTTGATTTGTAGGAATTTATCAACCTGCGAACGAGACCGTATTTCTTCCAATCGTGTTATCAGTCATGAAGTTGATTTGTAGGAATTTATCAACCTGCGAACGAGACCGTATTTCTTCCAATCGTGTTATTAGTCACGAAGTTGATTTGTAGGAATTTATCAACCTGCGAACGAGACCGTATTTCTTCCAATCGTGTTATTAGTCATGAAGTTGATTTCTAGGAATTTATCAACCTGCGAACGAGACCGTATTTCTTCCAATCGTGTTATTAGTCACGAAGTTGATTTGTAGGAATTTATCAACCTGCGAACGTTTCCGTACTTGTACCTCATCATGTGCCGCGGGTGCTTAGTGGTCAGACAACTTGCCTCACACCAAAGCGAACTGGGTTCGATTTCCGGCGGGGTCCCCCCCCCCCCCCGGCGATTTCCACATTTGGGAAGCGTGCCAGACGATGCCATTGATCGGCGGGTTTTCTCGGGGATCTCCCGTTTCCTTCGTCCTTGCATTCCGATGCCGCTCCACACTCGCCTCACTTCACCCTCATCGGCTCTCAAGACCTCGATGTTAAGATGAAACTGCGCGTCCCAGGTCAAGAAGCGAGGGGACAATACGGGCGACACTAACATGCACGCCTAGTGCCTCGTCGCTCCTACGCGCAAGGCGTGCAGTGTTTCCGACCTGCGTAAATTAGATACGTAACAGTGGGACTTTTTTACACGCCATGAAAGCCTACAGATTAAACTACGCCCGTATGTGTGTACTTTCCTCTTGCTGCTTGGAAACTGCATAGACAAGCTTTAAAAATGCGGTATTTGACCATTTTCACGAATGTTTTTCTCGAAGAATACACTTAATACTACAAAAGTAAAAAAAAAATAGGGGCATATATAATTTATTTTTATCTTTTCTGACAAAAAGTCGTATTTGCATGCAATTTATTTACCGAGATACGCGTATTCGCGTAAACGACTGTTTCATAGAACATGTTTCAGTCCATCCTCTTAAGATCAGCCCAAATATCATCACTCATCACTCATGTGTCGGTCTGATATTAAAGACGTATTCGCGTAAAATAGAGTAAAAAAAGGTTTCGGCAAGACTGCCGAACGACAAGATAAGCGGGTGTTCGACCGGGTGTCTTTCTCCAGTGGGGATAAAGTGAAAGAGCAGCTGCCAATTGCGATGTCAGCGCTGCGACGATATTGGCCGGAAAACCGGGTGCTACATCCCAGGCTTTACCTAGCCCCCGACGTCTTTGATCAGCGAGTGGCTCGGTCCCTGTCAAAGTGGACAAAGTTCGCTCGGTACACGAGCAGCGCCGCCATGACCCCCCGTGTGTCCCGGGAGGACCCGCATGAGGTAGCCGATCCCCCCCCCCCCCTTCTCCATCATCCTCTTTCCCACTCGGCCTTTTTTTTACACCCCCCCCCCCCCCAGCCACCCCCGGGGGGAACAGCAGTCCACGCCACACTGCACTTGGCCAAGCCCTAGTGTCGCCGCCCCCTTGGCTTGGACGCTAAAAATAACGCGTTCGCGGAACGATCTTTTTTTAGCGTCGGTCCGTCCTTGCCAACGCAATGGCGAGAGCGCCTGTGTGCGTAGAAGAGAGCGAGAGAGACAGAGAGAGAGAGAGAGAGGCAGCCGCGACGACGGGAAGGGCAACTCTTTTTGTCCGTGGCCCTCGAAGCGGGAAGAAGAGAAATCAGTTCGATCGCGACGTCGCCGAAGGACGGAGGGGGAAATAAAAATAAATGTAAATAAACCCTCGAGCAGTCCTTTTGTTATGCGAATAAGGAAAAAAAAAAAAAAAAGTGTGAAAACGCCAAGGGCGGAATCAAAGGCAGCGGTCTAAGGTCCGCCGGCAACCCTCCCACGGCGAGCGGATCCTGCCCACGAAGAAGAAAAATGGAATCATCTCACGCGTGCGTGTTTTCCAGTGCCAACCCCGGCGGCGAGAGAGAGAGAGAGAGAGAGAGAGAGAGAGAGAGAGAGAGAAAGTGGTCGTGCGTGGGTTCTCATTCCCCGAGGCTGGTTCCTGGATTCACTCCTTGGGTCCGGAGGATCCATGAGATATTCGCGCCGAGAAGAACATGTGGTTGTAAAGGCTGTTACGATAAGGTGAGCACTTTTGAAATCAACCTTAGAAAAATGTCACAGCCCTAGTCTGCGCATTTTTTAACCCGCGCACTGAGTGACATGGGCTTGGTAAATTTGGTAACGATGGATGGAATGTAGTTTTATTCGTTAACGTCGAATAAACAGTGTTAGGCAACCATTTGTGATAATTTGAATTATCTCTTACGCTTTCTATTTTTTTTTAACGCCTAAGAGTGTACAAATCAGCAGATTATTAAAATTTTTACTTTTATAATAAATTTCCCATTGTCACTTGATAAACGAAGGAATAAGTTATGAGGTCTATGGTTATGTTAATTTTACATTAGGTAGAAGAATACACAACGTGCATACAAGTAGATCTTAAGTAAGGCTTTCAAAAGTGCTCATTTTATCGAGAACAGACTATAGCACAGAATTCTTGAGGCTTCGGCTTGCCTGGAGCTTATTTCCGTGTCTGAGGCAGAGGAGCGCGGGACCGGTAAGGACGAACCTGCCACGCGCATCAAGGGCGCCGTCGCCTCTAAGCGCAAGGATCTGAACTGGCGTGCTGTGTTCTAGTTTAACTGCGTGTACCCATGAGACTTTCAGCGATGACCTTCTCGTTAT
This sequence comes from Dryococelus australis, assembly GCA_029891345.1. Taxonomy (NCBI): domain Eukaryota; kingdom Metazoa; phylum Arthropoda; class Insecta; order Phasmatodea; family Phasmatidae; genus Dryococelus; species Dryococelus australis. Next base: position 109,434,282 of record CM057001.1, read on the forward strand.
ACTGGTGGAAAATTCATAGGAAGGTTCACTTGGGTGTATCTGATGTGCGTATTTTGAGATACAACGCTTTGAAAAAGCCGTTTTGGAGTACTCTGAGATGATGTTCCTATTGTACGTTACATTTAATGTACGCAGCAGCTCTCGTCTGAAGCGTGTGTACTTTTCGTAGGTCAGCATATCGGAAGCACGTTTAATAGTTTCCTGCATAAGCGTGCATTTTAAAAATGGCGTGTGGCTGTGTTGGGGACACGGCCGTTTGTTTTGCACGAATGCGTCTACGTTGACGCGCTCAGAGGCCTTAATGTTTATTTTAAATTCCCGGCACTGCTTCACTCGATCATATGGGATTTATGGGTATCACTGGATTACTTTTGAGATGTTATTTCCAACCGTATACGATTTCTGCATTTCAACTTGGCTTTCTGACGAGTACAGGCCGACATTGTGCTAAGTTTTCTTAATTTTAACATTGAACTCATACAATTTAACCATAAACACCCCACACAAATGTTTTTATACACGCAATCGATTGATCTTGACGAGAGCTGTCGATTGAAATGTAAACGAGCGTCGTAGCTTCTCCTAGTCAAAAGTTATACTACGCGGAAATTATGATACTCGGCGAAACGAACTCAAAATTGCGGCGCTTCCCCCGCCCCTTTTTTTTTTTTTTGTCATCCCACGTGCGATGCTTCGCAGTCCTCACTACGATAGATTCGTATCTGCAATGCCAAACTCTATCCCCGATTTTGTTATCATCGGATTTTCCGGATTACCTCCCACTATGGTGCAAATTTAAAGACGCATTCACGTCAAAACTCAGAAACGCAGTTCGAGCACCCAATATGCGCGAGCCTTATGTATACAGAGCTGAAACAGCTGCTTATATGTCGAACTCGAGCTGTGCACGCCAGAACTCTTCAGCTGAACTAAGGGTCGCTGACGTGCGACCCTTTCTGACGTGTGGACGAACAACAGATTCAAACTGAGTCACCCGCCGTAATTCAGACACGTGAGGAAATGGTCCTTGTGATCCGAGCGGTGGTAAACTACGGCGCCCATTAAGATGGAATCACGGAGATCAGCTCGGGCATACAATTCCCGTAGGTAAAGGAACACCCGGGTTTTCTAATGCGCCCTTGACGATTGTTCGACTAATTGGGCTGTCGCGTGCCGAACTCTGTCGCTACAACTGCGGCTACCAACCCCTGCAGCTCTCCGCGTAGCGAGGGGAGAAACATTTGTCACTCCAGGGAGAGAGGGAGAGATAGATAGAGAGAGAGGCGCCTTCCTACCCCCTTGCGTGGATTCATCCCCTTCCGTACGGCGTCACACACCCCTTCCTCGTTTCACTTTTGTCATGGAGCGTCCATTGAGAAACCACCCGCCCAACACCTCGTGCAGGAACAGGTTTCGTCACGCCAGCCGCTGCGAGGGTAATTAATTAACGTTTCCTAATTGTCTCCGGAAACGCTGTTTGCTCACGGGCTTGGTCATTTAGCACCGTAGCGCCCGAGGTTTCACTTCTTCGCGTACGCTGGGAACACCCCGCGAAAAGTACCCTCCTTGGTCCCAGCGGAAAATGGTTTGGAAAGAGGCAGGGATGATTGCTTCTGAGAAACGTCATAGCTCCAAACCGTCCAGCACGCGGTGTTTTAGCTGCGATTCTCCGACAGTGCAGTGGCAGAGATTGTTCTATTTTAGGAACAATCCAGTGCACTTATATTGCAGAAAATTACTTGAATAAGTCTGCGGGAAATTGGTCGCGCTGCTACGACGACATTTTCCGTGGATCTCGTTAATGTTTAAAAGCAATGGAAGCATCTCAGACACGCGGCATAGTTATACGGAAGTACAACAAATGTTCGTGGGATTTAATATAAAGGCGCCTCTATCAGTTTCACTAATTCTACGCGAACAGAAGGTAAACCAACGGTTAACAGTGAATAGTGAAGAGATTTGGGCGGATTTTAACATCGAGATCTAGAGCCGATGAGGGTGAATCGGGGTGAGAGTAGAGCAGCGCCGGAATGAAAGGGCGGGGGGAACGGGAGATCCCCGAGAAAGCGCCGTCTTGACGAGTTGCAATATTTGCATGATTCTTACACTCAGCTCGCAAAACAAGCGCTTCCGTCCGATAAAACTGATATTGAGTAGGTCTGATCTAGTATATAACGCCACTGTAAGTTAAAAACATCCTACGTATGCTACTAATAATGAAATGAAGCGAAAGTTGAATACAGAGCAAATACATTGACATTTGCTCGCTGAGGGAAATGTCCAGTACATCGTACACTCGTATCACCACACTTGTATAGTACACGAGTGGGACAAAATTCCAGCGAAGGTTTCTCGAGAAATAGTTTCAGAAATGTTTTTGTTGTCCGCTTAGCAATACTAACCTCATTTACCAGGCGAAAGAACGGCTGTGCCTAAATGTTCCTCTTGAGCCTTCACAAATATTACATCACGTAGCAATACAAACAATAATATTCAATATATTGATGTCAAACGGCCCGCACAGACATCAATAATACAGATATACACAAGAACAAGTAAACTGAAGATACAACACTTACACTATACAACACCTACACAAACAACATTACACCGATACCAACACAACACCGACACAGACATCAAACACACGACGGACATCTCATGAAAACGACAACAAGCGTCTGCCCCTCTGTCTCCGGAGAGGATGGTGGGGCGAGGGTTCAAGGGTGTAGTCAGACGAATTTTAACTCTTGACATTTTTAAATTATAACGTAACCTTCTCTTTCAAACTTTAACAAAATAAATTTAAGCCTCTGTTTTAGAATTTAACTTGTTTTTAAAAAGCTATAACGAGATAAATTTTATGTTTCGACTATTTCCTAAATTTATTTTAAATCCAAGTAACTGATATCAATTATGGGCTTTGGTTGGGTACTGGTGCCGTTATGTTCTGTTCTGTACCTCCATCTATGTCCCATCTCACTCCCACCTGCCGATTTGAAAATCGTCGTTAAGTTCTCAGAAAGAAGGCCAAGTCGTTGTAGGAAAAACATGGGATGGGGGGGGGGGGGGAAGACTTGGGCGGGAAGTGGAGAGAAGTACCCCCCCCCCCCCCCCATTTTTATGCTGAAAGGAAGGAAAGATAAATGGGAAAGCGATAGAAACGTTTTTGGTTGAGGAAGTGCTTTCGAAGTAAGTGATAAGTTAGACATGTAAGTGGCTCGGAAAAAAAAAAAAACTTTTTTATTCTTCAGTTCCCCCCCGCCCCTCGGAAAACCCTACTACCATCGCTTGACACTCAACGAGGGTCCCCGGGCCTAACCTACTCCAAACCCTCCTCCAACCGCCAACCACCCCAAACACAAACTCCCCCCCTCCCTCCACCACATAACATCAACGGCGCTACCTCGTCGTCGCCTTTTTGTGTTTGCTCAAGTGATGGAGGTGTGTTTTATCGGAATATCTAAACGCTGCGGAACAACTTTATTTACAAATCCTGTTGGAGAAAATGGCGCGCCGAGCGGAACCACTTGTTTCGGCAGAGGAGTTCGGTGTGTTTTCTTTTCTTCTTTCGTGGCAGCCCCCGTGGCTTCTTCTTTCGTCTCCGGCGAGAGTCCTCTTCTTTCTTTCATTTTTATTTTATCCTCTTATGTCTGTTTACGTCTCCCAGTTTTTTTTTTTGCCCCGGAGGGAGGCGAGATCTGACGCCTCGCGGCTCCATTTGTCGTCTACTGGTCCCTAATGCCGACGTTTATCTTCGTCAATAAAAAAAACTACTTTATTTATACTTGCGGCACACTGGCACAGTACACTCAGAGACGTAGGCCGACTATTACGATTTCGGTTATCAAACATTCATAATTTTTATGTGAGAGAGACGTGTTTCGGCGTTTTTTTTTTCTCGCGATTTTGAAGCATCGTAGCCCAGTTTTGAAAAGTATGATTCTGATGATGTTTGTTTCTTTATAATAATGCAGATTAGAACATTGACTTACACACGCTAATGATGAATTAGTGACATCGCTGAGGGAAATACTTTCCACTCGAATTTCAGTTCATAAGAGGATTCAACTGGCGAGTCAGTGTAATGGAACAGTGGACATCATAATAGGCTGAAAATAATGGGAATGATCGACCATTGGAATTTCGCCAATGAGACTATTATGGGTCTTAACGCCAAGAATTGGCCAACTGGTTGTTAAAAGTGGCATCGTATATCTAACAATTCTGCAACTATATTCCCATTTTTCTCTCTAATTAGATCGTTTTTTTTATTTGAAGTAATTTAATCGTTCACTTTCAACTGCGAAGTACACAAAGAGAATAATCACCTAAGTACGAGGGTCTATTAAAAAAATTACATTATGTTACAGTTGTAATAAACCATGAATTATATTGATTAAATCTGAACAAATCATTCTACGACGTTTAAAAAATGTTTACCGAATCAGTAAAAACAGATATTATGGTAAAGATATGTGTCACCAGGCTTCAGTATATTTGTTATTCTTGATCCAGTACCCAAGTGAATTTCAAAGAAGCTATTTCACATGAACTAATGATGTATTGGCAAGAACTCCAAATGTTTAATTGTAGGACCACCAGACCGAGGCGGTCACGGTTTCAGGTACTGAAACATATTGCAGAATTATATGAAAAATTTGTACAAAATAATAGGCCCTATGTTCTACTATTTTTTTTTGTTAGTGCTTGTTTGAAATCAAAATTCTCCAATAAATCCAATAATGGTAAGACTTCTGTTCATGTAATGTACACTTCTCCCGTGTGCTTTAATGATTCCATTTTTAATTCACTAGAGTACTAAAATATAACGGTGATATGGACGTACGAGTCTATTATTTCCTTGTTTGTAATTCGTATCGTGAATGTCTAGTTCTACACTAAGAAAAATGTTTGTTCTAACAAAAAAAAAAAGTTGTTTATTAATGGCCAAACCACCTTTGTTTTATTCAAAAAACACACTTATACTCTAAGAAACTGTTGCAAATTTATCACAGGTTTCTATACCTGTAATGGGAAATGACGAATGGTAAATATTTTTCACATACATCTATCGTAGCTTCAGTTTAATTACCGCAAACATACCCTTGCCTAAAATATCGAAATAAAATCATTTATCTTTGACGTTGAATGGTAATGGTGAGTTCATGTTACTATGCTGGTATGGTAGGGCTGTGTCCCTTGCCGACCATGAGACTAAATAAGTAAAAATCGCACACTCACAGAACTCAGCGAGACAAAAAAAAAAGGTTTTTAGTTTTTTATCTTACTGAGTTTTGAGCCGCGGGGGTGTAGTGGTTTATACTACTCGCCTCTCATCACGGCGAAGGTTTCGATTCCCGGCGGGGTCACCCGCGGATTTTAGGATGTGGGAATGGTACTGGACGATGCCGCTGGTCGGCGGGTTTTCTCTGGGATATCTCTCGTTTTCCTAGTCTTTCATTTCGGCGCTGCTCCATGCTCACCTCGTTTAACTCTCATCGGCTGTCAAGACCTCGAAATAATATCTTATTACTCATCTTCCATCAGTGCTCACAGAATAATAAAGGTAGTGAATATTTAACAATACAAGAAGTTGTTAAAAAAAAATTAATATTTACGTCTTGTCGTGCCAAAAATTTCGGTAAAACCTCCGAAAAACAAGTTATAACGAAAATAGCGTAAATATACTGCTTTCGTGCACCATTGGCCTTAAGGGCTTCCCGAATCTCTTCACTATCTCACTCACTCTTGCTGAGTTATGTGAGTGTACGATTTTTATTTCATTTTGTCTCATGGTCGGCAATGGATGATCCATAATCATATCGAATGATCCATTCGATCTCGGATCGGGGAAGATGTTAAGATGTTGGTGCAACCGGGCATAAAGACTTCGAAGTCTAAAAATATGGAGATATGACATACTGCGCGCACTTTCCCGCCTTCGAGGGTTTGCCGCCCGCGAATGTGAGCGATCTCAGCACGGAGGGCGTCATTAAGGAGAGCCAGTTGAAGGAAAGCAGGGCGCAGAATTCCGCGAGTCAATTGCCTGTGCCGCGGGGCATCGTGAATCGGTAAGTGAAATGGCCGCGAAGGAAACTGGGAAAAAAAAGGGGGGGGGGGTGGTAACAAAAATGAAAGTGAGGACGAGGGGAGAAGGTTGGGAACCGCCACACGCGACAATCACGTTTTCGCCCACAACTTAACTGCCTTCCACCGACTGTTCTCCAGCGAGGGTTCTTTCGTTCCTTACGTCTCTCAATTTTATGCACCTCCGTGTTCCGAATTCACCAAGCGCCAACTCAGTCTCTCTCTCTCTCTCTCTCTCTCTCTCTCTCTCTCTCTCTCTCTCTCTCTCTCTCTCTCTCTCTCTCTCTCTCTCTCTCTATTTCCCCGCCTTGTGTCTCCATTCGCGGTAACGAATGAGGTCGTGTTTTAACCGGAGAGCGGGGAAAAGTCTACCTTTGAATAAACGAATTTTCAAGGGCTCTTATATATATATATATTAAAGGAAAGAGAAAACTGAAGAAAAAAAAATGCGGTTTTATAAAGTGCCTCGTTTAAAACATAAGAAGCGTCTCACCCATTGCGGGGAGTGATCACAAAACTAACGTTCCTTAACGACGAAAGAATTTAATCGAATAAACCCTGTGCAATGAGTGGATGATCTCTTGTTTAACAAAGCATTTATTCCTAACTTCACCAGTCGTCTATATAGTAGCGTCCAACAGCTACTCATTTTCAGCATAGTACATCCAATTTCGTTGTGATATAAATCATATTACGAAATAAAACGAATTAAATGGCGAAATATTACTTTTCATAAACGAATGAAACAAGCTGAACAAATTTTAAGTTTGTACAGTTATTCGTTCAAAGATTACAGCTCATAATAATTGTTCATGTTACAAAAAATGTAATATCAAATATTTTTTTTAAAATTTGCTATGTGGTTCGCCCGTATTTGCGAGTGTTAAATTGTAAGATAAAACTTAAAAGTTTAAAGTAGAAGTTAATCCTTTCCGTAGGTAAACCAACTGTCGAACTTCAAACAATCTGTGGCTTGCCACGCCTGTGAGTTCGATAAACATTTTAGTTGGAACCAAACTGAGAGTTTAAATAACTTTATAAAATTTTTACCAGTCGATTATTTCAGTTAAATTTTTCATATTTACGCTAAACAAACACGATGACTTTTTTTTTCTCATAATAATTCGTTTTTTTATCATTTTATCATTGATATCATTTCACTAACAGCAAAATATGATGTACATAAATATATGTCTACATATAAGCAATATCATTAGAAATTAAACAAGAGACGCATGCAACAGCTTGATTGTTTCCCGAGATATGAGATAAAACTTGATTTTTTATTGGTGGGGTTATCCTAAAAAATTGCATAAATGAGGCTCTGCATAGATAAATTTGATGGTTGTAATAGGTACTACTAGCATACAAAATTAAACTGGAATTTGTTTCGTTGATAAAATATAATGAACTAAAATATTTATACAGCCACCATTTCGAAAATAAGAGCCTGACCTACTTAAAATATACCAACTTACACTACCTGCTGAAGTGCTTCCTATTCGTTTGCCAAATTTGATAATCATCTGCAAATTATTTCCCTAGATATGACATAAAATAATTAATTATTCGCATAGCACTGGCTTACAAAATGGAGGACAAAAGATTCTCCGTGTAGACACAGTTGATAGTTGCAACTTCTACTGCCAGCATGCACAGTTAAGTTGTAATTCATTACATGGCTTCGAAGATATAGCGTACTATGCGAAAATAGCTAGATGGCGCCAATTTAAAAATAAGTGCCTGTATACTTGCAACATATTTATACATATATCAACTGCCGCAGTACTATTTCCTTGCCAAATCTGTTAGCGATCTGTCTAATGTTTCTCGACACAAAAACTTCATTGATTCCTGTAGCGCTATCTTACAAAATGGCAGACAAAAGTGAGGGTTGTTTTTTTTTGTTTATATAACGCTTGTAATAGATTCTGTCAGCGTACAAAATTTTATTGAAATTGGTCAAACAGTGTGGTAGTTATACCAAATATTAAAATATATATATTAATATGGCTGCCATTTCGAAAATGAGTGCCTAATTAAGTGGAATTACTTAAATTTATCTGGCCCATTACAGTACTACTAACGTCTCAAATTTGTCGAAAATTGGTTAAGTGGTTTTCAAGATATAATGTAAAAGCTTTATTTTTTCATGTGTCGCTATCGTCCAAAAAGGAGAACCAATAACAATATTAACCTCTGTACTCAATACCTACAACATTTGCTGTCAGCATACAAAATCTGGTTAGAATCGTTTGAATGGTTCCCGAAATACGATTTATCACCCTAAATATTAAAATAGCTGCCATTTTGAAAGCAAGTGCCCCGCGAGGTTGAAAAATATAGAAGTTAGTTGTCCTTGCTTAGTACTATATGTGTACGTAGTATAGGCCTACTCACAAGCACAGACACAAACACATACACACGTACATACAAACACGTACATACACAATCGCACACAGACAGGAAAGTGATATACGTCTTTCTTGCTTTCGGAAAGTAGGCTAAAAGTGAGCGATAGCGGCGAGCGTATCAAATACCCGATTACCGGTGCTTGCAAATTTCTGAACAGGCATGAAGTCCTTTCGTCAAGCTGCGTGTAACTACGGAATTTAATGCTATGGTGCTGCAATTATTAAAGTAGTGCATTACGCAGGTCCGGGTGGAATTTTCGTAAAAATTCAAGCAAAATGCTTGAAGACAAATTTTTTTTTTTTACGCTGCGTTGAATGAATCCAAAATAACGTATAACTATAGGGACCTGAAGAATTCTCGGTATTATTTGGCATCAGGATAAAATTCACAGTACTGTATACAGAAGAGCCGGCGTCATCTATCCGTTGGTTGTCGCATAGTAGTGAAGTCTCTCCCTTCCTGACTGACCTACACTTGATTTGGGGCCCACAATTGTAAAGAGTTCATTTATTTGCGCAGAGTTACCCAAGGCGTGTCAAATAAAGTATGATCCAATGACAGACGAATTGCAAAGGTAAACGTGTATAAAGTTTAACGTGTCCCCAAACAATGACGCCAATTTTGCAGGCCTCTGCGCATAACGCGTGAAAAAATCGAGGGACTGATCATCTTCATCCATGATTAGTCTAAAATTCGATATATTTTTCATGTGAAAAAATATTCCTTACAGATTCAGTAGTTTCTGTTAAAACATAATTCCAAACACAAAAAAACTAAGTTCTTACGTTATTTAGATAGCCAAGTCAAGTTATATGTTTAGAGGAAGTTTCACGTAAAAATGTACGAGTTTTACTTAACCGCATACTATAACGCTGAAACCTGGAAAACACTTTATAGTAAAGTTTAATTAATTCTTAGGGGTTACAAAAAAGTAAAAAAAAAAAAAAAGGGGGGGGGGAGGACAAGGGACGAGTAATAAGTTTCTTTTAAGTAAACTTTTTTTCCCTTTTATACTTTGTAACAATGTTAAGAGTATATAATTTTGTAAATAATTTTATGTTCTAAAATTTTATAATCTGATCATAGCCGAATCATGCTATTTGTTTGAGTTCAGGTGAATAATTTGCTTAATTTAATATACCACTGCTTGGATATTTGTCTACACTGCACAAGCGGTTGTATATATCGCATTGATATTTATGTATCATCAACACACCAAAAATACCTCAAAATTTTAGTCGTTTTTCGGTTTTATATTTATAGGAAGAATGTTCTAGTGGTTTGCTGCCCTAATTTCTCTAAGCGTGTCTCGGGCTGCATCGAACTTTTCAGGTCAAGACCAGCAGAGCATAAATTGTACGACGGGCCTTCGGTCCGGTGGTCGTTGTTGAATGAATGAGTGGCTGAATTTCAGCGATAGGTGACGAGTGGTGGGTCGAGTGACCAGCGGAAGAGGAATCTGCGACTTCGAGTATCAAGCAGTGAAGGGTGCGGCTGGTAGGCTGGGCTATTGAACTGGATCCATGAGTGAGAAAAACATTGCAAATGATTGCAACAGACAGGATGAACGTGTGTTAATGATAAGTATAGTCTATTCGCGGTTTCTTCAACATTTTTTAATCAAACATTTGAAACAGCTCCCCATTTATGACGTGTTTAGGGATTTCCAACATATGTCATACATCAGAAGCGTTTTGTACTTGTGTTCATAAAAGTTGTTTTTTTTTTCTTCTTTTAAATGGAAATGTTTTTCATATTTTATTTATAAATTACAATATTTTATTTATTGTAAATATTAATGAAAACGGTGTGAAAATACGTGTGTTGGTAGCGCCTAGTGAGAAATAGTTCTTACACAGAATACTGTTGCACTGAGTGCACACGAATTCCGTACGTTTTCCCTCTGGTGTTACTTTACAGGCATATCCTGGAAGTAGAACATAAGCAGGGCTTCAGAAAAGTCTGAAATAACTGTGAATGGATTATATGAGTTAATTGAATACAGAGAAACAGCGACATTGAGAAGGACGTTAATTACAGTTGAAATAGACATCAAATATTGCACTCAGTAAGAAATAAAAAAAGTAAGAGTGCTGATAAATAATTTAATAATGTAAATAAAAGCGCTGTGAATAAATTAGAAATCAACCTTAGTTCTTTTATTTTTATTAAGGCCTCCATTCCTCACGAACTCAGATACGCCCCTTAGGCGTGCATGTAAAACTGCGCTCTTCTCGAGGAAGACATGTGAACACTGTATATTCAAATTGCCTATAAAAGTTCTGGAAACCTAGTTATTTTGCAGGACATTTCATTAGGGCATAACTTGCTGTTTCCTTCTCCTTTGCAAGGAAGCTACTGACTAGCAATTTGACGATGAAGCAGTGGATTTATCAGCAGCAAAGACGTCGGTAGTTGATTATCTGCCAGGACAGCGATGAGATCGATGGTGTCCGGCAATGAGCTGTCACACCGTGGCTATGGTGGGTGAAGGGGGCTGGGGAGCGGAAGGGCGGTGTTCGAGTTGCGCCGAGACGAGCATCGATCACAGTGGCGGCACCGACAATAGTTTCAAGGGGAGGTGGGGCCGATGGAGCTCACTGCTCGCTCGAGGCTACGCACTATCATGCCCATGTGATGGAGCTAACTGCGATAGTGTGTCAACTACATAGTAAACATTTTCTGTGCATGCTACAAACAAGTATTTAGAAACCAGTTGACAACTATTTTCTTCTAACTCTACAGCTGAAATATGTATTGACTATTTACAACAAATTTTTGTTGAAAAACAATAAAATTAAGGATTTTTTTTTACGCAACTCAGTGTTAATAGTAAACATGAAGTTTACAACTTTTGCTTGTCGAAAATTAACATTAGTTTTAAGCAATTCACGCTAAGTCTTTAGTGAAACTTTCTCTAGTTTATTTGTAGTGCATAGAAATAGAAAATATTTTTACAGCTAATTTATAGGGAATTTCTATATGTTGTTGTGGATGTAGTGTAATAACTCAATAGATACCACATTCGTGTTCTAGATAAAAAAAAAATTATGTCCACTTTTCATTAATTTTTTTACAAGCATATCATTGGCAATATTACAAATATATGTTTTGGAGATTTTACAGAAAAAAACTGTTTGTAGTTCTACAAAGGATTTCATTGGCAACTGGGTTATAAAGAATTTTTCTAGTAAAAGTACAGAAATGTTACGGTGTACAAAGCCTGTAGCCCAAGAGTCTAAAAGGGAACTCTGTGTTAAATAAATTTATTTTCAATGAATCTATTTTAAATGTAACTGTTCCAAACAAAAATTATTTCAGGTAAACTTTCGCATCGAACACTGGAATGTCAAAATAGTATACCAATTTTAATGTTTAATATTTTATTTTCTGAAACTAAACAATAAACTTTATATTTTTTCAAAATATGATGAAAGAATGAAAATTTCTTTGTACTTTTTTTCAGCATGGCAGTCTTTTTTTATTTGAAACATTTATATTTACATTGAGTCATTGAGAAGGAATGTCTTTAATATTGGTTTACCCTAACTGTGAAAATCCTATAATCGTGTCATCGCTCTTTCTTTACCAGAGCCTAATATATGCGGCTCTGTGGTTAACACTGTGCAGGAGAGTATGCATACACGGCAAGGCTCCCTTAAACACATAGTTATTTATTTTTATGAAGATGATTTGCTTTACCCCACTCATTGGTCACTCTAAAACTTCATTATACCTACAAGCAAACGTGGAATCGATCACAGACAGAATGCCATCTTTTGTTTATCTGTTACAGTCACTGCGTTTGCCCTGAATATGCATCCTGAACTACTTATGTTTAATATAACCACAAATGGTACTGAAGCTTCTAGTTCATCGCAGATAAAGTAATTTTCTGATTTAAAATTTCAATACACAACAATTAATAAATTGTGCTGGGCGTCCATTTCCTATTTCGCAATATACCGCAGCTCTTTTCTTTGTGAAACTAGAGTAGAGTATCAGCTCGTTTTCAATTTGAGTTTTGGTGCAGCTATGTCACGCACAGGACTATATTTTGGAACTTGTTGTAGATCATGATACGCAAAAAAATTTTTTTTATCGTAATGCTAGAAACCTTATAGGCTATTCACAGTAAAGTGAGCACATTTTAAGGAATTTTCCTTTAATGAATTTATTTTATGGCAGCTTCAGACGTCAATTTTCTGGAGTGGTGGAATGCATACAAAATGTTTATTGGCCACATGGCATTGTTTATATTAAAAAGTGAAATTTAGTAGGGCCTTAAAAAGTGCTCACTTTATCGTGAATAGACTGTACTGATTTTGAACCCAAAATATTTACTTTAACAGCAGCTATTTCAGATGCTATAGGTATTCGGAATGAAATGTCATGAGCAGTTAAATATCCAGAAATTAAATTAAAAGATACATCGTTAAAGATATAAGTTTTGTGTTTGTACAAATATCTGAATTAAGAACTTAAAGTATGAAAGGGTATCCTAAATTAGACTAAATTATATTGCTTTGTAAATTTCTGTATTAGTTATTAATTTATTTCAACCTTATTTGCAGATGAAGGAATTGTGTTCAGAATTAGTGTTGGCTACAATGTTGAATATTATTATATAACGGAAATATTTTTTTGTTCGAAAATATCATAAAGAAAGATTGGTTTCGGTAAGTTCATTCGTGGACAATGAGTGAAACGATTATTGGTCACACAATATTCTTACGGTTTATTCGAATTATAGGAAGGTACGTTGTGCTTGGTCTCTTAGAGCAAGGCTTATTGTACTCATGTCGTGAGTCTCAATGATAAGAGTTTGGCAAATAAACATTCCTGCTACCTGGTAGCAGTGGAAATGCGTGTGTGTTGAATTCCCTCAGTTTTGTGTGCAAACAAGTACGGTATTTGCAATGTTTAGAAAATAAATATAATTTCTTAAGAGGGCACGGGACATAAATTAATGATATTGAGGTTTATCGTATTTTACAAATTGTATGGAAGCCGATAGAGAAAACGGAGAAAGGGCAACCATACAGAATAGTTTTTACTAACTACGGCAGCAAATATTTTACCTAAATGACGTTATTCTGCCGAGATATTTCTGACGCCGTCAATTATTGTGTTTTTTTGTGGCGCAAGACATTAAGCGAAGTTGATACAGTAATAATGCAAAATACTTGGTCGTTAAGTGGGCAAAACCTATTATATAGGATTGCCATTTTTAATTTTTTCTACGTTGGTTTTCAAAAATCAGTAAACATCAATTTACGTATTTGATATTAATTGATGTCCAACGCCCCCTTAAATCGTGTCCAGTCGGAAAACTAGCGCCATAAACGAAGAGAATAATGGCCATGGTGTAGTTTTTTTTATGATAATATTTATAAGCAGTGTTGTATCAAAGCTAAAAATTAATGTGCGGTACGTTATAAAACTTTCGGAAAATTAAATTTTTTATAATTTTTTAAAAGTTCTTTTATATAGTTTTTGCCGTATTTTCCCGTGGTTTGGTAACAAAATGGAAAGAGACAAGCCAGTTACAAATTGAAACAAAGGCTGCAGAAAGGCTGGACTTTTTCATGATATTGCTGTGATTGTTTTTTAAAAGTTCTTTTATATAGTTTTTGCCGTATTTTCCCGTGGTTTGGTAACATAATGGAAAGAGACAAGCCAGTTACAAAATGAAACAAAGGCTGCAGAAAGGCTGGGCTTTTTCATGATATTGGTGTGATTGTTTTTTAAAAGTTCTTTTATATAGTTTTTGCCGTATTTCCCCGTGGTTTGGTAACATAATGGAAAGAGACAAGCCAGTTACAAAATGAAACAAAGGCTGCAGAAAGGCTGGGCTTTTTCATGATATTGTTGTGATTGTTTTTAATTATGCGAGCGTAAAGTGGAAGCAACGCGAAAATAAAAAATATATTAACTGAATTTATTTTCTCCTATGTGTACTTTGTTATTACGCCACCAGATAGCTTTCAGGTAGTAATACAAGTTATATCAATTTTGTACTTTGGTTATTTAAGTTTCTGTGACTCATCGAAAGTAAAATAATGTTGCCGGCAATTACGTAAAATATATGTAAACAAATAGGTTTAACTTCCCTGTGAATTTCTTTTGGAGGAACTTTCTGATGTGAAAAAATAAAAGAATTTCCGAGTACCTGTAAACGTGTATGTTTTTATAACTTTATTACTAATAATTAGTTTTCGTAAAATACGTTTTTTATAAATACGCCGTGTGTAACTTATGGGTTTTCTCGACGTAAGTTTCTAAGGGTAAAATTCGGAATTCAGCAGGATACTTTCAGATCTGACGATATTTACGTAAACACATACCACGATCGTTTAAAAAATTGTTATTTAACTATTGGCAGAGAACCTCGTTACAAATCTCAGAACATAGCCAGGATTGTGACAATAGATGTTATACATGACTTAAATATAAATCACTTAAAACACATTCAACTAAGACATTCATTGCGGAACGATGATAAAAATATTATAAATGCGAACGTTTGTATGTTTGTTTGTTACTCAATCACGTCGTAACGACTCAGCCGATTTAGATGAAATGTGGTACTGGGGTAGATTATATTCTGGATTAGCACATAGGGTACTTTTCATGCCGGAAAAACGGACAGTTTCTTAGGGAATGTATAAAATATGCCACCATCTATAAAGATGGTCGTTAAATTTTAAGGTTTGATTTTTGTACGCGGTTGAAGCCACGGGTAGCAGCTATTATTTTAGTATAATGGTACGCTGAACGAAAATGCGAAGAAAACTTGATACCTTTAATAATTAAAATAGTTAAGTAATTAATTTCATCAGTTCAGCAACAAATTGCAAAACGAATATATATATATATATATATATATTGTACATTTAATTAAACAAGATTGAAATCAACCCGTCTCTAATTAATTCCTCCGACTATCCCGGAGGGCGCGGTGGTGTAGTGGTCAGACTAATCACTTCCCACCTGGGCGAACCAGACTCGATTCCCGGCGGGGTCGCTCCCGGATTTTCGTATGTGGGAATCGTGCCGGACGATGCCGCTGGTCGGCGGGATTTCTCGGGGATCTCCCGTTTCCCCCGCCCTTTCATTCCCGCGCTGCTCCATACTCTCCCCTTTTCACCCTCATCGGCTCTCAATGCCTCGATGTTGAGAGCCGCCCAAACCTCTTCACTCCGACTATCCCACTGACATATGAGTGCCCCATAGTTATAAGGTTGTTCACAGTAAAGTGAGCACTTTTGAGGCCACAATAACTTTTTTCCTATCAACCGTTTTTCATCCTTCCGCCACATTTTAAAATAAATAATTGTTTTACAAGTAATAAACACAGATTATATATTTCACCGGACTCAAAAGTTAATGTCTAAGGCTACAAAGAAACATGTTTGTTGACTATTATTCTAAATGAGACGGCTTCAAAGAGTGCTCACTTTACGACGAGTAGCCTATAGAAGTGTTCACCTGGAAGCATTTTAGTATTCCCCATTGACGCAATACACTCGCTGGAAGACGGTTTAACTCTGCAAATACCCCCCCCCCCCCCCCCATTGATTTCCTTGCGCTCACGCATCGTCATTATGCACAACTAGCCACAACATAGCTGACTTGGAGTTGCGCGCATTTATAATTATACATCCGCCGATCCTCTCCCAAATAATTGACGACTTCCTCGTGAAGATGTCGCGTAGCGGCCCCCTCCACCTTTCAGTAAGTCATCGACTTGAAACCTATTACTGATGCTAGTGTTTACTAGCGGCGGCACTAGATGGCAGGGGATGTATGCTTCACGATCCAGGTAGCGCCAAGCCATGGACAAAGGTCGCGCGTCCCCTGCGAAACCAGTTGGTCAGTCGTGGACATAAGTGCATGCAGTTTTAACTCTGGGTTGGCAGTGGTGTTGAAAAAGTGGTGAATGACGTATTTAAACGAATGGTAAGACGCAGTTCTTGTGTACAATTAAAGGCAACACTGCACTGATTATTTTAAAACCAAAAAATAATTAAAAAAATTTAATTGGTTTTTTTTACTTTATTTCCTTATTTCCAGGTGTAGGAAATAAAAGGTATTAATAATATTAACATTTTTAACTTACTGGTGACTCAGTTAAGTATATCACGAAATAACCAAGGTATCACGAGATTTCCTACGTATCATGAAACTACCAGTTTAGAATATTTGGCCTAAAACGTTCACAATGCTCTCATTTATCGACAGAAAATGAACAGGAACAAATATTCTTAATAAAGTTTTATAAAAAAAATGTTTGCTATAACGTGACAGGGATAATAAAAAATAATAAAATACATTTAAAAAATAGGCTTAAATCTGAGTCGCGCCTGTTATTAGATGGCTACGAAGACAACTAATTATCGTCAGTATAAGCAAGATGACCAATTTCGAGTTGTAAAATTACTTCGTGAAAACAACTTTTCTATTATAAAGCTTCAAAAGAATGCATGGTGCCCTGCTCGACTCTCAAAGACTTTATATGTAAGGCCCAGAGAGAAGACGACCTGCAAAGCTTGCTGAAATTAGGGAAACCTCTTGCACTTTCTACCGAACTAGAGCAGCAGCTGTTGAAGTACATAATTACTATGCAGGAATTAGGGTTTGGCATGAGTGTCATTGCTATAAGAAAGCAGCCTATAGACTCGCTGTATCACCAGGGAAGAAACATACTTGCGACGAAGAAGAACAAACCGCTGGTGAATGGTGGTGGAAAGATTATAGAAAAAGATAAGGCTTTCTCTCACGATGACAGAGAATATTGCAGCTTACAGATCGTCTATGGCAAACAGAGAAATCCTAAATATTTTTTATGATAGCCTGGGGTCCTTATTGATCAAGTTGGGCATAAAAGATAGACCGGATCAGATTTGGAATTGCGAAGAAACTGGCCTGTCATATGTGGTAAAGCCTTCAAAAATTGTGACAGCAATTGGAAGAAAATATGTATACAACAGGAGTTATGCTGATCATGGAGAAAACTATACCATGCTTTGTTGTGTGTCTGTCAGTGACCAGTGGATTTCTTCTTTAATAATTTTGAAAGGTGTTAGAATGTCCGATGATTTGCAGAAGGACACAATCCCAGGAACAGTTGTGAGATTGTCGCCAAAAGAACGGATCAATGGTGACATTTTCTTAGACTGGTTTCACCACTTCATTCACTCAATTCCACCTGCAAGACCAGTTGTTCTTCTGATGGACTCGCATGCTTTGCATTTTACAGAAGATGTTATCAACACTGTCAAAGGAAACGACATTTGTCTTTTCACATTTCACTCTCACACGACCCATTTGCTACAACCCTTAAATGTCGGAGTTTATCGCCCATTTCAGCTGGCATGGGGGAAGTCTTTGAATAATTACATCCAATCAGAAGCCAGACAGAACAAGCTTCCATGGCCTTATGAAGACAGCATCTTTCAGTGCATTTAGCCCAGAAAATATCCTATCAAGTTTCAAGAAGACTGGAATTTCGCCTCTTGATCGTGATGTCATTCTTGGTGAAGCGATTTCTACATCCAGACTAACAGAAAAGCCACAACAAGATCAAATTCAAGCCAGTCCTGATGTTATCAACTATGTTTGGCCCACTCCACTGGTAGTAAACTGGCAGTCTCCCAAACGGGGAAAGAAATGTGACTGCAGAGCAAAATGTTTGAATTTTGCAGTGATGGAAACACAAAGTAAAAAATCCAAAGGTAAGCGCACACATTAATCTAAGCAGCTTAACATGAACCAAATTCCTTACAGATCGTATATTATTATCATATGTTTTAAATTGTTCTAGGGCACACAAGAAAGGAAACTAGCGAATCAGTTCCATCACCCAGTTCTTCTAAAGTCCAAAAAAACAAGATGATGACTGTGATTGTGGCGTTTGTGGCTTCAGTTAAAGCGAGGATGTCCGAAAGAAGACAGGAGCTAAATGGATTCAGTGCAGCTTCTGCATGGTCTGGTGTCATACAAAGTGCCAGGTAACTTACAGTGAACTTGAAGTTGTGTTTTTGTGTGATGGTTGCACAAGTGATTCTGACGATGAAGACTGAATAAAATGAGAATTTTGGAGTTTGTTGAAGGTAGTGTTAGCGTGTGAGATTTACTAGGCTGATTCTGACGAGGAAGACTGATTAAACAGATAGTTAAGTGTTGGTTACAAAGGAATTATGTTATAGTAGCAATTTATATTATTCATGTTTTTATAATATGTTCGAATGACTACTACATTAAGGTAAATGTGCAATTTTTATGTGAATATTTTGTATGGAGAGGGCTCGGTTGTGGTAATCTACTTTCTTTGTTTGTAATATAATGTAGTTTGTGTGGACATGTTTGGCCCAAGTGAATGGTAAAACACAAAAATATAAATTGTCACGAAATTATCACGGTAATATCACGACATAATCAATGGTATTAAGCAGTGTGTATTAATTAGGGTAGTGAATATATACCAAACAAAAGAATTTTTCTAAAATCATTTCACTTTAAAAACATCTCAGGGCTACTGCTCCATGTTATTATAATCGTTATTCAATTAATGTTTATCGACAAAAATGCAGAAAATCACAAAATATCACGAAATTACCCATGTTTACCCTATGTCGATTTTTACATTATTTCTCTTTCATCACTGCCTATTTAAGTTATAGGTAATTTATACGTGCAGGATAGATATGTTAATAAAATCAGTACTTTCAAAATACCCACTCAACCAGTATCACTGATACTCCTGGTCTGTTCGACTGATGTCTCTGATGTTGAACCTAGCCACTAGAATTATATATCTGTGACGTCACAGTTATTACTGCAGCTGAGGCAGCTGTTGGCAGATGACATTTCCGCTGCGTGCAAATGTTAACTATTTAAATTGCGAGTTTATGTGCCTGCAAACCAGTATTTTACTACTGTCTTCTTGCAGTTTCCCGCCATTATGAGGAATCCGCTTTCGATGCTCTTGTTTCGATACTATAAATAGGCCTAAATCAAAGTGGATTATAAAAATTAAAGAGGAAAATGGCCCGAACAAAAGAAAATGTCAGTATTTACACATTTATTCACGAGGGTAGTTTCTTGGGTTTCAGCATTGGCGGATTCAGTTTTTCGAGTGTGTTTGCTAAATCATTTTAAAGTACCGAATTTACTGGAAAATCTTGCAAATTTCTCCGAAGAAACTTTCCAAGTTTTCTATCTGTTATTTGGCAAAACTGGCTGGAGGGCGAAGAAAGAGCCTCGAGAGCATGTAACAATATAAATGTATGAATAGCGGATTCATAGCAGAGCGCAGTTTGTCATTGTATGTTACTTGTAGTGAAGGGAGACTAGATCGCTATTAATGCTAACTTTTTGTTCGACGGGAGATCAAAAGTTCATCGTTGGTACCGTACCAAATACTCATATTTCTGAATGAAAGTTTAAGGCGTTGAAATTCCGAACTAAGGGACACCCGCCCCCTCACCCCTTTTTTTTCTGAACTGTGTTGCCTCTCATTAGTTTCTCCCCCATATTTGCCTTTTTTTAATAGTCCCCTGGGTTTCAGGATTTAAAAAACCACAATCTGAACTAATCTGGGTTTTTACAATAAATTCTTAAATTTTGAACTACTGTTCACATACACCATGGAAATTTATTTTAACAACTTTATAAACAAGAATAATCGATAGTACGTAATAAATAAAAATACAGACGATTGTATTGTGGTTTGAGTTCGGTTTTTCGATTAGTTCTTTGCGACAATTGCAATATTAGCACGTTGGCGACGTCAGTAGCTGTAAGTTTTGAATGCAAATTATTTTCGTTCATTTACCGTCTACGTGAACTGTTATGTATTATTTGGTACAATTTTTTTCATTTGTTATGATTTATGTTTCCCTCTTTTTTGTTTGTGCATCTTGCTTGCAAGTTGTATCTCCATTTTTATGGCAGAAGTTGTTGTAAATATTTTGCGGCATTTATTATGAGAGAATTAAGTTAACCGCCAGCTGAAAATAAATGGTACGATCAAAATTTGATATCTTGACGATATGTTTTTTCTGTTTACGTCTTTACAGACAACAACATTTTTTAAAGTCAAGTCGGTCTTGGAAAATGGAAACGTGTTTCCGAAATTTATGTTATATATTTTTTAAATTAAATTTTTTACAAGTAATTTGTGATCTGAGTTTTTATTAAGAAATGGGTATTTTCTTGTACGCAATCTGGGATTCTTATAAGTCTGTGAGTGACAGCACTGCGTTCGAATGTGCCGTAAAAATTACGAGAAAGGGGCATAGGCTGTTTCTGAATACTAGCCTAATGGATCCCACAGGGTAAGGAATCCACAAAAAGTGCACTCTCGTAGATGCGGCCATATTGGTTTAGTTACCGAATTCTCACTAGGGATGCTGATGGATCTCTTCACGCGTCCACTGCCAAGGGATATGACACTCGCATCCACTGTCGCACCCACACATCCCTTAGCTACGGAATTCGTTCATTTGTTTATACTATTGTTTACACTGATTTCCTACGTGGTTTGGCTGTGTGTTTGCTTTAAAATTGTTAATTAAAGGAATGAAAGCTTTTTTTTTTTTTTTTTTTTTTTTTGTGAACAGTGCATAAATTGGACTCCAACACAATCGGAAAACATTAAATGCTGTTTAAAATTATTACCACTTGTGCAATTAACTTCATTATACACATTAATAATTTCAACAAATGCATTTGTAATTTGTATATGCTCATCAAACATAAATTGCCCTATTTACAACTAATCTTGATTTCTATTTGCAGCCATCGCCAAGTATAAATTATAAAAAAAACCCTCTAACAAGACTTTCATCTGCAGTAAATTGTTGACATTTCATCGAGAGCCCATAGATAACACAAATAAAGATACAACTCGAAAGTAGTAAAAAGTGTGTTACAGCTAGCGCTACCTAAGCGCGCTCTAACTGTAGCAGAATTAGGATGTTAACAAACCCCTTCAATGCAGCCATTTCCACAGTGGACGAATCCACTGAATTCGAAAACAGCCTTAGTGTGACAGACAACCGACAGGTGGAAGAAGGAAGCTGGCTGGCTATTCGAAGGCGCAGCAGTAGTTTCAAGATGGAGGGTTCACCTTCAACATGCACCGAATAGGATCAAATGTTAGTTATTCTTTTCCACTCGAAAAGTCTTTAAAATCAGACTGACAGGAAGGGGCACCAGGACGGAAACGATGACGTAACAATTTCAGGGCCGTAAAATCGGACATAATAACTTTGTGACTCTCGATCGGCATAATGTGGTCTCGTTCAATCGGATGCACGACTATGATGCGAACATGACTTATAAAGGCTGCTCACGAGGATGTGAGCACTTTTGAAATCAACCTTTGGAAAAAGTCGCTGCCCCTGCCTATTATTATAGTATGGGCAAGCCCTCGCTGAGGCACTTGTATGAACGCACCACTACACGTCCTAGGCGAGCGAGGTCATGGAAGCGAAGCGCCATGGCGACAATCAGGACACGAGCCGCAGGAGCAACTTGCAAACAAACGGAGTAATTTGTAAACCACCAAGTATATAAGGAAGCCAAGGAGTTCAGCTCGGGGTCTTACTACATCCAGCCGACGACGGGGCAACATGGACCAGCAGATGAGGTTTCGTCCGCCGTAATCGTAATAAAAATCAGTAGAGACCTGCAAAATTTTTCTCGTTATTATTTAAGGACAGACTGAACTCCAACTTACTGTGCGTTTGACTGACTTCAACCATTAGCTGGGAAAATGTCTGCCACGTCTCGGGGAACTCTTGTATCAATAATATGAGGTCAGCGGCAAAGTGGCCAATCTCTTTTAAGGATATCGAGCAGATACGTGCCTTTCATTGAAGTGCAATGGCCAATGAAACCACTGGCTGTGCTCACTTGTTTGTATGGCAACGGGGTCTAACCTGTCACCGACAAATAACGCGAATTTTGCACGTCTCTAGCAATCAGCCTTCGGCAACACAAAGGTAAAGCTGTTCCGGCAATTAAGAAACTCCTGGTAGTTCGATGCGTGGCTTGCTTTATTAGATAATGTATAAAAATTGCAGGTAAAGATTAACTTAACGTAATACGCTCCCCCGGTGCAGTTTAAGGAATTTACATCAAATGTAAAGTGTTTTATAATTTATAATGCAATAGGATGCACAGTTAATGGTTTTAATTACAGGACGTAATGAAATAACATTGTGGTCTCCATCAGAGTTACGTTTCCCCACATAGTTTGTGTAATCCCCATATGGGAGTACAACACTATGCATATATTGTAACGGGCGCACCGAGGGACATGCGTCCAGTTAAGTTGCTAACAATGGATGGAAAGTAGTTCCCTACTTAACGTCGAATAAAAAGTGTTGGCTAACCATTTGTGATAACTTACATTTATTTCTTATGCTTTCTGTATTTTTTTTTTAAACCACCGAAGTGCAAAATTGACCAGATTTGTAAAAAATATACTTTTCTAATGATTTAACAGTTTCACTTGCCCGACGTATGAACAAAGTGATGAGGCCCATGGCAATATTAACTCTGCTTAAGACGGAAGAATACACAACGTACGTATAAGGAGAGCTTTAGCAGGGCTTTCGAAAGTGCTCATTTTACCGTGAACAGCCTATACTTGGAGCCACTCAAGCGCCAGGTGTGGGTGGGGCCCACGACGAGTGGCGACATTTCGGGCGTCGGCGAAAACTTCCTCGCTACTCCGTTGTACTGCCGTACTGACTTCGGTGCTAAACAAATGACCTCGCAAAGAGCTGCTGATGTTAGCCATAAAAGCCGAGCATACATTTCGTTACTTTAATTTCATCCTCATAATCCAAACAAAATATTACCCGCCAAAGCAGGCGCATTCACAAATATTATTTTAGCATTTGATTTGACTCCCTTTTCACTTAAATTATATGTAATGAAGTCATTAAATTTGTGGACGAAGTTATGCATGGCTGCCCTAGCTCGAGGTGCCAAACAGTCCCTGAACTTATTGAATGTTGTAGTGTAACAAATGTATTTTATTATAGTGGTTTTCCAGAAAATTTTCACTCGAGTATTTCCGTGCCTGTATTACAATACAGGCTTTTTAATCATTTTATACGTATATGGGCGTTTCGGCAAATTATCGCTCGAAAAAATTGTCGTTTATTACTTTCGAAGTTGTACACGTAGGGTGAAAAGGAAAATCATAGGTATGATCGTACGTTTCACTAATTTGATACCGTAATTTATTGTAAAAGTATGCCTAAAAGTATGTGTAACAGTGTATGGTTCTGGCTTAAAAGTAGTAGGACCGGAGCTGTTTCACTTCACTTTTGATTGATTGAAAGGGTTAAATTGATATAAAAGGGTTAATTAAATCGATTTAAAAGGTTAATCAAATTGAAAGGGTTAAATGGATGGAAAGGGTTAGATGTAGTGAAAGGGTTAAATGAATTGAAGGGTAAACTGTATTGAAAGGGCTAATTTTTCATCCGATCGATTTTTTTATTGCTACAAGAGTGTGCTAAGGGACAATTATCTTTCTTTCAATTCTGTGAGTTGGGGAGGAGCTCTGGTGCATTCTCACCTTTGGAGCTCTGCCACTCGATAAAGTGTGGCGTGTTGGGTACAGGTTATGTATGTGGTGAATTTTGTGCAAGAGTGGCATAAGTGTAAATATTGTGTCTCGTAGATGGTGGTGGGAGATAGGCGACTTTGAAAGATGCGATTTAGGCGCTGAACCATAGTAATGACGAACAATTAAATAGACGACGTCTGTTTCAGAATGCAATTCAACGTTACACATGAGAGAAAAATTGCAGAGTGTTTAAACGAGTTCTACCTATGAATAAATTACGCGAAGGACTCATCGAATCGGAAATTTCAAACGAACGCAACTACGTGAATAACATCTGGTGTCCACAAGTGGTAAACAATCACAATTACACGATTCTCCAGGTGTCTTAAAATGAATTAATTAACTCATTAACGAAGCAAAAAAAGTCCCTATAAAATAAATGACAATCGTCCTAAACACAAGATATATGGAAAAAATGTGACACTTCTTGACGCGTCTCGCACATACCTGACATGATTTTAAAACACGTCTGTCTGCCTGTGAGACTGGTGAGGAACTTAGGAAACAGAATCCACACTTTAAAATAAATAAATTAATTAACAAACATAACAAAGAAAACGTTTAATATACGTCCATTCTCTCGGGAGGTCGCTGTAGCACTGACTTTGATGTAGCACTTACGTCAACTTATAAGCTGTGTTCAGAACAAACATAACCTACATCTCAGGTGAAAAACTCGGAAATTTGAATGAAAACACGAAACGAATGTTTTCAAATAAATTAAACGGCTCACGGGCACAAGTACATGAAAATAACTAAACACGTAATGAAATTGCACCAGGAACTCTCCCACAACACATCTGTCAGCCTCGGATGCGGTGAATGAAGAATGAATGAAGCGAACTTACATCGAGAGCTTGATTATATATATATTTATATGTGTGTGTGTGTGTGTGTGTGTGTGGAATGCGGCTGAGTTCAAATTTTCGAGAATAACTCTGTGTTCGTCCTACAATAGACAACGAAATAATAATTTATTAACGAAATTTGCTGTATTGTAAGAAGAATTCACTTCTAACACAAATTATTTCCGTCGAAGCATAGGGACACTCGGATAATACGAAGGACTTAATCCCACAAAGTGTAATTATGCAACCCTATATGTTATTTTAAATAACCGACATACTACAAATTTTTCTGTTAAGTCTGAGAAATTCACGACACTAGTTACCGAAACGACAGTTGAAAATCATATCAAGTTTTGGCGACCGAACTCAGAAACGGGGTTTACACGAAAATTGTTTTATTCCCGATAAATTTAATTTTTGGAATATTAACGAGAATCGAGGCTATCACTCACCAAAGCTTGCTGGCCGCCGCACCCGGAGAAGTTGGGAGGGCCGATGTACAGTATTGCGTCTGTGCAGGGTGAAGGTTGTCGTGAAACTAACATGGCGCAGACTGTGAGAACTGTTTGCGTTGCTCCTCACTGCACCCCCTCCCCCCTTCCCCAAACCGCATCTTTGTGCGAAAAGGCTGTTTCTATCCAAGGTCACGCAGCCCCCTCCCTGCAATGCAGAGTTCGTTTTTTGAGGTCTGCTCTGTCCAAGGTCACACAGCAACACCCCTGAGGGCATTTTCGGCATTACAAAGCTCCCGTCCACGCACCCTTCCATCGATCCAACACTGCAAAATATTTTTAGCCCCAACCACCCCCTCCGCCTACACCAGCCTAGAGTTCGTTTCCGGAGGACTGCCCCCTTCCAACGCAGCGCTTCGCAAAACATGCCCACGATACCTTCAATGTCAGAAACTGTTTTCGGATGACTGGCCTGTCCACGGAGGGTGCTGCACAGCTCCGCTATTGATCCAAGACCAGGCAGTCCCCCATTACCTTACACCACTCAATAACGTGTTTTTCGCATATCTCGAGAAATGACCAGTCCACGCAGCCCTGATCCCACTCCCTTCACAACCTAGTGCAGACTGTGCGTTCTCCGACACGAGAGTTGCCTCGGTGAGGAACGGAGGTTTGCTTCAAGGCCAAAGCGAGTCTTTTGTGCAAAACGTTTGGGGAGCCTCAATCCCTCGAGGCAGCAGCGGATTTTGAACTGACCTGGGCTAACTACCCCTCCACCCTCTTCCCCACAAACTGTTATTTGACTTGGAGACTGAAGCTCCCTCAATTTTTTTCGAGACACAAGAGTCTCGTGTATTCCCAGCGAAATAAAAATTTCACAAGTCCCGTCGATGAAACTTTATTTCCCTCATCACTAAGCAATACGTTCCCACCAAAACACTATATATTTTTATTCTGTGAACTTTTTGTTACGTTTTCCAGCAAACTTTAACTCGTTTTCCACCAAACTTATTTAGGTTTAAACTAATCAATTATTCATTTCCATACCAACAAAACTATAAGACATATTTTTAACTCACAAAATTTTTTTAAGTAATCAAAATCACACATCTTTCCACTTACACAAGTTAAGCTTAGAACACCATTATTAGATTTAAGCAATTTTCAAGTTAAACTTTTTTTTTCAATCATTGAAAAGTACATGAAACAAACTCGTTCGAAATGTTTTTACTTTCAATCCTTTTTTTTAAATATTTGTGCATATTTCACGTCTAGTTTTTCCTAGCTTTAAGTAATTTAAACTCTACTATTTACCATAAAATGCATATATATTTGAACTTATTTACAAATTGTTTTCCTTAGAATATAAATAAAGACGTGATATTACTGAAACAGCACGTATCTAGCTTGAAATGACTGCTATCGAAGCTGAAATATGTTAAATTTCACGACATTTCAACTGATTATCCCTAAAAGATCAAATTTATCCCAAATTTATAGGAAAATGGTAGCCATTTCTCATACATTGAATTTTATTTTTTTAAAAAGCATTCAATTTTGTTTTCTAACTTTGTATAAATTATGACTGAGTTTTTACCAGCAAGCATCTTCGTTTTGAATCTTGAGCTGCAGCAGTAGTAATCTGTTTTTATGCGAGAAAATTATTTTTATTTCAAAGTTCGTTGGTTTCTCCCAGCTGTAGAGTTGCAGAACAGCAGTAAACATTGTGGTGTGTTGCCAAGAGGTCTTTCTATCAGTCCCCTGAAAAGGTATTTGTGACAGTTGATGCTCGGTTTCGTTAAACTTCCCAAGGTTGTCCAAGTTGACCAGCAGCCCGGCAAAGTTTTCTCGAGATAATTGTCTGTTCTCTCTCCTTTCAAATTCATTCATTCAGAGATGTTCATTTCTCTCCAAAATTTTTGTAATTCCCCCTTCAGAGTGTGTTTGTTTTATTACAATTCTTTAATTGAAATGTTAGTTTTTAAGGTATAATATTTTTTCTCCATCATCAAATTGTAAGTAAACAACTTGTAAACTTCTCTTCCTTGAAAGTGAGCAAACAAATAAATAAGCTGTTACCTGGCTTTAAAATCTTTTCAAGTTCCAAACCTCAAAATCTTAGCATCACCTACTAATCTCAAGTTACCAAGAAATATTTTTCATTTAATATGAAGTACTTCATATTCAGACACATCCAATCATTCATAAGCTATTATAAAATGGCACGGGGAATTTTCAAGCTAATAAATAACAAGTCACAGTATTCCAGTTTAACATGTAAAAATTTTATTCAAAAACAATTTTTTTTTTCAAAAACATACCTTAGTTACTTTTCCTAAAACAAATTATCTACATATTCACACCAAACATTCTAGTATCGCTAAGGTTTAAAGATATTACTACTGAAAACCTAATAAGCTTAAAAAAAAAAAGCTATTCCTCATGCTACATCACAAATTATACAATTATTTACAAACGTTTATCAACATGTTACCACTTTAAGCTATTCAAACTTTTTAACCTAAACACCATCTTACATCATAAAACTGAAAAAAAATCTCAACAGAGTACGTTACGGCTGAAAACTCATTAAACATATTTGCCATTTACGTGTGTAATCCATTCAAGCTTTTTAACCTAAAACACCATCTTATGTCGTAAACGTAAAAAAAATAATATCAACAATTCCTGTTACGACTGAAAAACTCTCCAAAATTTTATGATTAAAATCATAAAGTTAATTAAAACTTTACAACATTTCACGTCAGAAATCATAAAATCATTAACTTTCTTAGCAAATTATTAAAACTTTGAACAAAATTAATGAAATTTTCTTAAAATCATTTAAACTTTTAACAAAGTCTTTATAATGTGAAAGAAAATTTAATGAATTGTTTACAACTTTGAACAAAGTGAATAAAATTTTCTTAAAATCGTTAAAACTTTTTTAACAAGTCTTTAGAATTTAAATGAATTTCGTTAAACTTTTATTAAATCGTTAAACATTTTAATGAAGTGAATGAAATTTACTTAAAATCAATACACTTTGTTTACAAATCGTTCCAACTTTATACTTTCAATAATTAAAATTTGTAAAAACTTTAATTTGTAAATAATATTAAATTTATAAAAACTTAACATCATATTAAACCTGAAAATCTTGTCACCTTATGACATCTGAAGATCCTTAAAACTGTAAAACTGAAAAATTATTAAATTATGTTGCTTCAGAAAGCATCACTTCATATTACATCTTAAAATCGTGCATAACTGTATGTTTGAATTTTTTCATTAAAAAATATGTTTCGAGATAAAAGATAAGCTGGATTTGCATTTCTTTACAGTAACAACTGGTGGTGGTGGTGTTGATATTGGCGATTTTATAAGAGTATAAATAATTTCCTGTGGTGAAGATATGAATAGAGGAGGAGGTTGGGAAATTAATTTTCGCTGCGGTGATAATAATAATCCAGGCGACTGTAAACTTGACTCAGGTGAAAAACTAAAATTGATCTCTAAATTTTCCCAACTCTTGATATAAATAGTTTTTTTTACATATCTTCCTGCACATTATTTGTGGTTAAATCTAGTGGAGTGCAACACAAACACTTTGATGATTTATGTATAGGTGCCTCACCTGATTTGATAACTGATGAAAAATCTAGAGGTTCCAATCTCGACGTCGCAGGCATCGCTGTAAACTTCAAGGTCGAAGGGGTTTGCTGTAGCCCTCGACATCGAAGGTGTCGCTGTAGACCTCGACGTCGCTTTAGACCTCGATGTCGAAGGTCATTAGTGCAGCTTTCAATATACTTGCTCTCGGCGATGAAGGTGTTACTGTAGGATTCGTCAGTGTAGACGTCAAGAGCAACTGCTGTATAGTAGATCCACTTTCTTCGTCGTCATCCAAAAAATCGAATAAATTTTTTGCCAAAGCATCTGGTCTGTTTAAAAAATCATCAAAATAATCCAAGTTAAATTCTGTAACTTCTTTGTTAAAATATTGGGTAGATAAGCCAAGAATATAATCTTCATACGAGCGCGACATGCTAAGGCGAACCAAACTGACAAACAACTAGAAACAGAATTTCAAATACCCAGGTAAACGCTCGGGCAGCCTGATTTCTCCCCTCCAACCAGAAGTCAGAAGTCCAAACACCCAGCCCCCTCCCTTCCCACACCCCCAACTATCAAATTTCTTCAAACCCTCACCCCAAATCTCTTGAGACAAACCTCTCTGCTCAGGTTGTTCCTCGAAGAAATGAACAACATTTAATTTATTTCTGAAATAACATCTGCTTGATAACAAATTAATTATGTTTGATTAACAATCACTTAAAATGATTAGCAATGTATTAGAGATAAACATAGTCAATAAAGCGATGTATAATTTATAGAAGAAAAAAAAAATTATAATCCATAAAAACCAATCACGCTTGCTATTAACCCTCGTTTTGCTTCTCTAAGATTACTTTAACCTTTTAAAGGAAATATTATGTACATTTTTTCGAAATTTTAAATGTAACTACTTTTTAATAGAATGAACTATTGCGTTGCGCGATATTATTAAATCAGCTAGTATTTCTGCAAAACTTAAATTTTCATAAAATAATTTTTATTCACAATATATCTTATCTAAGTCAAGAAATGTGCTATGCTTTATGATATAATTTTAGTACATATGTTCCCGTTTTCTTAATCCGTATATTGCTAATCATATTCACGCTATCCATATACAAAATTTTCCATAAATGTGCCCAAACATGTTTTCGATATGGTTAAAATTATATTTTATAAGATATTTTTAAGATTTGTTGGTAACAATTAATGTGTATGGGGAAATAAAAATTGTTTAATAAATATTTGTTCATTTTCATATACGTCTTGTGTACTTTTTTTAACTTATGTATATTTTCCTGTGTAATGGAGATTGCAAAGAGAATATTAATTTTTATCAAGTAGAAAACGTAATATTTTGCTCGAGAGTTTTCAAACAGCTAGGAAGACGTTTTGCCCTAGGTATCCTAAACAGTTAAAATCGTTTACCTGAACTGCCCTCCCTCCCAGGCCGGATCAAGGTCCTTGATAGCTTGCTTTGTGAAAAGAGACACTTTCCCTAGGGCATAATAAAACCGAAATGCATTCTATGGGGATTTGTTGAAGTCAGGCGGGCACCCACCGAGATCTCGGCTTTTGTAGTTGGTACTATTGGACAAATTTTGAAATTTAACCTCGAAGTTTTATGACTCTGGTTAAGGAGTGGTCACACTGTTAAAGTTGTAGATCTCTAAACGTAACTGTTTTTTCACATCTGGTGACATTGGCAAACACTATAAGTTTTTAACATTTCAAAATTGATTATAAATTTATTAGCCAATAACATTTAATTGGATATTTTTCAAGTTATTCATTTAAGTTTAAACATCTATACAATTGAGCATATCTACCTTTTTCTCACGCAGGAACGAATTTATATTTGTTTAATTAAGAGTGGTTTGTTCGTTATTCCTTTTATGTTTACAAGGTTTCAAACATACCTAACTCGGCCGGGACTCGGACCTAACTTATATTAACCATGCCTTACCTGTAATGGTATATTATATTGTTAGTTATGGAAAAGTGGTCAGAGTACTCACTTCCAGAACTTTTCCTCTGGGTTTTTCTTTACACAAGTATTTCTTGTTAATACAACATACTTTTTTTTTCTTTTTCTTTTAGAATATATATATATACATATATATATATATATATATATATATATATATATATATATATATATATATATATATATATATCTGTTACACTTTTATTACTTTTCTCTCACACTCTCTCTCTCTGTATGTTGAGAGAATATTTTTTCTTTGGAAAACAAATATACTTTTAAAAAGGAATAGGTTAAATGAAAGCGAAAATTCATTTTTAAATCGTATTTATTGACAAAATATATACAAACACAAGCTGTTTCAAAAATTTATATACAACGTTTTTAAAGACAAATATATATATATATATATATATATATATAACATAATCTCTGTTAAAAGCACACAGTGTTCCACAACACACACATACACACAAGTTACTACAAAGTGTTGCAAAACATACACAAGTAACAATAGGATGTCCCAAAATTGTTAAAACCATTTGTTTCCGAAACAAATTCGAAAGGGTTTACTCCAACGTGCTAATAACATGCTGATATTCAATTTACACTTCGATTTCTGTATGCAAGAACAGGTGATTTTGTTGGTGTCTATCCATCTTTACGAACTAGTGGAATACATACAATAAAATACATTTATATTAAATTTCACTCATTAGTTCTTCATCCCAAATAATGCCCTATCACTCGAATAATATCCACAGGTGATTTGGGAGGAGAATCATCATTGTCTGTTTAACCCCAGTGAGACATCATTGCCCAAGTTAGCATTAATTTTGAGTTTCCTTCGGCAGAGAAGAATGACGAATTAGATCCATATGTTTTACGTAATAGTTTGATTGAGGAGCAATTATATTATGTTTGAATATCTATTACTTTCCCGTTATACACACTTTCTAAAATGTGTTTTTGCTCAACTCCACCTACATATATTTCACAATTATTTAAGTAATGTTTGCAAATATCTTCAATATGCTAATACTCTATACATCCACTCTCCCATTTTAAACTGTGGTGATGGTTAGTAACCCATTATCATTTAAATCGACTAACTTTATTAATTTATCTTGAATATTGTTTGATTGTGATTTAAATACATTTAGCGTATAGTGTTTATGTCTTCAACGTAATGTTTATTTACCTCAACGATATCTTTCACAGCCATACCCACATTATATAATATGTGTCCATTCAAATCACAATTCCCATTGCGATTTTTGGTTAAACAGCTATTGTATTGGTCAAGATCTTAAAAGATTTTAATACAATGGTTATAAAATTATGATACTAAATAAAATATTTTAAAATTATGTTTGATGTGTTATTTTATTTAATAAATTTGTAGATAGGTAATGGATGTAATATTTATTCTGCAATCAATCCGCTTGTAGATTGGATTATTGTTTCATTGGATTAACATTTGAGCAATAATCCTGCATGTTAAATCACTTTAATGATACATTTCATTTTAAAAAATCCCAACTTTTTTATTTATTAACTTAGATAAATTTTTTTATAAAAAGAATTTTAAGCAGGGACAGTGTAAAGTTTTTCATAACCGCTGCCTATTACAAAAGAAAGGTAATATTGATCCTGCATTAACGATTTCATATAATACTGTAGAGAGAGGATAGAAGAACGAGAGAGATATAAGTAAATATAGGTTGATATTCCTAACAGCAATTTAATGCAATTTCTTATAAATATCAGTAAGGGGTTTAGACAACCATTCAGACAAGATTGGGTTTCGCTGATAGAAAAGAAATGTTATAATTTCATTTCCTTCGTAGCATTAATTACGGTAATAATAACAATGAAATAAATTAAATTACCTTTGGGAAAATTTTCATCTAAGATTTATGAAAGTTTATCACTTCGCTACGGGGGATTTGGTGGAAGAGGTGCAGAAAAATAGTTCATCGCATAAGCGAAAGTTAATTGGAAACATTAAATTACATTTCCGTAAATACAGTTACATATATAATGATTCTATTTCCAATCGAGAATCATTTTCAGCACAATTTATTGGATATTTATTCGATGGAAATAATCATTCAAACACTTGAGAGTCTAAATGCCAGAATTTTTTCAAACATCCCCTGGGCAGAAATGTTTTAAGGCTGTTGACCAGCTCCAGGTATGGCGAGTCAGGGAAGGGGCAAGTGGGGGAATAACTATTCCTCTCAAAGAACCGGACTGGGCAGATTTTCGGCAGAGTCCACAATTCATGGGTAAACCGTAATTTTGCAAACAAATAAACATTTTGGAAGAGTCTAACTTAGAAGGGTGTGTGTCAAGTGTAGAGTCACTGACGTTGTTGAACATATGATGTGATCTGGGCTGGTGATGAAGGGAGGAGGGTGAGGGTTCGTGGCCTTGAATCGACAGCGAAGGTGGGGTGCTTGTACTTGGGAGTTCTCCAGCCAGCAGAAAAATGTGCCCTGGGTTGGTGGTGAAGGGTGAGGGTGCGTGGTCTTGGACAGAGCAGCCCACGGAAAATGAACTCTGCGTTGGAGGGGAGGGGGCTGCGTGACCTTGGAGAGAAACTGTCTTTTCGCACAAAGACGTGGTCTGGTGATGGGGAGGGGGGATGAGGGTGCAGTGAGGAGCGACGTGAACAGTTCTCGGAGTCTGTCGCCATGTTAGTTTCACGGCAACCTTCGCCCTGTATAGACGTGACACTGGACTTCAGCTCTCCCAACTTCACCGGGCGTGGCAGTCAGCGGGCTTCGTGACACGACCAACGGGCAGCGATGTCCCCGATTTGCGGTGTCGGCCAGCGGACTTCGGAGAGTGCTAGCCGCGATTCTCGTTTTAATATAAAAAAATATTTAATTTATCGGGAATAAAAAAATTTCGTGTAAACCCCTTTTCTGAGTTCGGTCGACGAAACTTGGTATGATTTTCATCTGTCGTTTCGGTAACTAGTGTCGTTTATTTCACAGACAACGGAAAAATTTGTAGTAGGTCCGTTATTTTAAATAATATATAGTACGTTTCTATAAAGTGTTGCATGAGTACGCTTTGCGGGATTAAGTCCTTCAAAGATGCCCGAGTGTCCCTACGCTTCGACGGGAATAATTTGTGTTAAAAGTAAATTATTCTTACTATAGTGAAACTTTCGTTAAAAATGTATTGTTTCGTTGTCTGTTGTAGGACGAACACAGAGTTTTTTTTCGTAAATTTCAACTCAGCCGCTCTCCACGTATATATAGTCCGGCTCTCGACGTAAGCTCGCTTCATTCATCCACCAGCCTCCGAGGTGGACGGATGTGTTTTGTGGCGACTCCTGTTGCGATTTAATTACGTGTTTAGTCATTTACATGTACTTGTATTCGTTAACAGTTTACTTTATTTGGGAACATTCGTTTTGTATTTTCATTAAAATTTCCGAGTTTTTCACCTCAGTCTATAATCAGATGTAGGTTACGTTTGTTCTGAACAGAGCTTATAAGTTGACACAAGTGCTATATCAAAGTCAGTGCTGCAGCGACCTCCCGAGCGAATGGACGTATATTGAACGTTTTCTTTTTTACGCGTGTTAATCAATTAATTTCTTTTCACGTGTGGATTCCATTTCTAAAGTTCCTCACCACGGACGCGTTTTAAAACATGTCTGGTATGTGCGAGAGGCGTCAAGTAGTGTCACAATTTTTTTCATATATCTCTTGTGTTTAGGAAGGCTGCCGCTTAATTTATAAGAACATATTTTTTGCTGCGTTAATCAGTTAATTCGATCATTTTAAGACACCCGGAGAGTCACGTAATTGTGTTTGTTTACCACGTGTCGACACCAGATGTAATTCACTTAGTTGTGTTCGTTTGAATTTTACGATTCGACGAGTCCTTCATGTAATTTGTTCATAGGTGGTACTCGTTTAAACACAATGAAATTTTTTTTCTCCCATGTGTAACATTTCATTGCATTCAGAAACAGTCGTCGTTTATTTAATCGTTTGTCATTACTAAAATACTTAAAATTACCACAACACGTCTGTAGACGTTGTGTTTTTTAAACCTACCTAAGCAAGTTACGACGCTGTGATGAATCTGTATTTCCGTGGCACTAATAAGTATACTGTTACGGAGTGTTTCGTTAGCCGCTGCGTGTGAAACTGCTTGGCGTGGATGTGTGGTGATCGTTACGCCGGATATGCGCGTGTGCGTGATTTCAAATATTTGATGCGAACTGCTTTAATGACGAAGTTATCATTTACATCCGAGGATGTTTATTTATCACAATGTTGTGCCTTTGTCCTGGGTGTTTGAAACACAGCCGTGTAACGTGATTTGCTACTAATTCCAACAAAATAACCAAGCCCAGCTCCAATAAATTTCAATGAACCTAATACACAGTAATTTTCAATACATATAAATATGAGTGGAATTAAAGTTACGGTAGGCTTATTTGCGTGCATGTTCACAGTTATATTTTAAATTAAAAAAAAAAAAATTGAGCGACACGAGTTGTGTGCTTGATTTTCATGTCGCTTTTTCGTTGGACTGTCTATTCCTACGTTATCCGAACTGAGGCCGTCCTTTCAAAGAAATAACCCAACACATATCAATAACAAAAAGTTAAATAGTACAGTTCATTACCCCACAGTTGTAACAGTGTTAAACACAGTCGCGGCATAATATTAACGTGCATTACGTGTAATGTACTATGTCGTGGGAAACAAATATGTTAATGTAACGTAACCGTAAGAACTATCGTTAATTCAGGCATTTTTAAAACATCATAAAGTTGACCTAAATAATGTTATAGGCCTAAACTGTGAATATTCGTTCGAAATGGTTTTTGAAATAGACCTTAGGCAGAATTCTTTGAAAAGCTGTAAACAGTAAACAACATATTTGACAGGTATAAAAGTAGAAGTCACATTTCAATGTTTATATTTAGGTGTAGCGAAAGTATACGAACACATGTATACACACGATGGCATATGAACATTGATTTTGACAGATACTACATGGCAGTCACATGGCAATGTTTGTTTACATTTGGCGGAAGGATACGAAACGGGCCTGCAAGTAGAAATTTAGCAGGTCTTCGAGAAAGTTTCTTCCAATGGGGAGTGGACTATAGCTCCTCCTCAACCCCCCCCCCCCCCCCAAAGAGAAATAAAATTGTCCCTTAGCACACTCTTGCACCAACAAAAAAAATTGATCTGATTAAGATTCAACCCATTCAATACATTTAAACCTTTCATTACTTTTAACCCTTTCAGAAATTTATGGAATGATTCTTTTATTCATTCATTTACCATCAGATTCATGTATACATATTTGTATCATAATTGCTAAGTTATAGACAATGGCTTATTAGCGCATTTATTTATTTTTATTCTACAAATATATACATTAGAACAAATGTCTTACATCATATGTGAAACGACATCATATTTAGGGGAGAGGGCGGCCGGACGAGGTTTTAGTGCAAACTCCGGTAACGTCACTCAACCATAGATGAAAGGAAACGGAAATATCCTGGTAGGGTGTAGACACACCACATTTCGTGTAGACAGTATACACACACGAGGTGTGTACAGAGCTTTATGTGACCGGAACAGAAGGTAAACATCCGGGACGGGATCAATACTCGTCAGCTACACAATGTGATCTAACTTTACCTTCCACGAACTGGAATGAACTGATGTGAACACAAAACAGCTCTTCTCTCGTGCCTGGGCATACCCTTGTGACTTATACGAAAAATACGTTGATGATGATATAACACGTCAAGCCACGCCTGCGCCGCGCCGCGTTAAAACATGCTACTGTGGTTATTTCAATACCATTATCTAATCGGATCTCCCCATGTTCGATTATCAAACAAATGTGTAGTTGAATGGATTACGTTGCTGAAGTTCCTACCATATACTCGCACTAATGAAAATTTGAAGTTAAAAAAAAAAAAAAAAGGAATCCCGAAACTGAAAAAGAGGGACCAATCAAAGGTCACGTCTTCCAGTTTGTTATTTTTAAAATATTTAGTTCACGCCAGAGATGTGCAGTTAAGAGAGGATATGTTATGTGTGCATCTGACGAATATAATGTTACGGGTTGCATAGAGCATATATAGATTCGTGAGGGATAAAAGTCTTAATTAAATAAAATAAAGAAATTTCATTTCCTAATTACTTTCTAATGGTACCTATACAAATACCACATAGACTACATATATTATTTTCAAAATACCCACGCCCATCCTTTACACAAACACTTTCTATTTCTGTATGCCAGTACGATTTTTATGCTGATCTCAATTGTAGTTGTCGTTACACCTCGATGTCAACATACCTACTGTCCTTATACTACACATAGTCAATTATCCTATCAAAATATCTACTACCATACGATTACATCACTCGAATGTGCGTTGCTCGTAAGTCCAATTTTCTTAGTCCATCCAGTTAGCCCCAGTCTGTTCTCTCCCCATAGTCGCACACTGATTAGCCTTCAGTCGTCTTC
Organism: Dryococelus australis; assembly: GCA_029891345.1. NCBI lineage: Eukaryota > Metazoa > Arthropoda > Insecta > Phasmatodea > Phasmatidae > Dryococelus > Dryococelus australis. The sequence goes on from CM057001.1 coordinate 109,471,878, forward strand.
CAACTCATACACATCACACATACTCGCCGCTAACGGTCATTAAAGACTGCTGACGAGAATACATGTAGAGGCTTTTATATCGGAGGTGACCTGGCCCAGAGTATTCTTCGCACCTCAAGTTGCGCCACTGAAGGTGATGCCGAGATGATTCGCGCAATGGCGCCCACGTAGTCGACACTTGTGACTCCAATCGCACCCAACCGCAAATAACTTTACACGTCCTCTAAATACAGTTGACGATAAATTCCGTGTACGCAAGAGACGTGTGCACAGAGCAGTTACAAAATTCGCGATTCATACTGAACGTAGCTACTTGTCTTATGTTCAGAAAATTGGAAACTGGCTTGATTTTGGTGAAACAGGTATTTATTAGCAACTAAATTTTCTTTTAATTTGATTAGAATCCCTTATTGTGTCTACTTACGGCACAAACGGTAGTTAACAGTACAACCCGAAACATGGCAATACAGTTCGAAATTAAAATATGATTAATTATTTAGTACTATTTAGATGTATTTTTAAAATGCACTGAAAATATTTTTTGTTCTTTTGCATGACAAATTTTTGGAAACCCAGTTGCCAAGAAAATCCTTTGTAGGACTACACGCAATTTTCTTGGAAAATATGCAAAACGTAAGGCTTACTTGTAATATTACAAATGATAGGATTGCATTGCAATTTACATTATTAAGAAGTAAACATAAAATGAAACCATTTGTCAGTAAAAATTACAGATATTTTACAGTGAGCGAAAAAGAAAATGATAATGTAGCTTTTCTTTAAAAAATATGATACCCTGTTTAAAGGAAAAAAAATTACAACTTGTTCTTCTATCCCCCTTCAATTATATTGGCTTAATGACTTACGTACACGACAGGAAATAAAATATCGGCATTTACTAGACTTCTATACGCCGAGGATGTTCCTACGTGACACGTACGCGTTTAACACGAACTGTTTCGTAAGAATACATCTTTTTTATTCTGGCATGTACACATTCAGTACGTTAAGTTCACTCAAAAGTTCTCAGCGATAGGCGCACCACTTCTTATTTGTTGCCGACGAAATTAATGCCAGGACATAATAAGATCTGACAATCGCGAAAACGCTAGTGTATAGAACATTTTCTCCCGACGCACTGTAACTACAATTTTATGACACAGAGTAAGAGCTCGGTACTTAAACAAACTTGGCTTATAGCAGTATTTCTTCCAATTTTTTTTACATCTGGGGCCACATTTTACCACAGAACTATGACCACGCCATATATTTTACTTCGTCATACGGAAATGCCAAAATTTTATATTTTAATTAGATTTGCAAAATTTTGCTTTTTGTATAGAGATAAATCAAAATTATAAACAAATTATTGTTTCTTTCCAAATTTGTTTATAATAATTTATTTTTTGGCCCAGAGGAGGCAAACGCACTAAACTCCAATCCCATGACTAGCCAGGATTCGAACCAGTCACCTCACTGTCGGAAAGGTGTCTTAGCGACGAGCTAAACGAACATTATTACGCCTTTCTTTTCATGTCCTGTTTTCAAAAGAAAATCGGCTTTTCCTGATACACAAAAATTTAAGATATACTGTGGAAATTGTAACATATTTAAGTTTTGTACAGTTTCAAAATATGTTCTGACTTTCTGAAATTTGAAGCTGTAAGTACCTACAAATAGCTTGAATGTCGTCACTGACCAAAAGAAACGTAATTCTCTGGTCGCAGCAAAGAAGAACACTTTCTATTCGCTGTTTCGAAAAAAGCCTATGGCGGTTTCACATACCGGACGACAAATACTTGAATGACAAGTAGAACGTGCATACACTCTTATGCCTTTTCTGGAACTCGAACCCAGAATCTCTCAAGCCATAGGCCGGCCCGTCTCAGTCAGGGAAGTCGTGAGCATTGATTATTTTTTAATCCACTCTGGAATGATCAGTATTTATGTATTCTTAGCGGTCGTGACTTCACAAGGACGTCCCGGAGGATGGCTGGGGGGAAAGGGGGGGGGGGTATGACGTATTGACTGATGACCTTATAGGCAGGCCTTGAAACAGAGCGCCGCATCGCGTGATGCGACTAATGGCGACGTGTGATGTCCCTTCCCCTGGCGGCGTATTCCTCGTGGACGACAGGGGCGACGTTTATCTGTCGTGATCGGGGCTTGCTGACGTCGGAAAGACAGCACTCGGAGGTGGCCGACGACTCCCTTGCGCCGCGCCGAACAGGAAATCGACCACGCGCCTTTGGGGTGGCGCACGAGGGTGATGTGATTAATTACGCGCGTCCACGACGCGTGAGTAATGGTGTACATCTAACGATCAAATCTGTACCCGCGTGTTTTCGGTATTTCTGAACCTAGTACTCATTACTGGATATTCGCTACTCGTTGCTTTCGTTACTACCGAGCGTCATTACCACAGTGAATCGAATCGCATCTCTACTATTCACACACACGCGCGCACACACACACACACGCGCACACACACGCGCACATACACACAATTGCGAAATGTTTATATAATACATACTCATAATTCAAAAAGTCCATTAGATTACACACATACAATCATATTAAAATAAGGCTACCATAAAAAATATATATATCTCCCCCACTCCCCCCCCCCCCCCCCCCCCAAAAAAAAAATCCGCCCAGAAGAATAGAATCCCACACCGGGCTTCTCAAAACCGCATAAAATTGAAAAGGAACTACAAATACGAACGTGTGGCCTACATGGATGAACAGTATACTAAATATAAGGTTTAAGAACTATTAACGTAATGAATTTTTTTCAAACAGTTAATGGGTTGTCCGATACATTACTGCTATCTCGTATGAACTGTCGAAACGCTAGGAATAAATCTAAACAATCGCGGCTTGTTTCAAAATTCTTCTGACAGATGAAAGTTTGCTTTCCATGATTTCAGTTTTTCAAAAAATGTACTTACGTTATTATATCTGTTTATTTACATAAAATGAAATTAATTTCTGCACGTTACACTAAAAATTTAATTAAACTACGCGTTTGGAAAGAAACAACACACTGAAATCGTACGGAAAACTACAGTATCGTTTTGAATCGATTTTTATCACATCGTCTGTTCGAGTAGAGTAGCCAACGAACGCTGCGCAATCTGTATACGGCGGGCCAAAATGTTTCGTGTCGTGCGACAGGACGAGTCAAGACTGTAACGAAATTACGCGAGTAACGTGATGTGTTTGGAAGTAACGATTCGGTATTTCGATTCTCTTGGAATACACGTTACTTAGTAACGAATACATGAGGTCCGTTACAGCTCTACGCGTGAGCCTTGAGCCTTGTTTAAACGCGCTTGGTAGCTGGCCTACCCTGGAGTGTGCAAGTGCATTCCTCCCACCCAGATTGATCAGCTGCTGACTGAAGTATAATCTGTTCGTAGATTCATCACACTTTTTGACGTGAACACGTCTTTAAATTTGCAACCATAGTGGGTGGCAATTCAGAAAATGCGATGATACCAAAATCGCTGGGGGGGGGGGGTACAGTTTGGCATTGCAGCTCCGAATCTATCGTCTACATTAAAAATTCAACTATATCAATTGATTGCCAAAGGATCAAATAATATGTTACGTTGAGTGAGGACTGCAAAGCATCGTGCGTGAATGGCGTTGTCAAAAGGGGGGGTGGGGGGGGGGGGGGGGTGGAAGGAGCGCCGCAATTTTGAGTTCGTTTCGCCACGTTTCATCTTCCGCCTAGTATAAATTTTGACTACGGGAAGCTACTACGGCGCTCGTTTAAGTATCAATCGACAGATCAATCGACTGTATGTATAAAAACATTCGTGTGGCGTGGTTATGTTGAAATTGTATGCATTTAATATAAAAAAATCAAGAAAACATAACACAATTTTGGCCTATACTCGTCAAAAAGCCAAGTATAAATACATAAATCGTATACGGTTGAAAAGAGCATCTCAAAAGTTATCCAGTGATACCCATAAAACCCCATATGATTAAGTGAAGTGGTGCCAGGAACGTAAAATAAACATCAAGGTGTCCGACCGCGTCAACGTAGACGTATTCACGCAAAACAAACGGTCGTGTCCTTAACACAGCCAAACCCCATTTTTGTGGTAGGGCCTACAGTTCAACAATTCTCGCTGTCTTGTCGTTACTCCAGCGACTAGTCCTCTTTTAAAAATTTAGCGATCGCACTCCCCGTAAATTGCACGAAACGATCACACTAAATGATAACTGGGACAGAGATGACTAAGCCCAGCCCTTTTCCCACAACTTCCGATCTATACCTGGTTAACTACTTGCCCGACCTGTTTACACATTTCTAGTAGCTGCCCTCTAGTCCCCGATCACCTGTACTAGACCATTTTGAGCCAGGTAATGGAATTATGTAATCCAGCCTTAAGTAACTGGGCCCTTTGTGTTCACAAGGGTAAGGGTTAAGTAACTTTCCAGGTTGGTTAGGTGGAAGTGGTGGGGGAAGAGGGTGCAAGGTCTGGAAGGCCGAGTGGGCCAGTAGAATAAAATCTCTTCCAAGTAGCTGTCATCCCAGATGCTGTCCCACGATTTCCGGACTGTCCCTGGTCACCTACTTGCTCGACTTGGTTAGATTATTCCAGTAGCTATCTTCTTTCTAGTCCCAGTCCTCTTGTACTGGCCTGTGTTTTGCCAGGTACTAGAAGCGTGCAAACCATGATTCAGGGATGGGAGAGTGCTTGCTGGCTGTGGAGGAAAATAATCTTTCGCTCGCTAGGGAAAACATTGGCACGCGCCGATCGATGGGTGACGTACAGGCGTCCTTCCAACGACCTCCCCTCCATTTATCCACCAACCCCTCCTCCACCAACCGCCCACCATTAGCCGCAGACGGGCCGACGCGACGCTTTGATACTTCATAAATATGCCAACGGCGATACTATCTCTTCGTCAGTCCCCCGGCCTTGAGGTCCCGTGCCGACGGGTACCCATTGTGACCTCATTACTGGCGTTTTCCTTCTCTGCCCACGTCCGCTATCACCTGTCTCACCATCCCGTGTCACTTTTACCTCTTTTCCGCGAAGGCGGGGAATTCTCTTTAAAAGTAAGTTATTTCAGATCGCTCAAATACATGTGTCACTGCATATGTAGGATCCCCCGGAGGGGGAAAAAAAGTATTCTATAACAACAATTTTAACCCGCATAATTCAACGCATAGAAGCGTACCTGATAATCAACGTATTGTATCTACAAGCTCCTGATTTTATGGAATCTATTTCTATAGTAAATACTGCGATATAACGAGCATTCATTAAAATAGACAGACGCGGATCAAGAGATTATTTTACTACATACGAAGATAATTTTACGCGCTACCAACCCCTCTGCTGCAATACATCACAAATCGTCCTCTTCTTTTATCTCTTTGGAAACTGATTATGCATTGCTTATTGTTTGTTTGTTTCTCGGAAGAAATTTTAATTCAGGAAATGCATTAATATATCAATAAACTACAATTCATGGTTACTATTTTTCCCCGACCAACAAACTTTAAGATATGCATAATGTTGAAAGTTATAAACTGACATAAAGATGTTTAAAACATTGCGATAAAATACAGCTGTCAAGAAACTTTATCTTAACTTCTTATGAGGTATCAGGTATATAATATACCAAAGCTTTGATCTAATAGCGTCTTGGACGAAGTGGTAAAACAGTGGAGACAGTTAAACAAAGCAATGGGGATTGAAGGCATACAGATTGGGTACAAGATCAAGCACAATGTAATAGTGGATTGCCTGGCTTTTGCGGATGATATGGCATTGCTAAACGAGAAGGAAGAGGACGCGATGGTGCTAGCAAACTTACCAAAGATTGCAGCGAAGGTCGGCCTGAAGATAGCCTACATCAAGACCAAGGCATTGAATGTAAAAACCGACTGGAAGATAGAAGGTCAAGTTGTGGAGAGAGTAGACAGCTTTCTGTACTTGGGAGAGAACATCAGTGGTAAAATACAAAACAATTATAGTACAATATACAGGGCACAGCTACTCCAGAGAGTAAGATATGCGGCTAAGACAACCTACGGGAAGAAGGACTTATCGAGGAACGCCAAACTGCAACATTATGCGTCGACCATCAAGAATGCTTCACTGTATGCAACAGACACGCTGACATTAGGCAAGAGAGCTTGTATACGCTTGGAGAGAGAGAGAGGAATGAAAGATCTCGAGAACTATGTGGGGCACCAAAAAGCAAGGCGGATTTTGGATCCATAGATCAAGGCAGGAGCTGTACGAGAGCGTAGAACCAATTTCGAGTATAATACGGAAGTGAGAGGTTGAGATTCGCGGTGCACCTGATGAGGATGAGCGACAACAGATTGACCAAGAAGATCTGGAATGCGACATGCTTAAAGGGAAACAGCTGTGTGAAGGAAGTTAGGGAGGACTGGAAGGCAATTGGCATTATGGATAAAAATCCCCATACAATAATACAAGATAGAGTCAGGTACAAGAACATGGTGGAAGGCCACAAATGGACTGACACCAGGATCAATATACAACTCACAGAAGCAGAGAGAAACAGGAGTAGTGAAAGAATGAAGAGGTATTGGGAAGAGCGAAGGCGCGCTGAACAAGGCATTCGTGATCCTGATGGGTCATAACGAACTAGCAGAAGAAGAAGCGACATTGATCAATTTCAGACAAAAGAAAGTTGTATTACAATATTTACCTCTCTGTATTGCAAGATAAAACAGTTAAGGCACCGCTAACGTGGCGTCCCCACAGTTAAGCGTCGCATGCAATCGCATGTTTCGCATAGGCCTTAATGCGTCCCTTGAAACAGCAAGCCATAATAGATACAAAATGTTTTTGAAACTCGCGTAATGCAGAGTGCTGCATGTGACGTTCCTTGATGACTTTTCGTCATATTGATGGCAGAATTCGCGTTACAACTGATTCTTCGCCAGTTACAACTATTCGATGCACCGAAAGAAAATATTTGCTAGTGGTTGCAAAAGCTTTTTGGTTAATTAACTCCCCGATCCAAAATTTTGTCGTTGGTAAAAAACTGATTGTGGTGAACAATAACACGTATAACGACAGGTACTAAAGTCAATTGTGCTTACAAACACGTCTGTTTACAGAAAACAAATTTAAAGGTACTTTTGTAGTACAGTAATTACATTATATATAACCGATATCTACGCATATTCACTCAAGTTGACTTGTTGACGTGAACGCGTCTTTAAATTTGCAACCATAGTGGGAGGCAATACAGAAAATCCGATGATAACAAAATCGGGGGATACAGTTCGGCATTTCAGCTCCGAATACATCGTCTACATTCAAAATTCAATTTCACCACTCGATCAAATAATATGTTAGTTGAGTGAGGACAGCGAAGCATCGCACGCGGTGGCATGTTGGAGGGGCGGCGGTGGGCGACACCGCAATTTTGAGTTCGTTTCGCCGCTTCCCATAATTTCCGCGTAGTATAAATTCTGACTAAGAGAAGCTACGACGCTCGTTTGAATTTCAATCGACAGTTTTCGTCAAGTACAATCGATCGTGTGTATAAATACATTTGTTTGGCGTGGTTATGGTGAAATCGCATGCGTTCAATGTAAAAAATTAGGAAAAGTTACCACAATTTCCGCTTATACTCGTCAAAAAGCCAAGTCGAAATTCAGAAATCGTATGCGGTTGAAAAGAGCATCTGAAAAGCAGTCCAGTGATACCCATAAATCGCCATACGATCGAGTGAAGCGATGCCGGGAACGTCAAATAAATATCAAGGTGTCCAAGCGCGTCAACGTAGACGTATTCAGGCAAAACAAACGGCCGTGTCGCCAACACAGCCAAACTCCATTAGTTTTACGATTGACCACGACTAGTTATTTGACCGTGTTCTTCCCGTTGCAGCAGGTTAGCAACGAACTCATGAGCGGTATTCTTAATGGGGTAGTATCCAATCCATATTCGATTTTTCTTACAATGGAAATTTATTAATTAATTATTTCATTTTATTATAACCTCCATCGCTTGACGAACTTGGTATAGTCCACTTAATTTCTAGAGAGAGAAATTGTAACAGTAATGTATGGAAAAAAAAAAAAAAGACAATGAACTTTCAAGGGTTTTTCAGAGAAACTGTAATGGTAACTTCGATTATGCTTTACAAATTATGATGGCGGTCTTTGCGCAGAACGGACGCTTGCCTAATCGTCCTTGAAACTGGATGACAAACGTAGCTATTCGTGAAATAATGACGAGTTCTATTGTGGAAAAATATTTGAAGGACGCAAGTGCAGAGCACGTGGAGAGAGAGAGAGAGAGAGAGAGAGAGAGAGGAAAAGAGAGAGAGAGAGAGAGAATAGCTCAGCAGGGTCACCGCTATTCGTCTGCGCACCGCTTAACCGCCAGCTGTTCTGTGGAAAATAAAACAGTTTTAATGATTCTCCATCTACCACCACTGGTGGAGCGTAGGTTAGACATTGTCAAGAGTTTAGATGGGGGGGGAGGGGGAGGATATCACATTTGTGTGGCGGCAGCTGTGGGCGGTGTGACGTCACTTCGCTTCCGGGGCTGGCGCATCGGTCCCTGATACATTCGGAGGTCCCCGACAAAAACTGTTCGCTCATCTGTAACGCCTCATCCGATGCGATTTTTTTTACCCCTACCCCCCTCCCTGATTTTTTTTACCCCTACCCACCCCCCTCCCTAGCAGACACGTCTGTTTCGCCCCACACCACATAGTCTACGCTACCTCCCCACTTCTGTTCGAGTCCGCACTTTTGCTCACTCTCCCCGGCACTCCCATGACGGTTTTTTCCCCTCCCTTTCTGCCACTTTCTTTTACGCCCTCTCCACCCCTCCGTGCATTGTACACGTGACATTTGCCTTTGGAAAAGAGGGTTCAACCCCCCCCCCCCCCCCCCAGTCAACCCAACACATGCACGGGCATTACAATGCCACCGCAACCCCTGGCTTCCCCCGACACGAACCTTCCTCATTCACCCGCCGACAGAATCCCTTAGCGTAGCCACCCACGGTGCATCCCTGACGCGCGATAAATTCACGGGGGGTGGAAGGACTCCCCCGAGCTGGGCCCTTTGATGTCACCGCGCGCGCGCGCGCGCGCGCTCGCGAGTAAAATGGGGAGTCTTCCTTTTCAGGGCGCGGGACCTCATGCGGTCGCCCCCAGCTACTTGTTGATTTTAAGATCAGGGCAGGGATAGAAATTACGGGCACAATGCCTGGCGCTCAAATTGAGAATCGAAATCATTGAGTTGGTGACAGGGGTTGGGTCGGAAGAAATGATGGAAGTGGGGAGGGGGTAAAAAGTGAGGGATTAACTGTTTTATTGGCTCCATTGTTGATACACAGCTGGCCCCTTCACGTCGGATCAACAACTCCTGGTCGGTGCGTTTTGCCTCTCGCTGCACGTGACTTTATCCAATTAAAACGTCAAGACATGAATTGAATAATGCGTAAAATTTTCTACTTGTTAAACGTGGGTCTATGCATCAAAACTACCGCTTATAGTTATGGCAGTAAACTAGCTTCATGCACCGGTGTGGAAAGCTGCAATTTCACCTTTCTCGAGTATAGAGGATGTTAAAAGCATTTCTTATATTTTTTATCCTATAATTTCTTAACGTCTACCAATATTTCGTACAGTTGGTATCAAGGATATCGTTTATTCAAGTTACTTCCAACTTTTCTATAACCCTGCTGAAATTAAATTTCTAGGATATTCCTCCGCCTCATGCAAACAAAGCTTAACCGATGTCTAGAAAATTAAACTAAGGGACAGCGCACCCCATTCTTGCAAACTCAGTATAATAATTCCTCGCGTAAGAAATATTTTCGCTCTTGTTCGCATTCATATCTAATGTAAATGAAATATTTAAATTTATAGATAGAATATACGTAGAAATTCAAATTAATTGAAAATAAGTACGTTTATGTTAACTTAGGCATAAACTCTTGTGAAAAAAGGCGTATTTAGGAAACAACAGAACCCGTCAACTTATGGGGCGACTTTTCAAATGTTTGATTCAAAAAAATGTGAAAATACCGCGAATAGACTGCAAAGTACGACAGATGAACCAAAGACGTTTGTTGTATTATCGTTTGGGTATGGACTTTTTTCAGGTATGGAGAAACGTCTTCTGGTTTCAGGACTGGGCGTGTTGTTATCCCTACATTCTCTTCCTGCGGAAGGCACCATTTACCACCCAGCGAGACGGCGTGGTGGCAAAGCATTGGACTCGCATTCGGAATGTCCCGGGTTTGAATCCTGATCGGGCGATTCTAATTTCGGCCGACCATGGTTTCCCGAAATTACTCGAGGCCATTCATGGTAAAGTGAGCACGTTTGAAAGCCCTCTCATTTGCAGTAGTAGTCAAGACATATATTTTATTTTAGTCTTAGACGTTAACTTCCGATTGCGGTGGAATATACAAACTATGTTTATCACTTACACGAAAATATTTATTTAAGATGTAGTTAAAGGATAAGAAATGGTCGAAAAGAAAAAATTTTCTACGTCCTCAAAAATGCTCACTTTACCGTGAACATCCTATAACTACTTATACTCTGTAGCTGTGAAGTTAAAATAAAATACATACATTTAAAATTTGGTCTTGGAGGGACATAGATAGACTTCCAGTATGAAACATGTACATCACACCCGTTCGCAAGGAATTCCTGCTCGCAGCACGCTGCTCATGACAGAGACGATGTTTCGTGATGTCATTCATCCGAAGGGCGAACGATGCCTTCATCTCAGCGTTGGCTGAAGTGTGCGGCGTTCGTAGACGAAGGATGCTGAGAGGAAATCCCGTGAAGTGGGTGGGCTTAGCTGATCATCTCAGCTCGAGAAACTCACGTGCAAATTTCGAAGGGAATGCGCGTAGGTGGGTAGAGCCACTAAAGCGCTCTGTACGGCGGCGTCTGAAATAGACAGGCAGGAGGCAGGTGGAGTCAGTAGGCGATTCACGGTCAAGTGAGCACTTTTTAATGCCCTGCTGAATTTTTCTTTACATCAGATTACTGTCTTCCTGTCACTTTTGAATATAAACATTGCCATGTGGCCAACAAACACAGTGTATACATTCCAATCGGTTCCCAAAATTCAACGCCTACAGCTGCAATACAATATATTTATTTGTGGTTAAAGCCTGTTGCAAGGGCCTTAAAAAGTGCTCACTTTACCTAACAGCTCATAGAGAGAAGATGCGCTTATTTAAGGGGAATCACTCAAAATTTCGTCTTGCCTCTTATAATCGCTTTGTTGCAACGATATATTTCTGGTCACGGTAAAGCGAGCACTTTTTGAAGCCCTCTCATTTGGAATAATAGTCAGTAATGCATTTTATTGTAGCCATAGACGTTAACTTTTGACTCTGGTAAAATATATACAATGTGTTGATTACTTACGTGTCGAAATATATTTTTTTATGTTTTGGAAGGCAAAAATATGGCTGATAGGAAAAATGTACGTAGGGTCACAAAAGTGCTCACTTTACCGTGAACAGCCTATAACCGTTTCTGAGTTACTGGTATATTTTTGTATCAAATTTTAGCTACTGGGTTACGATGAGTCATTTATATTTATTACATGCAACATTCATTACATTTTTTTTTATTTGAGAGTATCGGAAGTGTAAACACGAGGAGAGGGTGAAAGTAGCCATGCATCTCATAATCTGAGAGGGACATGCTTGAGGTCCTATAAAAATATTACAAGATTTATAGCAAAGAAAAAAACGCAACTATGTACGCAATGTATTGCGAAGAAGAAATTAACTTTTTTCAATTATCTCGAATTTCTTTATTTGCAGGGAACTCGATTTTCATTACAAGAGTTTCCGTGTAATTGTAGTTGAAAACTATTTAGGCGAGGTACACTTTCGCTATTGGATGGTTTCAATTGCTGCGAGTCTTCGGTGTCCGGAAAAATAAAACACATACATTTATTACCGGCGTAACTCAATTCAGAATGGCCCAGTCAAATACCAAAATACAAATACAAAAACGACTAGATAATAACCACAGGAAAACTCGGCTATTGAAGACTAGCCAACGTGGATTTTTTTTCGTGAAAATGAGGTATACTTTTTTTCCTCCATAACAGCGGTGGCTTGAGAGACTATAATCGGTTACTGGTAAATGGGCACTTTTGTAATTTTTGCTTAGTTTCTTCTTTCAGTTCGTAGTGTGGCATTCCACCATATGTAAGTATTAACATTCTCATGACCTGTTAATATTGTGCCAATAACCGCTTGGGAATATTGAAGAAAAAGATCAACAGTGTCCAGTTTTCACTTATAATAATTATTGGAATTTTTTTTTTTTTTCGTAATCCGCTGCTAACTTCAATGTAAATATGTCGGTATCTGTCAAAACGTTTGTAGTTAAGGGACCTGAATTTCTTTAGGCTGATATCAAACGTTCGTAACTAACCGTGATCCACGTGTAGTTAAATATGAGTTGCCTTGTTACGACTCCTATAGCGTTTGGTGTTTCTAACTTCTCTCCGTAAAAACGGTTTCCGAGAATAGATGCCAGTTATTGATACAGTTCTACCTTGCGGTCGTATTGTGTATTACTCAAATCATAGCGGGATGTGTGTAGTAGAAGGAAAAATTTTTCTGGGATGTGATTCTTGAGTAGCAGCCAGAAGCCGCCCGCTATCTTAAAATTCTTTCCCGTTTTCCCCTCACAATCAGTCTTTTGTCTTGAAATCGGCCATTTCGTTCAAAATTTCCCTTTTTTGCTCAAAACGTCCCTTTTTTTCCTCCTAAAACAGAGCCCATGCCCCAGCATATGCATTAGCGACCACTCGAAAGGCAAATCTCGAGTCATTTGAAGGATTTGGCGGGATCTCGGAGGATCAGCGGACATGGCCACCTCACCCCACCCCTAGGTAAGCCTCGCCTTACTCCCTCCCTACCCCACCCCCTAGAAATTATTATAAAACATCACAAAAATAGGAAAAAATTAAAAAATTCGAAGGAAATATAACGTTACACTACCCTACCTATTGCTCATCCTTCCACCCTAAACTTTCCCCCCTCTCCTCAACCACCACCTGTCAATTATTATAAAATCGAGAAATAATAGCAAAAAAACTATATAAATCGAGGAACATATAACGTTAAACTCACAATCGCCCCACCACCCTAAGCAAACCACCCACCACCCACTCACCAAAATCCACCCAGTCACGAAAATTCGAGAAATATTGCAAAAAGAATTGAACAATTATTCTACAAATCTAAGAGCATGTCATGTTAACCTCACACACATCCCATCACATTTAAGTCATCCCCTCTCCACCCACACCTCTAGTAATTATTATAAAAAATCACAAAACTATTTTTAAAAATTCGAAAGAATCTAAGAACATATAACATTAATCTCACTATCCTCCCACCACCCTTAACATCTCCCCCAACCCCTACCTACTGACCTTCCAGTCATAAAAAATCGAGAAAAATCATGAAAAATCTAATAATATTTTCTCAAATCGAGGAACGTAAAACGTTATTCTCACACTCACTACACTGCCCTAACCAACCCCGCAACCCTTGGCAAATCTTATAAAGTCGAGAAAAGTCACAGAAAAGATTATAAAAATCGAGGAACATATCATTAGGCCCCCTTCCCTTGCTCATCCCTCCAACCCCTTTCCGCGATTCCTATCCGTCACGAAAAGAGTCGACCGCCCCCGTCACCCTTCTCTCCTTTCCGCTACCAAACAACTCTCCCCACACTGCTCTTGTTGGTCGGGCCTGGCTCGACCTTCGCCCTCCTTGCTCCAAGTCCTATGCATCCAACCTGCTTAGAATGTCTTACAATATTAATCCACTCTCATATTTTATGCATTTCATTTCAACATATACCTCTGTTACAATATCATTGATTGTGTACATCCAGTGATGGGCCATTGCAGCAAATATTTAAGTACTAACATTATATTTTGCACACATCATTTCATGTATTTCTTTGACATACTCATTTACAGTAACTACATGTAGTAGCAGATCTGAAAACCCATGCCATCCTGGGAAGTAGGCAGGATATAACACCAGCGAGAAATAAAATACTTTTTTTTTCATAGAAATCATATATATATATATTTATTTATATTTGCATACTTCAGACTACAAACATTCACATTTCACATTGTATCTTTACAGTGGAATGCTCACTTTTCACGTAGCTAATACAATATTCTTATACGCAGCTCAAGACAGTTTATGCTAGCACGCGTCCAAACAAAACCCTTTGTCATATATTCTTCTTCACGGCTAAGTTTTTCTTTTAAGGCCTCTACAGCCCCTGGGATACTATCAACATTATACAGTGCTTGATTCGCAGTCTTAAACGCTCGGCGACTGATGGCTTCATCCAAAGGCTGAGGCTTTTCGTAGGTACACTCCAGCCAAGCATATTTTATGGAACCTTCTTCATTTTCGTCTATTAATTTATTAATTACCCTTTATTTAATGTTGTCCACGTATGTACATGTGCATTTCGTACCTACAAAGATATTTCCAATCACACAATCCTTTAAAATACCCGTGAAAGCTGATTGTTTCAGATTGAATCCCTTCGATGTGGTATCACAAACTGCTAGTACAGGTAGTTTCTTTGCTGTATGAACTTTACATTTTGCAGCTCTCCTAATGTATCTCCAGCTTATCACCATGATTGAAGAGTTGTTTACACTAGCCGCATCGGTGCATAACACTTCCTTGCACTTTGGCTGTAGGCAAATGTCTTGTAGCAGTAACAACAACGAAGCCTTGCAGAAGTTATCAATGGCTGCACTACTGTAGATGTTCCATTCTATGAAGTCGATGATACTCTCGGTGTCAGCCCTAAAATGATCAATGGCGCTGTCGGTGCCACGCTTGAAGAATACGAAGGTGCTGCTGCAGGCGTTCCATCTGAAGACGTCGATGGCACTGTGCCATCCTCAGATGTTGATGGATAAGTATCCTTTGGCTCCATAACATATTCCAGTTGCTTACATGAGCTAAACCAAAGTGTCTTTCACGATTGCCACTTTCAAAACTACGCTTCCTAACTGGGACCCAGCCACTTATATACCCAGTTCTCTCATGTAGCCGAGCATTGTAGCTTTTGCTGAAGATCTTTCCATAGTAGTAACCATGTTTTCCATTTAATGTTCCAGCATTGGGAGAAAGTACGTCCATAGAGGTAGCTAAGATCTACAGGATAATTTGTACAACCACTGGCTTGTTTCATTTTCACGAAAAAAAAAAAAAAACCGAAGTCGTTTCTACAGTGGCAAAACGTGTATCTACTTGGCTCAGCTATTTCTCTATGTATACTTACTAACATATTTCATCATTAAGATACAAGTATTTCTACGCTTACATTCAAAAATACATTGTATCTAGTTCCTTGACCACATCTCCATGCAGTTATATCATCAACATAATATAATATTTTCCATCTTCGGGCCATTTTCAAGAGATTTTTTTTTTTGTCTCTATGACGCGTGTTCGCTTGAATATATTTCAATATGTCAGCAATTTCATTTCCACTGTCGTTCCTAAAGGCACCTTGTTGGCCTGTCTTTATATAAACACATTCACGTGGTATTTGAAAGAGCGTCATGGCAACATTTTGAGTTAAGGTGTACAATTTCGTCTCGTAAAGGTAGTTACCGTAAGGCAATAAATTGTTACAGAATATGACCCTTGAAAAGCTCAGGTCTCTTACTCCGACCACCCATGGGGGCCGCGGTGGTATAGGAGTCAGACTACTCGCCTGGCCGAACCGGGTTAGATTCCCGGTGGGGTCGCTCTCGGATTTTCGCCATGTGGAAATCGTGCCGGACGATTTGTCTGGTCGGCGAGTTTTCTCGGGGATCTCCCGTTTCTCCCGCCCTTGTATTCCAACACTGCTACACACTCACCTCTCTTCGCGCTCATCGGCTCTCAAGACCTCGATGTTAAGAGCCGTCCTAATATCTCCTCTCCCCGCTCCCCTTTCAATACTCAACCCATCCCCCTCCAGGCATCCTCCGTCATGCTGAGTTCCAGCAGACTCCAGTCGGTTCCAGCAACATCTCTGTCGGCTGGCCCCCACGCACGAATGGTAACAACACTCTCATTTTCATCTCAGTCACCAGCCCGCGCTCAATAAGCAAACACCCTGCGATATTCCATAGCTTCCTGTAGCCCTCACTGCGAATTAGCGTACGAACGCGCCGTCTCACGAGGTTCGAGGGCGAATAGGATGGCGGGCGGGGAAGTCACCCGGGGTTAAAATCATCCCGCTACACGATCACGTAATCCCGGGGACGCTATAGGAACATGCCGTGTTTATGAACCCCAGGCAAATTTATGTGAAGTGTGTTTCTAGGTGCACTGTTGCGTGGTTTCTCACCTAGAATTCTTGCGGGAGTCCCGAGATGAAGAGACACTACGTTGAAACAATTTGAATAACACTTTGTTCGTTGGCCAATGTTGCGTAAGTTACATTTCAAATGTAACTCAAGTTAGGTTACATAAGGGTGCTTGTCAACAAAATAATGATTACTTTATACTTGTATACCGTTCAACTGCAGGCATTAGGTAACTACATCTATAGGCCGTTCACGATAAAGTGAGCACTTTTTTTTAAACCCTAGTTACTTTTTTCTTTCAACCAATATATATCCTTCCCCCTCTTGTTAATGTGAACCCTGCCATGTGAGTAATAAACACAGTGTATATATTCACCATACCCTAAACCAAAAGTCCGAGGCCACAATGAAATGTATTTATTAGTTATTATGTCTGACGAAACAGCTTCAAAAAATGCTCACTTTACCGTGAACGGCCTATAGTATTTCATTGCATGAGAAATTTTTAGATCGCATAGTTTGTGTAACACGTCATGTCAAAATCATAATCACAATGTTTTAGGACCGTACTAAAATAAACCATATCATGTAGACCTACATAAAATTTCCCAAAGGTTACTTAAAAGCCATATCATAATAAATTGTCAGGTATACAGAACTAAACATATATTTAAATATATATATATATGTATGTATATATATATATATATATATATATATTGCTACAAATTAAAAAAAATCGATAATGTCCTTATTTTAAGCAATTTTTAAAAATTGCGAAGATATGTCATAGTGTTATTTTAAAGATCCCTTGAATAACTCCGTCGTATCTCATTTCAACTTGAATTATCTCATTTGAGTATTTGAGTTAGTTTTTATTATTTATACATCCCAAAAAAAAAATTGCGATTTCGGTATGCCATTGTGTAACAAAATATACTTTCTAAAATTTGTTATACTTGGAAATAGTACCAGTAAGTTACGTCTACAAATTAGAGTGCATTTCGAACAAATAGATAACAATGTAGCTGGGCTTCGGTTACAAAGTTTCTTAACTGCGTTTCCCAATTTGTCGCTCTCACTCACGCACATTAGGTCGTCAAAAGACGGTCGACATAAAGAAAATGCTCATCATATACAAAATAATTATTTAAAATGTATAGTGCAAATAACTTAAGTATAAAGATAAAAGGATAGCAGTAATCTGAAGTCAAACAACAACCAATACTGAAACAGAATGATTGCACAACGAATGAACCAATTTTATACACACATCGTCTGCTTTCATTTGAAATTGCTTTAGTGCAGTTCACATGACCGCAACTAGTATGTAGAAATGTAGCTCATGTGTTGGCCAGTAATGAAATGGTGGTTTTAAAAAGTAATATTTATAATGCAACGTGTTTACGTAACGTGCCGTTAAACATAGCTTTCCCCTTCCCCCCCTTTTTTTTTCTCATCAGCCAAACGGAACACAGTCGCTGCTAGATATCAGGTAGTAGTTCTTGAAAAGTGTACCTTCGTCAAGCGTTCTCCCCAATCCGCACTCATTCAAAAGCAGCGATGGACGAATTTTTCATCTTTACTTGAAAACACTGTAGGGTAGTTCATATATCGTCATTGGCTGAATTACTTTTTGACACGTGTTAACTGCCTGCACACGAACCGCATAGGAGCCGTGCCGATGTTGCCGAATTCTGAGTGGCCCGGTCAAATATGAAAACGTCTTCTCGATAAGACAGCAACCAATTGCAATAGATAAACTGCTGCTGGGTGCTTATAGTATTGAAGTCTACCGTGTACTCAAATTTATTCGCAAAAAATAACTAGCTCTAACTGTAATTATGGAACATTTTTAACTTGGTGTTATATTGGCAAAAAGCCAGCCAGTGACGACCGTTCTACAGCACAGTAGGCGTGTCAGTTTTTTTGTGAACCAATACGACTGTTGCAAATTGTTGTACAAGTGGCCAACTGATATGATTGGCGTGCAGGCGCGAACATAGTCGACTTACTTCAAGTGTGTCTTAACTGTCAGTAAATCTTGACTGCACTCAGACTGTATGTATCTTTCCAACATATGTAATTATAGTACTGACACTGACACTTTCACTCTATTCAAGAGCCAATCAAGTGTAACTGTGAAACACGTGTGAATTGTTAAGCATATAAATATGTTAACGATATGTCAATCCTTCATCTAGTCTGCATAGCAGCGACAGAAAATATCAAAACTAATTTATTGGTCATAAAAGCATAATGTATACGCTTTTCATACGGCATGGAGATATTTGTGTTGGTTTGCATAATGGTTTAATAACGTTTATTACGTACATTAACTATAAATTAGAAAAAAAAGTTTAAGGACGCCCCAAGTTTGTTCACGTCTCGTGCATTCTCCGTCTTTATTTTCAACCAACAAGGCGAAACAAGCGCACGGTTGTTGTTCCGTTTAATTAGGCAATGCAGTGTTTATTTCTTAACGTAGGAACCTCACGAGTTCTTTATCAATTGATAGAGCTCAACTACGGCCCGTCCTTCTAATAGAGCAGTTGGCTAGGCGAAGCACCGTACTCGTCCTCTCATGCATACAATGCCCTTCCTTCGAGGTGGAAAACACGTAGAAAATGTTGTTTCAAAAGCAAAAATTAATAAATTACCGTTCCGCCATAATTTTGCAGAACCGATGCCAATGTGCTGGGGTGGAGAAATAAACATTCTACTCTCTAAAGAGATAGTTTCAAGTAGTAACAGTTGTATCATTCTGTACTACGAAGTATGTTTATATCGCCTGGGCTCTACAATCCGATCCACCGCCTTTAAAACTACGGCTAAAAATGTAACTACCTCATCCTTAATATAGGCTGTTGACAGTAAAATATGCATTTTGGATAACCCTGCTAAGATCTAATTATATGCCCCTTGCGTATTCTTCCGTCTTACGTAAAATTAACACTGCCATGGGCCGTAACGCCTGGCACTTTATTTATGTGTCGATCGAGTGAAACTGTGAAATTATTATAAAAGTAAATATTTTCCAAATCTGCTCATTTTTGCACTTCGCTGCATTAACACAGCACGCAAAAGAGATCATTGAAGTTATTACAAATGGTTGCGTAACTTTTTTGGTTCGATGTTAAAATCTCGAACTACATTCGAATATGGTAGAAGGGAAATATGGGAAAGTAGCCGAAAAAAACGCGAGACACCGATGCCAGCGCTCCTCGCGGTTTGTGCCGTTCGTACGATAATAAACTGTGCATTGAATGGGTAGTTTTGAGTATTATGGATGCGTTTTAATTCAAATTTTTTCGCCTGAGTGGTCATTTATTATGGCAGGAAAAATTTGTGTAGTTTGTGGCTGCAATAATTACAACGTTGCGAACTACAGGAAGTCCTTTTTAAGATCTTCAAAGG
The DNA here is from genome assembly GCA_029891345.1 of Dryococelus australis. Lineage (NCBI taxonomy): Eukaryota > Metazoa > Arthropoda > Insecta > Phasmatodea > Phasmatidae > Dryococelus > Dryococelus australis. Next base: position 109,491,670 of record CM057001.1, read on the forward strand.
ACGCCAGTCGGTAAGTACACGAGCTGTAGTGGATGACATTTACCATTCGTGATTTTGTTGCGAATTCCATTCACACAAACCTTAACTTACTTAAATACTGTTTTGTTGTTTCCTAAGTGCAAGAAATGGGCGCAGAAATGTTAGAGCAGACGGATGCAATGAAGAAAAAAGGGACTGGTGGTTTATACCTATACGAGAATAGTGTGCTCCAACCTTTTCAGAAACGAAGATTCTCGCAACCCAAATTTGCTCCCACAAGACGAAGAACGAAGTCACTTGAGTCTCGTGGCTGCTATTTCTAACCTTGTACACTGAATGGCCTTGCGAAGTTTTATAGCCATTAACCTGAAAGGTGCATGTTTGTGATTATTGGAGCGACACCTTCGATAAATAAAAGTAAACAATGTTTACAAATTCCACACCCGTCTATTAAACTGGCTGAAGTCTCTTGTTAAAGTGTGTGTGTTTAGTTCAGCAAGTTGAGCTAGGGATATCATTTATTGATTGCTTCAGAAAAGTTGTTCACATAGGTTTGTGTGTCGGTGATTGCTCGTACAACGTTTACATAATTAGTGTTCGTGTATTAAACTGGCTGGGGCCTCTTAAGTGTTTGTATAGTTCAGCAAGTTGAGCTATGGATGAAATTGATAGATTGCTTCACAATGGTGTTTTCATATTTGTGTCGGTGATTGCTCGTACAATATTTACGTATTAGCCAAACATTATCCACTAAGCCAGAGTCCCAGTGTCAGCAAGGGAATAAATATCCAAAACAATGATTCAACGCGCGCCGACAATTTATTTTATGTGATAACGCGAAGCGTAACGCATCAGCGAAACTGGGAGTTTCCCCATAAATGATTATCATGTATAGTCTATTTACACTGAGAAATAATGTATGTGTGTTTTGCAATTTAACATATTTCTATACTAGGCCTATTTGTAATATTGTCTAATGAAAACATGTTTAATTGCAAAAGGAATGAACTGAAAATTAGGCTCCGCACCTAAATTGACAATGTTACCAATACAATTTAGAAATACGATAGTGGGGAGGGCTATGAACTTGAGGGAAATTGAGGGGTAAAAGTTTATAATGAAAATGTACTTTTTTTTCCCCCCACAATTTCCGTGATATTAATAGCCCTCTCCACTATCTTATTTGCAGCTTGTAATGGTAATATCGTCTATTAAGTTAATGTATGGTTCAATTATTTATTTTTTTTGCAATTTAATGTATTCTCATTAAATAAATATTACATTATTTACATATTTTTCACCAATTTTACCCCACAATTTACCTTATCTTCATAGCCGTCCCTACTATCATTTTTGGGGTTTCTATTGGTCAAATGTTGATGCCCCTAGTAAATTCGTGTTCTGTGTAATTAATAGAGTGGAATTATACCATTTTCTGAGATTTTTTTTTAAAGTTCCCATTTCTAAAAATTGCCCAGTTATCAGCAAATTTATTTTGTTTATGTACATATCCGTATTGTTTATATACTTTTTCAGTGTATTTCCATACTTTGGAATGTTATTGTTAACATTTGGGAAACTATGCATTTGAATATTAATTTGTATGTTATTTGGGTTGTGTTTGCACGAACTACCAAATATTTTTGATGATTTATTAAAGAAACAACTGAATGAAAACTGTAATAGTTTCCGTTCTAGGTAGTCGCGTTACCTTTAAACACACTAAGCTCTACATATCAATACTGTTTTACTGTGCAAATATTTTAATTTCTAAACATGCTGAGTTTGCAAGTAATTTTAATTTGAATGAGTGGAGAGTTGTCGAGTACAGCTTTCAGTGGTGAGAATAATTCTTCTCCAGCCAGTGCATCAAAGTTCATTCTGTGTGCTGAAGGCCATGTACTGACACCACACACCAGACACTTTAATTGCAGCAGTGGAGATGTCATCAGGTTGTCTACAGTTGGCAAGTCGGTGTATATATTGCAGAGTGTGAACCAGCTGTCGAGTGAGGGTTACCATCAAATACAATCAAAAGTAGTAGCAACATTCCCCCCTCCTCTCCCTACTCGCATTTGTTTACACAACTGTGTACAAAAGTTTAAAACTATAATATTTCACTCCTGAGAGTTATCGTTACATTTCAGTGGTATTTATTATAAATTTTTTACAAATAAATGAAGGATTTTTTAAAATTCCAATTCCTCTTAATTACTACTTGAAGTACTCAGTATTTTAACTTTGTGCAGACACCTATAGTATTAATTTAAATGAGGTGTTTTTCAATTGATTTTTTTTTGCCACATTCTGCAAAGCAGATAAGTCACTTATAGTGATGTGTACACATTTCTTTTGCCCTGTTAGCCTATTTACACAGTTTTGTTTGGGGTAATCACAGTATTGGAGAAAGTACGTGCAAATTGCATTACAATAACAAGTGCCATGAATTTTAACAGACAGTACCTTGAATTCATGACCAAGGTAAGTTATTTTCAGTTCAGCTGCTTTTGAAATATGCAACATGTTTGCCAGTCTTCTTGCCATGAAGCATATGAAAAACTGTGGTAAAATTCAGGTTGGTTATTAGAAGTGATTTGTTCATGGTGATCTAATGTTATCAAAATTTGGATATAAGCTTTGTTTTTGAAAGTGAATTACAAAATGTAATGTGCTTAATGCATGCAAAACTTGAGAAGTGAAGTAAATAAGCTGAATGGCTTGAGTACATATGTTAGTATGTACTATCAAATATTTTGACCAATTGTATTTTCATCCTAGCGCCAGCTGTACTGCATACATTTCATTAGTGAATGTTGGGAAATGATTGATTAAAATGTTTAAAGATTGTCATCTAGTTATGTTCTGAAATACTCTCCTTAATACAGTAGACATTATTTATAATTTTCATATTTGATATAGGCGTTGTATTGTTGAAAGCGGTAAACATTTTGTAGTCGATGTTGTTGCCTTCTCCATGGATTATCTACTAGCCAAGATAATGGATGTATTTTAAGTAGGAAGTTGTGTTCCAATGCATGTATGTACCATATGAACACACCATGTGTGGTGGTCAAAGTAATGATCAAACTTAATAGTTCTACGAAATTTAATTGGGGTACTCTCCATAGGCACTGGCGTAGTATTCTAAGAGGTAACGTGACCTGAATTAGTCAAGTAACATAATGACGAATTCGATATTTTTCTATGGAACTTTACTTACTAAAATCCTAAATTACCGAATCGCAAACACTTCTGAACAAGTGACTTAATAGCATCCGAACTGAACACTACTACATGTTAAAATACTATTGTACTAAATGGTAACTTTGAACACAGTCTCACAATGTGTGTGGTATGTTTGGGTACGTCTGTTTCTTTTCACATAAATACGTATAAATAAAGCATTTTAAAAGGTAGTGAGGTTAGTAGTTTACCATAATTTATAAAAACCTGCTAAATGATGAAGTGATCAACTAGTGTCTATGAAACCAGCATTTGGAAATGAGCGGGAGGAGGAAGCAATACTCTTGCCCCTGCTGTACTTGACTGTGTCTTTAGTACGGTTACAAGTTTGACAGTACACCCATTTCCAACAAAATTTCCCCGAATCCCGAGTTACTCTGTACTACAAAGATACTTTGTTTTGTTGATGAACAGGCACTAGATATTACCAAGCTACAAAATAGTCCTTTGTGTATGATTTTTGGCTACAGCCCTCAAAATTTCATAACTGGTTTAATCAGATTACGAAGAAGTGACTGTGAGGTTTCATGTGTTTGTTACATACGGTTGAAGCATGGCTGCCAGTGGGTTAACCATAGCTGCCCGTGTTTCACTTGAGGCAGTGTAGTTGTGGCATAACTGCACGACAAAAGTGATTTGTATGTGTAAAGGTGGACTCTCAACCATCCGTCGCACCCGTCAGGCGGTCACATGATCTTCTACCAATCGCAGGGAAACGTTTCTTCATTCGTCAAACTCTAACTTTCGACGGACCGACGGATGGGCCACCACCTTCTGACGAGATTCTGTAGACACGAATACTCACTTTGAAATAAAATGCGACGCTCTGGATATGCGTTTATTGATCTTGGTGGTAAATTCAGAAAATTGAAAATTAAAAATAATTGAGTATACATTTACATCATGTAAAAATTTATTTCCCCAAAATGTTTCTCTCTTGAAAATGTATTTCCAACCAAAATATACCTTCTACGGAAGAAGGAAGCAGAATAAAAACCATATCTGTTAGGAATAGAAATTTGTGAACTATTAATTTTGTTGCGAATTTATTGATAAAAACTTCAAAAAGCAGTAAGTTAGTATTTAGGCATATTTCTGGGTTAATCTTAAATATCTATAAGATATTACTTCTTATAGAGCTAATAAAAGCCACAGTGTTTACTCACTAACTGTAGTAAAGCTATTTTTAATTAATCTTTCTTTATTAAAAAACAGATAAGTTGTGGAGATTTTTCTGTCCAAAAAAATGTTCTGTTATGTTCATTCCCGATTTGTTTTGCAGAAAAATAAGCTTGGTGACAGCTCAAATCTCAAGAATTTATTGAATAAATGCAGTCGGTTATATATCTGACAAATGGAATACCGTTTAGCATTCCATTATCTTACTTATAATTTATTAACATTTGTCCTTTGTAACTTGCAACATCTAAGACTGTGCCCAGTAACATGATTCTGTTACAGCTGATTGTCCTTGTTTCAAGTAACAATATTTATGCTTTAAGTGCATTTCTAAATACGGCATAGTAATATGAATAAGCAACTATTATATTACATTCGGCAAAACAACACGTTTTAATACGACGAGACGACAACTGCACTTAAATCGCGCATTCCGAGCAATGTAAATTTGGATTTCCCGGGTATTCGGCAGTACAAGCCGCTAGGAGCGCTGTTGTAGCGTGTCTCGGATGTTAACAATGTTAAAACGTCTCAGTTTCCCATATTGTCCTTCTGCCATATTCGCTACATTCTCACCGACTTTACAAACTTTACTGGGCGCATGCCACGCAGTGCGCCCGTTAAAATATATGCAGTCAGGGGCAGTGACTTTTTTCTAAGGCTGATTTAAAAAATGCTCACTTTATCGTGAACAGTATTTATATATTTTACTTTGTTAGTTACAACCTCCACCCGTCTCACTAGCCATATGGGTGCTGAACTGACAGGGTCTTTCAAAGAAGGCATTAAATTCCTCATCCTGCGTCTAATCGTTTTCAAATGCAGATATTCGTTAGACATTTAGACGTTTCCCATTTTGATATTTTTGACATTTATGTAACACGTGCTTGGATTACTTATGTAGGTAGAAGTCCTTGTGCTAGCAAGTCATAACATACTTGACCTATATTTTGACTGCAGTGTCTTTGTGAATCACTTCTCGGTTCCTTCGGATCGCACCTTTGCGTCGTATCTTGTGATCCTGAACAAAGGATGGTGGCAATCATAGTTTACGTTGCTGTTTTGTGTGGATGTGCGCGCACTTGTAAATTTTCTACAGTGGATCAATTCCATAACGCTTCTAAATTGCGTGGCGCGAAGTATTAAATCGAGTACTACACTTATAAGGCCATATTCCTTGTAAAACTAACCTCTGGGCATGCGGTTAAACCTAATTGCTATGTGCACTGAATTTGTAGGCTTTTCACGGCTAAATGAGCACTTTTGAAAGACCTGCTTAAGATCAACTTGTATACACATTGTGTGTTCTTCCGCCTTACATAAAATAAACATTGCCATGAGCCTCATCCCTTTATTCATGCGTCGGTCAAGTGAAACTGTGATATTATTAGAAAATAAATATCTTACAGATATGCTGATTTTTCCACTTCTATTAATTAAGAAAAAACTTAAAGCGAAAGAAAGTAATTAATTTATCACCAATTGTTGCTTAATTCATTTTATTCGATCGTTAAGATATGGAACTACTTTCCATCTATCGTTAAAGGCTGTTCACGGTAAAGTGAGCACTTCTGACGCCCTAGTTACATCTTTCCTTCAGCCATTTTGAATACTTTAATAACCTTTTGAAATATATATATATATATAAGTAATAAACACAGTGTGTATATTCCACCACACTCGGAAATTAACGTCTAAAGGTGAAATAATATAAATTTTTTGACTATTATTCCAAAGAGAGGGCTTTCAAAAGTGCTTACTTTACCGTGAACAGCCTATACCAACTTAACTGGACGAATGTCACTCTGTGCGCCCATAAAAATATATGCAGTTATGGCAGTAAGTTTTTATAAAATTGATTTCAAAAGTGCTCACTTTATCGTGGACAGCCTTTAATCATCTAGTAGCAACCAAATAATTAGTTAGCCCCATAAAAGTAAAGAATTTGGGCGTCTGTTGACAACGAGGACTTGAGAGACGATGAACGTGCAGCGCTGGAATGTAAGGGTGGATGAAATGGGAGATCCCCGCGAAAACCCGCCGACCAGCGGCATCATCCAGCACAATTAGAACGTGAGAGAATCCGGGAGCGATTCCGCCGGTAATCGAACTCGGTTCGCCTCTGTGGGAGGCGGTTTACCTGATTACCTTGGCACTGTTGAAATCCGTGTTCCTTTTTCATAATTCTGCCATTTTTGTAACGTCTTGTAACATGTAAATGATACGTGAAACCAGTGAAAAGTACACGTGCTAGATTAAAGGGGCATTGACCAATTCATAGAAACATAAATAACTTATGTCTCTGAGATGAAACCTGTTACTTATGAAAATTTATACATTTAAAGGGGCATTAACCAATTCATAGAAACATAAATAACTTATGTCTCTGAGATGAAACCTGTTACTTATGAAAATTTATACATTTAAAGGGGCATTGGCCAATTCATAGAAACATAAATAACTTATGTCTCTGAGATGAAACCTGTTACTTATGAAAATTTATACATTTAAAGGGGCATTGGCCAATTCATAGAAACATAAATAACTTATGTCTCTGAGATGAAACCTGTTACTTATGAAAATTTATACATTTAAAATGTGGCAGTTCGAGTAACTTACAATTTTGAGCATTACGTTTTGATACATAAAAATTACATTAATCACTGTAAATAATTTTCGTTACTGCGCATGTATATAATTTTCTCTACTGCTCATCTTCCAGTAAATTAATCTAAATGCAGTATGAGATATTTTTAATTTTATTTAAAAATTGGATTCGTCAACTACGTTTTAGATTTCTTCAGAATTTACCATCGTTTGTGCAAGCGTCTTGTGAGCATGGTCGTGACTCCTTTGAAATCGTTTTTTCCTATTTTAACGACGGCGGTGCATATTTCCTTGGCCTCGTTTTTCATTTTCTTAAGCTCCCTCGTAAGCATGCACGCCAGATTACTCCATAGAGCTCATCATTAATTTGTGGATCCTTTCAAGTGCACTTGCACGAATTGGTGTTTCAGTTCCTTCAGGACGTTAGCGTGATTTATTCATTCTGGTAAAGTGCTTTTGTACACGCACGTTTTTGGCTCGTTCAGAACCGTGACTCGTCATTTCGATACACGTACTTCAAAGATGCGGTATTGAGTATTGACAAAACAAATTTTGGTGCTATGTAATTTCTCCTCTGTTTTTATGTTCAACTCGAATTTCTTCTTCTAAACTTACTTTACTTTGTTGCGGTGCTAATTCAAGCTTGTCTTAACTGCGGGATCATTTACTGAAGCGGGGCCGCGGTGGCTGAGTGGTTAGCCTGCTCGCCTTCCAACGGGGCAAACCGGGACCAATCCCTGGCCGGGTCACTCCCGGATTTTCGCATGTGGTGATCGTGCCGGGCGATGCCGCTGGTCGACGGGTTTTCTAGGGGATATCCCGTGCCCAGTGCCCTTTCGTTCCGGCGCTGCTCCATACTCACCTAAATCACTCTCATCTGCTGTCAAGACTTCGCTGTTAAAGAGCCGCCCACATCTCTTCACTCACTCGCTAGTTTACTGAAGCCCATAGGCAACTTTCTGACCAACCTCGCGAGCGCACATGTGGTTCCACAAAGTTCCAGGTTTGAGTCCCGGGTAAGTCGCATCTTTGTAGATGTAAGATATTATAAGTATGTAACGGAGGTTGTTCCTGATTAGACACCTGGCATAAAGCAAGGCTGTAAAAACCAGCTATTCGTTCAACTCGTACTTTTACAGTGTAGCATTAATTTTCATTCCGTTTCTGGAGACTGGTTGCTGGAACTTTCTTCAAAGCTATGACTGTGTTTTTGTAACTTGGCCAATTATGTATGACCATGTGTGCACTAAGTAAACCTTCTTTCTGAGTACTTTCGTTCAGAGAACGACTTAGCGACATTCTCGTTGTGATGTTTGGCCGTTGTGAGAAATGTTCTTAGGAATTGTTATGAATGGCTCTAAGAAACAATAAGATGCAACCCATTTTCATAAGAACTTCAGCATTATCGGTCTGCCACACGAGAATATGATGGACGGATCGTTTACAGATATCCTCCAACCGATTCTTCTGGTTTATTCTAGTAACACGAAGGAAGATAAAAACGCGCCAGCAAACGAGCACACCAGAACGGTAGTAACCCTACCGGGATAAAAGATTTTGGCACTGAGAGACCGAAATGGTTGACAGCCATTCGCTAGCAGGCTGTAACGATGTGACAAGTGGAGAAGCGCCTAAATGCGCCGGTGTGCTAAGCGGAAGAATCTTGAGAAGACCAGCTGATCGTCTGCAACGAACGTCCACTGACCCGTCCGAGATCAAACCTGTTGCAGTGGTTAGATAAAGCAATTTTTATTCTCAAGACCAATAGTAGGTACTATCCATCTCTCGGCATGGCAGTGCAGCCTGGTCCTTTCAATTGAAACTAGGCGTATGGGCGTGTATGAACAACACGTGTCTCTATTGCCACGAACTGAATCATGCGTCCAACTGACTACGTTGAGGCGTCCTGAAGCCTCAACTTTAAATCATCCGTGATGCCTTAGGATGGCTAGTGCCATGTCCAGTTTTATCAATTCAGTGAGGAATAACCGGAAAAAATATGTCTCCCCTTCCCCATTTCCGAAGTAACTATTTCGATTCATAAAAATTCGAGAAATTTTAAAAATCATCCCGGAATCTCTATGTGCCACGATTTTTATTTTTGACAAGTAATATAGAAACTGAAATACGCGATTTTAAATATATAGATGTTTCGTAATTGCGTGAATAAACCGAGCCTGTGTGTTCGGCATGAAAATGGAAGGCAAAACAGATCTACGACACATGGCCGGTACACGTCACTGAAAAGGTGCATAAAGACAACGTTACTAAACATTTTAGAAAAATTATATATGATAGAGAAGTTAACTTCTGAATGATGTGAAAATTCACATATACGTGCAACCAGTAAAACGTCTATTTCTGTAATAAAATTATGCGTAGAAAAATATAGGCTGTGACTCTGATTATTCATAAAACGTCGAGGTTCCACATTCTTATTGATTTACAGATTACGAATTATACATTAACACTCTCATATCAACAAAACGGTCGTGTGTGTGTATGTGTGTTTCCCCATAAACACAGTTGTTTGCCAGGAATTAATGAATACATTTCGAAACCCGCGCAAGTAATTGTTTATTTTTAATTTTTACGCACGATTCCCTTGGAAACGGAAGCGTAAAAGTGAACCGCGCAATACGTGTTTTTTATGTACTTTGAACGTGATAATAATTTGCAACTGGAAAATTAATAAACCTTGTGCAATACGAAATGTGTGTGAAATAAGGGTTGTAATCCGTGTCCTTTTGTCCACGAAGTAATCTAATGACAGAGACTGGCATTACGCTGGTTGCAGATATTTGTTTATTTACTGTTCATGCAAGAGGTCATCGTTCCGTTCTAAATACTTTTGTGCAAAACAGGGAATAACTTCGTCTTTCTGCTCCACCTTAGGAAGTAATTTAGACCATTGGTCGTATTAAGTTTTCGTCTTATATTTTCGTGATGAATACAGGGGCGGGCTGTGTCTATGGGTAACAAAGCTTCTTCCATGAAGTAGTTGACGGTGGTAGCAAATTTAAGTTTGAATTTATTTTTAGGTATGCTAGGTGTGGGTCATGCGTGTGGCATTTTAATATGTGAAATAATTCAGTTTATGTGCTACGCCCCTTCCGATAAGCCATTTTAGTATAAACTTATGAACGGATTTTAATAATCAACAAACATAGGTTGTGGCAAAACTCTCTGTACACATTGTTTTGGACCCGAAAATGAAAGAAATTTACGTTAGTGAAAATACGTCCTCTCAGTGTAATAATTTGCAGTGTGAAAAAAGAATTCATCGTTTTGAACAGTGTTGTCGCCTAAAAAACAATTAAAAAACATTTAGCTCGAAAGCACGTTCGATTTCGATGATCGAATAGAAATCAGTTAATTCTCGCTTCATGTTTGGGAGCACGGGGGTAACATGGCTAGCGCACAAACTTCTCGACATGCGGAGAGATTCGGTTTCAATACCCGACCGAGCTACGCCCGGGTGGCTACGAAGAGGTGTAAGGGTTTCTGAGGTTCAACCGAGGACGCTCAGCGGGAGCTGTGATGGCCTAAAGCCCCTGTTACACTGTCAATTCTCGTTTCATGTTTGGGAGCACGGGGGTAACGTGGCTAGCGCACAAACTTCTCGACATGCGGAGAGATTCGGTTTCAATACCCGACCGAGCTACGCCCGGGTGGCTACGAAGGGGTGTAAGGGTTTCTGAGGTTCAACCGAGGACGCTCAGCGGGAGCTGTGATGGCCTAAAGCCCCTGTTACACTGTCAAGTTTTCGCCTTCAACTATACTTGACAATAAAATTTGAAGACAAAATATGGCCATCAAATTTTTCCTTCCAACAAATTCTATCCAATGATCTTAAATGTTTATGAAAATGTGTCACACTGTCAATTTTTTTAACTAAAAAATCTGATTTGAATTATTATTTAAAAATTATTTTTATAGTGAGATATTGCTTTTTTTTTTTTTTTTTTTTTTCATTTAGTTCAGAAATGTAAAGAAAGTTAATTCAGATTTTACTTATGAAATATGTTTCCTGCACAATGAAATTTAATTCCTCTGAGTTCGTAATATTATGTGCACTATTCAATTATAATATCATTCATGCCCAGACAGCTTCTGCATAAACGATTTATCTTCATAACCAACTTTCTTCCCAGCAAGTGTTCGTTATTTTAAAGTTTCTCGACGTTCATTTTTATCACGCACGATTCTGATTGGCTGAGACCGTCAAAGATCAAAGAAATTTTAGAACCGGTCCAATTTTCATTTGTTTGATGGCATCTGAAGCCATCCAATTTTCTCAGACAAATATGACGGCATTTATGACGTTTCGATGACGTCATAACTGTCCAACTTTATTTGACCAAACTTATTGGAAGCAGTTTGATGGGGAAATTTGACAGTGTGGCAGGGGCTTTAGGACCAGAGCATTTCCCTCTCTGGATGAAGGTACTGGAAGGGCGTCATTGGGACGGGGGCCACCGTTTTCTACGCCCGGAAGGTATAAGTCTGGTGTTGAGGAAACCGGCCTGCAATGGGCGCAAGGCTGCAGTCCAAGTGATCAAATGCCCAGTGGGTATGTCGTGACCTGGAAACGGAAAGACTGTCCCTCCTCGACGGCGTCGTTGCTGGGATAACACAGCGGGAACCAGCCTTTGAATGGGCGCAAGGGTGGTATAACTGTTGTGGCTTACCTGGTGGGAGTGGCCGAGACTAAGAATAGGACCTCCCCCTCGCTGAGGTGAAACAGTGATCAGCCTGCCTTTTTTTCTTCAGCGGTCTCAATACGTCGCTGCTACACTCGCCTCTGAACATCGTTTGCCCTAAATTAATTTGCTCTAAACTTTCAGTTAAATGGCGCTTCTATGTACTGGTTTCCCAGATTGGCGAGAGGAGACAAACTTGTAGACCAAACGACTTTAGGACAAACGAAGTTCCTCCTTCCATTTTAGAACCCGATTGCGTTTAACCTTTTAGGGAAATCGAGAACCTGTACACCATATTTAAAGCTGGTGGCCAACTGGATGCACCCCTCCCCCCACCCCTCAAACACTATCTGGCCATCACCCAGCTACCAACAGTTGCTTATTAATTCACGTCACATGCGATGAACTGGGGCTTATAATCTTATGAAATATGGTTTCCAGAACGGTATTGTAGAACATTTCATGATATGCCCGTGGTGATGTGTAGTACGGGAGTATACGGGTCTACGGAAAGTCGCTTACAGTGCGCGAAATCCCGAAATATTAAATCAATAACAGAATGTGAACTACTTATCACATGTCGATGCGTTTTGTTCTAATTATATAATATCAGTATTAACTAAACCATCACATACAGCAATAGTTGATATAGGGTATAGCTTTCGAATAAAAAACGGTTCCCTGTTTTTTTTTTTAATAACGCATGGCAACCCGAAAACAAGCACATACACAAAAGTGTCCTTTTAGATTATACAAACTTTATAACAACATTTAAATAAAACCTTCTTTCTTAACCTTAACCGAATTTCATCTTATTGAAGTTCCTAGTAATAAATATTTTTTTCAATAAAACCCTTCTTTCTTCAGGTAATATCAATTTCAATATCATAAAGTTTCCAACCGTGTTATGTAAGTTTTAAGGCAATTATTTCTGTATGATTACTCATTCTGTTGACTCATTCTGTTGATTGTATCCCTAATTTTTTTCGCACAATGTTGGCACTTTTAAAATCGAAAAAAAAAAAAAAATAATCTTACTCTATCAGCTATTGCTGTATATGATAGTTACCAGTGTTCTAGTATACTGTTAATGGACCTAATACAATTGTATTAATTAGTTGCAAGGTTTCTCTCTTAGACATTTAGCTAGCACTTAAATTAGAGTATTTATTGTACAGGATATCGCTAGCTGTATAAAATAATATATTTTAAAGCGATAAGTATAATCTGTTCCAGGTTTCTTCACACTTTTAAATCAAACATTTGAAAAATCATCCCTTGTATGACGTGTTTGGTGGTTTCTTAAATATGCTTACTATCACAAGCGCTTTATACTTGTGTTAACATTATAGTACCTTAAATTTATTAAACTAAACATTTATTTATAAATTGTAGTATTGCATTTATAGCTAATACATATAAAACAGCCAGAAATGGATGTGTTAGTATTTCTTTGTAAGAAATAGTTCTTATGCAGAAAATTATTAAACTGAGTGCCCACGAATGCGTGGGGTTGCCCTCCGGTGCAATTTTCTAAACTCAATTAATCTTTGTTTGCACAAGGCGGAGGAATATACTGGACGTATAGCTTTAGCAGGGCTTCAGAAAAATTTGAAGAAACCGCGAGAGGAATCTAGGTCTACTTGAGTCACTTTCTCAAGCAAGGGCAAGGTGACAGCGAGATGGTGCAGGGGGGAGGGGGGGGGGGGAAGGTGAATGTCGCGAGAGGCTTGAAATTGTCGGTTCGCTCAGGAAGGATGCCTCTCCTTGTGCGAAGGATTCCGCTCGCTTGCTTCCTTCCGGAGCTCGTAACCGTTAACGCAATGTTCGCTTCTCTGCAGGCTCCAGCCATCCCATCTCACTTGCATCACCTACGAACACGCCCGCGCAGTTCGACGCCGAGTAGACGAATGGCAAACGCCACTCAGATAGCCTGCTATACGCTATTAACGGTAAAAAGAGCACTTTTGAAAGCCCTGCTTCACATCTACTTGTATCCACGCCGTGTATTCTTCCACCTTATGTAAAATTAACGTTACCATAGACCTCATCACTTTATTCATACGTCGATCAAGTGAATCTATGGAATTATTTGCAAAGTAAATATGTTACAAATCTGGTTGTATTTATACTTCGATACATTATAAAGGTAGTGAGCGAAATAACAAATATACGTTATTACAAACGGTTACCTAACACTTTTTATTTAACGTTACGATATGGAACTACTTTCCTTCCATCATTACCAACTTTACAATGTGCATGCTACTCAGTGCGCCCGTTAAAATATAATGCAGATAGAACCAGTGATATTTACTAAGGTTGATTTTATCGTGAAAAGTCTTTTAAGTTGTCATACGAGCCTCATTGTAAAGGCTGATCTCGGTAAAGTTAGCACTTCTGAAATCAACCTGAGAAAAGTATATTTTGACAGGCATATATTTAACAGGTAAACTGAGTGACATGCGCTCGGTAATAGTTGGTAACGATATAGTCCATTCCCCATTGGAAGCAACTTTCTCGGAGCCCTGCTAAATATCTACTTGCAGGGCCGTTTCGTATCCTTCCGCCAAATGTAAACAAACATTGCCACGTGACTGCCATGTAGCATCTGTCAAAATAAATGTTTACATGCCATTGTGTGTGTACATGCGTTCGTATACTTTCGCTACACCTAAATATAAACATTGGAATGTGACTTCTACTTTTATACCTGTCAAATATGTTGTTTAGTGTTTATAGCTTTTCAAAGAATTCTGTCATATTCCAAAAACCATTCCGTACGAATATTCACAGTTTATGCCTCTAACATAATTAGATAAACTTTATGACGTTTTAAAAATGCCTGAATTGACAACAGTTCTTACGGTTATTTTTAATTAATATATTTGTTTTCCACAACATAGCTCAATACATGTAATGCACGTTAGTATTTTGCCGCGACTGTTTCTCATTTTTGTCAAATAAACTTTAAAAGATAGCGGTGAACATGCACACAAATAAGCCTGCGATAACTTTTATTTCGCTCAATTTTCTATGTATTGCTACTTATTGTTTATTAAGTTTATTGAAATTTATCGGGCTGGACTTAGTATTTTTCTTCTGGGATTGCGGCAAATTACGTTACACGACTGTGTTTCAAACCCCCTAGGGCAAAGGTACAACGTTGTGATAAATAAGCAGACGTGGATGTAAGTAAATAACTTTGCCATAAAAACAGTTCACATTTAAAACGTATAAAGTGCTTATCAAATATTTGAAATCACGCGCACACAGGGCCAGCGTATCGACCACAATGCACAAAGGCACGCCATTTCACAGACGCAATGATTAACGAAACACACGTCACAGTATATTTATTACTGCCGTGGAAACACAGATTTATCACAACACCGTAACTTGCCTAGGTATGTTTAAAAAAAAAACACAACGTCTACAGACATGATGTATTAATTCGAAGTATTCTTCGGAGTAAGAATAATTTACGTTTCGTCTGACAAAAAGCAACACGCCATGTCATGGCTCGCCACGTCTGCCAACTTCACTAGGTAACTGCCCCGTCATCATATCTAAATATATTAAAATACGTATTCAAACATTAAAATCTCTTTTCAGTTGTAAATTACAAATTCAAAAAATCATTATTTTACTGTAATAAGTATGAAATATGCTAAAATTGGAAACGTGTATAATTTTTTGCTTATTAGCGAAGTGAAGTTTCCAGAGTTTGAAAGAGACGAAGAAAGAGAGAGAGGAGAGCGACAAGCCTCGCCCAGCAAACCGTTTTTCAGATACTTTCTCGCGCGATAAAACAGCACGTATCATTACGGCCTTCTCACGATATTTTCCACTATTTTAAACTGTTTTCAACGTAAACTAATACCGTGGACTACCGCTTGACATATATGTAATCACCAAATAACAGTTTGTGCATTTAAAAACAAAAAAAAATGGTTAAACATATGAAGGAATCAAAATCAGGATCAGAAAAGTAATCGGCATTAAATCCCTCGCTCAAATCAGATTCGTAATCAGAATAACTCTCCTCAATTGGCAATCCGTTAATTTTGAATTTTTTTTGTATGATTATTTATAAGATATTAATTTTATAAAGATTTTTTTTTTGCTTTTCTAGAAAACGGGGAAATTGCTTGAAAAACAAAAAAATCACTGGATTTTTAGATAATTTCGCTTTTTTTTTTTTTTTTTACCTTGTGTCAATTCCTGCATGTTCATTTAGGGGACAATTGAAAAATTTGCTTGTTTTTGGCTTAAATTTACTTTTTTTTTTTTTTTAAGCGTAAGTTCTTAAATTTAAAACAATGATTTTGGAGTAAAAGGCCGTGATTTTGGAGTAAAAAGCCTTGATTTTGGAGCGAAATTGCTTGATTTTTCGATGAAGGAGTGTGCCAGCTCTCTCATATATCTACTGTGTGTGTGTGTGTTTACAGAATGTCGTTGAATTCGATCGACAAATTTCGTGAGGTGATTTCGTTTGCAAAACCAAGTGGGAAATATGGGGGTCACTTTCAACATAAACTGAATAGTAAGGGGAATGTGAACCCTTAAATATAGAATTTTAAAACTGATATTTTGAAAATACCGCAAACGAAGTGTAATTTAATGACAGTTATCCGAACGACGTTTTATGTTATCCGGACCTTCAACCTAAAAATAAATTCTCATTAGTATGATCTTTAATTTTGCACCAGTATCTGTTTAATACTTTTATTTTAAAAAATCATTAATATAATAAATAAAGTTAATTAAGAAGAAATCTTAATTAACAGTAAATTCAATGTGCAAAATATTGGTAAACAGTTGCAATCTATCACAAATGTACAAAAAATAAGTTATGAAATTAAAAATGAATATAGGACTTATCAATTATGTGTTAAAAGCACACGAAAGTTGGTCTGAAGCGAAGCAGTTTCTAGCATGCAAGCAATACTACCTTCATGCGTCTGTGGTATGCTGCTGTACACAGACATACTGTAAACCACGCGTGACATACATTAATGAGCTTACTCTACTGAAGCTGGCTGTCTGATTATGGCGTCATTCGGAGTGATTCCCAGTAACATGCATTGTTATTGCCTACATGCTAGGCGCTGTATTGCCGCTTCCGTAAGTTTTGTGTGTGTTAACATGAAATAGGTGAGTCCTGGGCAGTTGCAACAAGGAGACGATTAATTTTAATTATGTCGTATTGGTCAACAATCCATTTTCAAGATGTCATTATCCCTGACGGTAAAAAAACGTATGAAATAAGACGATGGCCCCTTGTCATTTTCATTAAGGGGGGAAATATTAACGACAGTAGGTTATTAGGTTGAAGATGCTGATAAAATAAAGGAATGTTCGGAGAATTGTAATCGAATTTTTCTTAGTTAACGGTTTTGACCAAAACTGCAGTTTAAAACCTCGATTTACAAGAGCTAATATGTCCCTTGATAGTCAGTTTAGGCAAAAAATGTCTAATATATTTGCCAACCTTTTTTTGCATGTTACCTCACGGAGTTTCTTGGTTGAATTCAGCAACACACACACGCACACGCTCTTTCTTTCTCTCTTTCCCTCTCTCTCTCTCTCTCTCAATTTATTGATCTATACATATATGTATGTAACAATGCCAGAAATATTGCACAGTCTTGTCTTACACCCTTTGTAGCAACGAACATTTCAGATCATTCTGCTCGTATTTTGATACTCTTAATGATGCTGCTACAATACCTGAATGTATACATAACTGATATTACTCTCCGATACTGAACGTCTGAGTTTATGAAACGGGATTATGTAATAAACTTCTAAAAAAAATCTGGATTCCGGGCCATTCTACTGTCTAAAAGATGACTGAAATTGTAAAGTGAAGCACGCAAACTTTGGGTTGAATTTTTTTATACAAGATATTTTCAGGTGGTAGCATTTAACAGTTCATTTATAAATACAAGGGTAAATAGGCGTGAATATTTCTGTTGCTGTGGAACAAATCATTACAAATGTACAGTAGCAAAAATTCAACACAACCAAGGCATTGTATATCCCCGAATATCGAAGTGACAGAAAACAGTGAAAGGGCCCAAATTGTATTAACGCGGAGATCAGTTGCATTTTTTACGAATATTTTCAGGTACGCTCCACTACATTTATTTTTCATTACTGTCTGTGAAATATCTCCATACATTCACGGTAATTTGTACGTAAATAAACAGTTAATGTATGGAAATGGGCTCAGTAACGATGCAAGAAGGAAATATGCTCCTCACATAGGCTACCTCTCCGTTTTTTCATCAATATTAGGGTTTCCAAAGCGAGCCCTGCCGAGGCGCCACAAGGTGTTATTTGCCGCTATAACAATACTATTATCGTTCTTGTTGTTATTAGGATGTCCACGCCAACTAAACGTATGATGTCAACTATACAAAATGTTTCATAAGATTTGAGGGATTACAAACTTTTATTGCAAAGAAATCGCCGCATGCACAGTAATGAAAACATTGCGGAATGAACGTGGCTGATTTCGTGGCGTGTGATTCGAAAACACAGAACGACTTCTCAACATGTGTAGCAGCCATTGTACAACAATAAGGAATGCCAGCTGAACAACACACGGGCTTCACTGTGAGCGACGCCTGGCGGCAGGACTGTGAACCGGCGGCGTAGCACTCACACAAACTGCTTGCGTTCTTCGTTCATTCTGCACTGTTGTCATCCATCGAAGTACGTTACGTGTTTAAGTTGCAGTTCATTTCTGTAATCCCTCAAATCTTTATTAACTACGCTGTATAAAATAACTATGAGCCACTTGAAACAGTCAAATTGCTGAGTTTACCGCGAACATCCGATACATACACAACGTGTTTCTAAAACATGGGGAAAGATTCGGCAGTGTATTCCTGACGAAAATATAAGACTAGTATGTAAGTAGAAGTTTCCTCGTCAAGTGATTATTAATGGAGCTGTGCGCCTCTGAAAAATCCTCATTTAAATAGCCTTACTCTGGATTGTGGTTTACTTACCTGGTATGCGACACAAGTTCCGTTTTGAATGTTCAACATGAATTATCTTACAATCGGTTCACCAGACAGTTTTCCACAAAACGATCTTTTTTGTTAATTTAGACGCGCATATTCACAGGTTGTCTTGAAAAAATTACTTACAACATATGCCTTTCAAAGTTTGATGCAAACATATGGTGCCAACAACCATTTACAAGAGGAATACAATATAACATACACCAATTTGTTGTGTAATCACAAGTGGTTTCTGATATTTTTAGCTAAACGTATTTTAAAGCTAATTGCTCCCTTGATAATAACTTGAGGGGATAAGTTGTACATACATTTCGGTCCTATATTTTCGTAAGGAACTGCCTGAGGAAGTTTGTCCGCATGTTTTAAAAACACGTGGTGACGTTTTTCAAAAGTACTATTGCAAAGTGTCCACTTCACCGAGAACAACCGTGTAAATCTAGTTTTACATGTAGAATACAAACAGAATCCTACATTCGCGCGTTGGACTTTGTCGCCGTTACACTGCTGGGGCCTTTGCCAAACCGAAAAACTACACTAGGACCTCTTTTTTTTTTGGAAAAGTGTTTAGCTTGTGTGACACGCGTCGGCTGCTGTAGTTGATAAGTGTTTTTTTCCCCGGAGCAGGATGAGGATGTGAAGGGGGGAGGGGGGCGAATAGTGGAAAGGGGAATGGCGTGTGAGGCTGGATGTAGACCTCTCATCCTCATGTCCCGCTCTTGGTCCGGAGCGTAGCAGCCAGACACGTGTGGCTCTCTTGGCGTGCGCGACACGTGGAGTGAGAAGAGAGGATGGCAGTATCTCTCTCTCTATCTCTCTCTCTCTCTCTCCCCCCTCTGTCCCGTTCGACGCGTGTATAGTCTCTTCGCGGTATCTACACGCCTTTTTGACTCGAGAATTTGAAAAATCGCCCCGGATGCATTACGTGTTTAGTTATTTTCTATATGTGTCACGTATCACAAGAGCTTTATATACTTCCGGGTGTAAGATACCAGAAATCATAATTTTGTAATTGCGCCAAACATTGGTGAACTTGTACGCGTTGTATGTGATGACATTTCCCTCGAATAAACCAAATTTACGTATTAAAAAATTCTGAAAAATTTGATGTCAAAATTCGAAATTTTTCTTTTTTCCTGCAGCCATAATAAGAAATATTAACTAAGATGTACTAATGAAACAATTTTCAAAGTAAACTAATGCCGTGGACTACCGCTTGACATATATGTAATCACCAAATAACAGTTTGTGCATTTAAAAACAAAAAAAAAAGGTTAAACATATGAAGGAATTTTTTTGTTTTTAACATTTAAAAAAATGCACTAACATTTATTTAGTGATTTACATATATGTTAAGCGACTGCCTACGACACTAGTTTAAGTTATAGTTTTTTTATTTGTACAATTTTTTTAGAACTTTTTATTGTAGCTGTAGAAAAACAGCGACATTTTGTATTTGAAATCCAATTATTCGAAATTATAAACTGAACATTTTTTATTCGGGGAAATGGCATTACATACGATGCATACAAGTTGGATAATGTTTGGTACAAATATAAAATAATAATTTTTTTGGTATCCGACAGCTTTAATTAACATAAAAGTACCTAATTTCTGGTCTAATTTTAACTTTAACTTTTATGTTATTCATAAATTATAACCTGTAATATATAATTAATAATACATGGAGAAAATAGGTGTGAGAGCATTGCCTAGTGAGAAATAGTTCTTATGGAAATTAGTATTAAAGTGAGTGCGCATGAGTGTGGTGCACTGTCCCTTTGGTGTAATTTTCTATATCGTTTAACCTTTGTTTGTATGAGGCGGAGGAATATCCTGGAAATAGATATTTAGGAGGGCTTCAAAAAAATTGGAAGTAATGAGTGAATGTACTATAGCCGGTGTACCTATCCCGAAGTATAACGTCACGTGATGGTCATCGTTATGTTTTTCCTCCCTGCTTCTGGACGCGTAAGCAATCTGTTTTTGCGGCCGAACCCCATTCGAAAACATGCACGGTAAAATTAGTTTGTTTTATCGAAAACAATCATTTGGAAACAAGTTGCAGACACCAATTTTGTTGCATTGCAAGTAACTTTCAGCCAATTTTATGAAATGTTAATTTAGAACGTGTAAAAATACTTTTGAATTTCAACAACGAATTACTGCAGACTTCGAGTGTATTATAAATATGGAGCTACGTAAACGAGTCTGTACGACTGTAAAAGTTTGTTGTTAAAGTTATAATATTTCAGGTACAAGGAAAACCCTGTTCTTTTAGCACTGTGAAAGAACACGGTCGTAGTCTCCACCCAAGAAATAGTCACAATAATACCAAAACCGTAATAAACCAGTAGGGTGCCATCTTAGTTATATCTTAGAAATCTATTCGTAAACGGAACAAAAATTTGCCCAAGAGCAACACGACATCATATAATACAGTTACACACTTTCAGTCAATTTGTTAGAACCGCATTTAACTTATGTTACAAAATTCTAGTAGGTGTGAGTTGTACCGTCAGTTACGCATTTATTAAAAATAATAAAATCCTCTAATAGCTTCCTTATTTGTGCTTCGAATAATACCGAAATAGTTGTATTTGCGAGCTAATGCATTATTTTCTTTTCGTGTGCCAATCTTGTCTGCAAAAGACGCTTCTGCAGTCGTGGTAACGAGTTGCTACACTACAACGTATACCAACGACACGATTATAAAATGTTCATTCAGCCAGTGTAAAAAAGAGATCCTCCTTTATTTCAAGCAGACCATAGCGATGCGCATATTTATTTCTCATGGGCTAGTTTTAACAAGAAGCGCGACTCGACGCTACGCGATGCGGCGCGATGAGCTGTAGCCAGTCAGTGTAAAGCAACTGTTTGTCGCCAACCGACGGCTAAGAGAGCGTTGTTCTCTAAATCCAAACATTATTTTTGTTGGCGTTGGACGACAACGGAGAAAAAAGAAGAATGAACATATCTATTTTTGTAAAACTTAAACGGCAGCATACCAACACAGTATACTAAAGGCTATTCAAGATAAATTGAACACTTTATAAACGAACCTTAGAAAAAAGTCACTGTCCCTGCCTGCATATAATTTATTGGGCGCACCAAGTTACATTCGCCCAGTAAAGTTGGTAATGATGGACGGAAAGTAGTTCCATATCTTAAAGTCTGATAAAAAGTGTTAGGTAACCATTTGTTAAAACTTACATTATTACCTTCCCTCTCTGGTTTTTTAATGCATCGAAGTGTAAAAATTAACACATTTGGAAAATATTTACTTTCATAATAATTGCATAGTTTTACTCGACAAACGCATGGGTAAAGTGATTAGGCCTATGACAATGTTAATATTACATAAGGCGGATGAATACACAACGTGCATACAAGTAGATCTTAAGCAGGGTTTTCAAAAGTGAAAATTTTATAATGAATAGCCTATACAATCAAATGAATATTATTTAAAAAGTATTTCAACTATATGCAATACGAAAAAAACGCTTGATGCTTCCACAACGAAATGTTACGAATCTTGTCAACGGGTAAAAGTCAAGCAAACAGCTTCTCTAAGCCGGAAGAAGAATCCAAACCACATTACAATCACCGAAGTACCAGTAGATCTCCTCTCTCGGTGTCACAGTATCCGGGGCAGGTACTTCACCAAAAAGCTATGTAGCCTAACGCTTGGCGGCATCTTGAACGGAATGTCTGAGATGTAGCTTCAACTTATCATTCCAATCGTTGCTTCCCGTCACAATATTCAGCCTACACTCTAAACTTGAATCAGTGAGAATTGAGCCATATCAGTGAAAACAGTGAGAAGTGGGCTATTGACAATAAGTGCCAGATTACTAATTAGTATAGTGATTGAATTTCACTGATTTATTTGTGATTTATCAGAGAATGTTAACAATATCACTGCCATAAATCTCTTGTTCCCAGTTAATTTGCTTGATTCGCCGGTCAACAGTAGCTTATCAACTGACTTTTAGTGAACGTTATTTCACTGATTCATGTCACAGATTTGGATATA
The DNA here is from genome assembly GCA_029891345.1 of Dryococelus australis. NCBI lineage: Eukaryota > Metazoa > Arthropoda > Insecta > Phasmatodea > Phasmatidae > Dryococelus > Dryococelus australis. The sequence goes on from CM057001.1 coordinate 109,514,451, forward strand.
GAGTGTAGATACATGTTAGTTTTATATTGTATTTGAATGGTTCAACATGTATTTGGCCTCCCTTGTCAATAGCTGATATTCATTGTAACTATCATTTAAGCTAACTGAATTAAATACATGTTAAATTTTGTACATCATTTTAATTTTAGGTAAAAATGCTCTGTTCAAAATGATAGAACTATAACAGAAATAAACTTGATTTAACTTGTTATCGACAACTTGTTCATAAAATGTCCACTTTACAGTAGCTACTACCGTTCGTATTATTTTGTGCTCCGCTTAGAAAGCAGTTTGTTGCTGGTTATGGTCTCAAGTTTCCATTTCCGTACCAGTGGTAACGCATCTACTAGTAGACGGTAGCACAGTCTAAGATGAAATTTGCTGCCGACAAATTGTTTGTTGCTTGTTTGTGAAACAGCAGTTGAATTTGGCGTAGTCTCTTGGTATCTAGCGTGTCGCGCCGCATCGCGTCTCTTTATTGTGAAACCCGGATTACAAATGGAAGGATCGATATATTTCGTACACTCTTATCCCAAATCAGTGATGTTGCTAAGCGAAATACTAATCACTGAAAGCCAGTTACGTAGTGGCTGCCTGTTATGATTTTCTCGCGAGGCTTTTTTTTTTCGGACGTTTTATACGCCCTCGCGACTGGGCGTCTTTTTCTCTCTACTTTTGCTATATGTTTTGGTTTGTGAAGGTTTTTGTTCGTGTACAACCACGTAGCAAGCAATCGATTGTCGATCAAGTTGCGCGAAGAACTCGATCGTGTCTTTATACAATACTTTTTTTTCCCCCCTTCTGGTTACGTCTGTATTGCATTGTCCACATGTAATACGTACAAAACAAATCAGTTCACGTTTCGATATCAGGTGACTTTGGCTTTCCAACTCGTGCTTTTTGTTTTGTAACTTCCTCATTGTTTGGCTGGTCGTTTTTGATGGTGATGTTTATTTCGGGTTATGTTATGTTGTGGATCTTCTGTATAAATTCGTAGGATTCACGATGTCGGAAACGTGAGGGTGGAAAAAAAAAACACTACAAGACGACGTTCAGTAGGTAGGCAGGTATGCAGTTAGTCTGGCCCAGTAACTCGAATTAGTTTCTTGGTGGCGTAATTGCCCCGAATACTGTGGCTTCGGCGCTATGTTCTACAAACCACCATTGTTGCAATGCGTTTATGATTTTTCCCCTGATCTGGATACTTACACGTCGCTGCAGTTTGCTTGCATTGTCCGCATCGACATGATTCATAACACTGCAAAAACAGGCACTATTACTGACAGGGGCCGCGGTGGTGTAGCGGTTAGACTACTCGCCTCACACCAAGGCGAACCGGGTTCGATTTCCGGCGGGGTCGAGCCCGGTTTTTTGCATGTGGGAATCGTGCCGGACGATGCCACTGCTCGGCGGGTTTTCTCGGGGATCTCCCGTTTCACCCGCCCTTGCATTCTGGCGCTGCTCCACACTCACCTCGCTTCACCCTCATCGGTTCTCAAGACCTCGATGTTAAGAGCCACCCAAATCTCTTCACTCGTCACTCACTTGGAGGTTGTTCCACACGGCGTAAGTTCACAACATACAGACCACGTTCAATGTGTTAACCAGATAGTATGCAGTATGTGGTGGCGTGATTGTTCCGAATACCGCGTCGCCGGGATGGGAGATCTGCTGACACTTCGGTGTTAAGTTTTACAAATCATCATTTTTGCAAAGGTTACGTATGGCAGAAGGCGATAAGATGTATTTGGTTGTGAAATCGAATAGTTTAAAACCTTTGACAGTGAGAACTACAAATCGAATTACTTTTGTTGCATAAATATGAAAATATGTATTATTTAGTATTTATATTTAATACACTTGTTGCAGGAACAAGTCAAACCAATGGTCACCGTACATTGAAGACGTTGGCCACCAACATCTTTGCTAAGACTCCATATAATATTAGACAAATAATTTTTGTGGTAAAATTAATTATTTCGAAAGAATGGTTCTGTTTAGCTTTTTTTTTTTTTTTTTTATAGGAAATGGGTTTGGTCCACTGTGGCTGCATCCTGTTTTTTTTGCAACAAGTTTTATAAAAATAATAATTTTAAATGGCTTGAGATTGAAAATTATATACACTATATACATTATCCTCCTCTATAATAAGAAGACGATCTCTGTCTGTCCGTCCGTCTTTAATACCTATAAGTCCCTTAAAACTCAACAGAAGTTCTTCAAATTTTGCAGAGCGAATCCTCAGGGTAAAATACAGGTGAGGTTCGAATTTCAGCAAGATCATATCACGCAATCACCTTTTATCCTAAAAATCATTTTTAATTACTTTTCCCTATGAAAAGTTTTGTACTATTGCATAGATGATATTGCATAGAGATATGAAGGTAATGGAATATCATTTTTGTTTACTTTAAATGTCTCACTTCAATGTTGTGTTAATTAAATGGGGCCACACTGGCTCAGTGGATAGAGCAATTCCAAGTGGGGCCTTAGTGGCTTAGTGGATAGAACTATGTTAAGTAGGGCCGAGTGGCTTAGTGGATAGAGCGATTCCAAGTGGGGCCGCTGTGGTTCAGTGGATAGGGAGATTCAAATTGGGGCCGCAGTGACTCAGTGGATAGAGCGATTCCAAGTGGGGCCGCTGTGGTTCAGAGGATAAGGATATTCTAAGTGGGGCCGTAGTGGCTCAGTGGATATAACTTTATCAAGTGGGACCTTAGTGGCTCAGTGGATAGAACTATGTTAAGTGGGGCCTCAGTGGCTAAGTGGATAGAGAAATATAAAATGGAATGCAGTCGCTTCAATGTTGAGTTAATTTCACATCATTTCATTATTACTTACATATATCTATGCAATATTTTTTTCAGTCTTTGTATGATGACCAAATTTTTTAACATGGTAACTGTTTTAGCCCCGTGACATTACAACAATATCATACTGGTCCTCTAGTAACATATACAAATACTATAATATATAGACTATACTAGCATATATAGTCTGTTCACGGTAAAGTTAGTACTTTAGAAAGCCCTGCTTAAGATCTACTTCTATTCACGTTGTGTATTCCTCCACCTTATGTAAAATTAACATTGCTATGGGTCTCATCACTTTATTCACGCGTCGGTCAAATGAAAATCTTAAATTTTAAGAAAGTAAACACTACAAATCAGCTCATTTTTCATCTCGATGCGTCAAAAACAACAAAAAGTGAAAATAATTAATTCTAAGTTATCACAAATGGTTACCTGACTCTTTTAATTCGACTTCAAGATATGGAACTACTTTACATCCATCGTTGCCAACTTTACTGGGCGAATGTCACTCAGTGCGCCGATTAAATATGTATGCACGCAGGATCAGTGACTTTTTCCTAAGGTTCATTTTTAAAGTGCTCTGTACATCGTGAACGGTATTTATATCATCATATGTACTATCATATAATATACTTTCATATATATATGAGAGGAATGTACATAAATTATTTTGCCCCTGGCCTGGATACCTGCGCGTCGCTGCAGTTTGCTTGGCACGTCCGCGTTGATAGGATTGATAATATTGCGAAAACAGCGAACTAGTGCTGATGTTTGCAAAACTGCTGTGCTGTGGGCGCCGCGCCCAGGACGGGGACTTGAGGCGGCACTATTGAGGTTTGCTCGGGAGCGGCCGACGTCGCCGAGGCAGTAGGCGGGCTTGCTCCGTGGCAAAAGTGGCGAGTCCATTTACTTAATTAAAACACTGACTCGTGCATCGTCGCGGAGGTGCGGCAGGGGAAGCAAGCAAGACTCCGGTCTCAATTTAACTAATTTTTCTTTCGAGTAAAGAAATACAAACGTCGGCGACGCCGTCGAGTTTCTCATTCACGTCACGTCGCGAGCGTTAATTACTACGGCGCCATCGTATTTGAGAGTGTGTGCAGCCAGCTTCGAAGAGCTAGAAAGGTTGAAAAGCTGGGAATCGCAACAGTTCCGAAATCTCTGATATAACAAATTGATTATTTGGAGGGGTTGACGGAACTAGTAGGATGGCACCTCGCCAAAATGATTTTTCCCCACCCTAAGTACGTCGCCGAGCAACGCAAATGACAGTAATTGTAAAACATCGAAAAACTTAAAAAATATAAATTTGAAGTTTTATATCGCACGTTTATGCACTTGAAGGCGAATGAGTTAGCTATTACTAGTGGAAACAGAACGAAGGAATGATTTTAGGGTGCTTAGGCTATGTAGTATTTAGGCTTATCAGCTGGTTTTGGGTAGACGCTTTCATCGGTTTCTTTTCACAAAAGCGTCATTGTCATTGAAGGCTGCTGCTGCCACCAATGACTCCAACTTTTAAACATACAATTGCCTTTGCCCGAACTTTCTCTAGTTGACGCAATATATGATTCTGCTATACAAGCGACTGAGATATTTATAATCATTAGCATCATATAAATCGTTGTGATATATATTAATTGAATAAATAAAATTATAATTTAATCACACAAATAGTAGAACAGTTTCTTAGTGTTATAAGTAATAAAGCTTTTTATTTATAAAAATTATTCGTAATGAATGTCAGAGATAATTCCATGCGTGTTACTCGCTAAATTGGTCAAGTTCACCATTTCGTATTTTACGTATTTAATTAAATATATTACTACCTGTATTTAATCCTGTGATCAAATACAACAGTTAATTAATTATTGTATGTGAGATTTGTTGATATTTGACATTTTTTCTTTGGATAAACGAGTTGTTTATAGTAAAAATATGCAGTAGTTTCTGCAGTAAAATGCAATATCACATTAATAATGATGACAAACCTTACTAATTCCCAGTTTAAAGTGTTTGATTTTGCAATTTTAAACGCAACTGAAATTGTTCTTTCGGGGACACACACACACACACACACACACACACACACATATATATATATATATATATATATATATATAATCAAACTAGCACACACACATACACATATATATATATATATATATATATATAATATAATATATATATATATATATATATATATATATATATATATATATATATATATATATGTGTGTGTGTGTGTATGTGTGTGTGCTAGTTTGATAATACCTGTGTAATAGAAACCGTTTTTCAATAGTGTATTGTTCACAGTAATTAATCCTAGTATTGATATATTACGGAACGAAGGAGGAAAGATAAATCGTAACGAGTCCAAAAGTTAGTTTTCTGCGTAACCGCATGACCGCTGTGTTCTTCGCGATTTTTTTCTCCGCCATCATTTATCGACCAACCCAGTTAAAAGTTCTTATATCTCCTCTCGTAACGAAATTCTCTTCGACAAGAGGACAGCCTCCACGTCCGCTCATAACGCCCCGCGATATATGCGCCAATTAATTATTTTCCCTGCCAACAAGAGTAACTTCCCAGGCCAGAAGTTAACTTTACTGGGGCGGACATTAAGGACTCCACACCATCGTTTCTGCTTTTTTTTTTCTTTTTTTTTTTTTTAACTTCTCTCTAAGCGACTGAATTTTTTTATGCCTCTGCCCACTCACACCCATCCTTCCCCCCCCCCCCCCTTTTCTCTTCACCAACCGCTGAACCTCCTCTTCCTACTGGACGGAGCCCGCGACATCCCGAACTCCTTCTCGTCGAGCGGTTTTAACTGCCCGAGGAAACACTCAGCACAGTACGGGAGGGTGCGGACTGGAAAAGGGGTAACTACCCTTCTCGGCCGCGTAGTTCCGGGAGTTTTGGAGTCGTTCCCAGCACTGATTGCCCCTGCGACAACATCCACTTCATCTCCGGCGGGGAAAGACCAAGGGCCTGGGGAGATGGGTGAGGGGAAGACGCTGGTGGAACCAGGGAAAGGAGATGCTGAGAGAACTTCACGGTGGGGGGGGGGGGGGTGGACAGACCCTCCCAGCACCCCCTGTATTTTGCCATCCGCCGAAACTATCCGCCCGGGAGACAACGGTCGAACTGCCGAAGAGGCGACATATAGGACGTCGAAAGGTACGAGGGGCATTCGCGGACCTTCAGCGTGATATATAATTTTGTACTGTGATACGAGTTACTCCGTTGGATGCCGCGTTCGTGATTCCTAACCGGCAGAGCTTTTTTTTTTTTTTTTTTTTTTTTTTGCCAAAATGCGCCGGCTCAAAAATTTCTCACTAGGTACATCAGCATAAGCACTTACTATACTCTACCTAAATTACGAGGGCTACTTTTCGACAGTTGGGTGGCAGGCAAAACATACACCGAGAAAATGGTTTAGTTGAGTCAAATTAATATAGTTTGTTGTTGAAAACAAGTTCGGGGTATCGACTTTCCACCAGTTCCTTCTCAACATGTATGTCGGGCGCCCGGCAACTTGGATGTTGGTGCGCGCATACTAGCGGCGCTCCAATCAAGTACTGCTGCTGTCGTCACATTAAGGTGGCCAATCGGCTGGGCGCGTGAGGTTTCGCGCGCTTGTGCGATGACTTCCTACAGTGTGACTTGTGACGTGCGAGCTCGTGTATGACCCATATTTGGAGGAGTAATGCTTATTTTCAACGAACTTTTTTTTCCCTAAATGGACACCTGTATTTCTATTGGTTGTGGTATCTGCACACCCCTCTCGGGGATATTGCTTTGTGAATTGTATAAATGGTAATTGTAACTCTGGCTTGGGGTCGGATTCTGCCACTGCCCCAAAAGGAGACACCTTGCCACCTGTTAAGTAATGATCAGTAAATAAGTTATCTGCATAGCCCTTATGGCTCATGGAACAGGCACTCTTGGTGTCCTAAGTAGGAGATAGCCACCATGTTGGCGAGAAAACCTTAAAACATGCTCAAATTGAGAATGTTAACACCATGCAGTATTTTACTTGGCAGCAATTTTTAAAACCAATCATTTAGCTGTTTGCTAGCCATGCGCGAAGATTTACCCTGTTTTAAAATGTGAATTTTTTGTGATGTTTTTCCATAAGTTTTACATGGCAGGTTACATTTTAAATTTTTAATCAAGCTAAAATTTGAAATGGAATTGATGTGTTTTGCTGGATTTGGCAAGGATAAATTAAGAGGCATTATGTTTGTCGGCCTCGTAAAAAACATATAAAGCCATAATTAAATATTTGAAAGATTTTGGAAAGATATTTAAAAACAGAAACTTTTCCACCTAAATTGGCGTTTCTTTAAATGTTGGTCAAAAGAAAAGACGAAAATTAAAAAAAAAAATCTTGGTATCTGTAAAGAATGAAAAATATTAACTTTTGTAAATTTTTCGCCATTGGTTACTTTGGCGGCCTATAAGATTAAAAATATATAATTTTGGTGGGTAATCTCTGATCATCGTGGATAGAGAAAAAATCTGTATTATATATTTGCCTTAATGGATAATAAAAAGTTAGTTGTCTGATTGTTCTTATGCCTGGATGAAATTTATGTTAGGACAGCAGTACAAACAAAACTTTCTCATAAAATATAAAATTTTGCAAATATAGTGTGAACTGCTGTAGGTATAGAGAATCGCCTTGAAGGACGGGTTGCTACATATTTACTTGAAATATTTTCCTACAATTTATTTGTATGGAGGCTTATAGGCCAATATTATATGTATGTGTGTATACACACATTATATATATATATATATATATATATATATATATATATATATACACACACACACATACATATAGTAGTTTGAGTAATAATATAATCTAAAATACACTAATGAATTTTCTACACGGTTGGTGCCTTTTCGCTAGACAATTCATTATTTCAATATATTGTTCTAAATCACAATTGTGATTTTTATGGATAATTTTATTTCCAGTGAAATATGGCATTATGTGTAAATTGCAATGTTTATGAAGAAAAAAAAAGAGTGACACACAAGAAACGAAATAAATAGTATTGAAACCACTCATGAATTTTACTGGTTATAATATCTACCAAGTTTTAAGCATCCTGTTTATTTAAGGTTTTTAAATTTACTCTGCTTTACGAGCTTTTCGTTTCCTTTGGGAGTTTATTGATCTGCGGACTTTTTGTCCACCTTGCCACTTCCTTGGGAGCAAAGGCGTTGCAAGGATTTAACTGCTCTGCACTCTGCTATAGTTGGCAGAGCGTTTTAACATTATTTAAAATTAAAATTCATGAGTTGTTTGACAGATTGGAGAAATCAAAGGAAAACACTTAAGTGTGTAACCTCGGTTTTAATATTTTGTGGTTTAGTGTCTACATTGATTTTTGTCATGTCTACAGCCTAGCACCAAAAAATTGTCCAAGGGGTCTCTCTACTCCTGATGCTGAAGGAAGCAGGAGTGGGGATGGTTGAAACTGAATCCATTGATGAATTGCACATAAAGGCGAGGGCCATGGTGCGTCGGGAAGATGCGGTAAAAGCCAGTTCGGGTGCTGTTTCGAGTGAGTCCACTCCATTATTTAAATTCCTTAAATCGATTCCAAAGGAATTAGCTACAAAAATTCCTACTTTGACAAAGTTGAGTTTAAAATCATTGGTACAGTTTTTTATACAGTTCAATTTAGTGCTTTATCTAAAATTTTGTAAGAAACGGGCCATTTTTGCAGTAGCCACTTTTAGAGTGCCCGATGAGTGTCAAGCCGTATTTATTCAGGCCCAGGATGAAAATTGGGAATATGACACTTAAGTAAAAGCTGGTTTTAAAAAAGTTTGTTGTGAAATTGCGGTAGCCAAATATCGATCGAAATTTTTAGAACAAAAGCAACGGTCAGATCAATCTTTGAAAGAGTTTGGTCAGGAAATAATTGATATTGACAATGTTGTGGGTTTTACATGTCAAGAGGATTATTTCTCTCAAATAGTTTTTTCAAGCTCCATTCTCGTAACAGTAGATATTTTTGCTTTACTACCAATCCAGATACATTGAAGAAACATTTGGAGTAAGTTGTGGGAGTAGAGAGAACCTTGAGGGATTGTTCGGGGGAAGGAAATAATAGTGATGGGGGAAAAGGAAAAACCTCTGATAAGGACACGTTAAAAATTTCAAAGTACTGTGTAATCTGTGGGAAAACGAATCATCTTACAAAGGATTGTTTCCATAGAAAGTCTCTTTTTAATATTGCCGCTGGTGAGCAGTCCCGATCTAGTAAAGCATCTACTCGGTCTCGGTACTCCCAAACTCCAAATAATTTTAAGACTAGTAATCAAATCCAAGAAGTTCAGGATGGTTCCAGAAAGGGGAATAGGTTGGCGAAAGTGATTTGTTTTCTTTGCAAACAAAAGGGCAACGTAAAATCTGTTTGCCCTATGAACCCTTTTAGGAATAAGATTGTGGGAGAATCTTCAGTGAATGTGCTAGGGTACGAGAGGAAACATGGGTTACTGTGCATTCCTGTGGTAATTTCAGATCAGGTAGTAGAATCAGCCTTGCTGGACTCTGGCACATTTTGTTCTTTAACTAACCAAGATTGTTCAAATTCCTTGCTTTCCCATATGCCAAAAGGGCTTATTCAAATTAGGTCCGGGAAAGAGTTCAGATTTTCTCTCGCGAATGGAGGAATTATCAGCTGTAAGGGTACTACTATGTTTAAGGTAAGGATAGATCCGTTTACTTGGAAATCTAGGTTTCGGATCCTGCCTGGACTTAGTCATGATTTGATTTCGTGTGTGTATTTTCTGGGAAAGACTCGGGCCACTTTGGATGTGAGTAATAAACAGTTGGTTTTTTATTTTCGCCAATATCAGCCTATTGGAATCTAAGCTCATCCTTTTGAGTCATATATGATTTCTCTACAGACGGTACAAGACTTGAGCTCTGTAAGTGATCAGGAAAATCAGTTATCCCTGTTACGACAGGAATTTTCTGATGTGGTTACCTCAAAATTGGGACATTATGTCCATCGTCCTGTGGTACTGAGTCTCAAGGGTTGTGAACATGTCTCTTCTGTACCTTACAGAGACTAGACTTTTAATGGTGGGGACATTTAAAGACACTTGTGTATGATGTTGGCAACATCCGTTACCATATTGTGGTTGGTTTGCGAAACAATCAGTAATTTTTCAGGGATTCATAAACGCATCCTGGTGTGCATGCAACGGCGGGTTGATGCATGTGTTCGTGCTGATGGAGGGAATTCTGAGCTGTTCCTTTAGTGCCGACGATACGCTTTCAAACATGTGCAATTAATTCCTGTGCAGATCTTAGTGTTGTAGTTGAGGTGTCGTGTATTATGCAAACGAACGCTGCGAAGGCATTCCACGGTAACACGATCCAGCCCGCGGGCCATACAGTGCACGTTATGTATTACAGGATGTAGCAAAGAAACGAAGAGCGTTTGCGTACCTATGTTCATTTAACATTTATTTCATCCTCCAGATGAGAGGAATGTTTCCCCGAAGTAATGACATGCAATATTGGAACATTCTGTAGTGATTTCACTGTTTCACTTGACCGGCGCGCGCATGAATGAAGTGACCAGACCCATGACAATGTTAATTGTAGAGATGCTGGAAGAATACGCGATATATATACAAGTAGATCCTAAGCAATTCTCGGTTTACTGTGAACAGCGTAATCTTTAAATAAATAAGTGTATGTTAATGTGGTAAATTTCATCACGTGCAAAAAAAAATTTCTTCATTCATTACACAGGGTTTTTTTTTTTTTTTTTTTTTTCATAAACAATATCGTGATAAAACTAAGAAAGATAAGGCTTAGAAACTGGATGGAGCTACGATGTAGTGAAACTAAAGGAGAACATATTTTTTTCGAGTTGCCGAAGTAATTGCTTTTGTGCCCGTAAGCTCCCTTGTTCCCCTTGCCGCCACTTCGGTAGAAAATAAAATAATATATAGGCCTAGCGCCCATCACATACGCACATATGTAAATATACACGCACGTGCCGACAACATCTGGACGCTGTCTATTTCCTTTAAAAAAAAAAATATATATATATATATATACTAGCGGCTCCGACAGACGTTGTCCTGTACATATGTCTTATATCTCTCCCCCTCTCTCTCCCCCTCTCTCTCCCCCTCTCTTTACCGAATTGTGAATCTAGACCATTCTCGAATCCACTTGAACACACACAAAAGATTTCATCAAAATCGGTCCAGCCGTTTAGGAGGAGTTCAGTGACATACACACGCACAGAAGAATTATATATATATAAAGATATAATACAATCTTTTACAGAAATAACGTTGGGAGCTTGAACGAGAATGTGAATACGTAAGAACTGTTACAAAAAGCACATTATTAAAGTTCTCCTTCTGCACAAAAACGGATTTGCGCTGGCCACTACTTCTGATGTAAAGACTTGATTGCTTTTAAAATAAACTGTTTTTATATTTATTTAATAAAAATCGCTGTCCGTAGATCCATATATTTTAACGCAAATACTGGCTAAAATATCAAAAATACTGTTGACGCCTAATTATATATAGTACTTAAATATGTATTCTTCTTCAAAGAGTATTATTTATTATTTTTTAGACACATTAATGCAATAACTGGCGTTACACATAAAGAAAATAATATCTATGCAGTTAAAATAGGGACATCCAGCTGATGGATTGTATGTACAATATAAATATCAACATCTGTAGATTTAACATCAACAGAACGGTTTGTGGTATTTCTGTCTGTGATTTTAGTTGCTACTGTACATTGTTGCTACAGCAGAGCACTGCATTTCTACTAAAAGAAAATAGCATGTGTTCAGCAGAACAACTTCAACTATATTTGGATTTTTCCTGTAACATTTATTATTATAATCTAACAGAAAGTTATACTGCTGATACTGGACAGTTCTGTAATCGGGTTTGAGAGTAGCTGCGGACAGTGTGTTGGACGCTTTATTAGATTCTGGGTTTGTGGTCAACATTCCTATGTGGTAGAAGGCAATTTCGAATTTAGCGGGTTTCAAATAACCTAAAACAAGTTGTTTCCTCAACTGTCTTATGAAATGCCTCTTGCAGTTACCGTAACTGGAATTAACCATTCACGGTTTATTCACACTTTTTGAATCGAACCTTTAAAAAAAAAAAAACATCCCATGTACGACGTGTTTGATTGCTTCTTAAACGTGTAATATATTACATGCGTCATATATTTGTGTTAACATAAAAGTATCTTATTTTTGATTAAATTGAACATTTACTTATAGTTTATCTATAAATAACAATTACTTATTTGTTGCTAATATCAATAAAGACAGTGAGAAAATATATGTGTTAGTAATGCCTAGTAATAAATAGTTATTAATACAAGATATTATTGCAATGAGTGCGCACGAATGTGCGTTGGCTCACTGGTGTAAATTTATAAGCTTTGTTTGCATGAGGCGGAGTATTATCCTGGAAGTAGAACTTTGCAGGGTTCAGAAAAGTTGGAAGTAACCGTGAGTGTACAAGTTATCGGGACATTGGTTAACGTTCTCAGTTAATGTTGAACCAGTTGTGATTAAACTTCTGATGAATAAAGCTGATGAAATATAGTTTAAAATTGCATACACGGTGGTTTTAACGACTACGCCACCAAATGCTGCGTCATACCTACTCGAGGAAATTTGGAGCTGCCTATTTTATGGTCTCCTGTTCCCAGTTAAGCGCTGAACAATACAAAGTTATGGTGGAGGTTCGCAGTTAGTCCCAGTTTTCCTCCGGTTTATTTAACTTCGCTAAATTGGGGACTTTTTTTTTTTACATTAGCGCAGCTACAGTGTATCCCTCCACGACAGCTGTCCTGACAGCGAAGAAAGTGATATTTGCAAACAGACACTACGAATCAAATTGCAGGCACTGAAAGACTGGCGCATTCAATCCAATACTTAGGCTACTGTAACTAGTTGCCTTTCCGACCTGTTTCGTTTTTTTTAATGACGAAGTACAGTAGATAATATATTAGTTATGTTCAGTTTGTGTTATTGGTGGGGCGGATAACTCTTAGTTTATAGGTTTACATGAGACGGGATTGTCTCGCGGCTTTTTCCATGAGAGAGTAGGAATTTGAACTGCTTATTATTTTTGTAGTAAGTAAATAACATTCAGATTTCTATAACTCGAATATTGTAACTTCACCAAAAAGAAAAACGCTATAACTGTCTCTCTGTTAGTACTGATGCGAGAAATATCCACTCAGTATTTTCAATGATGTTAAACACACACATATACCTAGTTGGATTTTTCGTATACTATAAATAACAATAAAATTGTAGTTTATATAACCACGTACATTTCAAAACCTCCCGCAGAACAAAACGCGGTAACTATGCCATTGTTCATATCGATGTGTGAAGATCACAATATCAATATTTTGAGCAAATTTAACTTCACACGTCAAAATCGTTGGGATTCCAGTAAAATAAGCGAGAGCTAAGAAAAGTTGTTATTTAAGGCTATGTACATTTCAGATATTCTATTTGCAACACTTACCAAAAACATTATCTACAAAACACACTCACACACATAGCTTACTGTTCACTATTTATTCCTATTCTCAATTCCTAACACGTGGCTAGCCTTGGACAATTACTTCACTGAAATCACTTTTGTCGGCCATTTAAAAGTATTAATTTATTTACTGACTTATTTAATTAACAGTACAACACGTAAGCTGTTGTGACGCGCACTTCATGATGGCAAAGGAAAATGGTGGACCAAAGCACACAAACAACCCTTCGACAAAGAGGCAGATACGTGTCGATATTTCATTTCTCTGGGGAAGACTGTTATTAAAATACACCTGCAACGGACATGCAATACGCAATATGCAAATTGGGAACTAATTAACTTCAAATACAAAATTCCGACACCACGAGCAATGATTACTTGCGTATAGACAAATCACGATGAGAGAGTCCTCAATGGCATTCACCGGGTATATACGTTTCACCTAAATAAAATCTACGCATGCAGTTCCATAGCCTTTAAAAATTTGTGTAAAGTCCTTGCCTTAAAGATTAAAAAACTTACACGTTGCTCTAAGAACACAATATAAAACATAAATGTTGTAATTATCGTTTAAGTTGCAAATTATTCCCTCCCCCCCCTAAATCACCGCAAAGATCGCCAACAAAACAACGTACCTGCATCCCGTAACAACAATCAGCTGACACAAAGCACTGCAAATGATGGCGTTTACTGTTTGCATGTTGTGAAAGTTGGTTACGCATGTTAGAATTTACTGAAAAGTCACATGAAACAGAGAACAGTAGAATCGCGCTGTGTTAATACACGACGGCTGCTGCTCGAAACCGCGTTTGGCGTCGACTGAAACTACTGACACGGCGCTGGGCATACCCAACACAGTGGTTTTTACTCCTCAACGCCCACTGTGAAATGTGTTTGGTACACTGTAAAAATTTCCTGTTACACTTCCCAAACTGTAATGGAAGTTCTCAACATACACAGTTTATGGAAATAATACCACACATCAAGCTGCAGACACAGGAATGTTTAGCGTCGCTACTATACGAAGCTGATTACTTCCCTATGCATTTGACTGTTTTTTTGAGCAAAAGTAGGATCGCCACATTAAATGTATAGGGGGAAAAAATTCCAATTCCCGCTTTCTCACTAAGCGTATACACTGGTATGGTAAATTTCCGAATAGTTCCTTAGAGTGCATTTGCACAAGGGATTATTTGTAAACCAGTTGCCCGTTATGTTATTGTAACACTACAAATAAATCTGAGTGGATTTCAAAATTCCCTAGTGTGGAATGTGTCAAACTAATCTAGCCCTCTCTCGATTCCAAACGTCTGAACAATTTCTTGGATTTGCTGACCGTATGAAAACAAAAACAGCCATCGACTGGCTATTGAGGTCACAGAAATCGTCCACCAATAGCGAACCAAGGCGTGATGACAACAATGATCCTTAGAGGGGCTACAACAAATCCCACATGTTATCGAACATTCTGGTAACATGAAAATACATTGGTATCTATGGAGAAACCAAATACCCCATTAGAGGGGTCAGAACAATACACAAATTACGACGTCAAGTCCGAATATTAGAACCAACCAATCATATTGAAGTTTTCTTTCTGGTACACTTGAAGAAGGAACACCCCTCTTCCCACTATCGGGCACGCGCTAAAGTTCCACTCTGCGCCGGTACGATCGTCCCCACACAGTGTTCTATGAGCTGGTCTAAACAACACATCTCTGCTCGTCTTTCGTTCGTGAATATTAGAACCAACCAATCATATTGAAGTTTTCTTTCTGGTACACTTGAAGAAGGAACACCCCTCTTCCCTCTATCGGGCACGCGCTAAAGTTCCACTCTGCGCCGGCACGACCGTCCCTACATAGTGTTCTATGAGCTGGTCGAAACAACACATCTCTGCTCGTCGTTCGTTCGTGGATATTAGAACCAACCAATCATATTGAAGTTTTCTTTCTGGTACACTTGAAGAAGGAACACCCCTCTTCCCTCTATCGGGCACGCGGCTAAAGTTCTACTCTGCGCCGGTACGACCGTCCCCACACAGTGTTCTATGAGCTGGTCGAAACAATACATCTCTGCTCGTCGTTCGTTCGTGAATATTTTAATTTTATGTCCTTCTGCTACATCGGGCTGTGAGTTCCACTTCATCGATGATCTTCAAGCACATGTAAGTGTTTCAAAGGCATAGATATTAAGTATCATTATAAATTTTAATGGATTTTAAGTGTTTTTGCGTGTTGTACAGAGCCGAATAAAATTTCTTCCGTTGATACGTGTTGCAGGTAGACCAGCTTGTATCGCAGGTAGAATGAGGGCTTAAGGGAAAATACAGAGACCACGTACGTATTTTCAGACGTGCGTGTCTCAACGTCTTAATGAGTAAACATAAGCATTTGTTAACAAATTACTGAATTTATTAACTAAATGTGTCAGATAAATAAAATATGCATGTTCCCTATCCCACACAGGAACTTATTTCCTGCTTATGGTTATTCCGTTTTTGTGCTGTCACTTTTAATCTATGCAGTCAACAATTAATTTTAATAATCTGTAGTGTATATATATATATATATATATAATATATATATATATATATATGCACTACATACATACATATATACTAGCATACATGCTAAGAGTAGAGGAAATTTAGAGGGAAGTATGCTACAAGTACTATCAGAAATTCTTTTTTTTTATTTCAATATATTTTTGCCTCTTATTCTTTTCTTTCCCGTCCATTTTCTATGGTATCGTTCTCCATTTGGATGCATTATCGCTATGGAAGCCTGGGTTAAAATACCGCGAAAGGTGAGTAATTACGACCTCTCCACTTAATCGACGGTTAAGAGTGTGGTCGGGTGACGTTGTCGGCACTTGGAAGGTGCGTGAGGAGCAATAATTGCCTTAAAAGCGTCTATTATTTCATCGAATCGGTAATTTGTGACCGTGTTATTGTTCGCTTATCGCCTGTAATTACAGTGCCAGCGGATACTCGGCCGACGGCAAGAAAGCTTACAAGGAGAAGGAAATTATCAATTTTTAGGGGTAATCTCTTTTCGATACTGGCAAGGAACTCAAGTAGCCATAGGCACGAAATTATTGATTTTTAAGGCAACCTTCCTTCTAAGTAATTTAAGAGCGATTTTAATGCTGGCTCTAAATGAATGTGGCACTTCTGCGCTGAACTGTGTGGATCTTGCTTCATTACATAATTTTAAAAACATATAAAAGGGCGTGCTACAAAAAAAAACGCATTTTATTGAATGATGTTACGATCTCTTATTGCAAGTTATTACTGTGTAAGCAAGCTATAATTGAATGGAAAATCAAATATTATGACCTATGTAAGTAGTTGTATAATGCGGGTCCTGGCACAGTACGTTTTTTGGGGTTATTTCTTCTAAAATTACAGCAAAAAATGCAGTACACTTAATATGATTATTTCGTCTAAAAGTACGGGAAAAAGTTAAAAATTCGAAATCTGAAATTCGGTGACAAAACTGTGAAAATCATGTAAAAAATGCCAAAATCGGGGTATTTGAGGGTTAAGTTTAAGCTCTAAAAGCTTTATAAAAAGGAACTCCCAAAAACAGATAATTTTAAGCAAAAAAAAAAAGACAACGAAATCTTAGCAGTTTTTCACAAATTAGCGTGCAGGATTTGACACTGGTAAAACACACAAAATTATGCAAAAATCAAGCAAATTTAAGGCTAAAACAAGCAAATCGTATGAAAAGATACAAACTAATAGAATTCATATAGGTACGAAAATTACCTAACTTTACTCTTTCAACTACCCAGTTTCAACAACTTTTTTATTTTCTAAGTTTTTATTAAATTTTAACCATTTTTACTAAAACCATTTCTACTTCTTTTTAAATTAATAGTAATTTTTTTTCTGTAATAAATAATAGTCGAAAACGAAATATCTACAACTAAATATTCTATTACAGAGTTGCTAGATTAAAAAAACAGCTAGTGAAAGATTTCGTTTATGGTTATTAACAGAAAATTTGAATAAAAATAATCTTGTTACAAATATTGGAGATATTATATACACAAATGGAGAACAAAAACTCAAAGTATTTAAACCAATAACAGAGCCCTTTTGCGATAACATTATGGTTTTTCAAATAATAGATTTTTAGACTGTGAAGGGAAAATGAAAATTAAGCAATTTCTTGTAAAAATGAAGCTTGTGGTAGTTTTAACAATTTTTTTATATCTAGACTTTCTAAATTTAGTTTGGAAAGACGTGGTGTTAAAGCAAATACTCCATATTTATTAGACTCTGATGTACAAACAATTATTGGTGTTAAGCAAATTATTAGCACAGATATAGAAAATATTAGAAGAAATTAAAAAACCCAATAGGTATTCCATATAAAATATAGTTAGCAGATGTAAAACTAGAAACATTAATAACCGAGTTACCAAAATTTCGAAAGTAATTAGAAAAGAACATTATTATTTATTGGATTTCGATATAACACAAAATTTTGGAAGTATTTTTAATGAAAAAATGTGTACGTACTTAAGAAATTATTTAAATTTTTGTATGCAAGGAGAATATAAAAATAATAACGTAATGTAATAGCAAAGAATAATAATTCTGTTGAAAAGACTGCTTAACATATATTATTAAAAATTCAAGATTTAAAATATACAATAAATTTATTTGTCACTTAACAAGCCCAGAAGTTAATAAACAACTTGGTTTCCATATTATAGTCTTTTTTAATTGTTCACGTGAAAGGTTAAAAAAAAAACCATTTCCTTCTACATTAGCTAAAGCAAATGGTATTACGAGATAAGAAGCAACAATTTATAATTATACTAACATAAATTTCTAAAAAGAGCAAGAATTCGATCCATTGAAAGATTGTTTAAAATTAATAAAAAACAGTAAAAACTATTTCCAAAAAGCGCCATTTTATTCTGTTTCTTTATCTACCATGTAGATAAAATGAGCAGATTCTTTACAAAATAGTTGATGTGTTGAGTTTAATAATATTCTGCAATAAGTTTATTGGGTAAATAAAAATACAATAAAAATTAACTGGAGTACAATATAAATTGACGGAAATAAATAAGAAAGAGACAAATTAATTAAATGTGTTTTATCTACATTTAGTTTTAATTTATTGCCAATTCATTATTCAGAAATTTTAGAAGATGAAGAAAATAATAATATTATAACGATAAACCAAAAATGTTTTATAAAAAGTGGAGAAACATATTTTTCTAAGTCTAATACTTTACTCCTACCATCTCTAAGGATATGTATATTGAAGATTTAGGTTTAATAAAAACTACAAATATTATTCTGTTTGTATCTAGAAAAATAAAAAATGTTTCCCATAAACTGTTTCTAAAAACTATTACAGATATAAATATTCTTAATACCCCTTATCTGCTGTTTACTAAGAAATGAGAACAAGAATTAGAAGAAACTAACATCCAAAAAGAAAATTAAAATATTTAGGGAAAACCAAAACTACACAAGAAGAATATAAAAATGTGCCAGCAAATGAGCAAAAAATTACAGAAACTGAACAAGAATTAGTTAATTATTTTAGTAAACATTGGAAATATTTAGATATAAAAAGTTGTTATAAAATTTTTGCATTTGTGGTAAATAATTAGGGAAAATACGATTATATAGGCACACTTTGCGAAAATAATGGAGTTAAATATGTTTATTACATTAAAGGTTTATTTTAAAATAAGTTAATAGAAATTAGTAAAACCAGATATTTATTAATAAAAAAGGTTTTGTTTTTATATAATACAATTGTTTATAAATAATTTATTATCCAACAGAAGAACCTTTTATGGAAATAAAAACCAATGGAACAAAATATTTTATGGGCAACATGTATCCAAATATAGAAGTATATAAAGTTGTTGATTGATTACGAGAGCTACAACATGACGAAAATATAAGAAGAAATAGAAAATACAAAAATGGGATATATAATTGGAAAAATAAAAGTAGTATAATGTAGAATATTGGAAACATTAGAAGAAGAAATGGATTTGGTTATATCCAATATATCTACAGTAAATTATAGAGGTAGAGAGAGAAACATATTAAAATTCCAATATCTTGCGGGTTGTTTTTGTGCTAATTATTGGCTGGAAAAAGAAATAGAAGATAAAATAGATTTAAATTTTAAAATAAAAGTTAAGTTAGATAAAATTAAAACAACACCAAATAAAAATAAAGGAAGACTAGTATTCGTTGCTTAAATATTTCTTATTATTTAAAAAGCTTTTGGTATTATTATATTATTTTCTTTAAAATAATCTAACATAATTTCAGGATATATTTTTTTCTGTTTTTATTTTTTTCTAATTTTTCTATGTATTTAAAAACATAATATTTACGAAACGCAAACCATGGTTGAATTAAATGTCCATCTTCTGGTCCATATATATGATAAACATTATAACCTAAATAACTGTTAAGTAACAACCACCATTTTTTCCTTTAATAATTTTTGTTATGTAAACTTCTACGTCTTGCGTCCATGGGGCAATATCTTTACGTATAATTAATATGTTAATATTTTTTATTTAATAACTTTATAAAATAAATAAATAATTACTTCTAAAAATTCTATCTCTAAGAAAGATAAAAAAATTTGAGTGGATGTCCAATTGCAGAATACGAAGGTGTAACGCACAATTAAACATTTATAAAATCTTATCCACACAGAAAATTAACACAGAATAAACAAACACACAAAAATGGAACACAACCAAATTAAAAAATTGCAATTGTTTTTCAAATAGTCATACAAACCAAATTAAAAAAATATTTTGCAATTGCATTTCGAATAGTACACAACTAAATTTAAAAAATATATTTAGCAATTGTGTTTCGAATAGTATACAACCAAATTTAAAAACAATTTAGCAATTGTGTTTCGCATAGTACACAACCAAATTTAAAAAAAAAATATTTAGCTATGGTATTCCGAATAGTAAACAAACAAATTAAAAAAATTAGTAATTGTGTTTCGAATAGTACACAACCAAATAAAAAGATATTTAGCAATTTTCTTTAGAATAGTTCACAACCAAATAAAAATATATTTTGGAAATGCGTTTCGAATAGAACACAACCAAATGGAAAAAAATATATATTTAGCAATTTTCTTTACAATGGTACACAACCAAATTAAGAAATATATTGATCAATTGTGTTTCGAATAGTACACAACCAAATTAAAAACAAATATTTAGCAATTTTCTTTAGAATGGTACACAACCAAATTAAAAAAAATATATCGCCAGACATGTTTGTGGGGGGGGGGGGGGTAAATTTATACTTAAAATCGTTAATCTTTCATCGAAAATCGCATTAGATAAAACGAACGCACATTAAAAAACGTATGATCTAAAAGTTTATTTAATATTTTATTAACCTAAATGAAATGAGTAAAACTAATTGTAACTCTTTCACTAAAGTTAGTTTCTTGAGCACGTATTTCAACGAATCTTCCCATTGAACTATGATGCGGCTATCCCAGTATTGTCTCGTAAGACAATAGCAGCCATGCGCTGCGAGTGCAGTACTTCAGCGGTAGCAGACAACTCACTATTTATTGGTCACTAGGAAATGATTTCTGCGTAAAGTATTCTTTAAGTGCGTTAATTGGCCAGAGCTGCTAAATCTGTGTACTCTAGACAGTTGAAAACTTGAGTGATTGCGTATTTCACGCAGAAAGATGTTATTACCAGTCAATAGACAATTTTTCAATTAACTATTATATTGAACATACAGTAATGGTACACATTTTTATATTTACATTATTTTAATTTGTAGCCATAATAATTGGTTCTTTAGGCAAAATCAATCATTTTTCTTCGAATATATATACATATTTATTTACATATATGTGGTAATCACTGTGATGTTATACGTCAATGTGTGTGAACTTTCTGATTATAAATCAATATCAAATCAATCATAACATTGTAGCATTGTTTATGTGCAAAAATTCCTTGGTACGAGAAGCATTATTTCACCCTTAACTCAGAACAATGCGTGAGCGTATATATATCAGCGGATTGAATGTACCAGGGAAAAATATGTACTTTGCAACTAGATATATAGAAAGCATGTAACTTGTTTTTCAGCCTGTTAAAAGTCAGTGAAATATTTGGGTGGCTATTGACATCGAGGTTTCGACAGCCATGAGATGAGGGTGGGAGAAGGGTGAATGAATGGCGAAGGTGAGTACGGAAACGGGCAGACAGCGGCATCGTGGCAAGATACATGGAAGGAGTGCCCCGGAAAACCCGCGCCTGGGCGGCAGTGAGCAAGTTCCACATCGAAAGATCCGGGAGGCCCCTCCGGAATCGAACCAGTTCTCCTTGGCTCCGATAGTGAGAAGTCTATTAACAACGCGGCCCCTGCTGTTAATTACTTTTATAGTTTCACGATAAGGGCTCTTTGAGGCCTATTATTATTTCAGCTATATTTTATCATAAACCACCTTTTTAAAATAAATACTGCAATATAAGTAATTAACACAGAGTGTAGATTCCACCGCACTCGTAAGTTAACGTCTAAGGTGAAAATAAAATATATTAATTGACTATTGTTCCCAATGAGAAGGCTTTCAAAAGTGCTCACTTTACCGTGAACAGACTATAGTTAAATTTTATGGGCGTATTTTTGGATGATTCGTAATTTTCTGAAAACTGAGGTCTGTCAATATTTAAATATCATAACAGGACGAAAATGTGTATTTTCGAAGGTTTATAATTCGCAGTAATTTGTCTGACAACGCAGGTTCCTCTACGGCTTCGTATTTATTTTTAGATCTTGTTATTGTTCCGAAAATTGCGAGTATAATTAAATATTCCACGAACATAAGAATTTACTACGGTAAGTCTGCAAATAGTTCTGCTTAGTAAGAATCCTTTGTACGCTACTTATTTTAATGGTGTTTCATTATACTAAGGAAAGAAATACATTAATTTTCCATTAAATTTCGTATTTACGTAACGAAAAGTAATATGACTCGCGTTCTTCTTTTAAAACAACAGAAAAGAGCTGGACTCAGGTCTGGCCAAAAGCTTTTCTTTCAAACGACACTTATTCTATTTTCATCGTATAAAAACAGAAATGCGCAAAAAAAAAACACTCGGATATTTGTTTTTCTAAAAACTGGGAACATCCTTATTTCATGGTGAAGTGATCTCAGCAGGACAGTTGTTTTGATGTTGTACACTCTACTCTCCCTCTTAGCTTCGTGTTTTTCTCACGTTTATTAAAAAGTTAAACAAGAACGGCAGCGCGTTGGGGGAGAAAAAATACTCGTCGTTGCACTCGCTTGCGGCGAAAGAATATAACAGCTTATTTTATCTTTGGCGATAACGCGAGAATGACCTCCACAAAGTATAAAATAATAACAAGCCATTTTTTTCCGTCCCGATGGGAGGGGGAAAAAAAAACCTTTGTTCCTCTCGGTGAACAATGGAGAATGGGGCGAGCGAGGGAGAAAAAAAAATCCGGGAAGTTAAGTTAATTTCGACACGAAATTTTTCAGTCGCCCATTGTGTGTATTGAAGGGTGAATGCGATGGAGAGGGTGGGTATGGAGTTTCTGGTCGAGGGGATTGGCGCGGGGTGCAGGGCATTACAAGCCCGGAGAATCTTCCGGTTTGCCGCCAGCGAAATGGACCTCGGCCCTGCTCTTGGGTTTCCTGGCTGACTTGTTGACTATATGTATGTGGAAGGAGTGAGAAAGGGAGGGGGGGGGGGGTGGACGGCGTTACTGACGCCGGGAAAAAGCAACACAGGCGAACTGAAATATCAATTTCTGTCCCGTCCAGCAAAGGACAGTGGCGCACTTTATTATCGTTCGTTGTTTTTGGAGCGTGAAACATCCTGAGCCACGACTGCTCGTAATTGAAGGTAACCACGCTATAAATCAGACGTGTGGCGTCAGCTGCAAATGTGAAAGACACTGTTAACTGACTTGGAGCGAAATTATTTTTATTTGTTACTCCTGTTTTATTATATCTTAGTTCCGCAAGCGCCATTATGAAGGCATTCTCAGAATGCGGGATAAAATAAAATTGTTGGGAATATTTAGCAACCCATGGCAAATGCGGCACATCAGTGTAGGATGAAATTCAATTACTTTTCCTTGAATCGTTGATGAGAGTATTTATTTAAATTCTGTGCATGAAAAATATCTCTAGGAGCAGAATAAATTTCAGAGACTAATATTGAGAAAACAATGCAAGGGGAATATAAAGTAGGTACGTATTGATTTACCTAATGGGTACCTATTAACCAACTTGCTGAAATTGTACAAGATACAAACATTAGTTTAAGAAGAATATTTTATAAACAATATCATCACAGTTACTGCAAATTTAAATCACATACATATAATAAGATGCTATCTTTGTTTGTAACTAAATGGATAACGATTATCGATCATAATGCTATTTACAGAAAAAAAAAAAAAAAGAGAACTGCTGGTGCAAAAGTCGTAAAATGGCTGTCCCGTCGATGTTTCTTCCGCTTTGTTGGTACGCGGAAAAGTCTCCTTATGCTGGTAAACGTCCGCCGAGATAGCATGAGGTAGGCATACCTTTGAAAAACCTCTGGCATTATGATGCTTGAGAAGAAGAGGTATATTCCATTCACGGTTACTGCCGACTTTACTGCGGGCATGCTAAAGTTCTACTTTTATGATATTCCTCCACCTCATGGGTAGTTATGTTATGTTCCTTCGGGCGCAACGGGGTCCGGGATAGGAGGTAGCAGTTTGCCGCGATGACGTCACAGGCGCGGCCCGCGGATTGGGACGACCATTTTACCCACAAAATCACTAGTTTTCCCCTCAAAATGGCTTGCATATGGATATATTATGAGCAGTTAGTGGTCAGTTTTGAGGCTTTGTTTGACTGCAGCTGACGTAAAAGATTCATAGTCTCAGCTTCTGAAAGAAACTATAAAATATTATGGTGACAAAGGTTGCACGCCAAGCAACAGTACCTACAGACGCGACAAGCACTGGGAAATCATCGAAGCAGAAAACTTTAGCTGTGAATGCCATCGGCAGTTCGTTGCTTTCATCGAGACTTCCATGCAGCTACTGCGACAAGACTTTCGGAAATGCTAAAGAAGCACGAATGCATGAAAAGAACGCATGTGTAAGAAGTACCATCTGCATGGAATATCGGTGCGAAAAGTGCTATGAATTGTTTGCATACACCGACAGTTTAATAGACATTGCAAACAATGCAAAAGTGATGTATCATCCATCTATGTTGAACGAGCAGATAATCCTTCCTCTGTGCAGTTTATAGCAAAAATGGTCCTAAAGCAGTTTCGACTGCTTAATCAGAAGCTTCACCTATCACCTAGTCACCACAACCTACGAAAATAACCCGTGAGAAGAAGCCGAAATAAAATTGATTTTTCCTGACGCAATCTGAATTCAGGGGTCTTCTAAAAGATTTTTGTTTCTCCATATCCTACAGCTTCGACGAATGATGTTTGTTCATTTTTGGTATATACGAAACAAAATTGAATCAACCAAATGACAGAGGAGGTCGGAAAATGCAGTGATGTGAAATATAATATATGGCTGGAATGCAGCTATAGTAAACCAGAGCTATACAATGATGAGCACGCAAGGAAGGCATTCAAAATCCGGAATGTGCCTATCTATAATGTACATGACATCTAAGAGAATGTTGAAAACAGCATAAAGACGGTATGCAGTGAGGAAGAAGAAATGGCAACGAAGGGCTCTGGCTGGACACTCGATTCGGTAGATCATCTGCAGCTGAAAACGAGCGAATTCTGTCCACTCAACACATAGGTAATATATTGATATCTTCATCGGATTACGAACACATGAAAATATACACGTTTCATGATATCACAAAGCGCATATATGCAAGGAGCCTAGGTAAGTGAGATGATGGTTTCGTCTCTAGGGAGCCTACAGTGCTGAGAATTTTATAACTGGGTCGCTTTTCTACCGCAACGATACTTACTGTAACATGTAAGATCATGCATAGTTAAACTGCAACAGAGAGTTCTTGCGGCCTCTGTCGGCGGAGTGATGGACGATGATTTCGATCATATGGCTCCACTACCAAAATCTGCTGCGACCAGTATGAACGACGAACCTGGCGCCTCGTCATCAGGAGCAACATCTCTTTCCACGAATAAATCTTCATCCATGGTTCTTGCACCTTCCGGCGTGACGACAGCCGAACCATCTGGTACCGCTAGTGTATCAAGTACGGAACTTGCAGTGGCTAATCGGTGTCGCTTTTGCAGCAAGTACTTCAACTTCAAGCTTACTGCATGACGACATGAAGTTTTTATAAATGCCAGAATAGTTAGTTTCATGTTTAACGAAGGATTGAGATTGAGATTTCATAAGGATGCATACATTACATGGACGAACATGAATATTTTTTGAGTGTTTATGTAGTAATAAATTTTAATGAATTAAAAAAAAATCAAAAGCTGTTTTAATATTTTAACCATATATCGTAGTCTGTCTGTTATATACTTTTTTTGTTTAAAACATTACTATGAAAAATATATTGGCTAATGACTGTAGTTACAAAGAGTTTAAGTATATACCTTCCTGGAGTTATAAATGATGCTTGCAAACTGAAGTTCACGACCCTACCTCCTAAGAGTTGGCAAATCATAATCGAATATACCTATAAATATTAGTTGTTAATGAGCCGACTTGCAAAAATGTGAGTGTGATATTATTTAAGATACAGACCCAACTGAGGAAAAAAATCGAGCTCTATGATACATTGCTTACCTTTAAATGTACGTAAAATGTATACACTCATAAATTAAATATGGATTTTTGTACATAGAATATCCTATTGGAATAGTTTTTGAGGTTATCGTGGTTGAGTGTATGTACTGAACCAAAAATACAATTGTTTTAAGATAATGAAAAATATATGTATGGTATGCATAATAGACAAACAAATTAAATATTGCTATGAGGAAATGTGCTATGAGCGATTTTTATTTCTGGGTGCATGGTTGGTGGGTTTATGACATTAAGTGATCTTCGATGTTTAGAATTTACTGGCCAGGGGAAAGGAGGTTAAGGAAGTTTCTTATTGTTATGAGGCGGGGGGAGGGAAGGTTGCGAAGGGGGTGAGTTGGGAGTGACCCGATCTTGGCGGGTGGTAAGGAAGGTGTGGTTGGTGATTGACAAAGTTGATGAGGGGGATAAGGTGCGAGTGCGTGCCGGGACGATGGTGATGTATTAGGGTGACTAGTAAGGGGCCGGGGGAGGGGGGTCTGTTTGGTTGTTGGTGATGGTGGTGTGGTGTGACGGGTTTTGTGAATGTGTGATATGAGGCGTTCGGAGTTGGGGGGGGGCGGTGGTGTGTGCTATTTTTTACAAATTATTTTGGTTACAGGTTTATGTGATGGAGGAGGGCTGTCGGTAAGGTGGTGATGGTGCTAAATTTTGATTATTGGAGGATAGGGGCATACCTCTTGACTCTTAAATCCAATATGTTGGTCCTGACACTGGCTTACATAATCGGTATGACATCACGATCGTGTGAGCCTTGGAAATGTGAGTCTGGTGATATACAACAGTCAATACTTAAGCCTTAAAATTTTTTAATTATAAAAATTCATGTATTTTAAAAATAAAAATTAATATTTTTAATTTATTTTATTTTATTGGCTCCTCAGATCCCTCATTGTGGGTGATGTTCGGGATACGTGAACCACAATGAGGAATCAGTTAGCCACAGTGAGGAGCAAGCACTGCTTTTCCATTATAATTATGAATTAAATGTTATATTTAACAAGTAAAATTATGAGATTATCAAAAATAAGATAGGTTTATGTTAACATAATTATGATAGGCTTTTCTTATATTACTTGTTTAGAAAACAACCAAACACGTCATACATTGGGTGATTTTTCAAATGTTCGATTCAGGAAGTGTGCAGATACCTATAATAGACTATACACATACGAATTTAACGGTCCAGAAAGCCTGTGCGATCAGCTGTTATGTTCACTGAGTATACGAACCCATATTTTAATGGAAAAAATTAATGTCGGTGGTCTTTTATACTTTTTTTTTTTTCGCTGTAAGCAAGTCTGCTGTTTTCGCTCACATAACACGAGCCAGGGTAAACTCGTAAGTAAACACTGCCTCGATTGGATTCACGTTGCAGGTAACACAACGGCGGGAAATTGTGATCGGGGTCGGGAGTCGTAACGTCCTATGAAATGAACACAACGCGAACGCTGCACGTGCATTCGTCCCATGCCTGCAAACATTCCAGAGCATATAATAGGCAATTCCGAGTGTGCTGCCCATAAAACGGACGCCTGTTGATTGCACGTTTGCAACTCTCCGTAACTCCCCCCTCCTTTTTGCCGAACGTGATCGGTCGTGTCGTGGCGTATCTCACTCGCATTCGAGAGGTCGCGAGATTTCGAATACACGTGGCTGCACAGGGAAATCTACTTATGATTCCTGATCCAGCAGAGTGAGACAATTGCCGCCTTATAAATAATGAATTTGATTTTAGATTACGTAATTCGGGAGCAGTCGTATCCACTTGGTTTGCTGTCGGCCTTTGTTGTGGGGACACTGTGCAAGTTACACCTGCTATTGCACCAATCGTACTGACATTAGTTGCTCGTCAATTTTCTAATGGAATCGTGGTGTAAAGACCCTGTCGTTTCGTGGCAAGATAGTGCAAAGTTAGTCTCCGCAACATACCCCATACTCGAGCAGATGTTAACCTGTTCATCGGATGCCCCCACATACAGAACTCATTATCCCGTTGAATCCGGCCACGCGGAATGAAACTCCCAGAGTGCTCAATGTTTTCTATTGGTTCTGAGTCCTGCAGGGCGAAGGCCCGTCCAATGACACACACGCAGCTAACATGCACGTGTATATAAAGTCCAGTTTGGTCCTGAATCATATTGGGAAATGACAGAGTCCCTAGAAGTATGGAAATAAAGAAAATTTATGGGTACAAGTTGGCTTCAATGTTGTTGAGAGAAGAATTTATTAGTGCCATAGAGATGAAATTTTTTTTTTATTACAATAACTGCTTCCATGCACTCATTCATTTTCAAATTTACGCACACATACATAACATTTTCTCACTTATTATAAACAGCGTATTTGGTAGCATTGGTTTACAAATTACCTTATCTCCAGCGTAAACACAGCTACGATTTTAAACAGAAATTTTACACAGAATTGACGCAAAGTTGGCATAATGAACCACAACGTAACTTGTGTATGAATCGGCCAACAGGTTAGCCGATTCCTCTAAGAGTAGTAAAATATTTTAAACTCCTCAAGCTCACTTATGGACTTAAGCAAGCATTGCGACTGCGATGGATAATAGTACATATTTTACGTTTCCTCAGAATTTTAAGCGGTGATAATAGGATTTTAATACAGCAATCTGTTCGGTAAATACCCAGCATTGTAATTATAGTTTAAAACACTGTCGTAAATAAAACGTAAATAAACCACAGCAGACGATTTTACGGACCTATTTGGGGAATTAGTGTGCTACTTAACCTCAGTAAATTTCAATCCTAAATCCCCAAATATTTAGGGCCTAAACTTGGTCACGTGGTCGATTTAGTAACCTAAATAGTGGTCTCGTAGCCATTTCGGACACGGCTTAAGTATTCTGTCTCGCCAGCGAAGTACTCCTGGCATGTTATTACGGACGAGATTGCAGGCGGAGAATGTTTAGAACCGCTGTGTTCCGTCCTGCGGGCCGAGCGTTTTCACTCCCAAATCGCGCGTAGATTTGAAAAAGCCTTTGTGAAAATCTGGGTGGAAGAGGAGGAGGAGGTGGTGGTGGTGGTGGTGGGTATATTGAATGTTGGATGCTGCTTTAATTTGGACTGATGCGATGGGAACGAAAACAATCCCGAACACGAAAGCGGAGTTGCGACCGCAAAAATTGTTTGCATAAAAAATGTGGTCGGGCTATCGCTTTTGTAAGCTGGGAAAAAAATACAGTGCTGCATTATTCCCATCTCCATGCCGCTTCACTGCACGGCGCGTTCCGCATACCATTTCCAGTGTTTGCAAACTCAAACATTTGTAATGTATATTGATGACCTCGTTTCTAAACCTGCAATCTGTACGATCATGTAAATCGTACAGCTGAACTACAATAAACTGATCTTTATGTTACGTGTTTGCAAATAAAATACCCAATTTATGTATCAGTAATAAAATAATTATATGTCATGTGACGATATGTTTTTAGCCTATTCCTGGTAAAATGAGCATTTCTGAAAGCCCCGCTTAAGATCTACTTGCATGCACGTTGTGTATTCTTCCGCCTTATGTAAGATTAACATTGTGATGGCCTCGTCACTTTATTCAAGCGTCGGTCAAGTGAAACTGTGAAATTATTAGAAAAGTAAATATTTAACAAATATGCTCATGTTTATACTTCGATGCGTAAAAAAAAAGAAAGCGAATGAAATAAATTATGGTACAGGAAATTGTTACCTAACACTTTATTTGACGTTAAGATACGAAACTACTTCCCATCCATCGTTACCAACCTTACTGGGCGCATGTCATTCATAGCGCCCGTCAAAATATATGCAGGTAGGAGCAGTGACATTTTTCTAAGGTTGATTTGAAAAGTGCTCACTTTATCGTGCACAGCTTTTATGGAGCGTCTTCCACAGCATTAATTTAAGCTCACCCCGGGACCACACATCTTTTGGTGCATTATAATGCTGGCCAGTGCAAGTAGCGGTCTTTTTATTCTATGGAAGTCTCTGGCTTCGGGAAAATAATTGTTTGCAATTTTCTTTACACACCTACGCAAATCCTGATTCTTACGGAAAAACACAACCCTCAGCGTAACTCTCAGGCTCTTTTTTCACTGCTTCAGTTATTTTTATCTAAGAGCGGAGTTTTCCTCGTTAATGCTTGTTGACCGCTCGGAGAGACGTTTGGTCTTTTTCAAGCCATTAAGGAAAGAAGAAAAGATTTTCTTTAATATGTCGCGAATGAATTTACACAGCTGTGTTTCAAGTGCATCCCTGCGGGTGGCTTTGTGATTTATATATGCTAACTGCGTACACGTTATTCGTACGTCTTAAATTTAATCCGGGGCGTGGATTTACATGCTAGATTTTCGTCACCTGGAGGCTCGAAGGGACCACCCACCCTGACCCCCCCCCCCCATCAAACTGTTGCTTATTTTCATCTAAAGCTCATTTTATGCCAAGAGTTGTCAAACTTACCGACTGTAAACGCCCCACGCTTTTATTTTTAGTGATATGTCGGGATTATGTTGAGGCAGACCTTCAACACTATATCAAAATTATTGTTACCTTTTCAGTATCTCTTAAAAAACTTTTATAAAAGGAACTTTACTTCACCATAAGTCAAATATTCATTTGATTAGGGTAGTAGTAATTTTCCATCGCCACTTGAGCGACATATGGCTGAAAATTCGCCAGGTTCAAGATATTAGATATCAGGTGAATTGATACACTTTGACTTGTAAGAAGCCCCTAAGTTGAACTTACAATAGTCCGCAGTTAACCTCATGCCAACTATGCCAGTTAAGGGAACCTGGCTTCACGATATTGGATTTTTTTATTTTTCTAAAATTTTTATATTTTTAAAAGAGAAAATTCCGAAAATACCCATATACCCAAGTAGCTATTGACCTTATATATATATACATATATATATATATCCTATTCATGGTTTCTTCACACTTTTTGAATAATATTTTTAAAAAATCACCCCAGTTCAGGTATTTAGTTATTTTATAATAAATATGTCATGTATCACAAGCGTTTTATACCTCTGTTAACATGAAGGTATCTTATTTTTCGTTACATTAAATTTTTACCTGTTATTTATTTATAAATAGTAAAATTTCGTTTATAGTAAATATGAGTAGAAACGGTGAGAAAACATGTGAGTTGGTAGCGTCTAGTAAATATTAGATCTCATGTAAAATATTATTTTTACTGAGTGCTCACAAATTCGGTGCGTAGTCCTTTGGTGTAATTTCCTAGACGTATTTAAGCTTAGTTTGCACGAGGTGGAGGAATATCGTGGAAGTAGAACTATAGCAGGGCTTCAGGATAGCGTGAAGTAACCGTGAATGGATTAAAGGAGCACAGACAAGGCAAAGGAACTATGAACATATAGTTATGCCACAGTAATAATTCTACAAAATTTTTGGCAAAATAAATGTCACGAGATAAATACGACATCGTAGTACAGTCGTTATATCTGTTCTGCTGAGTAAGGTCAATAGCTAGTTGGGTATAAGTGTTCCTTTGGAATTTTCCTTTCGAAAACGTCAAACTTTTCCAAGACTCTGCTAAGGTTCTACTTTCGGGAAATTCCTCAGCCTCGTGCAAAGAAAGCTTAACTAAGTCTAGAAATTAACAACAAAGGGACAACGCACCATATTCGTGCGCACTCAGTTCAATAATATTTTTCATGAGAACTATTTCTTACTAGGCATTACCAACACATCCATTTTCTTCCCGATTGAATTTATAATAATAGAACTTAATATTGCAAGTTGTTGATAAAATATAAATGATGGTCAGTTTAACCAATAATAATACCCTATTATGTTAACAGGTGTATGGAATATTTGGTTGATGTCATATTTAGGAAATGATTGAACACGTCATGCCTGGGGTTATTATTTAAAGTTTTGATTAAAAAAGTATGGAGAAATCGCGAATAGGCTATAAAATGTATGTTGCAATTTTTTTTTTTTTAAGATCTGCTGCCTCCATCTCTTTTTTGTAGAGAAAAAGGGGGAATAAAGTGTAAACGTGGTATACGGTGGGGCGGCGCCACCGGAAGAGCGACTGATGCGGCGGGGGGAAGGGGAGGGGTGGTGGATGCCGACGGTTTGTTTGAACACGGCCTAATACAAATGTCCGGGGGTGACGTCATCACGCCACACGCACCCTCCTCTCAGACAAGGCGGAGCAGAGACGCAGCTTTCAACCGACAACTACGACCAATCAATCTTCGTTTGCCGAGAGCCTGCAGGCAGCCCGGGCTACCGGCCATACGCTCGAGGAGGGATGTCGACGGACGCGAGGAAATTGCTGAGGGAGGAAATAGGGGCCTGTGGGGGAGGGAGCCATTAATTTTTTTTTCCACCCTCCTCCTCCCCCGACGGCGTGATGCGAGGATGCGGGGAGATCCTAGGCTGGTACACGGGCACGGACAGCCATCCTGCCCGACCGCTGTTAACTGATGCTTCACGGTCCGTGCTTTACAGCACGTTCATACAGGATGTATCTGCGTTCGATCGACAAACTTCGACTGCAAGTCGATCAGGAGAAAATAATTAGAATCATATACACGTCCTATTGTCTAATATGAATCCTAGGAGCGGCAAATGTCCTTGAAGTTGGACATGAAACACTAGTTTACTTCAAGTGTTGGAGAAGATATTTAAGATGAAATACGGTGTGTGTGGCTAATGTATAATTGAACAAAAATCTGCTCCTCCAGGAAGCGGTAGCATGTTTGGGATTTTAATGAATCTCTTTACTATTAATCAAGAACAAAAGTTCCCTGCGTCTAACACTTTACGGCCAATCGGCGCCGAGTTGGGGGGGGGGGGGAGGGTGCGAATGGGCCTGTGGGGGATCAATAGTTCCCCTTGGGGAAGGGGACGAGATATGGTTGCCGACCCTCCCCCATCAACCCACCAAACTCCCAGAGGGAGGGGATTTTATGCCCCAGGCTTAAGGTTCGTATATAACATAAATGTTGGGTTCGGATGTACCATAATTATCGTACACAAGTTCATATACCCATTAGTCGGGTACCCTCAATTATTACGTCTTAAGTCTTTCGTCATAAACCTTAAGTCTTAATATTACCTTTGCAACTGCAAGACAGGATGTGCGAGCGAGCACGTGCCGAAGTTCCCAGACGACATTGCACCATGAATACTAATTCGTAAGGTGACCTGGTTCACCAAGGGTGGCCTAGACCACGGATTCCATGGGCCCGTCACCTGGTGGTTATTAATCCGCATATCACAAGTAACAAACATTCCGTTTTGTGGAAATGCCGTAAGCGTCACCGTTTTCGAGTATTCCGTGTTTAAATTTCGAAATAATAATTATCAATACCTGGCATTTGTGCAACACGCAAGACACCCCATAGAAAGATGTTACCGCCATCAAAAGGAAGGGAATATTCCCGGTAGAGGTGCATAGCAGTGACACTGTAATAAGCTAGTGTTTCAGGTACAAACTCAAGAAATGTGTATCGCCATTAGAATTCACTTTAGACAATATGTCGTATGTATGTTTTCAACTTCTTTTTTTACGTTATTAATTTGCAGCCCAAGATTGTCGGTGAAATTCAGATACGAGGTGTATGTAATGAAACATTTTCTGTGAAATCGTTGTTTGCCCGCCACAAAATAAAACATTATTTTATATTTGTAAGACATCTACTGCTCAACTCGTAGACATTATCAGTGACTACTTTTTACTCAGATAACATTTTTTTAGATCGAATTTTTTTTTTAAAGATTGCATGTTAAAATCTATATTTTTGTAAAGTACAAATAAAGTAAACCACTTAATTTACAGAACTTTTATCAAGGGCAAGTGAAAGGTGTTGCATTAATTAATTTCCAAATATTATTAGCAAAAGTTATTTTAAAAATTTCATGGTAACCACATATTAATACAAGCTAGAGTTTCCTTAACTTCAAAAACATTTTTAAATTTTGCAAAACATTTCCTTGTGCGATCTTACAGACAGACGTATTGAAATAGCTCTTGGTATCTTCTTCTTGTGTGAGTTATGCAAATTCTTTACTGAAGTTAGTTTCAATTGTTTACATTCCTAAAACAGTAAAATTTTTATTTTTTCATGTAGTTATGCGAAATCTACGCGCTCAATTTTTTCGCACGAGGGAAGAGTTATCATTGATATTGTCTAATAATTAATCAGTATGTGGTACTAATATAAAATAACACATTTGTTTGCAGGCAATGCACTTAAAACTGCTCGCAGCAAACAGAGCACTATTGAAAACCCTGCTGAGGATCTACTTATCTGATTATGTTGTATCCTTCCGCCATGTGTAAACTTAATATCGCTATGGGCCTGATAACTTTATACGTATGACAGTCAACTGAAATAGAGGAATTGTTAGTCATATAAATGTGCTACTTATATAGCCTGTACAAATTCTTACTATAATATTAATAAAAGAAGATACACTAAACTCGCTATATATATATATATATATATATATATATATATATATATATATATATATATAAGCATTACACTTACAATAGTATCACTTATTAACTCACCAAGGCGAACCGGGTTCAATCCCCGGCCGGGTCACCGGATTTTCGCATGTGGGAATCGTGCCGGACGATGCTGTTGGTCGGTGGGTTTCCTCGGGGATCTCCCGTCTCCCACCCTTTAATTCTGGTGCTGCTCCATACTCACCTCAATCACCCTCATTGGCTCTCAAGACCTCGCTGTAAAGAGCCGCCCAAATCTCTTCACTCACTTCTTCCTTGCCAACCTAGCTGTGCACCCGCGCGCCAATGATGTTTACTGTAACATATATGCAGTTAACTGGAAGTGACTTTTTTGAAATGTTGAATTTCATGGTGCACACATTGAAGTCCACAGCCTATAACATGGCTGACAATACTGTTGTGACTAGAAACATGGCAATTTCCTTATACGGGGTAGAGTGAACACGCTAGCTGCGCATCATCTATCTCGGTGTCCAAATATCGAACACATTATCTGCGAATACGATTATTGAAACCACCTGGATAGGATTAGACGCTGTAACACTGTTTATGTGAACAAGTGCTTTGAGATATGTGTATACTTCATCTAGCTAATCAGAAATTAAGACATAAACAAACACGTTCATCAATGTTGACCACGTGAGTTTTGTTGTTGTATTTGTGGGGGTAGACGAATGTTAGGCACATGCGCAAAAGACAATACATATGTTTAACTTATATCCAGTCTATCACAATTTCGCGAGTTCAGGTAGTGCTGGATTCTTTAAACACTGTTCACGGTAAAATGAGCCGTTTTGAACGCCCTGCTTAAGATCTGCTTGTATGCACGTTGTGTATTCTTCCGCCTCGTGTAAAATTAACATTTTCATGGGCCTTATCACTTTATTCGTGCATCGGTCAAGTGAAACTTCAACATTGTTATAAAAGTAAATATTTCACATACAAAGCGAAATAAATAATTTAAGTAATCACAAATGGTTACCTAACAGTTCTAATTCCACGTTAAGGTATGGAACTATATTCCATCTATCATTACCAACTTTACTGGGCATATGTCACTCAGTGCGCCCATTATAATACATTCAAGCAAGGGCAGTGACTTTTTTTGTAAGGTTAATTTCAAAATTGCTCACTTCGTCGTGAACAGCCTTTAATCAAGTGTAATTTCTTGTTACATACTTTTATGATTGAACTAGTCGTCTTCTGACCCACCGTGCGGGAATTCTAATTAGCAATGAGTTGTAGGAATAGACTGAGTGGATCACGTATTACGTACAACGCGGGATTGCGTGCTAACCATGAAGCTCCGAGCCATTGAATAAATTACAGCGCCTGGGGTTTGTACACGAATCTCGAATATGACCTTGACGCAAAATGAACTCGCGAAATTTCCGACCTCGAATGAAAACACTAACTACAAAATAACTTTTAAAACAAATAAACCTTCTCTAAAAATTAATGATAAAGGAAGTACAATTTCTTGTATTCGCGTAATACAACAATTTTACTATCCAAGACAATCGCATGATTTTTATTTCCTTCGTGAAATCATACACGTCTGTAAACGATAATATTTCTTGTGCAATGCTTTATACAGCTAAAATTTCAGCAGATTTCAAACTTGCAGTGTTACAGTTGTAATAATCACCACAGTATATTAAACCAACCTTATTGGACGCGGACTATTGTGCCTCCTGTTCATCGGGCGTCACCTACCAAGCCTGAAGCTGCGATGTTTATATGAGGAATAAATTTTAAAGGAAATTGTTCTAAGTGCACCAAGATTAACGATAATCGTTTCAAGCAAAATCATTTTCAATGCAACTGTCTAGGAGAATACTGCCACGTTAAGAATTATTTTGAATTAATTATTTATAATTGTTTGTATAGTGTTAAATTTTAGAAAACATATCAAACATAAACATTTGCAAGATTTATTACCCTGTTAATATTCTTTAATAAATGTCACGCAGATTACTTTAAGTTTAAAAAAGTTGTCTTCAAAATTGATGTCCTGGGAAGGAATTGTATTTTGATATTGATTTTCCATTAAGTTCCGTGGCTGCCGTCTTACTAGGAAGCGCTTTTAATAAGAAAATTAAAAGCGTTTTAACGAATCACCTTAATTTTATGAAAGTTTGGTCTTGCCTTCATTTCAGACGAAAAGGATGTATTTTCTACAAATAAGCAAACAATTATTCAATGAGGAAAATCATTAACAACAAGTCTCAGAAAAATGTTGCTATTAGTTTCGAGTGCAATTGAGTTTCGTATGGATAGATTGCTGTAATTTAAAACATAAAGAATTAAATAATTAAAAATCATAACATACAAGTATGTCGGTATCGAACGTAGATTAAATGATAAAATAAAAGCAAAGCGTACCCTAAATTTAATAGTAAAAAATTATGGAAGGGAAACATACGAATTTGTTTAAACGTAGTCAAGGTGTTTCCGCATGGCATGATAACAAATATCTTCAAACAGAAATGCACGAGTTTTTCTCCAGCTCCTGCATATTATTATTGTTATATGTATACATACATATATATATTTCAGTTATTGCTTATCTACTGAAACCCTGAAATTTTTTCATACTTCTTTGTCATACTAATGCGTATTATGTATTCTGATCCAAAGGTTTATGGTTATTTTTATACAGGCATACAAAAGATTGCATGCAAAGTATTATGAAGCAGCAAGTTTCATACAAACCCATGACTTAGATTTCTTATTAAAGAGAACTACATATTTACACGAGCAAAACTTTAATTTCTTTGTTCTTAGGCAGGTGAGGTTCAAAGTTGGTATTAGAAACGCATACAAGATTTTTAGATTTTCTTTGAAGATTAATACCAATTTTACAAAATCGCAAATGCTAAAATTTCAACGGGCTGTACGTTTTGCCTCAATTGGTTTTGCTTGTGATTGTTCGTAGTTGGCACTGTATTATTTTTTTTAACGATCTATTGCTTGTTATCGCTGTTTTAATGTTTCCCAGGGCCACTGATGAATCGTATATCTTTGTTGACCTGTTCTATAATTATTTGTTCATATTTGCTTTGTTTTAGTTAGTTTTTTTTCTTATGTTTGGCAATTGATATAGTTCATTTAAATTGCGGTAGTCAAGATTTAATACAAAATCAGCGTTCACTTTTGTAATTAAAACAATTTATGCATAATATAAGTTTTGTTACTTCCGACTGACGTCTGTGTTGTATACAAATATAAGCAGGAAGGGTTTGAAAATTTGTAAGTTCAGAAATTATGTTCTTTATTTGCATCAACGAGAAATTGTGGGGAATATATGGTTAAGAAATGAACGCCATACCCGAACGGTATTAAATTCATTAATAAAACATATTTCTCTTCAATGAAGTGGTCACACAGTGAAAATTAGGAAGAAGGAAGGTTGCTTGCAAACATGCAAATTGCTGTCTCTTGGCAGAACTATATTTCCGACGGAAAACCGAAAATTGTACAGAAGCAATTGGTGACGACAAAATTAAAATTTTCTGAACAGGGTTACTAGAAAGGCCTTGTTCAGCGCAGATATGAATGCATGGAGATATGAGATTACCACAGTATCACTTAATATGCAAACCTTGAGAGTGAGGAGACAGTTTATAGGAATGACGAAATCTTGTTGCCCCCAGCTCAGCCCACGAGTAGGCAAATAGAAGAACACAAAGGAATGTTTGTTCTCTTTCATGTTTGAGGCAAGGGAGTTGAAAGAACATGTTCAGTTTTAAATTAAAATATTTCTTAGAGAGGAGCTTGATAATCCGAAACCAAAATACAGTCGCATATAGTTACATAAATCTCAGTGTTATCTATATCCTTCCTTGTTCACTTTAATGGATGAAACAGGAGAGTTCAAAGAACACGTACGTTTGTAAATGGAACAGTTTCTCAACGAGGAACTTTATAATAAATTGACACACAATCGAATATAGCTATATTTAAATATGCGTGATTTGTGAAGGCTATTCACGGTAAAGTGAGCGTTCTTTAAACTCCTGCTATTTTTTTTTTCATTTTAGCCAATTTATATATTTCCACCACTTTTTAATATAAACCTTTTAATGTGACTAACAAACTTGGTATACATTTCACCACTCTCAAATTGTAACGTCTGAGGATGCAAGTGTGTATGTGCGTGTGTATATATATATATGTGTGTGGTGTGTGTGTGTGTGTGTTTAGTACTTATTAGGAGGGACTTAAAACTTGCTGACATTGCCATGAATATCGTATAACTGTTATATGTTTGAAACAGGGCAGTCAAAAAAAGTGACCGTTGATAACTGAAAAATGTTCTTAAAGAGAAGCCTCGTAATGTAAAAGAACGTTATAATTCGTACTGGGCCGAAAACACTGTTCAACGCTGGGGTAACAATAAATTAGTCCACCGCTGGTCGAGCCACGTGTTTCAATGGCCGGCTTCAGACACGTGGATACGTGAGTTGTCGCAAGAGGATGGACGGTAAGGGGGGGGGGGGGAGGGGATGAAAATGTGGCTTGCCCCTTCCCGTTTTCACCCCGCCGAGGAAGAAATATTACCAATTCCAAGCCCCGGCGAAGACAGAGCTACGCAGTTGTTGCCCCAGCAAGACCAGGGGAGTCCATCCCCCCCCCCCCCAGCTCACCCTTCCCGACCCACCTTTACCACCGGAGATTGATGTCCACCTGTGGTGACTCCCTTCGCCAAACCGCAATTTAGGAGCCCCACGACGTGTTGTTCGTCAGCGGCGGCTAGATCCCTGTTCGCCTCTCTCCCCCTGCCGCAACATCCTTCCACGCCAAGTACCACGGGGATGCTGCCTGACGCACTGTCCTTCCTCAAGCTACGGGTAATTTTTCCCCCTTCCTTCCGTTGTTATAGGCTGTTCTAGGGTGAAATGAGCACTTTTGAAAGCCCTGCTTAAGATCTATTTGTATGCAAGTTGTGTATCCCTTCAACATATGTAAAATTAACATCGCCAAGGGCCTCATCACTTTATTCGTCCGCCGGTCAAGCGAAACTGAGAAAAATTATTATAAAAGTAAATATCTTACAAACCTGCCCATTTTTACATTGTTGTGAAATTATAAAAACGTAAAGCGAAAGATATAATTGAAATTATCACTAATGGTTACCTAACACTTTTTATTCGACAGTAAGATACACTCAGTGTGCCCGTTAAAATGTATGCCAGGCAGGAGTATTGACATTTTTCAAAGGTTGATTTAAAAAATTCTCAATTTATCCTGTACAGCCTTTACTAAGAGTCACCGGTTAATGTCTTCTGAAGTGTAATATTTTCTCACAATATTACCATTTTGATATATACTATTTTTTTCGATTCGAAGTTGTAGCTTTTGTTTTCTGAAGTGACTCTCTTTTAGATAAATAAAAAAAAAAGGAAAGAAAATCGGCTACAATAATTCAAATATATTTTACAATGATATACCGGGTGGATATACCTATGAGGGTCGATATCTATACAAGGGTAGATGTTAAGTTTTAGGTGGCCAAACATTTTCATTGGTGAATTATTTATTTAATGATATTCGTATCCTTACTAATTAGTTTTCTTTACTTTTCAAGTAATCATCAACACGAAGGGGGGAAAA
The DNA here is from genome assembly GCA_029891345.1 of Dryococelus australis. Taxonomy (NCBI): domain Eukaryota; kingdom Metazoa; phylum Arthropoda; class Insecta; order Phasmatodea; family Phasmatidae; genus Dryococelus; species Dryococelus australis. The sequence goes on from CM057001.1 coordinate 109,554,839, forward strand.
GTGCATTACAAACACACTGCAATCCAGTTTTCGTGGCCGGTGTTTGAGCGTCTTAATACGGCAACGATGGGTCGAAGCCGTAACTCACGTGAAATTAAAAAAAAATAATTTATCTTCTGGGAAGTTCACAATACTGCGCACACTTCCTCCCGTTCAAGATTAGTATTGTGAGCAGAGTTATTCTGTTTTGCATTATTTAGTGTAAGGATGTGTTACTTGTTGGCTGTTTCTTCGAATGTACGAAAGTACACGTGGTGGAAATAAACACCGGAAAATAAATTTAATTTTTCGGGTTGCTTTGTCACGTACTTCCCGGTAACATCGTTCGTTGTAAAGGGCTGTTTCCGGCGAATCTTTATTCTGTTCCATCTTGTTGTTTTACGATGCGCTGTTCGCCATTAGCGTCTGCCGCCATCTTGAATAGCGTGTCTGATTTATTGGCTCGTGGCATTCTGGGTAAACAGAAGGAGGAAGTGGGTGCATTGTTAATTTATGAGTGCCATTTGGGGCCAAGAGCACTTCCTCGATGCCCCTAGCCTGTCTTTCTACTTTTCAAATAAACAGCACAACCGTCGTTCTATTTTCAATGGGCGTGAGCTCTGGAATACCGCTCTGAGATATTTCAGCATGTCAGCAGAATTGGAAAGAGGCTACGACTTGTATGGGTTGAAGAACGATTGAAAAATTATTTCCCTCATTTTTATTTAAGATCTAAATATGTACGATAACGGGCGAGCAAATTACAGCGCGCTGCTCAGCGGCGAGTATAAGAACGTCTTTAGTCAAATGTGGACATGTATTAAGGCGGCTAGTAAAAATCTTATTTCCCCTGACATACTGACGATCCAACTTCAAGTTTTGCATTAACTAATACGGCACAGGAACCAAAAGTATTCTACTTGTAACAGCTCCCAAAACACTGTTGTAGGCTGTTCACGGTAAAATGAGCACTTTTGAAAGACCTGCTTAAGATCTACTTGCATACACGTTGTGTATTCCTCCGCCTCATGTAACATTAATATTGGCCTCATCGCTTTATTCATGCGTCGGTCAAATGAAACTGTGAAATTATTAAGAACGTAAATAATTCACAAATCTGCCAATTCTTACACTCCGACGCATAAAAAAACAGGAAGTGAAAAAAACTAATTTTATGTTATCAGAAATGGTCACCTAAAAGTTTGTATTCGACGTTAAGATATGGAACTATTTTCAGTTCATCGTCGCTAACTTTACTGGGTACACGTTACTCAGTGCACTCATTAAAATATATAAATATATGCATGCAAGGGCAGTGACATTTTTCTAAGGTTCATTTTTTAAGTGCTCACTTTATAGTGAACAACCTATACCCATTACACACCGTGGGCTTAATTAGAATACCAGACGTGAGTAGCATAACAAAAGAGTCAAATTCGGCACAGTGGTAGCCATTGGCTGCTCTAGGATTTCTGAGGCTTTATGCAAATTTTATTTGAAAGGTGCCCACCTACAATCTAAACCTGAATCAGTTATTTATTTATTTTTGTATTATATTTACATGGCAAAATTAAGGGAAACTACTTTTCTTACATTCATCCATGGGTACAGTATTATAAAAAAGATATACGAAAATTAATAATGCACAGACTCATAAAGTCATTACAAAATTACAAAATTTTGAATTTTTGTACTATTAAGTTACTGCGAAACTAATTATTCGCAAACAGCAAAGTCACAACTAAAATACTGATGCATGTTATTAAATAATTGCAACATAATTGATATGGTACTATGCAATTACTACAAAAATTATTAGTGGCATACAGCAGTCGGTGAAATAACATTCACAGAAAGGCAGTTGATAAGTAACTGCCAACTGGCAAATCAAACAAATTAAATAGGGACAAGTGGCTTATGTCAGTTGAACTCTCGATATTGAGTGCGATTCAAAATGAATCAGGGATGTTCAGCCATCATGTTAAATAGTTATCCATCACTGATTAACAGTTGCACAATTCTCACTGGTTTCCACTGATTCGGCTCAGTTCACACTGTCATATCCAGAGTGTATTAATATGGTAGTGAACTCGCCTCATTTTCAGCTGAGATGCGCGTTGTCGTCTCTGTAAAGAGCTGCTGTCGCCTCTCATCATTACATGCGGCAAACTTGCGAACTATTACTTTACAGTCTACGCAGTGATCGTGCTCCTAATTCTGCTTAGTGAATGTTAGTTATTATACATTGCATCCAAGGTACGTATATAATGTGTAACGATATTCAAAAACGCACTATATATATGTTACACGTAACATTACGTTCGAATTCTGAAGGATTACTGAGGTTATTTATTTTACTTTATACTGACCAAAATATTATTACAATTTTCTCCAAGTCAGTAGGCTGAATCATGTTCGTTAAGGGATTGAGGTCTACATTAAATAAAATATTTAGTTATAGTTCCCTCATTTTATTTACAATAATTGAAACAAAATTCTGGCGACCCAAATTCTCACAATAAATTGATATCACTTGCTGTTTACTATTAATTTAGTCAGTAAATAAAACTTACAATTACCTCAAGGAAATTAATGCAATTAATTAATTTAAAATCAGTCCCAATAAATAGTGTACCGAAACCTATTAAATTATTTTATAAATTACATGTCCGTATTTCACAGTTCCAATATTTACAATAAGAACCGTATTACATGTACATTTACTCCCACATCAGTTCAGTCCATGTCCCACCAGTCCACAAATGTTCTGGAGTTCGCTGACTACCCTCACGCACAGTAGCCTTCAGCAGTCGGGTTTCACGCCCTCTCGTCCATTCACACCACGAATACCTCGACCGCCATCGTCCCACAATCTCCTTTCGTCGTCCGTCCCTTACCACACTAAACCTCGCCCTCCGCACTCAGCCAGATGGCCTCCGCCAGAGACTCCCGAAAGTCAGACCGCCGCAATATTTATAGGATAATAGGCCATCGCCCAGAAACTTCTCTAATTGCCGCGTTGTGCCTAGCGTGTTAGTTCCCATAATGTTCTTGGGCGTCCTCTAAACTCGCTGGCTTCTCCTGCAGGGGGAAGGAGAATGGGCTGTGACGTCAGCCGGGTAGCCGCTGTCAAACATCTCCTCCCCTACCCGGGCGAGCGACGAAGCATCGAGCTGGTCTGCCTGTAGGGGAGGGGGAGGATCGAGGTTGGAACCCCCCCCCCCCTCGACACCCAGAGCGGTGTCCACGCATGCGTGCCAGGAGCTCGTGGCCGGTACGAGCTACAGCGCGTGACAATATAATCCATTCACGGTTACTTCAACCTTTTATGAAGCCCTGCTAATATTCTACTTCCAGGATATTCCTCCGCCTCGTGCGAACTAAGCTTAGCAATTCTGGAGAATTACACCAGAGGGACAACGCACCACATTCGTGCGCACTCAGTTGTAATGATATTTTTTATCAGAACTGTTTCTCACTAGACGTTGCCAACATACCTATTTTCTCCCTGTTTTTCATTCAAATTATTTATCAATGAAGCATTAGAATTTATAGATAAGATATTAACAACATTTCAATTTAACAGGAAGGAAAACTAACTTTTATGAACACAAGTATAAAACGCTTGTGATACAGGACGTATTAAAAAAATTACTAAACATGTCATACACGGGGAGATTTTTCAAAGGTTTTATTCAAAAAGGCCGAAGAAACCGTGAATGGGCTATATCAACAAATTTACGAGTCCCCTGCAAGAGCGAGGCCACATGCTGTGTCTTTTTCGCTTAAGAGTTATATGGCCCTGCGCGTTTTTTGTGAAATAGTTGTTTGCGCGAATACGCGTATCTCGGTAGATAAATGTTCTGCAAATACGACTTGGTGTCAGAAAAGATAAAAAGTAATTATTTATGCCCTTATACTTTTTACTTTTCAACTATTAGGTATATTCTTGGAGAAAAAAAATCTTGAAAATGGTCAAATATCGCATTTTGAAAGATTGCCTATGAAATTTCCTTAAGCGGCAAGAGAAAAGTGCAAAGATACGGGCGTAGTTTAATCTGTGGGCTTTCGTCACGTGTAATAAAACCTCACAGTTACAAATATAGTTTACACAGTACAGCGTTACGACGGAAACACTGCACGCCTTGCGCGTAGGAGCGATGAGGCACTAGAAGTGCGTGTTAGTGTCGTCCATATCGCTCCCTCTCTTCTTGACCTTGGACGTGCAGCTCCAAATACCTCTTCAAAGTAAAACCTTCACTGGGTCTAAATAAATGTACTATAAACTATTCACGGTACAGTGAGCTCTTTTGAAAGACCTCTGGTTTGGAATAATAGTCAATAAATATAGTTTATTTTTGCCTTACACGTTTACTTCCGAGTGCGGTGGAATATACACACTGTGTTTATTACTTGCATGGCAATATTAATTCAAAAAGGTGGCTAAAGAATAAAAAGTGGTTGAAAGAATAAAGTAACTACGGCCACAAAAGTGCTAACTTTACCGTGAACAGCCTACATTTGTATATGGGCCAAACGGTTACAAAAATTGATATATATATATATAGGTGCCAAATCTACTACAGAATGTGTACGAAATTCTCAGGCACAGCCATTAAAGCGGGATTTACAGTGACAGTGGAGTGAATCAAAAGCACTATATCAAGATATATTTTAGAAACATGTTACATCATGCCCAATACGGAAGAAAAAAATAAAATAAAACAATTTTTTCTGTCAATGAACAAACCCTGTGTAATGCGATAAAAAATCGAGTTCGGCTCACTGTTGGGATATTCCAAACTGCCAAGGTAGCTTACAGACAATGCTAGTTATTAACAATACATTTTCCATGGCAGTTAAGTTTTGTTACCTAACTACGTCTTCGTGACTACCTGATATTCATCATGCTTCCGTATTTCAAGATGGTTAGGTACTGCTATTCAAGCAGTCGCGGTCTTGGAAGCACTTGTTATTGTAATACCTAATGAACTGCGCTGTAATCCTATAGTTTGTTCGCAGTTTCTTCACACTTTTAAAATAAACCTTTGGAAAATCACCCCATGTATGATGTGGTTGGTGATTCCAAAATATGTCACGTATTACGTACAGGTGTTTTATACTTGTGTTATCATAAAATAACCTTATATTATATTATTAAATTTCAACCTTTCATTTGTAATTACTTTAAATAAAAACAGGGAGGAAACAGGTATGTTAGTAACGTTAGAAAGTTATATTACACTGAATGTCCACGAATCCGGCACATTTTCCCTTTCTTGAAATTTGCTGTGGTTGGTTAAGCTTTGTTTGCATGAAGAGGAGGAATGTCCTAGAAGTAGAACTTTAGCAGGGCTTCAGAAATGTTGGAAGAGTAGCCGTGAATAGCATATGGTTGCTGTGGTGAGAAGGCGATTTGGAGCTTGCTGTAAACATTGCTTGTGAACTTCGGAAGAAGCGTGGCCAACATTATCCCTGGCGACTAGAGGAGTCATTGACCATTTTAAGACGAAGTGGAGTCGGAACCAATGCTAGCTACTGAAGAACTTAAAAGTGGCAGATACTGCAACGATGGAGTGCATCAAGAACCGCGGAGGGCAAGAGAACTGCCACCTTCCTAATTGTTTCCTGCGTAACGATACGCGCGCACCGGCTCGCGGACCTCGAGATGGCGCGCGACGACAATACCTAACCTCATCCTGCGACAGTTTCGTATCCTTCCGCGCCCGGGGCGCGCGGGTCCGTCCGTAACGATGGCTCCAGCATTTTAACATGCAAATTGGATTCCTCGCTTCAAGCGGCCCGCCGGCCAGACTAATTGAAGCTCATTTATTAAAGGTTATTGTTTCCGCAGTGTGGCGGTTCCCGCCAAGTCTCTGCCTTTCCCTTCACGACTCTCCTTTACTTTTCCTTTTAGCTCCCATCCGCATTGTTCCCTCGCCACCGACTCCTGACACCTATGAGCGGGGGTTGACAAGAGTGAGGTTTTTGGGAATGGGGGAGAAGGGGGGAGGTGGTGGTGCAAAGTAGAAGGGGAGTTACGGGCCTCTCGTCTTGTCGCGTAATTGGAACTGTATTCATTACCGCCGCGGCCTAGGGTCGTTAGGGGCGATATTACGTCGCGACACCGCACGCGACAACGTCTCGAGCCTCCGCAGTACGCGCTCTTCCACCCTTCCTGTCATCTGCACTACGCTAGCGGTCGCGATGCGAAGCTTCATCTTTCTACACATGCTACCCTTGCCACACACTGAGTAAAACTTTGGACATTTTAATTTTCTCAACACGAACGCAACTTATGAACACTTTTAGGTCTTCTGTGAAGATTGTATTGTAATGTTTTCTTTAAATATGTTTACTTGGGTTAGGGTGGCACCAAATACGCTAGGAGGAGAGTCCATGACAGCTGTATACTCACAACACAGCGGCACGTGCGAAGAGCGACTGTGCTGGTATCATCTAGCGCCCGAGCACGCGCTCAGAAAAAGTTTTAACCCCATAATGGCACACAAACTAATATGCGGAATCCTTTGAAAACATTTGAGTAATTTCTTGACTCTTTGACGGCCATGCCCAAGTGTGTGTGTGTGTGCATATGTGTATATATATATATATATATATATATATATATATATATATATATATATATATATATATATGTGTATATACTGAAGTGTGAATAGTCTCTTCTGAAAAAATTAACTAAGCATTATGCTTCAAATTTTCAAACACAAACAACGTTGTCTAAGTGACGAATATTTTTGTTTGAAGAGATGTTCGGTTTATTGCGAGGAAAATCGCGAGAAATGACCAAAATCTCAGAAATTTTATAGCAAGAAGGCGATACCTTTCTTAGTTTTTATTTGATAGCCTGTTGGTTGATGGAAGTAATGAATGCTCGAAACACATATAAAAGAGGCATAACGATGCAATCAATCGCATGGCTTTAAGTTTATACGTATTGTTGTGGAAGTGTTAACTATCCAGTCTTCACGCGTGCGATTTTAACATTATATTAAAATCAGGTTTACGTTATAATAAATGCGTAATTATAGTAAAGTAACATCGACACCATTGCACTTCCAAAAAGAAATTTCCTGGTAAAAAAAATTGTGTTCTAATTTTTCTATTGTTTTTATTGAGAGAGGCATATTAATATAAAAAGTTTAATAAACATAAATCACATTTCTTTTCTTTTAAGACAGCAAAATACTGCCATATTAATAACGCTATACACAAAATAATAAGGTATTTTAGACTTCAGAAATAGGAAGTGGAGTTACAAATAATTGGTAAAGTACAGAGAATGCAAAATCTATTGTTATCTTTTAAATAAACCATTTTTAGGCAGTAAAAAATTAGCGTAATTGACTTTAATACTATGCATATGCATTTCACATTTTTGAAAATTCACTAAATAAATACATTAACAAATTAATGAATTCAAACATCTTTAATAATCATGTAAACATAACTTTACATCGACAAGTACAATTAATAAAGGGAAAAGAGTGGGCAGCTTCAAATTCCGTCATTATTTCATTCTCTGAAACTTTCTAAACGAGAATTAATTTCGTCCATATCGCCGATTGCTTTTCACATTTGACTGTTTCAAGCAGCTTTAAACCAAAATCACGGTTAACAAACTATGCTTGGGTTTACCACTTACCGTCATAACGATTTGGGAAGACTATGCACTATTATAATGTTCCTAGTAGAAAATCGCTTTGAAGAATATCTGACCATACTGCCGGCGTCTACATATGCCATATAAGATGTAAGGAAAAAATATACCAAATAATATTACTTATAATATAATAATTATGACACTTCTACTTCATTAAGTTACACAAACACCCCCCTAAACCCCCCTCCACAGATTACTCATTCCTATCGTCCCTATAAAATTTATTGCCTACAATTTACATGCGCATCACTTTTCCTTTTTTTTTTTTTTTTTCCTTTACTCTGAATCCTCCCACAGCTATCATGTACACCTGTACCAAATAACTCTTTAAAACATTAAAATATTTTATATGGGTTATTCACAGTAAAGTGAGCACTTTTTAAGGCCCTCCCAAAATGTATTAATCACCAATTAATATATTTTATTACAGACTAAGATGTTATCATTGTAGCGTAGTGAAATGTATTGACAGTGTTTATTGGTCAAATGGCAAAGTTTATATTAAAAAGCGGCGGTAAGATTGAAATAAGATGACAGGAAAAATTAGCAGGGCCTTAAAAATGCTCACCATACCACGAATAACAAAAATTCGAAAGTCTCCATCACAAATTTAAATTTGAGCGGGGTTCTCAATCATTCAAATCAGTTTTGATTTCACATTGCTGCAAGAAATTTTTAAGTTATCGGATCCTCGATCACAAACAAAAACTTTCGGGATGAGATCAGAGATTTGACACAAGGTGAATGCAAGTATAGTGCATCCCAAGATAAATAATTCGTCTTTAAAGCAATGGTACTACCGTACTTGAATTTCTTTCACCAATCATCAAGTCGGGATGAAATTTTCTATGTGCATTTGTAAGAAGCGGGTTCAGGATAACAATTTCGTAAATGAGTATTAAAAACAACGGCTGGTATCAAGTCATATGGGGCATAAGATTACGAGTGCTTGTGCGGTACGAGGTATAAAAAGTCATGTGATATGGTTCGTAAACATAGTCAAATGAGTTCGAGGAAGATGGTACGGATTGTGTTTGACACTATCGTTACAGCAATGCATATCGAGACTACTTACCTGCATGCAGATGTAATAGTATTCACCACTGTCACTGCGCGGAGGATTTTCAGTGCTCTGGTTACGGTATCTTGCAATCTGTCTTTAGGATTGCTGTGGCATGGTTACTGATGTTGTTTATTAATGGTTCCTTAAAAAGAGTAAACTTTTTTCAATAATCATACCTTTACCTCTGAATTGGCAACCTGAAATTTCTGACACATTAAGGGCCAAAATGTTTAGAACACGCTCGATAGATTCCACCCATGTACTCAGGACCATATGTTGTAAACACATTATTAAGATCTTCTCGTTGGGATTCGTGGTCTATTGTCGGCAGCTGTGAAGTAACAAAATAAATTTGATTTTACTTTACTGCTGTCAAACACTGATTGTATGTGTGTGTGTGTGTGTGTGTGTGTGTGTGTGTGTGTGTGTGTATATATATATACTTTGTAAATCGCAAATAAGACTTCGAACTGCAATAATATAATTTATTAATATCAAATAAAATAATTATAGTCTATTATTATATCATATATTAAAATAATAGGTTTGTAGTAATTGCAACGAATGTGTTATAATGGGAAACAATAACGATACATGTTTACTGCACTAAAACATATTTATTTTATGCCCATATACTTCTTATCGAATATAGTAAGAGACAAAGATAAAAAACATTCTTGGTTCGTATTTTTTAACCAACGTGACTTTTCAGCTCACGTCCAGTCAAAACAGTTTTTAAGGATAGTTAATTGTATTTCTTATTCTGGGATTGTTAATGAATTGCTTTCATTAAAGGGCGCCTGAATGAAGAATGAACATAACTTCAACAACATTGCACAACCTTCGGTAAAGGTTTGCTACGTTTATAAAGTTATGTTTATGTAAATTTAGTTACTGGTAGTAAAAATATTGAAAACCAATAATTTCGTCGGCAAAACGAAATTTGGTATGCAACGTGATATTTATTTCCGTTCATGTAATGAAGTATACATCTTTGTTGGTCAACAGATTCTGCCTGATGTTGCGAACAACATCCCTGACCTATCGGAGTAACCAACACTAACCTGTCATCACATGTTCTATTTTCTACTCGGAACTGCCTGACCTTTGAGCATCGATCCTGCGGAAACTTGCAGAGAAGGAAGGGGAGAAGGGCTGTTTTTTTAGGGTGTGCGCACGAAAGATTCTCTCATGGCGACCTGTTGTGGACGCGCCACCTCGCCGAACATTTTTTTTTTCCCGCTGCAAATCTTTTAACAGACTGGGCCACATTACGAATAATTACGTCCGACGAAGAATATCGTACAGGGAAGAGAGTGAGTGAGTATATTTGGGCGGCTGTGAACATCGAGGTATTGAGAGCCGATGAGGGTGAAGCGAGGTGAGTATTGAGCAGCGCCTGAATGAAGGGGCGGTGGTAAGGGGAGATCCACGAGGAAACCCCTTCCACCAGCGTCATCATCCGGCACGATTCTTACATGCGAATATCCAGGAGCGAACCCACCGGGATTCGAACTCGGTTTCGCCTTGGTGGAAGAAGAATGTAATGCAGTTTTCCGCGATACTTTATAATGTACGTAGTCACAGTCTCGCCATTATAGTGCGACGTATGAATGGTTGTGACGTTTTTCCTCCACTAAAGTTGGGAAGCTCAATGCTCTAAGTTTGGCAAACTAAACGGTTTAGCCACTAGATAAGCGCTAGTGTCGCATTGTGTACCGGATTTTTCTATTTTCAACGTTATAAAACAAAATAATTGCACTAATAATAAATAAAATATAAAATAACTACTTAACAATGTGAAATATTTGTCTTTTATTATTCATGTAGCTTAAAATGTTAATTTAAAGTGACATCGTTGGAACATTAGCGCTTACACACTAAAAAAATGTTTGTACTTTTACAAGAAAAATCCTTGGAAACCAAGTTGCCAAGAACTTCCCTTGTAAAACTATAAATATTTTCCTTGAAATTCCTGCAAATCATATATTTGTAGTATTAGAAATGATAGCATTGTATTACAATTTGCAGTACTGAGAATTGTACATAAGAATATTATTTTTCTTCTAGAAAACAATTGTGATGAAATAATAAAAGAGAATATAGTAAAATAAATATTTCGGAGTATAATTTATGAAAGAATACCATTGTACTTTGCCAGCACGAGGACTAGAATCCACACAATTTACATGATTAGCCTGCACACTTAACCATTAAACCAACTTAACTTACGTACTAAACTCTTATTTTTATGTAAAATATAACTACAAGTACTTACAAAATATCAAGGAAGTTATCTGATTCAAAAGAATACATTTATCGATACTGTAGTTTATTTTTAGAGTTCTGTGTAGCTAGGAAACATTAACAGTTAATGAGTAATACGGCCACGTTTGATTGAAGTTGTCCTTTTATTATGATGATTTGAGTCCTTTAGGCGTTTTACGTTATCCAAACTCGCAATGCATTTCTTTTTGCACGCAACTAAGTCACACATAACCCATTATTTTTACATAAACAGCTGTATACGGTTTTAGGTTCTTGGTTGAGTGTTCGCCATTTTGATGAAGCTCGTGGATACGGGTCAGTATAGTACAAACATTTCTTGAGTTCTACTACAAACACGGTCTTTGTAGTTTTACAAACTAGTAGTTTTACAAGAGAAACATTTTTACTGTTACAAGCATTTGTAAAATTACAAAAAAATTTCTCAGTAAAAATTAAAAATTTACAGTGTACTATGCGGTTCATTATGCCGAACTCTCCTACAAGAAAACTCGTTTAGTTCCTAGCCTGAGTAGAATCAACCTCACCTTCACGTAGCGATTTTGCTAGTATAGGCCGTTCACGGTAAAATGAGCACTTCGTAAAGCCCTGCTTAAGCTCTATTTGTATGCACGTTGTGTGTTCTTCCGCCTGATGTAATATTAACATTGCCACGGTCCTCTGCACTTTACTCATGCGTCGGTCAAGAGAAACTGTTAAATTATTAGAATTGTAAATATTTTCAAAATTTACTACTTATCACTCTTCTATGCATTGAAAAAACAGAAAGGGAAAGAAATAATTTAAGTTATCACAAATGGCTGCCTAGCACTTTTACTTAACGTTAAGATACGGAACTACATTCAATCCTTCGTTACCAACTTTACTGGGCGCATGCCAATCAGTGCGCCCGCTCAAACATATGCAGGTTGTAATAGTGATTTTTTTCTAAGGTTGATTTTAAATGTGCTCACATTATTGTGAACAGCCTTTAGTTCCGATAACAGTAACACACTCTACGTCAAAACTAATGTTAAGCAGCAGCCAGTGATGTGGTAAGTTATATTTATTAAACTCGTGATAACAGAAGTATCTGAAATAAACACAGATATTAACAGTCTTGTCACGGAGCATAAGTTCATCGAGAAGCGTGAGATATAAATTGAATGGTTTTTTTTTTGTGGGGGGGGGGGGGAGAGGGGATTTTTGCCTACGTTCCAATTTAATTTGTCTGAAATATTGTTTTTAATATTTGCAAAATAAATTTCCTTACAGGTGTCATGCCAGTGCTTCCTCCATGACGCGACTTCCAAACAAAAACGTGCACGATAGGCCGACTTATTTTGTGTAGTGCGTTTTTCTAAAACATTTTCCCGTGTCTAAAATTATTAAGATGTCAAAGAGAAGGTGAAATGTTTAGTGAATGCTATATGCACAAGCTTCACAAACGCCACAAGATGCTGCAGACTACGAACCACGCGACGAAGCAGATAAATTGCGGATAAGTGGTGAGCTTATTCTGAAGCAGTCTTGTAGGCCTGTTCGTTTCTACCGTCGTGCCGTTCTAAAGTGTTTCGTGAGTCGATGCTTTAAACTTTGCACCAGTTACATCTGAATGTACTTAATATTGGTTCATTCGTTCTGGATTTCGTCATGTTAGTAATGCTGAAGACAGTGTATAAATGGGCTGACAGATTTCAATTGCAAGGATTTTATCAAATCTCTTTTTCTTTGAGGTTGCCAAAAAGATAATTTAAAAAAAATATCAGTTTTTGTATTTTTATGATTACGCAACTTTTATTTGTTTATCATATGCTTGTGGTTGCTACGGAATGAGTGGAAGTTACAAAATAAGAAATTTTGGGGAAATTTCAGTATCTTCTTGGTAAAATATGTAAAATATTTCTTCAAACTGGAAAACAGAAAACAAACGTTTTAAGCGTGGAATGACAGGTAATCTGTTTTTATGAAGTCAGATATCAGAACGATAATATAATTCCTCCAGGGATAATCTTACGTCCCATATGTGCGTGTAAGCTATTGTGAATAAAATGTACGCAACATTCCAGTGTGTATGCAAAATATTTAATCTGTGCTTATAATTAGTCTGTGTTGTTGAAAGAAATTTTCCTTTTCATCAAAATATTCACGATTTCCTTCTTATGGAGACTGAATAGCTACCAAAACTTCACTCAGTGTATCGCTATACACGTGGTTATGGGCTGTTCATGGTAAATTGAACACTTTTGAATTGTATTGTTCGGAAAGGGTTTTTTTTTAACGTCCCTCGGTTTTATGCTTGAAGGCTTGGCAGGGGGCGACTTACAGACTAACTTATTGCCTAACTTAACGCCCATGCCTTGCCCGGGATTCGAGCTCAGATCCTTCCGCGCCCCGGATCGGTGGCGCGCCAGCCGACTGCGCCACGGGAGGTCGGCTCAGCACTTTTTAAAGCCCTGCTAAAATCCACTTGTACACATGTTGTGTATTCTTTCACTTTATGAAAATTAACATTACCAAGGGCCTCATCACTTTATTCATGTGTCGGTCAAATGAAACTGTTAAATTATTAAGAAAGCAAATACATTACAAATCTGCTCATTTTTGCACTTCGATGCATTAAAAAAAAAAAAAAAAAAAAAGCGAAAGAAATAATTTTAAGTTATCACAGATGGTTACCTAACGCTTTTTATTCGACTTTAAGATATGGAACTACTTTCCATCTATCGTTACCAACTTTGCTGGGTGAATATCACTCCGTGCGCCCATTTAAATATGTGCATGCAGGGCAGTGACTTTTTTCTAAGGTTCATTTATAAAGTGATAACTTTATCATGAACAGCCTTTAACAGGCGGTTTGATAACATCAGTCGATAGAGTGCTTTATTTCATAAATTATTTGTAGAGTAACCTGTTTCTTCGCGAAAAGATTCCACCATTTGTAGTACTGGAAAACGCACCAGTTCATAGAAGATTTCGTGGTTGGATGATTTGAACTCTCTGGCATCAGATGTGATTTCCAGCCAATCACGGAAGTCCAGTGCCAGAGTAACTTATTTCTGATAGGCCTAGTCAAACAGAGAATTTATCCTCACAGAGACACATGACCAATATTCAAAGGACACCTGCTTGTGTGCGCGTAGAATGTTGATGTCCATCCTGCGCACAAACCTCTTCGCGGAGAACAGGTGGCCTTAATTAATTAGTGTTTAAATCAGTCACGTCGATGTCTTGCCGTATACAAGTTGTGTATTACTTTCTCTACAATCCGTGAATATATAGAAAGATGAACGCATAATACACCAATTATTACATGAGAAAAGGATTTTTCAACAGATTTAATGGTAATCAGACGAGTATTTTCTGAGGTATGAAGTAAGGCTGTAAAAACAAATTTCTCTGAGAGTAACATTCTAAATGAATGCAAGTGAATATGTTAATTAGTTAATTTTGTTCACAGTAGGTATTTCGGCTTACGAGGCTTGAATTAAATCGGTTTAATAGTACCATGATATGCATTGAATTAAATCGGTTTAATCGTACCATGAATATGCATTGAATTAAACCGGTTTAATGGCACCACGAATATACACATTGAATTACGTCGGTTTAATGGTACCACGGAAATGCATTAAATGAAATCGGTTAAATGGCGCCACGAATATGCTTTAAATTAAATCGGTTCAATGGTACAACGGATATGTATTGAATTAAATCGGTTTAATTCTCCGCGGATATTCATTCAGTTAAATTAGT